>JAPCYP010000148.1:0-707679 GCA_035048595.1 Echinosophora koreensis
TCCAGTTCTCCTCAAATGGAGAGGATCTGGACTCATACAAGAAGGCCCTGGCCAAGTGAATATAAAATTTGTATCTCATAATTTAAGTAATATGTATTGATTATAGATAACACAACATCCATAGTAGCTCATTGGTAAATTCTGATGTTGAATTTCCAGGTTCGAATCCCGGCTGCGGAATTGTTTTATAATTTATATCTTTTTTATTATTTTGACAATTCTTGTATTCCATACAAATTTTCCATTTTAGATTTCTGATTTCTTAACCAGAGTTAAAAGCTTATGGTTAATTAAATCATTGCAATGGTAACTTCCACTTAGCAAAATATTAAACTTATACAAAACTTTTTTACCATTATTACTTGGCCTATGTGCTTCACTTGGCGTCTGGTTCATGAAATGATTCAAACACTATATTTCAAGAAATCTTTCTTTCCACCTTTACTTGTGTTTTCATTCACTAATTTTATTCCTTGACATCTTTATACCTAGACTTACTATTTTATTTCTTATAACAAGCTTGACAAAATTTTACCTCCTCATCCAATTTTTTTTTTAAATATTAATCTGGTCCATTAAATTTAATCTGGTCCATTAAAATTTTGCAGTGCCATGTGTCAGCTGTAAATAAAAGGAAATGAAGATGTCCAGTTCTCGTGAAAATGGAGAGGATCTGGACTCATACAAGAAGGGCCTGGCCAAGTGAATATAAAATTTGTGTCTCATAATTTAAGTAATATGTATTGTTTATAGATAACACAACATCCATAGTAGCTCATTGGTAAATTCTGATGTTGAATTTCCAAGTTCGAATCCCGGCTGCGGAATTGTTTTTATAATTTATATCTTTTTTATTATTTTGACAATTCTTGTATTCCATACAAATTTTCCATTTTAGATTTCTGATTTCTTAACCAGAGTTAAAACTTATGGTTAATCAAATCATTGCAATGGTAACTTCCTCTTAGCAAAATATTAAACTTATACAAAACTCTTTTAACATTATTACTTAGCCTATGTGCTTCACGTGGCGTCTGGTTCATGAAATGATTCACACACTATATTTCAAGAAATATTTCTTTCCACCTTTACACGTGTTTCCATTCGCTAATGTTATTCCTAGACATCTTTTATACCTAGACTTACTATTTTATTTCTTATAACATGCTTGACAAAATTTTACCTCCTCATCCAATTTTTTCAAAAAATATTAATCTGGTCCATTAAAATGAATCTGGTCCATTAAAATTTTGCAGTGCCATGTGTCAGCCGTAAATAAAAGGAAATGAAGACGTCCAGTTCTCCTGAAAATGGAGAGGATCTGGACTCATACAAGAAGGCCCTGGCCAAGTGAATATAAAATTTGTATCTCATAATTTAAGTAATATGTATTGATTATAGATAACACAACATCCGTAGTAGCCCATTGGTAAATTCTGATGTTGAATTTCCGGGTTTGAATCCCGGCTGCGGAATTGTTTTTATAATTTATATATTTTTTTATTATTTTGACAATTCTTGTATTCCATACAAATTTTCCATTTCAGATTTCAGATTTCTTAACCAGAGTTAAAAGCTTATGGTTAATTAAATCATTGCAATGGTAACATCCACTTAGCAAAATATTAAACTTATACAAAACTTTTTTACCATTATTACTTGGCCTATGTGCTTCACTTTGCGTCTGGTTCATGAAATGATTCAAACACTATATTTCAAGAAATCTTTCTTTCCACCTTTACATGTGTTTTCATTCATTAATGTTATTCCTAGACATCTTTTATACCTAGACTTACTATTTTATTTCTTATAACAAGCTTGACAAAATTTTACGTCCTCATCCAAATTTTTTTTTTTAAATATTAATCTGGTCCATTAAAATGAATCTGGTCCATTAAAATTTTGCCGTGCCATGTGTCAGCTGTAAATAAAAGGAAATGAAGATGTCCAGTTCTCCTCAAAATGGAGAGGATCTGGACTCATGCAAGAAGGCCCTGGCCAAGTGAATATAAAATTTGTATCTCATAATTTAAGTAATATGTATTGATTATAGATAACACAACATCCATAGTAGCTCATTGGTAAATTCTGATGTTGAATTTCCAGGTTCGAATCCCGGCTGCTGAATTGTTTTTATAATTTATATCTTTTTTATTATTTTGACAATTCTTGTATTCCATACAAATTTTCCATTTTAGATTTCTGATTTCTTAACCAGAGTTAAAAGCTTATGGTTAATTAAATCATTGCAATGGTAACTTCCACTTAGCAAAATATTAAACTTATACAAACATTTTTTAACATTATTACTTGGCCTATGTGCTTCACTTGGCCTCTGGTTCATGAAATGATTCAAACACTGTATTTTAAGAAATCTTTCTTTCCACCTTTACTTGTGTTTTCATTCACTAATTTTATTTCTTGACATCTTTTATACCTAGACTTACTATATTATTTCTTATCACAAGCTTGACAAAATTTTACCTCCTCATCCAATTTTTTTTAAAAATATTAATCTGGTCCATTAAAATGAATCTGGTCCATTAAAATTTTACAGTGCCATGTGTCAGCAGTAAATAAAAGGAAATGAAGACGTCCAGTTCTCCTGAAAATGGAGAGGATCTGGACTCATACAAGAAGGCCCTGGCCAAGTGAATATAAAATTTGTATCTCATAATTTAAGTAATATGTATTGATTATAGATAACACAACATCCGTAGTAGCCCATTGGTAAATACTGATGTTGAATTTCCGGGTTTGAATCCCGGCTGCGGAATTGTTTTTATAATTTATATTTTTTTTTTATTTTGACAATTCTTGTATTCCATACAAATTTTCCATTTCAGATTTCTTAACCAGAGTTAAAAGCTTATGGTTAATTAAATCATTGCAATGGTAACTTCAACTTAGCAAAATACTAAACTTATACAAAACTCTTTTTACATTATTACTTAGCCTTTGTGCTTCACGTGGCGTCTAGTTCATGAAATGATTCATACACTATATTTCAAGAAATATTTCTTTCCACCTTTACATGTGTTTTCATTCATTAATGTTATTCCTAGACATCTTTTATACCTGGACTTACTATTTTATTTCTTATAACATGCTTGACAAAATTTTACCTCCCCATCCAATTTTTTCAAAAAATATTAATCTGGTCCATTAAAATGAATCTGGTCCATTAAAATTTTGCAGTGCCATGTGTCAGCCGTAAATAAAAGGAAATGAAGACGTCCAGTTCTCCTGAAAATGGAGAGGATCTGGACTCATACAAGAAGGCCCTGGCCAAGTGAATATAAAATTTGTATCTCATAATTTAAGTAATATGTATTGATTATAGATAACACAACATCCATAGTAGCTCATTGGAAAATTCTAATGTTGAATTTCCGTGTTCGAATCCCGGCTGCGGATTTGTTTTTATAATTTATTTCTTTTTTGTTATTTTGACAATTCTTGTATTCCATACAAATTTTCCATTTTAGATTTCTGATTTCTTAACCAGAGTTAAAAGCTTATGGTTAATTAAATCATTGCAATGGTAACTTCCTCTTAGCAAAATATTAAACTTATACAAAACTTTTTTACCATTATTACTTGGCCTATGTGCTTCACTTGGCGTCTGGTTCATGAAATGATTCAAACACTAGATTTCAAGAAATCTTTCTTTCCACCTTTACTTGTGTTTTCATTCACTAATTTTATTCCTTGACAACTTTATACCTAGACTTACTATTTTATTTCTTATAACAAGCTTGACAAAATTTTACCTCCTCATCCAATTTTTTGTTAAAATATTAATCTGGTCCATTAAATTTAATCTGGTCCATTAAAATTTTGCAGTGCCATGTGTCAGCTGTAAATAAAAGGAAATGAAGATGTCCAGTTCTCTTGAAAATGGAGAGGATCTGGACTCATACAAGAAGGGCCTGGCCAAGTGAATATAAATTTGTATCTCATAATTTAAGTAATATGTATTGATTATAGATAACACAACATCCATAGTAGCTCATTGGAAAATTCTAATGTTGAATTTCCGTGTTCGAATCCCGGCTGCGGATTTGTTTTTATAATTTATTTCTTTTTTGTTATTTTGACAATTCTTGTATTCCATACAAATTTTCCATTTTAGATTTCTGATTTCTTAACCAGAGTTAAAAGCTTATGGTTAATTAAATCATTGCAATGGTAACTTCCTCTTAGCAAAATATTAAACTTATACAAAACTTTTTTACCATTATTACTTGGCCTATGTGCTTCACTTGGCGTCTGGTTCATGAAATGATTCAAACACTAGATTTCAAGAAATCTTTCTTTCCACCTTTACTTGTGTTTTCATTCACTAATTTTATTCCTTGACAACTTTATACCTAGACTTACTATTTTATTTCTTATAACAAGCTTGACAAAATTTTACCTCCTCATCCAATTTTTTGTTAAAATATTAATCTGGTCCATTAAATTTAATCTGGTCCATTAAAATTTTGCAGTGCCATGTGTCAGCTGTAAATAAAAGGAAATGAAGATGTCCAGTTCTCTTGAAAATGGAGAGGATCTGGACTCATACAAGAAGGGCCTGGCCAAGTGACTATAAAATTTGTATCTCATAATTTAAGTAATATGTATTGTTTATAGATAACACAACATCCATAGTAGCTCATTGGTAAATTCTGATGTTGAATTTCCAAGTTCGAATCCCGGCTGCGGAATTGTTTTTATAATTTATATCTTTTTTATTATTTTGACAATTCTTGTATTCCATACAAATTTTCCATTTTAGATTTCTGATTTCTTAACCAGATTTAAAAGCTTATGGTTAGTTAAATCATTGCAATGGTAACTTCCTCTTAGCAAAATATTAAACTTATACAAAACTCTTTTAACATTATTACTTAGCCTATGTGCTTCACGTGGCGTCTGGTTCATGAAATGATTCACACACTATATTTCAAGAAATATTTCTTTCCACCTTTACATGTGTTTTCATTCGCTAATTGTATTCCTAGACATCTTTTATACCTAGACTTACTATTTTATTTCTTATAACATGCTTGACAAAATTTTACCTCCTCATCCAATTTTTTTAAAAAATATTAATCTGGTCCATTAAAATGAATCTGGTCCATTAAAATTTTGCAGTGCCATGTGTCAGCTGTAAATAAAAGGAAATGAAGATGTCCAGTTCTCCTGAAAATGGAGAGGATCTGGACTCATAAAAGAAGGCTCTGGCCATGTGAATATAAAATTTGTATCTCATAATTTAAGTAATATGTATTGATTATAGATAACATAACATCTGTAGTAGCTCATTGGTAAATTCTGATGTTGAATTTCCGCGTTCGAATCCTGGCTGCAGAATTGTTTTTATAATTTATATCTTTTTTATTATTTTGACAATTTTTGTATTCCATACAAATTTTCCATTTCAGATTTCTGATTTCTTAACCAGAGTTAAAAGCTTATGGTTAATTAAATCATTGCAATAGTAACTTCCTCTTAGCAAAATATTAAACTTATACAAAACTTGTTTAACATTATTACTTGGCCTATGTGCTTCACTTGGCCTCTGGTTCATGAAATGATTCAAACACTATATTTCAAGAAATCTTTCTTTCCACCTTTACTTGTGTTTTCATTCACTAATTTTATTCCTTGACATCTTTTATACCTAGACTTACTATTTTATTTCTTATAACAAGCTTGACAAAATTTTACCTCCTCATCCATTTTTTTTTTAAATATTAATCTGGTCCATTAAAATGAATCTGGTCCATTAAAATTTTGCAGTGCCATGTGTCAGCTGTAAATAAAAGGAAATGAAGATGTCTAGTTCTCCTGAAAATGGAGAGGATGTGGACTCATACAAGAAGGCCCTGGCCAAGTGAATATAAAATTTGTATCTCATAATTTAAGTAATATGTATTGATTATAGATAACACAACATCCGTAGTAGCTCATTGGTAAATACTGATGTTGAATTTCCGGGTTTGAATCCCGGCTGTGTGACACCCTTCTACCCCGCATGTTAATATAAAACATTTACTTAAAAGAGGTAATATAAAAACATGCCTTTATTTGATTAAAATAATTACTTTGGATAAAAAGGTTTCACATCTCAACAAAACAACGCGGAAATAACATAGTTTTAAAACAGTAAAACATAAACAAGACAGATAAAGAAAAACCCAACCCCGATGTCACATACAGAGCTGGTATAACCAAAATCCGGATACATCACGGAAACAACTGAAAACAACTAACAACTATAACTAAGCATCCTAACTAGAGTCGCGGCTCCTCAGAGTCACTCCTCCACTGGGTGCTCACCGTCCTCTGCATAAAGAGAGACATGCAACAACAGAAACAGGAAAACAGGGAGTAAGAAATCATGTAAACACAACGGCATGGGAATAGGGAATAAGATGAACATACATCAAAGCATGGCATAACAATATAACAACATACAATATTTATACATCATCATATAATATCATAACAACATGTTAATCATCCAACATATGCTATGCAATACAATGCAACCCCTACTCCACTACTCCATCAATGCATGTGGATCCAACTAACTCAGGAAGTCAACTTCGGAGTTACATATCCACATTGGCCATAAAAGCACCAACGCCGGCAGTTCACCAAACCATGGGTGAACCCCTTGGATAGCCGACGTACCATAACGGGGTACGCCACCTCGGGGGCGCACGGTTCACCAAACCATGGGTGAACCACCCGAGACTTGGGCCAGATCATCATAACAGGACGACCTCCCCTATGTTGAACATCCCCACTAATCAACTTCAACGTATGAATGCATGAGCACAACAACACACAAGTCAACCACCTCCTTTGCTTGGGCCAAAAAGCACCCAAGACTTATCACCAACATCAACATCAACACCTTAGACCCAAACCATGGGGTCAAGGCCCCCTTGGCCAAAAAGCACCAAGGTCCAACTTAACAACACCTCGACCAAAAAGCATCGAGGTTACTTTGGCCCAAAAGCACCAAAGCGTAACAACGTGCGATAACCCATAAGGTACCGACTTAACCATCTTATCGTATTTAAACATCTTAGTTAATATAATTAAGTTATCTAATCTTCATCATTTTATTGGTGCATTATCATAACGGTAACATCATCATCAACAGCATATCCAATCAATGTGATTAACATAATCCATGTCATAACAACAACATTCATAATCATGGGTATTCATACCAATTCAACCAAAACTCATGGCATAAGACAATTCAATAGGCATACCACATCATGAGAAACCATGAGCAACTCAACAATTATAACAAATAAACATACAAATTAATCCAATTAAATATATAAACAATTCAGTCATACAACCAGGCAGATCATGGCATCAATAACATTATAACAACAATAAACGGGGCTATGGGAACCCCTCATCTTACGCTACTCCCTAGCCTAGTGTATACAATATTCTTCTCCCATACCTGATATGCGGTTCGCGATTCAAAAGAAGAAAGAAGATCCACTAGGGTCTCGTCTCACTAGCGCTTGTCTACGACTTCAAGAACACCAAAGAGACACTTTGGTTCAACTCTAAGATCAAGAAATCAAAAGGAAGAGATCAAGAACTTGAAGGAAAGAATACAAGGGACAAGGTGCACGAATTTTACCTTTTCTAAAGTCCCAAACAGCAAGCACAACGAACCCCTATCTGTAGCGATGTTCTCCTATCAAGAAGCAGTGAAGAACAGTGCAAGAACGGGTTCCCTAGAGAGAGTTTTAGGGAGAAAAACCATAAGGATTCAAAGAGGAAGGAGGGAGGCAGTTTTTTGAGTGTTGGGGTCGTGTAAACTAGGTTTAGGTCGAGTCTAATGGTATATATATGAGTTTGGGTCATAACGGGTTCCTATTTCAGCCCAAACTGTATACTGTTCAGTGTGTTTGACCATAACTTGAGCTACAAGTTTCCGATTGAGGCGTTCTAGGTGTCGTTAGAAAGCTCAGAGAAATATCTACAAATTAAAGTCTAATAATCGAATCCTAAATCGGACTCTAAGATGGTCAAAAGTTCGATGGAAGTTTAGCGACAGATTTGGTATTATTCCTAGATAGGATCTTAGGAGATTATGATAAGATCTTTAGATATAAACAAAAATATGATGATCCTATATTGATAAGGAGTCAAATCTGAATGGTTGAGGGCTAAAATCTAAAAATAACACTATCTCTATTTAAATACTAAATCACACGATATCTTATTATATCATTCTTAATCGCATATTATTAATAAAATCACATATCATACATTAGCATATAAAATCATACATCCATATAAGATCAAACATTAAGAGACACCATCTCATATTAATGCAAATAATCATATATTAAAACACATATTATTATATGTAATATATGTAATAAAAATACTATAACACTAATAACATCAACAACAACAACAACAACAACAACAACAACAACAACAACAACAACAACAACAACAACAATAATAATAATAATAACAACAACAACAACAACAACAACAACAACAACAACAACAAGAAGGCATCCATAGTAACATAATACCTTATACGAAAATCGGGGTGTTACAGGCTGCAGAATTGTTTTTATAATTTATATCTTTTTTATTATTTTGACAATTCTTGTATTCCATACAAATTTTCTATTTCAGATTTCAGATTTCTTAACCAGAGTTAAAAGCTTATGGTTAATTAAATCATTGCAATGGTAACTTCCACTTAGCAAAATATTAAACTTATACAAAATTCTTTTAACATTATTACTTGCCTATGTGCTTCACGTGGTGTCTGGTTCATGAAATGATTCATACACTATATTTCAAGAAATATTTCTTTCCACCTTTACATGTGTTTTCATTCACTAATGTTATTCCTAGACATCTTTTATACCTAGACTTACTATTTTATTTCTTATAACAAGCTTGACAAAATTTTACCTCCTCATCCAATTTTTTTTTTTAAATATTAATCTGGTCCATTAAAATGAATCTGGTCCATTAAAATTTTGCAATGCCATGTGTCAGCTGTAAATAAAAGGAAATTTAAATATTCAGTTCTCCTCAAAATGGAGAGGATCTGGACTCATACAAGAAGGCCCTGGCCAAGTGAATATAAAATTTGTATCTCATAATTTAAGTAATATGTATTGATTATAGATAACACAACATCCGTAGTAGCTCATTGGTAAATTCTGATGTTGAATTTCCAGGTTCGAATCCCGGCTGCGGAATTGTTTTTATAATTTATATCTTTTTTATTATTTTGACAATTCTTGTAATCCATACAAATTTTCCATTTTAGATTTCTGATTTCTTAACCAGAGTTAAAAGCTTATGGTTAATTAAATCATTGCAATGATAACTTCCTCTTAGCAAAATATGAAACTTATACAAAACTTTTTTAACATTATTACTTAGCCTATGTGCTTCGCGTGGCGTCTGGTTCATGAAATGATTCATACACTATATTTCAAGAAATCTTTCTTTCCTCCTTTATATGTGTTTTCATTCACTAATTTTATTCTTTCGCATCTTTTATACCTAGACTTACTATTTTATTTCTTATAACAAGCATGACAAACTTTTACCTCCATATCCAATTTTTTTTAAAATATTATTCTGGTCCGTTAAAATGAATATGCTCCGTTAAAATTTTGCAGTGCCATATTATGTCAGCTGTAAATAGAAGGAAATGGAGATGTCCAGTTCTCCTGAAAATGGACAGGATCTGGACTCCTACAGGAAGGCTCTGGCCAAGTGAATATAAAAATTGGTAACTCATTATTTAATTAATATGCATTGATTATAGATAACACAACATTCGTAGTAGCACATTTGTAAATTTTGATGTTGAATTTCCGGGTTCAAATGCCAGCAATGGAATTGTTTTTATATTTTATATCTTTTTATTATTTTTGCATGTCTTGAATTCTTGTATTCCATACAAATTTTCCATTTCAGATTTTTGATTTCTTAACCAGAGTTAAAATCTTATGGTTAATTAAATCATTGCTATGATAATGCGACACCCCATTCCCAGGGTATCACATTTACGTAACTTGTTGCGGAAATACACTCAATAAAATATTGCTGGTTGCTTTCGGAAAATAATATCTTCTAATTACTTATCCTTATTCAAATATGGTGCTAAAAAATTTTCTTTTTCTTTTACTTCACATACAATCAAACACTATCAACATAATATACAACTATATATCATATATATAGGTATCATAAAAGTTTTACACTTATACCTTCACATAACAGGTCATCTCCCAAAGTTATAACATAAGCAAATAAAGACATAATTATACCGTAGCGGTAATCTGGAATCACAACTCAAAAGGATGACTCTCAATAGCCAAACATCCAGATTAACAAAGTACCACTACTTCACAAAAATTCCTATAGCTGGTCAATACTACTAATCACGGTTGGGAAGACCACCCTGGTTTTCCCTTTTTATCGAGATATCCGGTGAGGATACCTCTACTTCCGGAACTATGGAAGTATCAGAACTTAACCGTTCCTGATTTGCAAGAAAATTGGTAAATAACCAGAGAGGTGGTAAGGGTATCTCTACCGTCAACCTCTGATACGTACGTGATGTAGGTCCTGAATTAGTACTTTCAACGATCCAGACTGGTCCAGTATAAGTGGCACTCCGAGCTCCAGTATTGATCACTCAAGCCTCATTCTTGTCGGCATTCACACAGGTCAAGGATATAATCCTTGAGTACGACGGATTCGTCTCCTCGGAGTTCATCTATACTCAAATATATATTTCACACAGTAGAGGAAACAACAAACATATATGCAAGGGTGAGATACCAATATATGAGTTTTGATAAGAGAATCGCATGCGCGACACATAAAACAACATATATCAGATATTCACATTATGTAAAGAAATTATTCAAATAACAGAATAATTCTATCAAAAAGGGTTTCATACCCGACAGTCATCGTCATTTTATAAAAATGCATGACACTTCAATATTCAGGCTCTAATTTGATACCTAATCTCCGGAGATCCCATAACTTTCTGTTTCGTTTTGAGCAGATCAAGCTCGCACATGGCACATTGTAAAACCGAAATAAAACAATGCCCAAGAGAACACATAACACACTGGTAACTCTCCAATGTACCAAGGTTATTGTTCAAAAATGTAACTCATTGGTCCACACAAAACACAATGGTCAATTGTCGGATAATCCACCTCAACCTCATGCGACCATTGCTCAAACAGCTATTGCAACTGTTCACATGATTCCCCTGTGACAACCACTCAAACAGCTATTGCAGTTGTACACAGATACATAACCACTCAAACAGCTATTGCAGTTATGTATAGAGTCACTTGTGCAATAACCACTCAAACAGCTATTGCAGCTATGCACAAGTACTATCCGACCTCGTATGATAGCCACTCAAACCAGCTATTGCAGCTAATCATACAGTCCCTTGTGACTACTATCCAACCATCGTTGTAGTCATACACATGGTAACTCAGGCACGTCTGCCAAATAATGCATGTAAAACATTTATTCTCGTTTCGTTTTCTTTGTCATCATAATCTTCCCTTGTCGAAGCCCGAAGCTTACGACAATGCTTAATTTTATATTAAGACTTTTCACTTTAAACAAACACAGGACACACAGTCCAAATGTTTTAAACTCAACACAGGACACACAGTCCGAGTGCTCAATCGCAAAGCCCTAAAATAATGCACCAGTCTTAGGCTCGCGGATATGGAACTCACATTGTCCACATCAAATTTAGGACACACACAGTCCACAAAACCATTGCAGGACACTCAGTCCAATGACATAGATCCCTGATCTACGTGTCAACAGAACACTAGAACCCCGACGTGTCAGTTCCTAGGTTCGTTTATCCTTTTTAAAACATTTCGCTGAGTTAAAAACAAATACAAAACAAATCTTCGAAAACTTATCCAAGTTTAACGGAATAATTTCACTGAATGAAAATCCTCTTACAGAAATTCTTTTCTATTAAAACTTTGACAAAATGTAAAAATCATTGATAAATACTTTTCTTTCCAATCACTTTATTTATGAAAATGTTTTTCAATAAAAGTCAACTTTCAAAAAGTACTTACTAATTTTTATTTTTATTTTTAGGCAAAAGGCATGCAAGAGCATCACAATAGAGCTAGGCATCCCAACTAGGTTGGCACCCCTAACCCTAACAATCACCTGCAGCACGCCCAGAATTTAATAAATAAAAAGAAAGAATACAAAAGAGGCATGGGGGGACATAGACCAAGACCCAGCCTGATGAATCATGCAAATCTAAAATTAGGAAGATGCAACCTATTACGGTTAAAGTCATAAAAAATAAAACTAGGGATACAATTCCACCAAGTGAAACCATGAGAAGAAATTCCAAAACAGGCTAATTTGTCTGCACAACAATTTCCTTCCCTGTAAATGTGTGACACTTGGAAGTTCATTCCATTAATTATCTGTAGACAGTTAATCCAACGAGATCTAAGCTTCCAAGGGACCAGCTTTGCCAATTTGAAGGCCTCCACTACTAGGGTAGAATCACACTCTAACCAAAGACTCTTCCATCCATGATTTACAGCAATTTCAATTGCTACAATGGCTGCTGTTAATTCAGCATGAAAAGAGTTAGCTATGCCAATATTGAGAGCAAAACAGTCCAAAACACTAGCCTTTTGATCTCTAAAGATACCACCACTGGCTGCTATACCTGGAGACCCCCTAGCTGCTCCATCAGTGTTACACTTGACCCAGGGGGAGATAGGGGGGGTACCAATTAACTTGCTTAATACAAGGAGCCTTATTTACATGACCTTCAATTTTAAATGTTTTGATGATAGAAAATTCTGAAATAGAGGATGACATGAAACCTGCAGATTGGACTACCAGAGAGGAAGACTGAGGCTTTGATGAGATTGATTGCACTTAGAGTTGAAAGAACCTGATTGTGAAACCTGCAGCTATTCCTAGCTTTCCAAATAACCCAAATCGAGTTTATTATAGCAGCTAGCACAATATCTTTAGACTGAGAACTCCAGTCCTTGTTGCAGATTGAGAATATGGATTGTAAGGAGGAAAGATCAACATTGTGTTGAAGCACAGAACTTAACCAATTCCAAATGGCTTGAGCATATCTGCATTCCAGAAATAAGTGTTCAGCTGTTTCAGCATCAACCCCACACAGAGAGCACATGGAAACAATGATGCAGCCTCTCTTTCTCAAATTATCATCACAGGGAAGCTTTTTATGAACCAGTCTCCAACTCAAAAAGGACTTTGAAGGAGGAATGCACTTAGACCATAGGAGTTTCTCCCAAGAGACTTGCTGAGCATTCTGATTTAGAAATCTAAAGGCTTCTTTAAAGGATAGCTCACCAGAATCAGTTCCTTGCCAAACTAGCTGGTCAGTGCAAGACATAATTGGAATGACTGTTTAAAGTACTTACTAAAGAAAATTTCATAATAACAAAATAAAATCTCTTTGTCAAAATTTCTCATAAAAATCTTTTTATAACTTAAATAACTTTTCTGTCAGAAGTAATTGTTCTGACTGCTATATTACGTTAATTTCAAAACTTAATCACTTTAAATAATATTTTATGATAAAATTGAATTTATTTTGGAAAAACTAGAGCCTGTAAAAATTTTCACAGTTTCGCCTTTACTGTCACTTTATTGACACATTTTCCACAAAAATATTATTAAAATAATATTTTTCTACCTTTTCTCAAAATTTCATAAATTAATCACTCTGATTAATTATCCAAGCTTATCAAGCTTTTATCTTCAAATTAATTTTAAACACTGACCAATGTCAGGTTTCTTAATCCATCACTCAACAGCAGATAATTTCATCAAAATATAGCATGGCATACATTCAAGTCATGGCATGCATCACAATTATAATTTAACAATTCAATTATAATCATGTAAATCAATATATCACAAAAATCAAGTAAGCATATAATCACTTTAACAATGAACGATTCAAAAATCACAAAAAATCATTACAGATAATTCACAGACGACTCAACAAAATAGCATACGATTATCTTAAACTCCCCAGGCTGTCTCCCCTTACCTCTTGAAGATTCAAGGTTCGGTTGCACAAACGATTTCCGATTTGGATCCGGTTTCCCTCGTACCGCTTAGATCAACTTAACACCGATTGATCCTTCATGACAAATCATAACCAAAAGTTAACAAAATCAACCAAAACTCACTGTGTTCATGAGGGCTATGGTTTGGCCTTCACTAGATAATTAGGCTAGGGATGTCAAAATTTTACAAGCTTTTGGATCAATGATCCTTTGGCATTAGAAAAACAAGATCAATGGTTATAGCTCAAAAATTGAAACAAAATCTCCTAACTCATCAAGAGCTAGGTTTCGGCCACTTAAGAAAAAATAGGGAATAAATTTCCTTTTGATTCATGCTCTTGGATGATGAATATAGGAATCTTGACAAGTTCATATAAATTGGTTTCATGACAAAAGGATTTTTCTTCAATTTTCTAGAGATTTTTGAAGAAAGCTTCATGAAATTGGATGATGATGATTCATGACATAAACTTGTAAAATAAATGAAGGGGAAGACAACATGATCATGATAGATGGGGTTTTACCTCTTGTTGATTGAAGAAATGAAGAGAGTGATCAAATCAAGCTTAGTTAGTAATGGAAGCTTTTGGGACAGCTTTGAGGGTGTGGTGGTTTTATGAGTGTATCTCACAATCCACTCATCTAAAAATTACAAAATTTGTCTTGTTAGAAAGGGAAGAAGAATAGGAACAACTCTTGTGTTGAAGGTTTGGTTTGATTTAGATCGGATCATGGAAGAAAAGAGCCTTCTTTCCGCTGTTCTAGTGTGGTGCTGTGGATTTCGAGCTGTTTTGGTAATTTGGGCATATCTCTCAAGATACTCATCCGTTTTTGATGATCTTTAGCTCGTTGGAAATAAGAGAGAAAGAGGAACAATTTTCATGTAGAAATATTTTCGTGTTTCAGAAAATAAAAAGGTCAGAACTTCGATGAACTTTCGGGTGAGTAAGGAGAGTTTGTCTTAGTGTTCTTGATGTTCTTGATGAATGATGAAGAGAAAATGGTTTTGGGAGGAGGAATGAAGGCTGGAGCACAAACAAGGGAGAAGAGGAGAATGATCAAAATGATTCTTATGTTAAATGGAATTAAATGATGATGTGTGGTAGGAAATAAGCCATGTAGTCATATTAACTTTGTGGTTGAAATGGAAGATGAATACTTGGCTAGAAATGGTGAAGGGTGGGCAGCCTTAGGGCCTTACAAATGATGTGGATGATGGTGTTCGGGTGGTGTGGCTGCCTCCTATACCACATGTTAGGGAGAAGATATTGTGTGTTGCAAATCATGGTTAGTTAACCTCGGTTAGGTTAGGTTAACGTTCAAAATATTTAGATATTTTCTTTGTCTGACTAGAGTAAATTATCACCATGATGATTCATTCCTGGAGTCATCATAGATGGCTTATCGGTCTGTTTCCCGATATATCTCTGCTCTAACGTACCTGATTCCCGATTAGGGTTTTCGAGAGAAATGAGTCTTAACTTATGAAGATGATATAAATGAGTTGAGAAATTGCCTAAGTGTAGGGGAAAAAGGTTAGAGCCGTGTAGGGAAGGGCAAAATGGTCGCAAAATTTCAATGGCAAGCCTTGTAATTTCCATAGGAAACCAAGGGTAAAATGGTCATTTCACCTTAAAAATATCTAATGGCATTTATGTGCCATTATGGCCATTATGATTGGGATAGGATCGCGATAAATGCTCGTCACATCAGTCACCTCAGTCATCTCAGCTCCGTTGCTGACCCCCTGATTCATCTGACTCAGGTTTTCCTAGAGATATTTCGACGTTTTCGTCCGCAGCAAATATAATATTTTATTTTTACACAAAAATTTTCAAAAATTCCAAGATCGTAGCAAATATGATATAAATATTTTTCATCTCTTTCACGACTTAAAATTAGGTTTTCTGAGCAGTAAACTTTTACTGTCAGTGAAAACGCAGACCGGGCTTCGTCTGATTTTTCAACCCAAAATTTCATCGTAACCTCATGATATCAAATATATCATGGAAATGACATTGGTTTATCCCAAATCATTTTTCTAAGTCTCGGATAAAAATATAATCATTCATATATTTATTATCGATATTAGAAAGCAGTGAAAATCGGGGTGTTACATTACTACCCCACTAAAAAAAAATTCGTCCTCGAAATTTCATCACTCGAAACTAAACAGGATTTTTAAAATCTCATCTTAACCTCAAGATCTTACATTGTCTTTCACATCTCCTTCCTTTTATTCCATAACTCCATAACATAATTCATTCTTATGTCATTTCTATTTATCCTTACTATCCCCCAAATTTCGTCAGAGTCTATCACACTCGAAAAACAAACTCCAAACTTAACCGCTTCTCTTCTCAACATTGTCCCACCAAAACAAATCTTATTCCAATCATCTAACTCATCCTATTTATTACTGAGATCAATAATACATTTACAGCAACACACATCAACTCTCTACTCAGAATATCCAATCATAGTCTTAATCCATTTTTGATTATAATTCATCATTCAAACTTATATCACTTCACATCACACATCTCAACCTCAAAATAACTTTATTGCATCTCTTAATGCAATTAAACCAAAAGAGATTATATAGAATAGAATTATCTAACTCTTAGCTTTTGAATTTTTTCTAACAACTTGAATTTACTCAAGAACTTCCCTTTTCCACTCACACTCAACTTAGGTAAAACTACTATAAACACGTTACTGAAATCCTTCAAATCATACAATTAAATTTTATCTATGAGCATTTGATCATTACTCTAGATTTCCATAAGCGAACTCTGCCTCGATCATGATAAAATTTCCCGAAATCATCTTACTTACGGATATTAATCCTAAAATTCTCAGTTTACTAGTCATGCTTAGGATATTAATCCTAAATTTCCCGAAATCATCTTACTTACGGATATTAATCCTAAAATTCTCAATAAAAATCCATTCACCTCTTGTCGTGCTTAGGTATTACACTTACTCCCAGCTAACCTTCTAAGGATCAATTCCTTTCTTACTTATCCATCGAACTCAGGATGATAAGCTGAACATTAACTTCAACTTGGTTTTTAACGCTCGATGCAAACTTTGCCCAACACTTGAGGAAAGTTTTTGGGGCTTCATTTCAGAACGATGCTGGAAAATTCTTCATGAAGTTGGATCAGTCCTCTGATACATACTTGTTAACTTCTCCACTACACAGTGGATATAAGCAGGTAAGAATGGTGTTGACTTCGTCAACCTACTTTGCATAATTTGAAAAGAGATCTTCAAGACAAGAAATTTCTTGATTTCACTTTCACAAGAAAGCACAAAGAATAATTTGACCGATCTGAAAGATACGAGTGTCCAATATGTAAAAAGATTCTTCAATAGGTTCGTGAATGTAAAAATGCATAGCTAATACATGTTTACAAACATGACTCTAATAAAGTTCCTTCTTTCACAAGAACTTCCATCGTATTAGGAAATCAAAAGATGAACAATTCCTAACCTCAAGAGGATTTTAATTTGTACCAGAAATTTGCAAACGACGATTTAAAAGGAAAACAGTCGAGCCAAAAATTCAGACTGGATCACAATTACCAAAAGTAAAAGTGAGACTAAGTTCCATCAAGAAACTTCTATTATCAAGAAACCATCTGTGTTCCACAACTTAAAGAAATACTCATAACATATTTTCAAAGAAATATGAAAATACCCAGACTATCAGAACCAGTGGATAAGTCAGGATAGACTTTAAATCAAGATTAGAAAAAATGAATTTGGCCTGTACAAAAGGTACCGCTGTGATTGTCGAATACAACCATAGGAATTTGAGGAATAATTGTCAATAAGAAATAAATAGTACAGATAAGAATTTTTTTTTTCTTAATCCCGAGACTCTCACCTAAGGTTGAAGATTCAAATCTATTCGCCTTGATTTCTCACAGGCACAAAGGTCTTTTATGACTCGCTTAGTACGGTCACCCTGAATCGGTACGATTCCTGATAACTTGGTCAATCTCTCAGGCACACGAAGAGTTGATCTTTCCTCATGAGTTGAGTCAACGGCACAAAATATTTAATAAATCCTTACTCCAGTCTGGCGATAACTTGTCCTCAAGTCGATCTTTGAATAGACAACAACTCATTGTGAGTGATCTGTAACACTTGACACAGAGGTCTCTCATGCTCCTCGTGACTCTTAGAGTAAAAGAAAATATCATTTGATGAAGATGATGACAAACTTATCGAGAAACGGACGAAAATTCCATTTCTTGAAGTCTAACCCGGTTAACTTCGTATGCGATCTCCTACACGAAGCGGTTGAGATCTGACTAAATCTAGAAACTAGATCAATCAGAAACTCAATATCCTCCGCAAGTACAAACTTGGAACATTCACAAAAAATTCTCCCAGAAATTTTCCATGACAGGTACCTCATTCAAATGTTTGACACCATCCCCAAAGGAATGAACGAACGTGTCAACATGAATATAAGTACCCTTTACTAAACATGAGGTCTCACAAGGTCTCAACCCACTCAGAACTCACCCAAACATACGTACTTGTGTGTCAACACACATTGTTTCAACAAAGAAACAATTCAAACAAGGTTCAACCAGAGATCATATAACAAAAACTTAACAGACCTTTTCCCCAAGGTTCCCGAAAAACTCGACCAGCTCTGATACCACTAATGCGACACCTATTCCCAGGGTATCACATTTACGTAACTTGTTGCAGAAATACACTCAATAAAATATTGCTGGTTGCTTTCGAAAAATAATATCTTCTAATTACTTATCCTTATTCAAATATGGTGATAAAAATTTTTCTTTTTCTTTTACTTCACATACAATCAAACACTATCAACATAATATACAACTACATATCATATATATAGGTATCATAAAAGTTTTACACTTAGACCTTCACATAACAGGTCATCTCCCAAAGTTATAACATAGGCAAATAAAGACATAATTATAATGTAGCGGTAATCTGGAATCACAACTCAAAAGGATGACTCTCAATTGCCAAACATCCAGATTAACAAAGTACCACTACTTCACAAAAATTCCTATAGCTGGTCAATACTACTAATCACGGTTGGGAAGACCACCCTGGTTTTCCCTTCCTATCGAGATATCCGGTGAGGATACCTCTACTTCCAAAACTATGGAAGTATCAGAACTTAACCGTTCCTGATTTGCAAGAAAATTGGTAAACAACCAGAGAGGTGGTAAGGGTATCTCTACCGTCAACCTCTGATACGTACGTGATGCAGGTCCTGAATTAGTACTTTCAACGATCCAGACTGGTCCGGAATAAGTGGCACTCCGAGCTCCAGTATTGATCACCCAAGCCTCATTCTTGTCGGCATTTACACAGGTCAAGGATATAATCCTTGAGTACGACGGATTCGTCTCATCGGAGTTCATCTATACTCAAATGTATATCTGATGCACCAGTCTTAGGCTCGCGGATATGGAACTCACATTTTCCACATCAAATTTAGGACACACAGTCCCCAAAACCATTGCAGGACAATCAGTCCAATGACACAGATCCCTGATCTACGTGTCCACAGAACACTAGAACCCCGACGTGTCGGTTCCTAGGTTCGTTTATCCTTTTTAAAACATTTCGCTGAGTGAAAAACAATTACAAAACAAATCTCCGAAAACTTATCCAAGTTTAACGGAATAATTTCACTGAATGAAAATCCTCTTACAGAAATTCTTTTCTGTTAAAACATTGACAAAACGTAAAAATCATTGATAAATACTTTTCTTTCCAATCACTTTATTTCTGAAAATGTTTCTCAACAAAAGTCAACTTTCAAAAAGTCCTCACTAAATAAAATCTCTTTGTCAAAATTTCTCATAAAAATCTTTTTATAACTTAAATAACTTTTCTGTCAGAAGTAATTGTTCTGACTGCTATATTACGTTATTTTCGAAACTTAATCACTTTAAATAACATTTTATGATAAAATTGAATTTATTTTGGAAAAACTAGAGCCTGTAAAAGTTTTCACAGTTTCGCTCTTACTGTCACTTTATTGACACATTTTCCACAAAAATATTATTAAAATAATATTTTCCATCTTTTCTCAAAATCTCATAAATTAATCACTCTGATTAATTATCCAAGCTTATAAAGCTTTTATCTTCAAATTAATTTTAAACACTGACCAATGTCAGGTTTCTCAATCCATCACTCAACAGCAGATAATTTCATCACAATATAGCATGGCATACATTCAAGTCATGGCATGCATCACAATTATAATTTAACAATTCAATTATAATCATGTAAATCAACATATCACAAAAATCAAGTAAGCATATTATCACTTAAACAATGAACGATTCAAAAATCACAGAAAATCATTACAGATAATTCACAGACGACTCAACAAAATAGCATACGATTATCTTAAACTCATCAGGCTGTCTCCCCTTACCTCTTGAAGATTCAAGGTTCAGTTGCACAAACGATTTCCGATTTGGATCCGTTTTCCCTCGTACCGCTTAGATCAACTTAACACCGACTGATCCTTCATCACAAATCATAACCAAAAATTAACAAAATCGACCAAAACTCATTGTGTTCAAGAGGTCTATGGTTCGGCCTTCACTAGATAATTAGGCTAGGGATGTCAAAATTTTACAAGCTTTTGGATCAATGATCCTTAGGCATTAAAAAAACAAGATCAATGGTTATAACTCAAAAATTGAAACAAAATCTCCTAACTCATCAAGAGCTAGGTTTCGGCCACTTAAGGAAAAATAGGGAAGAAATTTCCTTTTGATTCATGATCTTGGATGATGAATATAGGAATCTTGACAAGTTCATATAAATTGGTTTCATGACAAAAGGATTTTTCTTCAATTTTCTAGAGATTTTTGAAGAAAGCTTCATGAAATTGGATGATGATGATTCATGACATAAACTTGTAAAATAAATGAAGGGGAAGACAACATGATCATGATAGATGGGGTTTTACCTCTTGTTGATTGAAGAAATGAAGAGAGTGATCGAATCAAGCTTAGTTAGAAATGGAAGCTTTTGGGACAGCTTTGAGGGTGTGGTGGTTTTATGAGTGTATCTCACAATCCACTCATCTAAAAATTACAAAATTTGTCTTGTTAGAAAGGGGAGAAGAATAGGAACAACTTTTGTGTTGAAGGTTTGGTTTGATTCAGATCGGATCATGGAAGAAAAGAGCCTTCTTTCCGCTGTTCTAGTGTGGTGCTGTGGATTTCGAGCTGTTTTGGTAATTTGGACATATCTCTCAAGATAATCATCCGTTTTTGATGATCTTTAGCTCGTTGGAAAGAAGAGAGAAATAGGAACAACTTTCATGTAGAAATATTTTCGTGTTCCAGAACAGAAAAAGGTCAGAACTTCGATGAACGTTCGGGTGAGTAAGGAGTGTTTGTCTTAGTGTTCTTGATGTTCTTGATGAATGATGAAGAGAAAATGATTTTGGGAGGAGGAGTGAAGGCTGGCATAAAAACAAGGGAGAATAGGAGAATGATCAAAATGATTCTTATGTTAAATAGAATTAAATGATGATGTGTGGTAGGAAATAAGCCATGTAGTCATATTAACTTTGTGGTTGAAATGGAAGATGAATACTTGGCTAGAAATGGTGAAGGGTGGGCAGCCTTTGGGCCTTACAATTGATGTGGATGAGGGTGTTTGGGTGGTGTTGCTGCCTCCTATACCACATGTTAGGGAGAAGATATTTTGTGTTGCAAATCATGGTTAGTTAACCTTGGTTAGATTTAACCAGACGTAGGTTAGGTTAACGTTCAAAATATCTAGATATTTTCTTTGTCTGACTAGAGTAAATTATCACCATGATGATTCATTCCTCGAGTCATCATAGATGGCTTATCGGTCTGTTTCCCGATATATCTCTGCGCTAACGTACCTGATTCCCGATTAGGGTTTTTGAGAGAAATGAGTCTTAATTTATGAAGATGATATAAATGAGTTGAAAAATTGCCTAAGTGTAGGGGAAAAGGTTAGAGCCATGTAGGGTAGGGCAAAATGGTCCCAAAATTTCAATGGCAAGCCCTGTAATTTCCATAGGAAACCAAGGGTAAAATGGTCATTTCACCGTAAAAATATCTAATGGCATTTATGTGCCATTATGGCCATTATGATTCGAATAGGATCGCCATAAATGCTCATCACATCAGTCACCACAGTCATCTCAGCTCCGTTGCTGACCCCCTGGTTCATTTGACTCGGGTTTTCCTAGAGATATTTCGACATTTTCGTCTGCAGCAAATATAATATTTTATTTTTACATAAAAATTTTCAAACTTCCAAGATCGTAGCAAATATGATATAAATATTTTTCATCTCGTTCACGACTTAAAATTAGGTTTTCTGAGCAACAAACTTTTACTGTCAATGAAAACGCAGACTGGGCTTAGTCTAAATTTTCAACCAAAAATTTCATCGTAACCTCATGATAACAAATATATCATGGAAATGACATTGGTTTATCCAAAATCATTTTTATAAGTCTCGGCTAAAAATATAATCATTCATATATTTATTACGGATATTAGAAAGCAGTGAAAATCGGGGTGTTACAGATAACTTCCTCTTAGCAAAATATTAAACTTATACCAAACCTTTTTAACATTATTACTTAGCCTATGTGCTTCACGTGGCGTCTGGTTAATGAAATGTTTCATACATTATATTTCAAGAAATATTTCTTTCCACCTTTATATGTGTTTTCATTCACTAATTTTATTCCTAGACATCTTTTATACATAGGCTTACTATTTTATTTCTTATAACAAGCATGACAAAATTTTACCTCCACATCCAATTTTTTTTTCAAAATATTAATCTGGTCCATTAAAATGAATCTGGTCCGTTAAAATTTAGCAGTACCATGTGTCAGCTGTAAATAAAAGGAAATGAAGATGTCCAGTTCTCCTGAAAATGGAGAGGATCTGGACTCATACAAGAAGGCTCTGACCAAGGGAATATAAAAATTTGTAACACATAATTTAAGTAATATGTATTGATTATAGATAACACAACATCCGTAGTAGCTCATTGGTAAATTCTGATGTTGAATTTACGGGTTCGAATCCTGGCTGCGGAATTGTTTTTATAATTTATATCTTTATTATTATTTTGAAAATTCTTGTACTCCATACAAATTTCCCATTTCAGATTTCTGATTTCTTAACCAGAGTTAAAAGCTTATGGTTAATTAAATCCTTGCAATGATAACTTCCTCTTAGCAAAATATTAAACTTATACAAAACTTTTTTAACATTATTACTTAGCCTATGTGCTTCACGTGGCGTCTGATTCATGAAATGTTTCTTACACTATATTTCAAGAAATCTTTCTTTCCACCTTTACATGTGTTTTCATTCACTAATTTTATTCCTTGACATCTTTTATACCTAGACTTACTATTTTATTTCTTATAACAAGCTTGACAAAATTTTTCCACCTCATCCAATTTTTGTTAAAATATTAATCGGGTCAATTAAAATGAATCTAGTCCGTTAAAATTTTGCAGTGTCATGTGTCAGCTGTAAATAAAAGAAAATAAAGATGTCCAGTTCTCCTGAAAATGGAGAGGATCTGGACTCATACAAGAAGGCTCTGGTCAAGTGAATATAAAAATTTGTAACTCATAATTTAAGTAATATGTATTGATTGTTGATAACACAACATCTATAGTAGCCCATTGGAAAATTCTGATATTGAATTTCCGGGTTCGAATCCCGGCTGCGGAATTGTTTTTATAATTTATATCTTTTTTATTATTTTGACAATTTTTGTATTCCATACAAATTTTCCATTTCAGATTTCTGATTTCTTAACCTGAGTTAAAAGCTTATGGTTAATTAAATCATTGCAATGATAACTTCCTCTTAGCAAAATATTAAACTGATACAAAACTTTTTTAACATTATTACTTAGCCTATGTGCTTCACGTGGCGTCTGGTTCATGAAATGATTCATACACTATATTTCAAGAAATCTTTCTTTCCACCTTTACATGTGTTTTCATTCACTAATTTTATTCCTTGACATCTTTTACCCCTAGACTTACTATTTTATTTCATATAACAAACATGACAAACTTTTACCTCCACATCCATTTTTTTTAAAAATATTAATCTGGTCCATTAAAATGAATCTGGTCCGTTAAAATTTTGTAGTGCCAAGTTTCAGTTGTAAATAAAAGGAAATGGAGATGTCCAGTTCTCCGGAAAATGGAGAGGATCTGAACTCAAACAGGAAGGCTCTGGCCAAGTGAATATAAAAATTTGTAACTCATAATCTAAGGAATATGTATTGATTATAGATAACACTATATCCATTGTAGCACATTGGCAAATTTGGATGTTGAATTTCCGGGTTTGAATCCCAGCTGCGGAATTGTTTTTATAATTTATATCTTTTTTATTATTTTGACAAGTCTTGTATTCTTGTACTCATGCAAATTTTCCATTTCTGATTTCTGATTTCTGATTTCTTAACCAGAGTTAAAATCTTATGGTTAATTAAATCATTGCTATGATAACTTCCTCTTATCAAAATATTAAACTTATACAAAACCTTTTTAACATTGTTACTTAGCCTATGTGCTTCACGTGGCGTCTGGTTAATGAAATCTTTCATACACTATATTTCAAGAAATATTTCTTTCCACCTTTACATGTGTTTTCATTCACTAATTTTATTCCTAGACAACTTTTATACCTAGACTTACTATTTTATTTCTTATAACAAGCCTGACAAAATTTTACCTCCACATCCAATTTTTTTTTTAAATATTAATCTGGTCTGAGACGCCCCGACGTCCCATTAAAGAAAACCCAAAATATTAAAGCCTAATTTCGTTATTATCGTTAAGCGAGTATATTCAAAACAGCGAAAATATTAAAACTTAAAACAACATATAAACATAAATATAAAGATACTAAGTACTATATAGGGTAACCCCTCAGTAGGGTCCCACTGAGTACAAACCAAAACAAACTGAAATAAGCAACGGAAGATACAACATCTCAAAAAGACGCACTGGCCATAAATACTAAACTCTACCGCTAGAATCCCCTGCTCGTCCTCCAGCATCTGGCTCATAAGGAGTCCCATCCAAATCCTCCATAGCTGGTTCCTCCGCAGGGTCTTCTCATGACGATCACATAACCACACAATAGAGAAAATAGGGGATAAGAAACATGCTATCATCATAGGTGGAAAAGGTTAGGTAACATATATACAGTAATAGCACACAGACATGCATCGTCAAACAAACACATATCATTATAACAAACATCCTCCGAAATATATCACCATCCTCTACCCTTCGTGCTCATGCATCTGATCACGGATGCTAATGTGGCCCTCTCAAACACTATCACATTTTAGTCCTTGGTCCAATAAATCTCGGTGCACCCGCCAGTTCCCGCTAGGGGCTCATTCAGAGAATGAAACTATTTCCCCATCCCCGGTGGAGAATAGTCGCACAGCCTGGACATCTCAAATACTATCACATGCCAGTCATTAGTCCAATAAATCTCGGTGCACCCGCCAGTTCCCGCTAGGGGCTCATTCAGAGAATGAAACTATTTCCCCATCCCCAATGGAGAATAGTCGCATAGCCTGGACTATAATAGATCACGGTAGTCTTCCTTGAGCCTCATCGCCCACAGGGCACTCACCCGTGACTCACACTGACCTCGTGTGTTCCACTCACACGGCTGTGATCAATACCACACATCTATATGTGCCTCACTAACTCGTATCGGTTCCTAGCCTAGTGCCTCAACCTTTCATCACCATCTCAATTTACAATAATATTCCACATCTCATTTCACATCTCATATAAAATCATATTCGGCTAGGCACTACTAAATCACATATCACATTTTCCCCAACATGCACATCTCCCGATCAACATATATCATTGCCTAGTTATCAACTAAGCATAAAATAATCATTATCCTACCAAGCATGGTATACCCCATAATAAAATAAATATCACCAAATACACATAAAACATATCATCATCCATCAAATCAACATGTCATCATTACAGTCATCTCCACATATAATAAAATAATACATGTAATATAAGTTTCTATACTCCAATCAACATAGATAATCCAGACAACTCATCATATATCAATCATGTATCCCTAACCATCAAATCAGTCAATTCAATCAACCTCAATAATAATATAATATATATTATATGTGACGGCGATAAACGTATAATTCCACTATCATCATTGGTACCACTAAATAGTCCCCAATGTGATATTGACATTGTCCGTTACTCGCTCTCTAGTAGGGTTTAGGTCCCCTACACCATTATTGCATAAAATGTTACTTGGCCAATTCCGACAATAGAAAGCTTCTTTCCCCCACCTGAGAGTCGCGTGCGCTAAACGGAACAAGACGACACGAACTAAAATGAAATGTCCTCGAACTCCTCGATTCTGTCCCGACTAGAAACAGAGCCTCCAAGCCTCCGAAAAATCACCTAAGCATCACATTATGAAAGGCACATTGTAAGGAACGAAAAATTGGCAACAACACTACAAAATCCGCCACTGTTTTGGCCCTATATCTCACAATATAGACCTTTGTTTCAAAATTTGACCGTTGAGTTTAAAGAACTACCTTTCCTTTACCTTCTCCAAATATTTCAGCCCGATCCAACTGTGAACGAGTGTCGATCGAACCTTCCAATGTGACTAGTCAGGAGCTATTTGGGTTGGATTTCCTTCCTCCTTCTGAGTTGAATAACTCACACTCTGGGGATTTATCAAAAAATGCAACTGTTGGATATGAAGAACTACCAACCTAGAACCTCTCTATGAAATTTCAACATGATCTAATGGTGGAAGAAGGTGTGGAGATGGATTTTCAGAAGTTGTTCCAGCTCAACAATGGTGGTTTAGGGCTCTTGATAGCCTTCCTCTCTCTCAACTCCATCTCTCTCTCTCTAGATTTTCTCTCTCCCTCTCTCTAAACTCTCCTCTCTGTTCTCCGGCTTCTCTCTATGGTCTCTGCCTCGCATTCTTTTCTTTCAGATGGCTTAAGTGACTTATGTCACTTAAGCCCTTTTTATTTTTCTGCTTCACGCTGCCACGCTCGAGCGTGGAACTTTTCACGCTTGAGCATGACCATGCTTGAGCGTGGAACAATCCACGTTTGAGCGTGGAAAGCCACCGCGCCATGCAACCACTCAGAGGCTGCCACGTCAGCCCCGTTGACACGTAGCAAGTCAAAGCATGGCCCTTGTCTGTTGACTTGGGCGCTTGAGCATGGATACATCCACGCTTGAGCATTGACTTTTTCACCAGAAAGTCAACTCCTACGTTCAGGGTCATTCGACGTCCGATTGACCTCAAATTTGATATACAGGCTCATTAGGACCAAATAAACAACCTCCAGCCATAAAAAATGCCTAATCTCATCTCTAAATCCAAATTTCTTATTTCACACTCAGATGTCTCAAAGACGCTAGCCGGGGAACCCCAACTTTGTTCCTACGTTCAAACTCAATCAAAAAGGCTGCGTACTTGCCATGCAAGGGTCTCTATGCATCAAACAACATCTCAACTATGTAATCCAAGTCTTACAAATTTTCCTCTTACATAAAACAAAACCCTAAAACCCGGGATGTTACATGGTCCATTAAAATGAATCTGGTCCGTTAAAATTTAGCAGTGCCATGTGTCAGCTAAAAGGAAATGAAGATGCCAAGTTCACCTGAAAATGGAGAGGATCTGGACTCATACAAGAAGGCTCTGACCAAGTGAATACAAAAATTTGTAACTCATAATTTAAGTAATATGTATTGATTATAGATAACACAACATCCGTAGTAGGCTAGTAGCACATTGGTAAATTCTGATTTTGAATTTCCGGGTTCGAATCCTGGCTGCGGAATTGTTTTTATAATTTATATCTTTTTTATTATTTTGACAATTCTTGTACTCCATACAAATTTTCCATTTCTGATTTCTTAACAAGAGTTAAAAGCTTATGGTTAATTAAATCATTGCAATGATAACTTCCTCTTAGCAAAATATTAAACTTATACAAAACTTTTTTAACATTATTACTTAGCCTGTGTGCTTCACGTGGCGTCTGGTTCATAAAATGTTTCATACACTATATTTCAAGAAATATTTCTTTCCACCTTTACATGTGTTTTCATTCACTAATTTTATTCCTTAACATCTTTTATACCTAGATTTACTATTTTATTTCTTATAACAAACATGACAAACTTTTACCTCCACATCCAGTTTTTTATAAAATATTAATCTGGTCCGTTAAAATGAATCTGGTCCGTTAAAATTTTGTAGTGCCATGTGTCAGCTGTAAATAAAAGGAAATGGAGATGTCCAGTTCTCCTGAAAATGGAGAGGATCTGGACTCATTCAGAAAGGCTCTGACCAGGTGAATATAAAAATTTGTAACTCATATTTTAAGTAATATATATTGATTATAGATAACATAACATCCGCAGTAGCACATTGGTAAACTCTGATGTTGAATTTCAGGGTTCGAATCCCGACTGCAAAATTGTTTTTATAATTTATATCTTTTTTATTATTTTGAGAAGTCTTGTATTCTTGTATTCCATACAAATTTTCTATTTCTGATTTCTTAACCAGAGTTAAAAGCTTATGGTTAATTAAATCCTTGCTATGATAACTTCCTCTTTGCAAAATATTAAACTTATACCAAACCTTTTTAACATTATTACTTAGCCTGTGTGCTTCACGTGGCGTCTGGTTCATAAAATGTTTCATACACTATATTTCAAGAAATATTTCTTTCCACCTTTACATGTGTTTTCATTAACTAATTTTATTCCTTAACATCTTTTATACCTAGATTTACTATTTTATTTCTTATAACAAACATGACAAACTTTTACCTCCACATCCAGTTTTTTATAAAATATTAATCTGGTCCGTTAAAATGAATCTGGTCCGTTAAAATTTTGTAGTGCCATGTGTCAGCTGTAAATAAAAGGAAATGGAGATGTCCAGTTCTCCTGAAAATGGAGAGGATCTGGACTCATTCAGAAAGGCTCTGACCAAGTGAATATAAAAATTTGTAACTCATATTTTAAGTAATATATATTGATTATAGATAACATAACATCCGCAGTAGCACATTGGTAAACTCTGATGTTGAATTTCAGGGTTCGAATCCCGACTGCAAAATTGTTTTTATAATTTATATCTTTTTTATTATTTTGAGAAGTCTTGTATTCTTGTATTCCATACAAATTTTCTATTTCTGATTTCTTAACCAGAGTTAAAAGCTTATGGTTAATTAAATCCTTGCTATGATAACTTCCTCTTTGCAAAATATTAAACTTATACCAAACCTTTTTAACATTATTACTTAGCTTATGTGCTTCAAGGGGCGTCTGGTTCATAAAATATTTCATACACAATATTTCTAGAAATATTTCTTTCCACCTTTACATGTGTTTTCATTCACTAATTTTATTTTACCTAGATTTACTATTTTATTTCTTATAACAAACATGACAAACTTTTACCTCCACATCCAGTTTTTTTTAAAATATTAATCTGGTCCGTTAAAATGAATATGGTCCGTTAAAATTTTGTAGTGTCATGTGTCAGGTGTAAATAAAAGGAAACGGAGATGTCCAGTTCTCCTGAAAATGGAGAGGATCTGGACTCATTCAGGAAGGCTCTGGCCAAGTGAATATAAAAATTTGCAACTCATATTTGAAGTAATATATATTGATTATAGATAACATAACATCCGCAGTAGCACATTAGTAAATTCTGATGTTGAATTTCCGGGTTCGAATCCAGGCTGCGAATTGTTTTTATAATTTATATCTTTTTTATTATTTTGACAAGTCTTGTATATTTGTATTACATACAAATTTTCCATTTCTGATTTCTTAACCAGAGTTAAAAGCTTATGGTTAATTAAATCATTGCTATTATAAATTCCTCTTAGCAAAATATTAAACTTATACATAACTTTTTTAACATTATTACCTAGCCTATGTGCTTCATGTGGCGTCTGGGTCATGAAATGTTTCATACACTATATTTCCATAAATATTTTTTTCCACCTTTACATGTGTTTTCATTCACTAATTTTATTCCTTGACATCTTTTATACCTAGACTTACTATTTTATTTCTTATAACAAACATGACAAACTTTTACCTCCACATCCAATTTTTTTAAAATATTAATCTGGTCCGTTAAAATAAATCTGGTCTGTTAAAATTTGTAGTGCCATGTGTCTGAAAGCATAAAACTATAAGTTGTAGTTTTCCTAGGATTCATCAATGCAGAAAACTACACTGACAAGGATCTTAGATATTATGATTCTCACATCTATGAAGTGGGTTCAAGAATTGCCTTGATCCATAGCCTTTTTGGTTCTTTGATTCTTGGAGATTTCTCCCCTCTTTTCCTTCCTTTGATTGTGCCTTTGATGGTGAAGACAATGGAGGAAAACTCCGTTGGTGGCTGTTCAGAAAACTAATTTGTTTTCATATACCCGCACTTCTATTCAGTTACCATTTAGTGAGTAACTACTTTCTTTTATGAAGGGAGAGGGGAGGGATTTAATTTTGAATTCAAAATTAAATCCCACTAACTTTAATTACCATTAGACCAAACAACCATCACATTAGGCCGTCTTTTATTTAAAGCTAGTCTATTACTTACATGGGCCACTAATAATACAGATTATTAAAAATAATCTAACAATCTCCCACTTGGCCCATGTGATGACATGAAGACTCAACAATAAACCATAATTGTACACCATATGTTGAAACTCTCAAATCATCATCTTTAATTGAACTGATATCATTGGATCATGGCAGTCACAAATTATCCAACAACTTGATTCCTTCCATGTATCACAAATCAACTCAACTCAAACAACTTTAATTTGTGTCTTTGATGTCCTTTCAAAGACATGTTATATTATCACACCAAAACAATACAAGTATACCCTATAACATGGATAACTAGAAACAAAGTAGAAACATAACTTTAATCGAATTCACAAGTGTCATACAATACGAGCATTACAACCATACATGCATACACATACATCACACTATAATGTTAACAAGGACTCATCCATAATGCCCATCCTTTCAACATGGTCAATGAATATTTTGGGCGGCAACCCTTTGGTTAACGGATCCGCTATCATCAAATCTGTACCAATATGCTCAATTGACACTTTTTGTTTTCGCACTTCTTCTTTAACCGACAAGTACTTCAAATCCATGTGTTTTACACCCTTCGAATACCTGTCATTCTTAGAGAAGAAGACAGCTGCAGAATTATCACAGTAAAACCTTAGTGGCCTAGCTATACTGTCAACAATACCAAACCTCGAGGTAAAGTTCCGCAGCCATAATGCTTGAACCGTGGCCTCAAAGCATGCCACAAATTCCGCCTCCATGGTAGAAGTAGCTATCACAGATTGTTTTCCACTCTTCCATGACACTGTTCCTCCAGCCATAAGAAAAATATACCCAAATGTGGATTTTCTTGAGTCAACACATCCAGCATAGTCCGAATCCGAGTAGCCAATCACTTCAAGGTGATCTGACCTTCTATACGTGAGCATGTAATCTTTGGTGCCTTGTAAGTACCTAAGAACCTTCTTTGCAGCTTTCTAGTGATCCATTCCTGGATTACTTTGATATCAGCCTAACATTCAAACAGGAAAACTGATATCCGGCCAAGTACATGTTTGAGCATACATCAAACTCCCAACCACTGATGCATAAGGAATAGATTCCATTTCCTTTCGTTCCAAATCATTTCTAGGACATTGCTTTTCACTAAATTTGTCCCCTTTCTGAATTGGAACTATCCCTGCGGAGCATTTTTCCATTCTGAATCTCTCTAATACCTTATTGATATATCCTTTTTGAGACAATCCCAATAATCTTTGTGATCTATCACAGAATATTTCTATCCCTATCACATAGGATGCCTCACCCATATCTTTCATTTCAAAGTTATTATAGAGAAACTTCTTTACATCATGTAACAAAGAAACACCATTGGCAGCAAGCAAAATATCATCAACATAAAAGACCAATATTATGAATTTTCTCCCACTGACCTTCATATAGATACACCGATCAACAGTGTTCTCTACAAAACCATACGACGTAATGGTATCATTGAACTTAATGTACCATTGTCTGGAAGCTTGCTTTAGTCCATATATTGACTTCTTTAATCTACACACTATATTTTCCTTTCCTGCGGTTAAAACCCCTTCAGGTTGGTCCATATAAACTTCTTCCTCTAAGTCACCATTCAGAAAGGCGGTCTTTACGTCCATTTGGTGAAGCTCTAAGTCATAATGAGCCATGAAAGCCAAAACAACCCTCAAAGAGTCTTTCTTTGAAACTGGAGAGAATGTCTCTTTGTAATCAATACCATCATTTTGAGTGAAACCTTTGGCGACGAGTCTAGCTTTATACCTTTCAATGTTGCCTTTTGAGTCACGCTTGGTCTTAAAGACCCATTTACAACCGACTCGTTTTGAACCTTCAGGCAACTCAACTAGATCCCATACCTTATTGTCATCCATTGATTTCAACTCTTCTTTCATAGCATTGAGCCACTTTTCAAAATTGTTACTTTCTAGGGCTTGCCTGAACGAGACTGGATCCTTATCAATGCTTAAGTCACATTCATGTTCAAGTGAATAAATAACATAATCGTTTGAAATAGCTGGCCTTCTTTGCCTTTCAGACCTTCTTAATTCTATTTATTGCGCTTCTTCTATCACTTGTTCATTTGCGACTTGTAAATCATCAGCTGGTTCATTAACTATATGTTCATCTTGTGGGGTTTGAATATTATCTTGTTGTCTCTTTGTGTTATGTGACGGTAATACAACAAGAGGGACAACAACCTGAGGAGAAACCTTAGGTGAAGAAGATTCACCACAAGCCTCCATAATATCCACCTTTCGTGATTTCTCACTCCCACTGAACTGGCCATTCTCAATAAACCAAGCATTACCAGACTCAACTATTCTCATACTATGATTAGGATAATAAAATCTGTAACCTTTTGACTTTTCGGGATAGCTAATGAAAAAACCACTAACAGATCTTGCATCAAGCTTCTTTTTATGTGGATTATACACCTTTACTTTCGCGGGGCAACCCCAAACATGAAGATGCCTTAAACTGGGTTTCCTTCACGCCCACAGCTCATAAGGAGTCTTAGGAACTGCCTTACTAGGAACCCTATTAAGCAGATGCGCAACGGTCTTTAAAGCGTGCGTCCACAATGATAAAGGTACAGTACTATAATTTAACATCGACCTAAACATATCCATAAGAGTACGATTCCACCTTTCAGCTACACCAGTTTGTTGCAGTGTGCCAGGCATAGTGTATTGTGCACATATGCCCCGACTTTCAAGAAACTTTGCAAATGGACCTGGACATTGTCCACTCTCATTAAATTTTCCATAAAATTCACCACCTCTATCAGACCTAAACTTTTACTTTTCTTTCTAGCTGCCTTTCTACCTCATCAATGAACACCTTGAGAATGTCCACCGATTGAGACTTTTCATGCAACAAATTATATAAGTAACAATAACGTCAGTATGTATCAATTCAAGGAGTTCATTAATTTTTGTAGCTGGATTCTTTGATATGTGTTTGGTATGCTTTCCTTTAATTTAATCCAAACATATGTCCCAGTCATCAAAATCCAAATGAGGTAATATTTCACTTTTCATTAGCCTCATTATCCTTTCTTTGGATATGTGACCTAACCTTTGATGCCATAAATAAGCAGAACTCTCATCATGCACATTACGCTTACTACCAACAACATGTTCAACATTAAATAGAGATAAATTTAACATCAAGATTGAAAAGATATAAACCATCTATTAAAGTACCAGATCCATAATAGTACATATGTTTATATAATGAAAACACACCATGTCCAATCCTAAAATTAAAACATAAGTCATACAACTTTCCAACAGAAACTAAATTCCTAGAACATCCAGGAACATAGAGACAACTTTCTAGATCTAAATGACAACCACTATCCAAGATCAATCTGTACGTCCCGATTCCTTCTATGCGTGACTTCATTTTGTTCCCCATATACAAGAACTTTTCAGTTCCTTTTATGGTTTGGATTGAAAGGAATCCCTGCATTATATGTGACACATGAGTAGTTGCACCAGAATCTAACCACCAGGTGTTATTAGGAACTTCAACAAGATTTGATTCAAAACTTAAGGAAACATAATGTTTACCTTTCTTTTCGAACAATCCTTCTTGTAATAGCCATTCTTCTTACAGAAATAGCACTTCTTTTCTTTTTGGACTCCGCATTCTCTTATTAGGACATTGTCCCTTTTCTTATCCTTGTTACTTGGTATTGCCTTACTGGTGGTAGCTGCATCATGAGTCGACAAGTGAATGGAGTGATCCTTTATCTTCTTCAACCTCCCTTCCTCTTGAACCAACATGGCCTTGATTTCTTGAAAATTCCATTTTTCCTTAATGGTGTTATAATTCACCTGAAATTGGCCAAACTCAATAAGAAGTGAGTTGATAATGAATTGTACTAGAAAAGTCTCATTCACCTCCATTCCCATCGACTTCAGCTTTGCTGCTAGATTTGCCATACTTGTCACATGATCATGAATAGGCTAAGACCAGTCAAATTTCTTGGTGGTCAATTCAGTCATCAAGTTTCCCACAATGGATTTATCGATAATATCAGATTGTGAGTACTCCTTAATCAATTTCATGAATTCCCTTGCATTGTTTGTCTTGGGCATGGATGGCTTAACATTTTCAGCTATTGATGTAACACCCCGCTTTTTGTTAAGTGCTTTCCTTAAGCCTGTTCTGCTAAGTTGGAATTGTTGGCTAAGGGCTTAGTGGGATTTTTGGCTTAAAAGTCCCTCTCTGGTACATGAGCACACTCGTGCTCATTAGCCAGCATGCCCTTGCTCAACAGTGAGCACGCCCGTGCTCAATATGCTGACCGAGTCTCGTTGACGCTAAGTCGAGCACGACCGTGCTCAAGGGTGAGCACGACCGTGCTCAGGTTCAGGTTATATATAGTTGGCACAGAACCCAAGGGTTATGAGATAACCCTACTTTTGTGAGTGCAGCAGCCATTGTTGCGGCCGGAACACATTCTTTCCCTATTTCCTCTTCTCCCAGTGCTATAGTGGAGCTTTGGAAGCCAGTTGGGAAGCTAACTGGTCTGTGGTAGTCTATATGTAATGGTTTCCTCTTTCTTATTGGTTTCCTTTTCGTTTTTATGATTTGGGAACTAATAAAGTTTGTGTTTTTGTTGTCTAAGGCTTGTTTGAGGTTGAGCCGCTTTAAGAGAGGGAACCAGTTTGCTGTTTGGTGTTTTGGGAGAGCTACCTTCAATCCAGGTATGGGGAGAAGGGTAGTGTAATCATAGGCTTGGGGTTAGAGTAAAGTAAAAGGGTTCCCATAGCTCCGGTTTGTTTGTATGAGTATATGATTTGTATATTGATTTGTTGGTTATTTTGATAACATGATAGTTGCTGTTTGGTATATGAAGTATATGCCTATGTTCATAATAATGGAATTGTGTTTATGTTGTTATTGCTGTTATGAACATGATGATGACTATGATTGTTGGATGATGTTATTGGGTTGATGCCAATGTCGAGTTAATGATGCTGTTAATGATGAGTTTAATCTTTAAAACGTGTTAATAATTGACTTAGGATGATTAACGGATTAATCCCTAAAATTGGTTAAACTTGGTTACTGTTTCTGCCCAGAGCAGTGCAATCGTGCGATGAGCACGACCGTGCTGAACAGGGAGCACGACCGTGCTCCCAGTTTGAATTCTGGAAAATGGTCGCACAATAAGCACGGCCGTGCAGGACAAAGAGCACGACCATGCCCAATAGGAAGCACGACCGTGCTTCACTTATGTGACAGCATGACCGTGCAGGGGACAAGCATGACCGTGCTCCCCTAACAGACATAGATGTAATTAAAGGACTTTAAGGGGTTTCAAACCCTATTTCCCCAATAATGATAAGTTGACGTAGCTAATCAAAGATAAAGATTAGACAACTTGGTTAATGATTACCAAAGATAATTAAGATGATGAGATGGTGAGGTGTTGAGTTTGATAAGTTGGTACCCATTGGGTTACCGCAAGCTGATGAGTTATGCCTTGGTGCTTTTCGACCAAGGAAGCCTTGACCCCGTGGTTTGGGTTTAAGGTGTCGTTGATGTTGTACCTTGGCAGTCGAGAGTTTGCTCCAAGGGGCCTTGACCCGGTTGGGTTTAAGGTGTTGCAGTAGATTCCGCTGGGGTTGATTCTGCTGGTTAAAGGTTTTGCGGTTGATTCCGCTGATGTGAATGAGGTGGCGTTTGTCCGTTGTTTGTTGTATGCTGCATGCATCATTGGAGATGTTGTTGTTGAGGGATGTTCGACATAGGGGAGGTCGTCCTAGAGTACGGCGATCTCGCCATCCAGGTTGGAGTAGATTCTCCTTGCGTCCCCTATGACGAGGCATTCGTTGGTTTGATGCATTGGCTATCCAAGGAGTAGATTCTCCGGCGTTGAGTCGATTCTCAATGTGGATATTTAACTCTGAAGTCGTCCATCTCGAGTTTAATGGATCCACATGCATTGTTGATTTAGCGGAGTAGGGTTATGTTGCACTGCATAGCATACTGTTATCATGATGATGATGTTTGATGAAATGTTATTATGCTTGTTGTTTACTTTACTTCCTACTTCCTTGCTATCATGTTTACATGATTCTTACTCCCTATGTTTGTTTGTTTGTTTGTTTGTTGTTGGCCGATTGGCACCCTGCAGAGGATGACGAGCAGCCCAGAGAGGAGTGACTCTGAGGAGCCGCCACTCATAGTTAGGGCTTGTTTTTATGTTTAGTTAGATTGTTTCAGTTGTATTCCGAGGACATGTTTTCCGGAACGGTTATACCAGCTCTGAGTGTGACATCGGGGTTGGGTAGTTTATTTGTTACGTTTTATTTGTTTTAAACTTGTTTTATTTTCTGCGTTGTGAACTGGTTCATGTGGGACTTTTCTACCCATGGACAAATGTTTTAATTATCCAGTAAAATGCATGTTTTTCGTTTAATTGTTTTTATATTAAATGCCTTATATCATGCGGGGTAGAAGGGTGTCACATTTAGTGGTATCAGAGCAGTTCGGCCCTGTCCGGACGTGGTATGAGTCTGTCGTGAGTCTGTTGTGTGACTCTTGTTTGGATTGTCTATACTTGTTATAGACAATGATGCTTTAAGTTAGTTACCTGTAGCTTTTACCCGCTTAAGTTTCTGTATCTCAGAGTTGTGTTGGATGTGTACAGGAACTAATGGCCGATAGAGGACACAACGATCAGGCGATTGCGGATGCATTGGCACTTCTGGCCAATGCTATCGGACAAGTCAACCATAACAACAATGGTGGACCAGCTGAATTCCAAGGTTTGGACAAGTTCCAGAGGAACAACCATCCGTCGTTCAAGGGAGCGTATGATCCAGAGGGGGCACTGTTATGGCTGAGGGAGATAGAGAAGATATTCTGTGCAATGGATTGCAACGATCAGCAGAAGCTCATCTTTGCTACTTTCATGTTGACTGAGGAGGCTGAGCATTGGTGGGACAACTGCAGGCAGAGGATGCAGGTTGAGGGCACAGCGGTTACATGGGCTATGTTCAAACAGAGATTTCTGGAGAAGTACTTCCCAGCAGATATCAGGGACAAGAAAGAGATGGAGTTCTTATCCTTGAGGCAGGGATCGTTGTCGGTTGGCGAGTATGCAGCCAAGTTTGAGGAGTTGGCGAGGTACTACAGTTCTTATCAACATGAGACAAATGACCACTCCAAGTGTATCAAGTTTGAGGCTGGACTCCGACCTGAGATTAGGCAGGCAATCAGCTACCAGGAGATCAGAATCTTTCCGATTCTGGTCAACAAGTACATGATTTATGAGGACGCCAGTCAGTTCAGAGTTGCTAGTTCTGGAGGATCGGATAGTCAGAGTGGTAAAAAGTCTGACCAGAGAGACAAGGGTAAGCAGCGATATGCTCTGATCGGCAAAGACTTCAAGCAGAGTGGCAAGAAGCCACAATTTCAATAGGATAGATTCAGAGGTGGGTTCTCTAATGCCCCCAGGGCTATGAGGTGTGGTAAGTGCGGAGCACAGGATCATTACTCATCCCAGTGCAAGGAACCAGCTGTGATTTGCTTCAAGTGTGGCAAGTCAGGTCATATCAGCCGTGAGTGTGAAGGAGCCAAGGCCGAGCCTCCCAGCGCTAGCAAGAATCAGAAGTCCCAGGCCAACAGACCGAAGACCACTGGAAGAGTCTTTACTCTTAGTAGAGCCGAAGCCTCCGAGTCTGATGAATTGATCCAAGGTACATGTTTTATTGATGGAACTCAATTGACTGTATTGTATGATTCGGCTGCTACTCACTCGTTTATATCGCATGATAGGGTCAAGAGTCTTAAATTGCATGTTACCTTTCTTGAGTTTGATTTGCTTGTGTCTACACCCACAAATAAACCTGTTTCCACTTCTTATGCATGCAAGAACTGTCATATAGTCATAAATGATAAAACCTTTGTTGCTGATCTTGTATGCTTGCCTTTAAAAGACCTTGATATTATTCTTGGCATGGACTGGTTATCTTCCAACCATGTCCTTTTGAATTGTTTCGATAAAACCCTGATTTTTGGAACTCCAACGGAGTCTAAGAATGCGGACCTTCTCTCTGCCAGTCAAGTTCAAGCTTCGATGAGAGACGAAACCCAAGTATACGTGATGTTAGCTTCCCTGGAAGTAGAGAGCAGCCCTCCTGATGTCGCCAGCGTGCCTGTTGTGCGGGAATTTCCTGAAGTATTCCCGGGGGATGTTTATAACTTACCCCCAGAGAGAGATGTTGAGTTTACCATAGACTTAGTGCCTGGCACCGGGCCATTCTCCATAGCACCCTATAGAATGTCTCCTCTAGAGCTAGCTAAGTTGAAGGAACAGTTGGAAGACCTGATGAAGAAGCCGTTCATTAGGCCGAGTGTGTCTCCGTGGGGAGCACATGTGTTGTTGGTGAAGAAGAAAGATGGTAGTATGAGGTTGTGTGTCGACTATCTACAGCTCAACAAGGTGACCATAAAGATTCGGTATCCCCTCCCTAGGATTGATGATCTTATGGACCAGTTGATGGGCGCTTGCGTCTTTTCTAAGATAGATTTGAGGTCAGGGTACCATCAGATTCGGGTTAAGTCTGAGGATATCCCGAAGACAGCGTTTAGGACGCGATACGGTCACTATGAGTACTTGGTTATGCCATTTGGTGTGACCAATGCTCCTGCCGTCTTCATGGACTACATGAACAAGACCTTTCACCCTTACTTGGATAAGTTTGTGGTGGTGTTTATAGATGACATCTTAGTGTACTCCAAGAGTAAGGAGGAACATGAGGAACACCTGAGGGTTGTCTTGCAGACCCTTAAGGAAAAACAGTTGTACGCGAAGTTGTCTAAGTGTGAGTTCTGGCCAGAGGAAGTGAGCTTCTTAGGACATGTCATCTCTAAGGGTAGTATAGCAGTGGACCCCGCTAAAGTAGAGACAGTGCTCCAGTGGGAAGCGCCAAAGTCGGTAACTGAGATTAGGAGTTTCTTGGGGTTAGCCAGGTATTATAGGCGGTTCATAGAAGGTTTATCTAAGATAGCTTTACCCTTAACCCTTCTCACCAAGAAGGGACAGTTGTTTGTGTGGGACTCTAAGTGTGAAGAGAGTTTCCAAACACTTAAGGATAGGTTGACATCAGCACCAGTGTTATTTTTGCCAGATCCTAGCGTACCCTTCGTAGTTTACTACGATGCTTCTAAGCAAGGGTTAGGTGGTGTGTTGATGCAGAATGGTAAGGTAATTACTTACGCTTCTAGGCAGTTGAAGACTCATGAGAAGAACTACCCTACCGATGACCTAGAACTAGGAGCTGTGGTATTTGCCTTAAAGATCTGGAGGCATTACCTGTATGGAGCGAGGTTTGAGGTTTTTAGCGATCATAAGAGTTTGAGGTATCTCTTTGATCAAAAGGAGTTGAACATGAGGCAGCGTAGGCGGATAGAGTTCCTGAAGAATTATGACTTCGAGCTAACCTATCACCCAAGAAAGGCCAATGTGGCGGCCGATGCTTTAAGTAGGAAGACCCTGCATGTCTCCGCTTTGATGGTTAGGGAGATGGATCTGATAGAGGAGTTTAGAGACCTTAGTCTAGCTTGTGAGTTTACCCCTAAGAGTATTAGGCTTGGTACCTTGAAGGTTACCAACAGTCTGATGGATCAGATTAGAGAGGGTCAGAAGTTAGACAAGTTTCTCTTGGACCAGCGAGAGTTGCTCGCTTAGGGTAGAGACCTAAGTTTTAAGGATGGCAGTGATGGTATCCTGAGGTTCAAGGATAGAGTTTGTGTGCCAGATGTTCTTGAGCTTAGGAAGTTGATCTTAGAGGAAGGTCATAGGAGTGGATTGAGTGTGCACCCAGGTGCCACTAAGATGTATCAGGACCTTAAGAGGATGTTCTGGTGGCCTAGGATAAGAAAGATGTGGCTGAATTTGTCTATGCCTGTTTAGTGTGCCAAAAGGCTAAGATAGAACACCAAAAGCCTTCAGGTAAGTTGCAACCTTTGAGTATCCCAGAATGGAAATGGGATAGCATCTCCATGGATTTTGTGTCTGGACTCCCTAGGACTCCAGCTGGTTTTGAGGCTATATGGGTTGTTGTGGATAAACTGACTAAGTCTGACCATTTCATTCCGATGAATATGGAGTATCCATTGGAGAAGTTGGCTAAGTTGTACATCAAAGAGATAGTTAGGCTTCATGGTGTACCCTCTAGCATAGTATCAGATAGAGACCCGAAGTTTATCTCTAGGTTTTGGAATAGTTTGCAAGAGGCTTTAGGGACAAAGCTTAGGCTTAGTTCAGCTTACCACCCACAGACTGATGGGTAGTCTGAGAGGACCATCCGGTCCTTAGAGGACTTGTTAAGGGCTTGTGTGTTAGAACAGTCTGGTAGTTGGGACAAGTTTTTGCCCCTGATAGAGTTCACCTACAACAACAGTTTCCATTCCAGCATTGGGATGACACCGTATGAGGCTTTGTATGGGAGGCAAGGTAGTCAAAACTGGACCGGACCGGCTGGTAAAACCGGTTTAACCGGGAACCGGGCCTCGAAAGGGTTCGGTTTACCCCTATAACCGGACTTGCATCAAACCGGTGAAAGAACCGGTAAACCGGTTCAAAACCGGCAAAACCAATAAAAACCGGTCAAAGACAGGCCTGAACCGGTTTACTAATTTTAAATTTAAATTTAAAAAAAAACTTCAAAAAAAGAAAGCGGGGTCGTTTTCTTATTTTCGTTAAAAGGTTCCAAGGCTGGTTACCCGTTTACACTAAATGCTAGCGTGGTATAAGCAAGGGATCTAATTGATTTTATAGGTAAAACAACTCTCGTGCTTCATAAGGCAGTCTATGTGGGACTCATTTGTCTGCTCACAAGAATTCATGCAGCCTATCAACCGTTTCAAGCTTCAGGTGGAAAACCATTCGGCACAACTCTTTCCTACATAACTGATCTTGGCTTTAGGGTGGATGGTCAATCTCTACAATTATTTTCTGTAACTCCAAGATCATGGAGCTTGTTCTCGTTGCATGATCAAAGAACAAGAAAGCATACTTTCAACTTGAAGAATCGTTTAATTGCCCACAACGTCTTGGTCAAAGAATGGGAAAGCATACTTTAACTTGATATTTGTCACATATATATATATATATGTATATATATATGTATATATATATATATATATATATATATATTATTTATATTATATTAAAGATTTAAAATATATTATTTAATTAATACCGGTTTAACCACGGTTCAACCACGGTTGAACCATTGAACCTTAAACCGGTACCTTGACCGGTTCAATGACCGGTCCGGTTTTAAAAACCTTGATGAGAGGAGATATAGGACACCCTTGTGTTGGAGTGAACCTAGTGATAATGTAGTGCTAGGGCCAGTGATAGTCCAGGAAACAAAAGAGAAGATTAGGTTGGTTCAGGAAAAGATGAGAGTTGCACAGAGTAGGCAAAAGAGCTATCATGATAAAAGGAGGAAGGCGCTCGAATTCCAGGAAGGCGATCATGTATTCTTGAGAGTTACCCCGACGACTGGGGTTGGTAGAGTGATGAAGGCGAGGAAACTTACTCCTAAATTCATTGGTCCTTACCAAATCCTCAAAAGAGCCGGCGAAGTCGCCTACCAAATAGCCTTACCTCCGTTCTTGTCAAATCTCCATAATGTTTTTCATGTGTCTCAACTCAGGAAGTATATCCATGACCCTAGTCAAGTGATAGTACCCGACGCTATACAGTTGAAAGAGAACTTGACGTTTGAGGTTTTACCCCTTCGAGTCGAGGATAGGAGGGTGAAGCAGCTAAGAGGCAAGGAGATTCCTTTGGTCAAAGGGGTTTGGAGTGGGGCAACTGAGGAAAGCGCTACCGGGGAGCTGGAGAGCAAGATGATGGAGGCATACCCACATCTTTTCGTTTGAGGTACGTAGAAATTTCGAGGATGAAATTTTTATAAAGGGGGTGGAATTGTAACACCCCGGTTTTTGTTAAGTGCTTTCCTTAAGCCCGTTCTGTTAAGTTGGAATTGTTGGCTAAGGGCTTAGTGGGATTTTTGGCTTAAAAGTCCCTCTCTGGTACATGAGCACGCCCATGCTCATTAGCCAGCATGCCCGTGCTTAAAATCAGAAGCGTGTTCCTGATTTTAAGTTGAGCATGCCTGTGCTCAATGTGCTCAAGGGTGAGCACGACCATGCTCAGGTTCAGGTTATATATAGTTGGCACAGAACCCGAGGGTTACGAGTTAACCCTACTTTTGTGAGTGCAGCAGCCATTGTTGCTGCCAGAACACATTCTTTCTCTATTTTCTCTTCTCCCAGTGCTATAGTGGAGCTTTGGAAGTCGGTTGGGAAGCTAGTTGGTCTGCGGCAGTCTATAGGTGATGGTTTCCTTTTCCCTATTGGTTTCCTTTTCGTTTTTATGATTTGGGAACTAATAAAGTTTGTGTTTTTGTTGCCTAAGGTTTGTTTGAGGTTGAGCCGCTTTAAGAGGGGGAACCAGTTTGCTGTTTGGTATTTTGGGAGAGCTACCTTCAATCCAGGTATGGGAGAGAAGGGTAGTGTAATCATAGGCTTGGGGTTAGAGTAAAGTAAAGGGGTTCCCATAGCCCCGGTTTGTTTGTATGAGTATATGATTTGTATATTGATTTGTTGGTTATTTTGATAACATGATAGTTGTTGTTTGGTGAATTGTGTTTATGTTGTTATTGCTGTTATGAACATGATGATGAGTATGATTGTTGGATGATGTTATTGGGTTGATGCCAATGTCGAGTTGATGCTACTGTTAATGATGAGTTTATTCTTTAAAACGTGTTAATAATTGACTTAGGATGATTAACGGATTAATCCCTAAAATTGTTTAAACTTGGTTACTATTTCTGCCCATAACAGTGCAGTCGCGCGATGAGCACGACCGTGATGAACAGGGAGCACGACCGTGCTCCCATTTTGAATTCTGGAAAATGGCCACGCAATAAGCACGGTCGTGCAGGATAAAGAGCACGACCATGCTGCTGAGCATGACTGTGCCCAATAGGAAGCACGACCGTGCTTCACTTATGTGACAGTACGACCGCACAGGGGACAAGCACGACTGTGCTCCCATAACAAACCGAGATGTAATTAAAGGACTTTAAGGGGTTTCAAACCCCATTTCCCCAATAATGATAAGTTGACGTAGCTAATCAAAGATAAAGATTAGACAACTTGGTTAATGATTACCAAAGATAATTAAGATGATGAGATGGTGAGGTGTTGAGTTTGATAAGTCGGTACCCATTGGGTTACCGCAAGCTGATGAGTTATGCCTTGGTGCTTTTTGACCAAGGAAGCCTTGACCCCATGGTTTGGGTTTAAGGTGTCGTTGATGTTGTACCTTGGCAGTCTAGAGTTTACTTCAAGGGGACCTTGACCCGGTTGGGTTTAAGGTGTTGCGGTAGATTCCGCTGGTTAAAGGTTTTGTGTTTGATTTCGCTGATGTCTTCGGTTGATTCCGTTGAAGTGAAGGAGGTGGCATTTGCCCGTTGTTTGTTGTATGCTGCATGCATCATTGGAGATGTTGTTGTTGAGGGATGTTCACCATAGGGGAGGTTGTCCTAGAGTACGACGATCTGGCCATCCAAGTTTAGTGGATCAACATGCATTGTTGATTTAGCGGAGTAGGGTTATGTTGCACTGCATAGCATACTGTTATCATGATGATGATGTTTGATGAAATGTTGTTATGCTTGTTGTTTATTTTACTTCCTACTTCCTTGCTATCGTGTTTACATGATTCTTACTCCCTATGTTTGTTTATTTTTTGTTGGCCTGATTGGCACCTTGCAGAGGATGATGAGCAGCCTGGAGAGGAATGACTCTGAGGAGCCGCCACTCATAGTTAGGGCTTGTTTTGTTGTTTAGTTAGATTGTTTCAGTTGTATTCCGAGGACATGTTTTCCTGAACGGTTATACCAGCTCTGAGTGTGACATCGGGGTTGGGCAGTTTATTTGTTACGTTTTATTTGTTTTAAACTTGTTTTATTTTCTGCGTTGTGAACTGGTTCATGTGGGACTTTTCTACCTGTGGACAAATGTTTTAATTATCCAGTAAAATGCATGTTTTTCATTTAATTGTTTTTATATTAAATGCTTTATATCATGCGGGGTAGAAGGGTGTCATAATTGACATCTTCATTAAGCTCAAACTCAGCCTATTAGACCACTCCCAAGCCTCACAAAGAGACTTGTCAGCTTCCGTACTGGTCTCCGTAATGGCTGCGGGCATCTTATCCATCACTAATGCCAAGTCCAGGTCCATAACACCAAGTTGAAAGTTGATTTGTTCGGACCAATCAGCATAGTTCGGGCCATTGAACTTAACAAGTCCATTGCCTAAACCAAACATATTAAATGAAGCTGCAATCATTCAAACAAGCTCACACATTAATGCTTTGAGTATAACTTAAAGGATTCAACTAATGTAAAATTTAATCATGTATCTAAGTTCACCTTTGGTTAATACTTAAATGCATTCACATGTCAATAATGATGTCAAGCAAACATACTTTAACGGGCAATCAACCATACTATTCTTAACATGCATGTCATCTTTGGATAAACAAGCACTTAACAAGTATGTCATAAAACCTTGATATCATTAATTATAAGCAATGATCCCCCTTTGGGTGATCTATATGTCTTATAATAATGAATTTCAACAAACCCAAACATGTTATCCATATAGCATCACAAACACAATACAATCATATAATTTGGAATCATAAACTTTATGAATTTGACCACTTTGGTGATTAACAAACTCCATCTTTAATATATAATTCAAATCAAAAACCTTTTTTTTTTAATAAACTGTAATGATCACGGCCGTAACCATCATCACGGTCAGGCCGTGATCCTCTCTGCCAAAAATTTGCAACCCACGCAAATTCTGAACCATGCCCATTTGGTGTTTTGCATTTTGCCATCTCATTGAGTTACACATTATACCCACATATAAAATAAATTCATAGCAAAATATTTCATTCAAGGCATAACACGTTCAAATCAATAATGCTTATTGTGAGACACACGTATGTGACCTAGTATTCAACCATTCTCAAACATGTTCTGATCCAGTTTCGCAATATCAATATGTATAAAATATACAACTTATTTCATTGTGAAACATGTTCGAAGAACCCAGATTTTAAATTAGGATACATATAAATTAGGAAAAACAACAATATAAGGAAAATCATAATATCCCTAACCTGTGCTCTGATACCAATTGAAAGAATAAAACTATAAGTTGTAGTTTTCCTAGGGTTCATCAATGCAGAAAACTACACTAACAAGGATCTTAGATATTATGATTCTCACATCTATGAAGAGGGTTCAAGAATTACTTGGATCCATAGCCTTTTTGGTTCTTTGATTCTTGGAGATTTCTCCCTTCTCTTCCTTCCTTTGATTGTACCTTTGATGGTGAAGACAATGGAGGAAAACTCCCTTGGTGGCTGTTCAGAAAAATGATTTGTTTTCATATACCCACACTTCTATTTAGTTACCATTTAGTGAGTAACTACTTTCTTTTATGAAGGGAAAGGGGAGGGATTTAATTTTGAATTCAAAATTAACTCCCACTAACTTTAACTAAATCAATATATGTTATGAAATGAACCAAAACAATAGTGAGATTGTAAAGGGATAAGTTCAAGTTCAGTTAAGTCAGTTGAATATAGTTAGAATAGTTAGTTACTCTAGTCTATTATGTAACTAACTAAATCCAGCTCAACTCAAGCTATGTACTCTCCTTATATGCATCAGTTTATACACTGAATCAAATCAATGAAATGAGCACAATATTCACTTCTCTAATTCTTCAATCTTGATCTCTTTAAGGTATCATAGAGCTGAAAAATGGCTAACGCCACCACTTCTTCTCCCTCCCCTTCTCCCACCACATCAATGATTCCAATTTAAATTAAGCTAGACGATGACAACTTTCTTACTTGGAAATGCGAGGTCGTCACATAGTTACCCAAATGCGGAAAATAAAATTATAATTGCTCGTTACTTTCGGAAAATAATGTTCTCTAACACTTTTCGTAATACAAAAACAGTGATAAAATTTTTTCTTTTCTTTGACATACATAACCCTATCACCAATATAACCATATCTGAACATATATATATATACAGACGTAAAGTACATCTTACAACTATGCTGCATCATATTGTTTTCACCTCTAGACCTTAATCCGTATAGGTTCTTAAAAAGACCACATAAATATCATTATACATTATTCAAAACATAAGTCTCCTTATTTCAAAAGTATGGCCCTTCAAAGCTAGACATACATATTATACACCCATCTAATGCCCTAGTTGAGCTGGTCACTCTATACGACACCTATTAAGAAGACTCCAGAGGTCATTCTTAAGATCCATGGTTGCTTTAAAGGTCAGGCCTAAAGATCCTCGAACGTGCCAGGGGCATCTCCAGGTCCACCAATACTCAGATAAAATATAATCCACACGTAGAGAGACCAACAAGAAAATGTGCAAGAGTGAGATTCCAATATCTGGATTTAACACGACAACTACATGCCCGACACAAAAGAAAACAGATAAACATATACATGGTCATAACAACATAAACATTCATATCAAAACAAATAATTCATCCATGGGTTTCACACCCCAAACGTCATCATTTGAAAACTATGCATAAACCCTTCATATACCTCATCTAAATTCACTACTTAATCTTTGGAACTTCAAACACCAAATACATGAGCTGATCAGGCTCGATTGCCAAATAAGGAATGCCTTAACGCCTTCTTGAATACCTTTCCATTAAGATATCCAGGTTCGCCTCGCCTTCACCTTCTTGAATACCTTTCCATTCAGCTATTCGGATTCGACTTCTGGAATATCTTTTCTCATAAGATATCCGGATTCACACCCTAGACATGTCTACCAAGTAAATGCATGTAAAGCCTTTTGCTCCTAACACCTTATTTAGAATACCAAATCCAAAGAACACTATGTTCATAACGCCTTAAGAATACTAGCACACCATTTTTCGTTTAACACAAAAACTACACAACTTGTCCAAGTTGACGAAAATAACTCTTTGTTTACCGAAAATCCTTTTACGTTAAAAATTCGTTTTGTAAACTTGTTAAAATCCCTTAAAACTCATTTTGTTCAAAACTCAATAATTTGAACTTGGAAACCTCATTTGAGACTAATTCTTAGTATTACTTACTTGTACCCTTTTTAAAGAGACATTTGTAAATGTTGACGGACATGTCCGTCGTTTGCCGTTTTAAAATGTTTTCAGGTCAAAATATGACTTTATGTCGTAAAACAATTTTCCAACGCTGTAATAAAATTATTTTTGAAACTTTTTCTTTTAAAACATCATTTTCTAATATTTAGAAATTCCTTATGTGAAAATTAGCGTGCTGAAATATTTTCATGGTTACTTCCTCACTGTAACTCATAAAACACTCTTACGCCGTAAAATCCTTAAAATAATATTATTTCCAACTTTTTCTCATTTTCCACTAACTAAATCCTAAGTAATACTATATTACTATTTCTAATAAATTTAAAACTCATCATCCCGTAAAAACTCCTTAACACTTTTAACCGCATTATTAACTAAGCACTGACCACTGTCAGGCTTTTTAATCCACAAACAACATCAACAACAATCATGTCAATAATATAGCATATAGCACAATTAATGACATGCAACATATAAGAACAATTACATGCAGCTAAATAAATATTTGAAAGCAGATATTTGCAAAACAGATAATTTCAAAATACAGAAAACAATTAACACACCAACTAAATTATACAGACAACAAACAAATAGCATATAGCTATCAAAAAATCCCTCAGGCAATCCCCTCTTACCTCTATAAAATTTTCCTTCGATTGAGAATTTGTCGCAATCCAAGTGTCGGTAACACGCGTACACGATAACTACGTTATCCTTCAACAAAGACAACAACTAATCAACAATCAAACAACTTAAAAACACCTAAACTCCTACATGTTGGTTTCGGCCTAGGGCTGTTTTTAGGGTTAGAAATTTCTAAAATTCCTAAACTTTTGGATTAGTGATTCTTAATCACTTAAAACCCTAAAACAAAGGTTAACATACAAAGATTGAAATCAAATATTCCAACCCTTCAAAAATGAATTTCGGCCATGAGTAAAACAGTGGCTTAGAGACCTTGATTTTATTCAAACAACATAGATTCAATACATATATCATTCATAAGATTGAATCATGCAAAGAAAATGAACAAAATCTTCCCCCCCACTAAAACCTAGGTTCGGCCTCATGGGGTTCAAAGGGCTAGAAATTTTTGTTTGATGCAAGATTCTAGATCTAGAATATAGAGGTGATAATATGAGTATAGAAATTAGTTTCACATTTTTAGGATTTTTCTATGATTTTCTAGAGAATTTCAAAGTTTCTAGATCTAGGAATTGAAAATGATGAACAAGGCATGGAATCATGAAAATAATTGAAGAACATGATGATGATTGAGTGAGAGAAACATGGTATACCTCTTGGAATTGAAAAATGAGCAAAGAATCACCTACTTCCTTCACAAAATCAAGCTATGGTACTTAGAGCCTTAATGGCAAAAATGGCAAAGCTTGATGGAGAAGATGAAGATGACCTTTTATAGAAGTGAAAATGGGCCTCTTGGCTGCCTAGGGTCGTGGCCTCTTGGGGGAAAAAGGGTCCATGGCATAAAAATTTAAGGACAAAGGTGCAATTTCACTTAAGGCAATTTTATGATTAAATGGCAACTTAAGGACAAAATGGTCATTTCCCAAAAAGCAATCATGACCAACATGTGGTGAGAATTGAGTGAGGATGTGGCTGATTTGTGTCCACAAATTGTGGGGTAAGCTTGACATTTCGATGAAAGTTCAAGGGTAAAATTGTCCAAGGGTAAAATAGTCTTTATACTATTTTAAAGAAATATCTAGATTTTTATCTAAAAGCAATCATGACATGAGTGAGTCATCCATATGACTCACTACCCTAGGTGGCTAGTTATATCGGCATCCGATATCGGGTTTTTTCTCTGCACGTCCGTTCTCGGCTCCGTCGATTACCCGATTAGGGTTTCCGTCTGATTTTCGATCGAAAATTCTCAAAACAACCAAACTCATTGGAAATATGTTTTAAGCATAATCCATTTTGTTCACGAGTCAAAATTAAGTTTTCTTATCATTAAAATCTTACTGTCAGTGAAATCACCTACTGTTTTCCGTCTGAACTTTTACCAAAACTCATCCGACTAAACATAATATTTCATTTCTGATCAGAAATTTGGAAAGTAGAATTCCTCACGGACAAAATATAAAAAATCTAAAAATTTCAGTTTCGGACCAAATTAGGGTTTTCTGCCGGTATAAAATTATACTGTCAATAAAAACGCAGACCGGTTTCCGTCTGAGTTTTAAACCCAAAATTTCACCGTATACTTATAAAAATAAGTATAATATGAATATGACTTTGGTTTTCCCAAAATCATTTTCTAAATTTAGAATAAAAATATAAACATATTTATATAATTTCCGATATTAGAAAGTAGCGAAAAGTCGGGGTGTTACAGGAAAATGCAAGCAATGAGTGTAACACCCCCCTTGGGCATTACTTCATAATACGTACGGAAATAAATTAAAAATTCTATTGCAGGTTGCTTTCGGAAAATTAATTTATTATAAGGTAGAAAACTCGGTAAAAATTTTCTTTAATAGAAAGCTCTAGAAACATGATACACAAATTAAAGTAGTGAAGTCATATTGAATATCTTTACACATTCATAACAAGGTTGCCACGACATACACTGTTTTCTCAAAGAGCCACATTTTCAAAAGAGAAAATTATAACAAAGACTAACTTACAATCTCACAGTTAAATACCTTTTTAATTATACAACTCAACCAAAATTCCTAAGCTGGTCACTCTACGAGACAGTTATGTGAAATACCCTCGTGACATTCCCACTAACGAATACTTCTTCAAGCATCTAGAAGTTAAGTCCTCGAATGACTTAGTGAATTCCTTCGCTTCATCCGTACTAGTGTACCAAAGTACTACCGTAGTCTAGAATAAACCTGATATATTTGTAAGGGTGAGACGGCAATATATGGAATTAACACAATAACTACATGCACGACACAAAAGAAAATATATACACATATACATTTCCATACAATATAAGCTTTCATAAATAAGCAAGTAGTTATCATTGGGTTTCATTCCCGAGCATCGTTATTTGAAAATAATGCATGAACACTTCAATGTTCAATGTCGAACTTTTCACTTAATCTCCGGAGATCCCAACATCGTGTAAATGAGCTAATCAAGCTCGATTGCCAGCTATATTAGGCACAACGTGGCATGGAATACCATACATAACAACGTAGCACGGAATAACTTATTTATTAAGGCACCAAACATAACAAGGTTGCACGAATACCTCATCATTAAGGCATCATACATAACAACGTAGCACGAATACCTTATTCTACATAGGCCGAATACATCTCGGCCCATGAAGGTAATTCCTTCCTTTAGGCCTACTTGACCGAGAGCAATCCACATGTGACTGAATATTTCCATCATAATGGGATTGGAGACATAACGGCTATGATATCCATGGCCTTGTCTAGTAATTATGAGAAATGAGAGATTCTCGCCCACATGGTTAATGACCTTAATGACATCAGTTATGGAAAATGCCTATATAAGGAAGGCTCAATCTAGGAAGAAAAGGAGGATAGGAAAATACTACTCAGACATATAGTCCTAGAGAACCTTTCTGGTCCGGGGGCTCATTTCACAGATCCTAGTTCATAGTTCTTAAGCTTTTGTAAGAACATTTTGGCGCCCACCGTGGGGCCGCGGTAAAACTCTTCCCCGGCCACACATTCAAACCATCGCCTCATGTCCGGCAACCACCGCATTGAGCCATACGTAGGCATTTTTGGTGATAGCCACGGACTTGCACCGATATTGTTGATGTTCACGATCTCAGATTCGGCGCTCCTAAGCTTATATTTGAGGATCATTGGTGTTGATCTGCATGCAGACTAACTCGACTCCCTCCTGGATGCCTCATCCCTGCCATATCGGAGTTAGACCCTTCCTCTGTGGCCTCCGCTGAGAAAGATAAAGGGAGTATCTATTTTCCAATTACAGTTGCATTTTGAATTTATTTCATTAATTCGTAAATAAATCCGTGTGAGTGTAAAGCATTCATTCAGAATTGTAGATCTCTGAATGATGAGGTGGACGAGGATGGAGATTAATGGAATAAAATGGTGACCACCACTTGGGTTGCAGCCTTCTGTCGGGCCTTCCTTTTTTGGTTTTACCCATTTTAATATATTCTATTTATTTATTCAGAATTCATTCTTTGAGTTACACCCATACGTTGATCTTTGGTAGCTATGAATTAGATGCAGGATGAGGATTCTACAACTCTCCTTTGGACTTTGGGTACCTCAGTAGCATGTCGATTCCAAACTCGTCTCGCGTCAACTCGATGCAGGCCTTCAAACATGTAATTTTCAAGACTCGGTGTTGACCAAACTCGGTGCTTACCACTTTGTTACAGGTTGTGGCAGTTATTTTCGAAAAATATTTCTGGGTAATTATTTCTACTATTTTTATTTGACATAAACTAAAATCACATCAAATTGATTATCAGCATCATTTCAAATAATATTTGTTATTGATATTTTTATCACCATGCGAGGAATTTTCTTTAATTGGCATTAATACTCCCTGTTTTCATTTGCTTGACACTGGTTACGTTTCTATCAGTGTCGGATGGAACATGACGTTAATTCAATTGTTGAATTACCATAGTGGGTAATAAGTATTACAATTAGTGCTCTCATGAATTGTTATAAACATATTTTATGTCAATTAAATGATTGTCAATTCAAATATTGAAATAATAACCCTTAAATTTAATTAATATTGATTACCCATTAATTGCTATTACTATTACGGATTGTCTTTAGAGTTGGCTGCTATTACAAAATTCACATATCTAGTTTTGGTTGTGAGGCATGAAAAGATTGTTGCCAATAAAATGAAAAAAGGAAAGAAAATAAATAATTAAAATAAAATTTTTGGTAGTCATCTTTGCTGGCTTGTTTTCAAACCATATAGAATAATACCTATTGACTTATTCTGAAGGAGATCCATATTAAATAATGGCAGCAACGGATTCTTCGCCATAGCCAATTTTGATGGCCACGTGATCAGTTTCAATTAGAAATTGTCATTTATTTGAGTTTATTTTGCTTTGATTTTTATTGCCTACTCTTAGTATATGTTATCATGACCGTTAGTATTGCACCATTATGATCATTAGGAATATCATTACTAATTGCTCTTGTTATTATATTCATCAATGCTCCTATAATTGCTCTTCAGTATTTTTTAAATTAGTTAAATGTCAATCAATGGCATTCTTTTCATCAAACCAAATAAGAAAAATGCATTCAGGAGAATATTATTGGTCATTTAATATTTTAAAAGCCCATTTATAGCATTTAATTGCATTTGTTATTTAGTCGTTATACTATTAGCACATCGGTTGAAATAATATTTAGATTTATAAATATCCCTTCTGTTTTAGATTTTCCAAAAGGCATGGTAATTTTGAAATTAGTTTGGTTCTCTTACCTCAAATTTGAATAGGAAATACTATTCTGACATAAGTATTTCGTGTTGAAGAGCTCATAATATTGTTAATTGGTTGATTGCTTTTGGAGATGATTGCCTAACGGGTGCTTGACCATATAGCCAATAATCAATTGGCATTTTGATTACAGGGTGTTCGATTTTCATTTGGAAACGGCCAATTATTTATTTGGCTTTAATTTGCTTTAGTGCTATATAGAGAACTGACTTGCTTTCCTTTGTAATTGATTGAGGCAATTACTTTCTCTACATCTTCTAAGGCGCAGCCTTCTACATCCAATGCAAGAAGCATCGTAAGGGGTGTGTGTCTATGGCAAAAAATAAATAAATCATTAAGTGTTGCGTAGTATCACACTTTAGTTTTATTTCATCATAATTGGCATTTAATTGCCATTATCTTTTGATGCCTATTTTTAATACCTATTATTATTATCATTATTATTATTATTATTCATTATCATTATACTCATCATCGGCTCATCACGACATTAAAATAAATGCTCAGTTAGGAAAGGATGATGCATATGTTTGCTCAGTTATGAGTTGCATTCTAGAAAAGAATGCTAATCCAATGCATGATTCAAACAAAATCGTGAGTAATAGAAAGGGACCATAGTAAAAATAAATCAAGGCTTGATGCCGTTATATTCTAAAAATTGTGAATTAATATGGAAAAAACATATTTCTATTTGATTGCCTTTATAAATCAGATAGCTATATGATTATCTTTATCATAATTGCGAATATTATCATAATTGCGTTATTATACTATTGGATCATTCCTCATTAATATGAAACGATCACAACTCATGCAATAAATATCACATCCATTAAATATTATTATGATTCTTCGCGGTTAAATTTTATGAATATCCATATTAAAACCATGCGAATGCATTGGCCGAACTATAATTATATTTACATCCATAGTAAATTAGTTTTTTAATGTGATATGATTTTCGTATGATTCTTGATTAAGATGCGCGATGATGATCGCCAAAACCGAGCAAAGAGCTCGTCCCAATAAAAACCGAGCAGAGAGCTCGTCCCATAGAAAAATCGAGCAGAGAGCTCGTACAAGAAAAAACCGAGCAGAGAGCTCGTCCCAAGAAAAACTGAGCAGAGAGCTCCTCCCAATAAAACCAATAAAACCGAGCAGAGAGCTCGTCCCATAAAAAACCGAGCAGAGAGCTCGTCCCAATAAAACCGAGCAGAGAGCTCGTCCCAAGAAAAACCGAGCAGAGAGCTCGTCCCAATAAAACCGAGCAGAGAGCTCGTCCCATAAAAAAAAAAAAAAAGAGAGCAGACAGCTCGTCCCAAGAAAAAATCGAACAGAGAGCTCGTCCAAGAAAGAGAGCTCATTTGAGAAATTCTCAGCCAATAATAAAATCAAGTACGACCTCGTCCAAGTATGATCTCGGTAGCAAAACCGAGCAAAGAGCTTGTATGAGGGAACACTCAAATAACAAAACCAAGTCTGAGAAGTACTCGGACCAAAATCCTTAAGAAGGAAATTTCCTAAAAGGAAATCTCTATACGAGAAATACTCAGACCAAAAACCTTAAGAAGGCAAATTCCTAAAAGGAAAATTTATCTGAGAAATACTCGACAACTGTTCTGTTTCTACATCCTGGAATCAAATGATGAGAACATGGCGAGGTACTCGGCAAGAGATTCTCGGACGAATCAAATATGAGGAGATCAAGGATATAACACAACAGCCAGATTAGGATGTGAGATTCACTCCTCAGCAATTAATGACATTGATAGCATTGTCTGCATTTTGAGCCTATATAAAGGAAGCCTCACCTCAGGAGAAACCAAGTAATTCTCATATATTCATACACATAGTTCTCGAGAATCACTCTAGTCTCGGGAGCTCTTAATTATTGTAAAACCAGGATGATCTCGTCCGAGTACGAACTCAAGGATAAAACCAAGCATGAGCTCGTCCGAGAATGAACTCGGGAATAAACCAAGCCAATAAGCTTGCCCATATACGAATGCCATATTAGATAAGCTTGACAAAATAGAGGAGCCCGAAGTACATATAGCAAAATTTTGTTCCAACAATCCCAAGGTCCCATCCTGAAAATATACCGCTAGAAGTCCCAGGCATAATCGTCACCAAAGACAATTAAGACAAGAATATGACAAATTATCAAGATGGGTGATTTTTCGCCATAATGACCTAAGAACTATCAAACCCCCTTCGCTGACTACAGCTTGAGGCTTGAGGGGCTTCTGTTCCTACATAGGCCGAATACATCTCGGCCCATGAAGGTAATTCCTTCCTTTAGGCCTACTTGACCGAGAGCAATCCACATGTGACTGAATATTTCCATCATAATGGGATTGGAGACATAACGGCTATGATATTCATGGCCTTGTCTAGTAATTATGAGAAATGAGAGATTCTCGCCCACATGGTTAATGACCTTAATGACATCAGTTATGGAAAATGCCTATATAAGGAAGGCTCAATCTAGGAAGAAAAGGAGGATAGGAAAATACTACTCAGACATATAGTCCTAGAGAACCTTTCTGGTCCGGGGGCTCATTTCACAGATCCTAGTTCATAGTTCTTAAGCTTTTGTAAGAACACTTATCATTAAGATATCATACATAAGAACGTGGGCACGTCTGCCAATGAATGCATATAATACATTTTGTTCTCGTCATTTTTCTTTGTGTTCATTCTTCATTTGTCAAAGCTCAAAATGGCATACAGCCATTCATAATTTTTAACGTGTTAGATTTTTCAACGTTAACACAGGACACGAAGTCCGAGTGCTCAGTCACAACACCTTAGACCTTGCAATCAGTCTTTGGTTTGTGGTGACAGAAAACTACATTCAACTTTAACAACGTAATCCACAACGTGGATAGGCAGCATGGATTGGACAAAAAGTCCATAACAACGTAACACGGATCAAAGATCTTCGTGCTTATATTAAATGACACTAGTATCGCGACGTCTCTGATACTAGGTTCGTGTTTCAACGTTAACACTGTTTTCGTTCTGCGAAAAACAAATCCAAAACATAGTCTCTGCAACTTATCCAAGTTGTCGGAAATTACACCGTTTAGTAAAACTCATTTACAGAAAATCCTTTGTAAAATCATCAATTACTTGAAATCTTTTTCTGAAAATTTTGAAGTTTCAATAAGGGAGTCATGAGGCTCAATCTTAGTTTAAAATACGTACTACCAATTTAGAATTACTCGCCGTCAACACTTTTCCAAATTACCGTCGTTTAATGTTTTTAAAGTCATTTAAGTCAATTCTTGACCTTTTCCACTTAAATAATTTTCTAAGATCATAATTAAGTTATTTTCGAAGATTAATTTCATAAAATAACTTTTTATAATATTATGGAATTTCTTACGTAAAAATTAGCAGTACAAAAATAATTTCACGGTTACGTCCTCACTATGACTCATAGTTTACTTTTACACTGATAAATCATTGAAATAATAATATTTTCCAACATTTATTATTTTTCCCAAATCAAATATTCCATCAATATCATATTCCAATATTTCTCCGTTAAACATTGAATATAATTTATAAAGCTTCTCAAAGCTTTTATCTTGTTAATTGATTGGGCACTGACCAATGTCAGGCTACTCAAGCAACAATCAACAACAATATCATAGCAATTATCCCAGGCAGATCATGCATCAAATCACTATAATATATAACTGCAAATAAACACTTAAATGCAGATAAATAAACTCAGATATAATAATACAGCTTGAACCAAATTAAACAAGCACCACAATCACAGATAAATAATACAAACCACATACTAACCACATACAGTTATTGGGAAAAATCCCTAAGGTATGCACCTCTTACCTCTTGAAGATTTCAAGTCCTTTCTTAAAATTTTTTCCCCTATCCAAGTCCGGTTTCCTTTGTACCGCTTCGATCACTTAATCACAGATTAATCCTTCATAATGAATTACAACCAAAATTAACACAATCAAACAAAACTCACTTAAATCATTTAGGGTTAGGGTTCGGCCCTCACTAAAGCATTAGGCTAGATATGTTCAAATTCTCTTAACTCATGGATTAATGATCCTTAAGCAAGATTAAGACATAAACCATGATTATTTGATAAGGATTTTGAATCAAACTCACCTAACCAACATAGTTAGGGTTTCGGCCATGATTATCAAAATTAGCTAGAGATCTCAAAATTTCACATACTCTTAGATCCATGACCTTAGACTAGTATAGAGATAAGAACAATGTTCATAAGTTGAAAAAGAAAGCAAAATCATCCAAGTTCTCAAGAACATGGATTTGGCCTTCACATAGAAAATCGGCTAGGGATTTTATAATTCATCAAGCTCTTCGATTTAACAAGTAGAAATACAAGAGAGATCAAATCAAGTGTTACTTTCCAAAAATTGAAGCAAAGTTCATCCTAGCTTCCTAGAGCATAGGTTCGGCCAACACTAGAAAAATAGGGAGGAAATATTCTTTTGATTCATTCCCTTGGATACTAAACATAGAAATGATTACAAGATCATAGAAATTGGTTTCACATTTTTAGGATTTTTCTATAATTTTCTAGAATTGTTTAAAGTTCTAGATCTTAGAAATGAAAACCATGAAATATAAAGAACAAGAGCTTAATAATGGAGGAAGATGATCATGTTACCTAAGTTAAGAAGATGGAGGAAGAATAGATGATGATCTTGGCAAGTTCCACTATGAAAGTACTTGGAGCTTTTGGAAGAATGAAAATGGAGTTTATGTGTAATTTGTGAAGAAAATGAAGAAGATGAGTGAAAAAGGGAGGGAGGGGCTGCGGTTTTGGGGCTTATATAGGCTAGATGTTAGGCTTTGTTTGGTTATAAGGAATTGAATTAATGGGTTTTGTGAATATTTAATTAATATATGGTTAACCATAGTTAATAATTAATTTAACTAAGGTTACTTGGATAATCATGATTAAAATCATGTGGTCAAGAATTCATGGGAGGTGTGGCTGATTTTAGACCATAAGAACTAACCTTGGTTCCTTAACCATGGTTAAAATTTAACTCGACGTCGGTTAGGTTAAGTGTAGGGGTATTTTGGTCATTTCACTTGAAAATTCCCGATTACTAAAATTTAAGGCCGGACTCCTTGTCCTCTTTGCTACATTAATCCCTCCTAATATCTCAACTCCATAATTGACTCCGTCGTTTACCCGACTAATCCCCGACTTTGGTTTTACGTGTTTTCCTTAGAAATTACGCCCGAATAAACTAATTTTATTTCATTCCTAATGAATTTTTCAGAAATGTGGAAAATCGTCCAGGGCAAAATATAATCATTCACGAGTCGAAATTAAGATTTCCGATCAGTAAAAGCTTACTGTCAGTGAAAACGCAGACCGGTTTCCGTGTGAATTTTCATTTCAAAATTTCCCCGTAACCTTATAAAAATAAGTAAGATAGGGAAATGACCTTAGTTTATCCAAAGTCATTTTCTAAATCTTGGATAAGAATATAATCATTTATATAATTATTACTGATATTAGAAAGTTGAAAAATCGGGGTGTTACATACTACCCCTCTTAAAAAAATTTTGTCCTCGAAATTTCGTGACTCGAAACTAGACAGGATCTGACTCTCACAAGAAAGTATAGGAAAGAATTTCATCAATCTGAAAAGAATACAGGAATATCTAGTATGTAAAAAGATTCTTTAATAGGTTCGTGGATGTAAAAATGCATAGCTAATACATGTTTACAAACATGACTCTAATAAAGTTCCTTCTTTCACAAGAACTTCCAGTGGATTAGGAAATCTAAGATAAACAGTTCCAACCACAAAAGGATTCATCCTTAGTACAAAGAATATACAACACGACGATTTTAAAAAGGAAAACAGTCTGGCCAAATAAAAAAATCAGACTGGATCACATTTACCAAAGCAAAAGTGACTAGACTAAGTTTCATCGAGAAACTTCCATTATCAAAAGTCATTCGTGTTACAACTCAAGAAATAGTCGTAACAATTTTTCTTTTCAATAACGTATGAAATTATCCTGACCAATGGATACTATCAGATCAATCCACTCAATGTCCAATACACTGAGGGTTATTTAGGAGTGTGAGTACAAATTCTCCTTCGTAATCGCATGGTCTAAGAATTTTCACCTCTTCGAGCCAATACTCGTACTTAGGTGACTTCGTGACAACTCTTCTCACATAGGATCCGTAACACTTGACGTAGATGTTCCTCCTATTCCTCGTGACTCTTAGAGTAGACGAGAAAATCATCGATGAAGATGATGACGAACTTATCAAGAAACGGACAAAAATTCCATTTCATGTAGTCTAACTCGCCTAGCTTCGTAGACGATATTCTACACTAAGCGATAGAGATCTGACTGATTCTAAAAACTAGATCAATAAAAACTCAATATCTTTTGCACACACAAACCTGCAACATTTTCAGAAAATTCTCTCGAAAAATCTTCCACGACAGGTACCTCATTCCAATGTCTGATACAATCCCAAATGATAAACGAACGTGTCAACATGAACACAAGTACCATTTACTAAACATGAGTTCTTACAAGGCCTCAACCTGATTAGAATCCATCAAAATACACATACTTATGTGTCAACACACATTTTTTTGACAAGGAAACAATTCAACGAAGAACCAACCAGAGATCACACAACAAAACCATAACAGACCTATTCCCCAAGGTTCCCGAAAGACTCGACCAGCTCTGATACCACTAATGTAACACCCCTCTTGGTATTTACTTCATAATATGTGCGGAAATAAATTAAAAATTCTATTGCTGGTTGCTTTAGGAAAATTAATTTATTATAAGGTAGAAAACTTGGTAAAAATTTTCTTTAACAGAAAGCTCTAGAAACATGATACACAAATTAAAGTAGTGAAGTCATATTGAATATCTTTACACATTCATAACAAGGTTGCCACAACATACACTGTTTTCTCAAAGAGTCTCATTTTCAAAAGAGAAAATTATAACAAAGATTAACTTACAATCTCACAGTTAAATATCTTTTTAATTATACAACTCAACCAAAATTCCTAAGCTGGTCACTCTACAAGACAGTTATGTGAAATACCCTCGTGACATTCCCACTAACGAATACTTCTTCAATCATCTACAAGTTAAGTCCTCGAATGACTTAGTGAATTCCTTCGCTTCATCCGTACTAGTGTACCAAAGTACTACCGCAGTCTAAAATAAACCTGATATATTTGTAAGGGTGAGACGCCAATATATGGATTTAACACAATAACTATGCGACACCCCATTCCCAGGGTATCACGTTTACATAACTTATTGCGGAATTTAAACTTAATGAAAAATAATATATTGCTGGTTGCCTTCGGAAAAATAAATAAGTTTCTAATCACTTATTACATCCAACTGAAAACAAAATAAGTATATCATAGTGGGAGTCTGAAAAACACTATGCAAAAAGATTGGCTCTCAGTAGCCAAACAGTCAGACTATCTAAAATCCCACTCTACCCCCAAAGAACTACATCCCTACAGCTGGTCGCTACTAGTGAAACCCATTGGGGAGTCTAGTATAGACACCCTCACCTCCAGGATGTGTGTCTGGAGAGGATACCTCGACCCCCTCTCCAATGTCCTCCATCTCCTGTTGTGCATCCTCCGGAATCAAAACTATAGGCCCTGGGTTGATCACCCAGGTGTTACCCAGATCAGCATTGTCAAACATCAGAGCTCGGACCCCCGAGTAGTTCAGCTCCACTCCGTCCGGATCCATTTGAACTCAGATACGCATACAGTCCACATAGTAGAGGAAACAACAAATAGATATGCAAGGGTGAGTTACCAGTATATAAGTTTTGATAAGATAATTGCATGTGCGACATACAAAACAGCATTACCAAATATTCACAACATATAAAGAAATTATTCAAACAACAGAATAATTCTATCAAAAAGGGTTTCATACCTGACAGTCATCGTCATTTTATAAAAATGCATGACGCTTCAATATTCAGGCTCTAATTTGATACCTAATCTCTGGAGATCCCACAACTTTCTGTTACGTTTTGAGTAGATCAAGCTCTTTACAAGGCCCATTGTAAAACGAAATAAAACAATGTCCAACAAAACACATAACACATTGTTCATTACTCAGGTTATTGTTCACAAATGTAACATTGGTCCACACAGAACACAATAGTTACTGCGATCAATGAAGTTTATCATCCATAACCTATTGCCTCACTTAGAACCCAATAGTCATCGCATTAAATTGGAAACATAGTCCAATAAAGATACATTGGTTCACACAGAGATCCAATGATCAAATGGAAACATAGTCCATAAAAGATACATTGCTCCACTCAGGACTCAATGATCATAACACATGGCACGTCTGCCAAAAGTTGATGAGAAAAACTTTTATTCTCATATTGTTTTCTTTGTCGTAATAATCTTCCCTTGTCGAAGTCCAAAGCTTACGACCATGCTTAATTTTATATTAAGACTTTTTAAACAAAACAGGACACGCAATCCAAATGTTTTAAACTCAACATAGGACACACAGTCCGAGTGCTTAATCGCAAAGCCCTAAATTGATGCACTAGTCTTAGGCTCGCGGATATGGAATTCACATTCTCCACATCAAATTTAGGACACACAGTCCTCAAAACCTTTTTAGGACACTCAACCCAATGACACAGATCCCTGATCCACGAGTAAACAGAACACTAGAACCCCGACGTCTCGGTCACTAGGTTCATTTTTCCTTTTTAAAACATTTCGCTCAGTGAAATAACAAATACAAAACCAAACCTCCGAAAACTTATCCAAGTTTAACAGAATAATTTCACTGAATAAAATTCTCTTACAGAAATCCTTTTCTGTTAAAACGTTGATAAAACGTGAAAATCATTGATAAATTCTTTTCCTTCCAATTACTTTATTTTTGGAAATTGTTCTCAATAAAAGTCAAAAAAAAAAATTTTAAAGTCCCTGCTAAAAAATTTTTGATAATAATAAAATAAAACCCTTTTTCTCAAAATTTTTAATAAAATTCTTTTTATAACTTAAATGTCTTTTCTGTCATAAGTAATTGTTCTGACGGCTATATTACGTTATTTTCGTAACTTAATCACTTTAAATAATATTTTATAATAAAATTGAATTTATTTTGGAAAAACTAGTGCCTGTGAAAAATTTTCACAGTTCCGCCCTTACTGTCACTTATTGACACATTATCCACAAAATATTATTAAAATAATATTTTTCCATTTTTTTCTCAAAATTCCATAAATTAATCACTTTGATTAATTATTCAAGCTCATTAAGCTTTTATCCTCAAATTAAATTGAACACTAACCAATGTCAGGTTTCTCCGTCCATCACTCAACAGCAGATAATTTCACCACAATATAGCATGGCATACATCCAACTCATGGCATGCATCACAATTATAATTTAACAATTCAATTATAATCATGTAAAACAACATAACTCAATTACTCAGGTAAGCATATAATCAATCCAACAATTAACAGTAAACAATTTAAATCACATGATATTACTGCAGACAATTTACAAACAACTCCAACAATTAGCATGTGATTATCTTAAACTCCTCAGGCATACTCCCTTTAACAATTCAAACTAACGTTTTCAAGAAATCTCTCGATTTGATCCGGTTTCCTTCATCGACTTTAGATTAAACCAACCCGATCAATTCCTTCATAACGAATTGCATCCAAAATAAATCAAAATAAAACAACAACACACTTATTCAAGAGGGTTAGGGTTCGGCCTCTTCTAAAATTCTAGGTTAGGAAGGTTAAAATTTTTCTAACTTATGGATTTATGATCCTTAAGCAACTTAAACATGATTAAGCACTTAATCTAAGATCATGAACTAAGAACTTTGAATGAAACTCATCTAGCTCCAAGAACTAGGGTTTCGGCCTTTTCAAGATCAATAGGCTAGAAATTTTAAAATTTTATCAACTCTTGGATTCAACAAACCTACATAACATAGAGTTGGATTTAAGTGTCACAAGACAACTTTGAATCAAAAATTCATCCAACAACCAAAGTTAGGGTTTCGGCCCTTTTGAATAAAATAGGCTAGGGTTTGATTTTTGGTTTTCTAATCACTTATATACAATAGCTATCATGGTATTAAGAGATTAAATCATGAATCATGACTTAAAGTTCAAACAAAATCCATGAACACCTAACCTACATAGGTTCGGGCTAGCTTAGAAAAATAGGGAAGAGATTTCTTTTGATCACATGCTTCTAGATGATGAATATAGACATCAAGATGAGTTCATAGAAATTGGTTTCAAGTCAAAAGGATTTTTCTACAATTTCTTATGAATTTTTAAAGAAAACTTCATGAACTTTGAAGAAATTGATGAACATGACGATTAAAGGCATAAGCTCATAAGAGTTGTGAATAGAAAGAGTTAAGTGATCAAGGAGAGAAGAAATCACCTCTTGATGATCAAAGAAAATGATGATTTGGATGATGTTCTTCACAAATCAAGCCTAAGTTTCTTATGAACTTTGGAGCAAAGAAGCTTAGAATGAAAATGAACATTTGCCTAAGGTATGATGATGATGGTGGAGTCGTGGGTTTTGTGTGAGGGGGGAGGGGGAGGGGGGGCAAAAGGGTAAAAATACATGATGGCAAACTTGTAATAATCATGTGAAACTAGGGGTAAAATAGTCTTTTCCATACAAAATATCCAGTGTCATAAATGCGCCATTATGGCCATTATGACTCGGATAGGATCGTCATAAATGCTCGTCATCTCAATCACATCAGTCATCTCAACTTCGTTGCTGACCCCTTTGGTTCATCTGGCTCGGATTTCCTAGAGATATTTCAACGTTTTCGCCCACAACAAATATAATATTTTATTTTTACACTAAAATTTTCAAAACTTCCAATATCGTAGCATATATGATAAAAATATTTTTCATCTTGTTCACGAATTAAATTTAGGTTTTCTGAGCAGTAAACTTTTACTGTCAGTGATTCATCGTAAGCTTATAATATAAGGCATAACATGGAAATGATGTTGGTTTATCCAAAATCATTTTCTAAGTCTCGGATAAGAATATAATTATTTATATATTTATTATCGATATTAGAAAGCAGTAAAAATCGGGGTGTTACATTACTACCCAACTAAAAAAAAAATCGTCCTCGAAATTACGCACCTGTAAAAAGTTCAGGATATTGTAATCTCATCTTGTCCTCAGCTTCCCACGGGTCTTCTCCAGTCATCTCATCCCAAATAACCTTGAATAAGGAAATTTGTTTACCCCTGAGTTGCTTAATCAACTTATCTTCGATTCGTACAGGCGAAGTCTCATAAGACAAGTTCTCTTTTAATTGTACTTCGTCGGGTTCGATTACGTGTGATGGATCAGGTATATACTTCCTCAGTTGTGAGACATAGAATACATCATGAATGTTTGAAAGAAAAGGCGGCAAAGAAATTTGATAGGCTACTGGACCAATACGGCGAAGAATTTGGTAAGATCCAATGAATTTAGGAGTGAGTTTTCTGGACTTTATAACCCTACCTACCCCAGTCGTTGGTGTGACTCTCAGAAATACATGTTCACCTTCTTGAAATTCGAGAGGTCGTCTTCTCTGATCCGAATAACTCTTCTGCCTACTTTGCGTTGTTTTCATCCTTTCACGGATTTGTTTAACCTTTTTCGTTGTCTGCTGCACGATTTCAGGACCTAAAATCATGCTTTCTCCATCTTGGTACCAACACAAAGGTGTTTGCACTTCCTTCCATACAAAGCCTCATAGGGAGCCATCCCTATACTCGAATGAAAACTATTGTTATACGTGAATTCAATAAGCGGCAACAGGTCATCCCAACTTCCACGATGGTCTAAAACACATGCTCTCAGCAAATCTTCTAACGATTGAATCGTTCTCTCTGTATGTCCATCGGGCTGAGGATGATATGCTGAACTTAACCTTAACTTGGTTCCTAGAGCTTGATGTAAGCTTCCCCAAAAACGTGAAGTAAACTTTGGATCTCGATCTGACACGATACTTGAAGGTACTCTGTGAGTCTGATCACTTCCTTGATATAAATATCAGTCAATTTTTCCACGGTGTAATTGACCTTAACAAGTAAGAAATGTGCCGATTTCGTTAGCTTGTTGTTCCTGCCAAGATCCGACTTCCCGGAATCTCGCCATAAACGTCAGGCCAAGAGTGACCAATGGGGTTGTTTTAGATTATGGCTTGACAGAATACTTATGTTCCGGTCCTACGTATCCCAATGGGAATCAAAGCCAAATGTAGTTCTGAGTTCAACCCTTGATCACGTGGTGCATCAATCTCTTAATCTTGTATCCGATGTACTCCGGTGGGCATGGACCTTTTGATAGTGTCTTGATCACAACCGGGACTTCTAATACACTTAAGAGAGAACACCAAGCTTCAGTAAAAGGTAAAGTGTCTTCTCTCTTAGACTCTTCCTCCTTTTATAGAGGAGGAGAGGAGTAGACCGATCCTATTTTCTAGGATATAGTTTATCTCTTATTACTTATCACTTATCTCTTTTATCTCAACTCCCATCTCTTTCACTGATAAGAGTTATCTCTTATCTAAAGTAAGGTTGTTAGCTGAGTTTTAGATAAGTGTATCATTAAAGTAGTTAAGCTTCCGAGCTCGGCAGCCGAGCTTACCACCTCGGCCAGTACACAAGCCCCCCAAGCTTCGAACTCAAAAGAGTGAAGAAGTTTTCATGACAGAAGCCGAGCTTGCCCTTTGAAAAATATGAGTTCATGGCTTAGGTTTTTTTTTTCCTTTTTGCCATGCTTTCAGTGACCAATATTGTACCTCGGCCAACTCATGAGCTCGGTGGCCTCAGTTGGCTAAGCTTAACACTGTCCTTCAAATTAATGACTAAGCTTTACACCTCGGCTCATACACCACATCAGCTCATACACAAGCCCCCCAAGCTTTAAGCTTCAAAGAGCGTGAAAGCTTTATTGAAGGAGCCGAGCCGAACTGAGACAGGAACGGTCATGTCAATATTGTGTTGTGACGTCAGTTTCTCAGTACCCGAGATGAAAAGAGACATTGCGTTACTTTTAAGACCAATCTTGCTTGTGACACGTGGCCTTTATGGCCCTATTTCCGAGGTCTACTCTGCGATTGTGCATTTAAAACCTCTATTAGTGGCATCGTGTATTCCGATGTCCTTGCCACGTGCTACTCCACGATAGGTGTGCCGAACTTACGCAGGTCTGAAGAGACGTTTCCCTTCTCTCACACATCAAACACCATCATTACTAGCGTTTCTGTTTTTTCTCAAAGGTCGCGTTGCTTGCTATAAATTGAGGCATTTCCGAGGATAGACCATTACCTGCCCTTGCTATTCATAAACCCCTGAAGCTTCTTCTTCCTCAAGTCTTTCTTCTCCAACTTTTCGTTACTTTTTCCAGGTACGCCTTTATTCCTCCATTTTTATTGAGTCTCTGCTTCTCTACTCAACTATGGAACCCTCGTTTGAGGTATCTCAAAATGCCTCCTCAGAGGTCCAGATCTTCGACCAGGAAATAAACCCTATTGGGGGCTCCCCTCATTATTCACCTCCTCCTTCGAGGGGTGATGAAACGAACCCTAGGGGTTCTTCTTCTTCTTCTTCCAACGAGAGTAGCTCTGCTGCTCCGGAAGCTGTTACTGCCCCCAAACGCCGGCAATGTGCCTCTAGGATGCCTCGGATTCCTTACCTGGAAATCACTATTCCTGGGTATTTCTGGGTTAAGCCAGATGTTGGTGCCTTTCACTCTAATTTTAGGACTCACGAGTCTCTTAGAACTATTAGGCCCAAGGTTTCTTCTTCTCGTGGAATTATTCGCAGCTTACGTTGCTTAGACACTGAGCATGTATTTCTGCAAGCTCTTCCAGTAGAAGCACATTTTACCTATGTTTACAAGACCTTGTTTGAGCAAATTGGAGTCTCCTTTCCCTTCACCCAGTTCGAGTGTGATGTTCTAAAAATTATGAACATTGCTCCAACTCAACTGCATCCGAACAGCTGGGCCTTCCTGAAGGCTTTCCAGATTCTCTGCCGGCAAATAGGGATGGAGGCTACCACGCCCAAATTTCTTTACTTCTATAAAGTTAGGTTTGGGGACCGAGTTGGGTGGGTCTCTCTTAGTGGGGTTGAGAAGAGAGGTATCATCGATCTGTATAAGAGTTCTTACAAATTCAATTCGGACTTTTTCAAAGTCCATCCTACCGAGGTGAATGAATATATTTTCTTTGATTCTAAGGGAAAAGCAAGGTTTCCTTTATACTGGCAACCCCACCCTTCCAAATTTTCTAGCTTCGACCTCGGCTACATGACTGCTCAAGAGCGGGCCGACGTTGAGGTTCTGAAACTTTATCCTCGGCCATTGCCTTGTGGAAGGCTTTTGAAACTTGTAACTTCTTCCACTCGGCAAGCCGACTTCGAACGTAAGTAGCTTTTGCTGAGAGGCATTTTTATATTACCTTCTTGCTATTATCTTCTGACCGATCTCCCTTTTGCAGTGATAATGGGAAAATTTAACTACAAGGCGTTGCTGAAGAAGTCGGCTCATCAAGATGCTGGTGTTTCAGCTCCTGCCGCCGATGTGAAGGGTAAGAAGAAGAAGAAGACTGCTGAGGCTTCTGCTCCTGACACCCGTCCTCCCTAACGATCTCGGGCCGTTGCTCAGCCAGAGATACCGAGGAGGAGGATGTCGCCCTTTCCCCTAGCTGATGAGGACCACAGTGCGGAAAGGAGAGCTGAAAGGACACCACCTGTGACTGATCTGACAGCAGAGCCCAAGTGGTATAATGGCCACTGTAATCCGGGCTTCAGCTCGCTCTGGAGCAACGACTTCAACCCCGGCTCACTTATTGATGGCCAAGTGCTCAAGCCTTCTGATGCCCGGCTGTTGTTGGAGCAAGGCCCGAAGGCGAGCATGGAGCTGCTGCCGCTTATGCCCTTCGGATCTCATCTATCACCCGCTTTTGGAGCAATGAACTCTCCACCAATAACAAGAAGATGGAGGCGCTGAGGGCTGACGCAGCTTGTGCTTTGTTGGTGAGGGATGACTAGCCCAAGCCATGACCAAATGTGAAGAACAGGCTCGGTTAATTGGGCAACTAAAGGCCCAAAAAACCGAGCTTGAGAAAGCTAATGCCTCCCTGCAAGCCGAGCTGTGTAGCGAGAAAGCCGAAAGGGCTAAGTTCGAGAAGATCGTCGAGGACTCTCAGGCTGAGAAGGAGGTCAACCTCATGCTTCAAAGATCCTTGGACTCCGAGAAGGAGGCCAACCTTAAGCTGCGATCTGATCTTGCTGAAGCCGAGGCTTCCATCATGAAGGAGCATATCAATTGGTTCTTCCGAGCTGTGAAACAGCTTCAACATTTTAACCCTGATGCTGATTTCTCCCGAGCTGATGTGGACAAGGACTTCAACAAAGAAGGAGCCTTTGTTCCTCTGTCCGAGGTTGAGGATGAAGAAGAAGAAGAAGAAGAAGAAGAAGAAGAAGAAGAAGAAGAAGAAGAAGAAGAAGAAGTTCAAGGTCAAGCTGAAGGGCGAGCTACCGAGGAGGGAGGAGAAAATGACAGTGGATTGCCTGATCCGACTTTTGGAACTCCTCCGAACGAACGAAGATGGCCTTCCCTTAGTTGCTGGTGAAACATTTACTCATGGGGATGCCCATGAGTAACCTTGCAAAACTTCTTTTCTTATTTGTAATGTACTTTGTTCTTTGGGCAATGCCCTTTTTGTAATGGGCTTTGCCCTATTTAGTAATGAATGTTTAAACTCTTGCTATCGAATTGCAACTTGTCTTTCCTTTGCTAACTTGGAAAAATTTCTAAGTTTTTCTTTTGATAACTTGGAAATTCTTCGAAGTTTTTCTTAGCTCGGATGTTTACCCAAGTTTTTCACTGGATGAAGCTCGATTTTTCCGACTTCCTTAGTTTTGCGCGTGGCCTTTTTTTGAGCATATAAGGTCAACCTTTTTAAATTTTAGCGTTGCTTTTTTAGGCCCGGCATTTCGACCTTTACTCGGTCGATTTTAGCTCGGTTATCCTTTTTAAGCTTATGCTTGTATCTTTTTGGGTCCAGCATTTCGACCTCAACTCGGTCGATTTCAGCTCGGTCAACCCTTTTAGGTTTTGATTTTACCTTTGGGTCCGGCATTTCGACCTTAACTCGGTCGATTTCAGCCTGGTCAACCCTTTTAGGTTTTGATTTTACCGCTGGGTCCGGCATTTCGACCTTAACTCGGTCAATTTCAGCTCGATCAACCCTTTTAGGTTTGGCATTTTAAAATGAAAAAACAAGTGAATTTTTAGTCCTGTAACAAATACATGTAACTGAAATGGACTTTATTCATTTATTTTCTCAGGCAAGCCTCATTAAAACCTTCCTGGCCAAAACCACATGGGAAAAAGACCAGGGTAGGAAAAAGAGTACATTACCTAGCTTTACATTACTCAACTAAAATAAAACTTAAGATGAGAAGTGTTCCAAGTTCTTGGAACAGCCTTCCCTTACAACTCTTCTAGCCTATAAGCACCATTTCCAAGACTTTCAACTATTCTGAATGGGCCAGACCAGTTTGCTGCGAGCTTGCCCTCTTTGGAGTCCTTTCTTGCATCATTTTGCAATCTTAGTACCAGATCTCCTTGAACAAACTCTCTTGGTCGCAACCTTGAGTTGTACTTCCTAGTTGCTTTCTGTTTGAACAGTTATTCCCTGATCTTTGCTTCATCTCGGACCTCTTCAACCATGTCAAGCTCAACTCGGATCTCTTCCTCATTTTTGCTTTGGTCATGATGCTGCCTTCTGAAAGAAAGTTCGCCGAGCTCAACTGGAATCAATGCATCGGTTCCATAGGTTAGGCTGAACGGCGTTTCTCCAGTTGATGACTGTGGTGAGCAATGATAAGACCAGAGGATGATCAGTAATTCTTCAACCCATGCCCCTTTTGATTGGCCCAACCTTTTCTTGAGCTCGTTCAAAATGACTTTGTTAGCTGCCTCTGCCTGACCATTTGTTTGTGGATGCTCAACCGAGGTCACCTTATGTTTGATTCCGAGGTTGGAGTAAAATTCTTTAAGACCTTTGTCGGTGAATTGCTTTCCATTGTTAGTGACAATTGCATAAGGTAGGCCATGTCTGCATATGATGTTTTTCCATACAAAACTCTGGACCTTTTTAGCTATTATTGTAGCTAACGGCTCGGCTTCAATCTATTTAGTGAAGTAATCCACCCCTACCAGCAAGAACTTCACTTGCCCTTTGGCAACAGGTAAAGGGCCCAAAATGTCCATCCCCCACATAGTGAAGGGCCAAGGTGACAGCATGGAATGGAGCTCTTCTCCTGGGACGCACGCCACATTAGCAAATTTCTGACAAGGGTCACATTTATTGGTCCAGGCAGCACAATCTGATCTCATGGTTGGCCAATAAAAGCCTGCTCGAAGAACCCCGAGCTGCTAGGGATCGGCCACCGGAATGCATTCCACATATTCCTCTATGCATCTCGTCCATTACGTACTCGGATTGCTCCTTTGTTATGCATTTTAATAAAGGCATGGAAAATCCTCTTCTGTACAGCTCTCCATCTCGGATAGTGTAATGACAAGACTTCAGACGAATTTTCTTTACCTCTTTGGGATCATCAGACAATCTATCCGAGGTCAGGAATTCCCAGAATGGCGTCATCCAGCCCCGATCATAGTGCTCGGCTATCAATACCTCGGCACTTTTTATGCTCGGTTCAGGGAGATTTTCCTGAATGAAAGTTCTTAGCTGGCCAGTTCTCTTGATGCTAGCCAACTTGGACAACAGGTCGGCCCTAGCATTTTCCTCCCGAGGTATATGCTCAATAGTGAAGTTGTCAAACTCTGAAATTAAACTATTGACTTTGCATAAATACCTGGTTAATTGAGGATCCTTTGTCTAGTAATCCCCCGAGACTTGTCCTGTTACAAGCTGTGAGTCACTTCGACACTTCAATCCTTTGACTCCAACTTCTTTAGCTATTATCAGCCCGGCAATAAGAGCTTCATACTCTGCTTGGTTGTTTGATGCATTGAACCCAAACTTCAAGGATTGCTCCAAGATAAGGTTGTTTGGGCCCTCGAGAATTATTTCGGCCCCGCTTCCTTTTAAATTTGATGAGCCATCCACATACAAAAGCCAATTAATGGATTCAGGACTCGGCTTTGAAGAGAGCTCGGCAATGAAGTCGGAGAGGCATTGGGCTTTCATTGGTCCCCTCGGTTCATACTGTAGACCGAATTCTGACAGTTATACCGACCAAGCTATCATTCGTCCTGCCAGATCGGGCTTTCGAAGTACTTGCTTAATTGGATGATCTATTTTGACTATAACTTGGTGTGACTGGAAATAAGGTCTTAGCTTCCGAGCTGCCATGATCAGAGCAAGGGCAAGCTTTTCAATTACTTGATATCGTGTCTCTGCATCTTTCAAGATTCTACTGATGTAATACACTGGAATTTGTTGCTTCTCCTCCTCTTGGATGATTACTGCACTGATTGCGTAATCATTGACAGATAAGTACAAATACAGATCCTTACCGAGCTCTGGCCGAGTTAGAATCGGAGGCGAGGCTAGAAACAATTTCAAATCTTTAAATGCCTTTTCACACTCCTCGGTCCAAACAAACTCCTTGGGTTTCTTCAAGAGTAGGAAAAAGGGTCTGGCCTTTTCGGCTGATTTGGGGAGGAACCGAGATAGGGAAGCTAAATGGCCTGCTAGCCTCTGTATTTCTTTCATAGTTTGCGGACTCCGCATTTCGATGACAGCTTTACACTTATCTGGATTGGCCTCAATCCCTCTGTGTGTTAGCATGTACCCCAGGAACTTTCCTCCTTGCACTCCAAAAGAACATTTTTCTGGGTTTAACCTCATGTTGTACTTTCTGAGTTGGCTAAAAATTTCTTCCAAATCGGCAGGATGTTGCTTTGGATCATCGGACTTTACCACCATATCATCCACTTAAACTTCTAGATTTTTTCCGATATGATTGAGAAACACTTTGTCCATGAGCCTTTGATACGTTGCACCAGCATTTTTTAAACCAAAGGGCATTACTCGGTAGCAGTAGTTTGCCCCCTCGGTCATAAACGCAGTTTTCTCTTCATCTGGTGGATGCATTCTTATCTGGTTGTAACCCGAGTATGCATCCAAGAAGGTTAAGACTCTGTAACCCGATGCTCCATCTACCAATCTGTCAATGTTTGGAAGAGGATAAGAATCTTTTGGACATTCCTTGTTGAGATCGGTGTAGTCAGTACACATTCTCCACTTGCCATTGGCTTTTTTTACCAACACGACATTGGCTAGCCAAGTAGTATACTTCACTTCTCTGATAAAATTGGCTTTCATTAGTTTTGCAGTCTCCTCGGCTACTGCCTTTCTTCTTTCTTCGCCGAGCTTCCTTTTCCTCTGAGCTACGGGCTTAGCCTCCGGACATATAGATAGCTTGTGGCACAGAAAATTGGGGTCTATGCCAGGTATATCCAATGTCTTCCAAGTAAACAGGTAGGCATTATTTTTCAAAACTGTTTGTATTTGTTGTTTCAGTGAGGGGTCGAGCTGACTGCCGATGCTTGTGCACTGACCGGCCTGGGCTCCTAGTTGAAATTTTTCCAAAGATTCTGTAGGTTCGGCTCTTGATTCATACATTTCTATCCTTGGATCTAATTCGAACATGTCATCCGATCTTGCTGAGCTAACTGAACCGACCGAGCTTACCACTTCTGCTTTATGATCCCTAGCACTTTCTGTGATATCCGGCTCCCGAGTTACCTCAAACTATCTGCATAACACTATCTGGACATCCTCTGGTCAGCTCGGACTGCAACTATCTCACCCGAATCAGCTGGAAATTTCATGGTGAGGTGAGGTGTGGAGACAATTGCCCCGAGCTCATTCAGAGTCGGTCTCCCGATGAGGATGTTGTATGAAGTGTTGGCATCCACAATGACATATCTAACAGATATGGTCCGGGCGAGCTTGCCATGACCAAATGTTGTCAAGAGGTCTATATAACCTCGAGTCTTGACCTGTTCTCCGGCGAACCCCACTAGCTTGTCTTCCTGTTCTTTTATCAACTTTTCTGGAATTCCAAGTTTTTTAAAGGTTGCCAAGTACTAAATGTCAGCCGAGCTACCCTGATCAACAAGTGTACGTTTGACCAAGTAGTTGGCTACTTCAACTGTTATTACCATTGGGTCATCTTGATTAGGATCTAATCCTTGGAAGTCATCATCTGAGAAAGTAATTGGTGGTCTCGGCCTTGCAGATTTTCTAGAAACCGAGTTGACAGATCGGATAGCCTTTATGTGACGTCTCCGAGCTGAACTCGTTGTGCCCCCTCCTACGAAACCTCCCGAGATAGTATTAAAAACTCCTCTGATGCTGACCTCCGCCTCATCATTAGGAGGTCTCTGGCTGTTATCTCGATCTTCGTTCTGATTATTACCGCGCTGGTTCTCATCTCGGTTACGATTGTCATAACCCCTTCTTCTTCGCCGTCAGCCAGCTCGTCCGCCACCATCACCCTCTCGGCGAACGAACCGGTCAAGTCGGCCTGCCTGTACCAATTCTTCAATTTTGTCCTGGGCTGTTTTGCAGTCTTCAGTGGAGTGGCCATAGTTTTGATGCCACTTACACTCCTTACTTCTGTCAGCCTAAGCAAGAGTTTTGGATGGCCTTAGCAATGTGAGCAACTCGGTATTGCACACTTCTTGGAGAATAGCGGCTCTGGATCAGTTCAGTGGAGTGTAAAACTGGTGTCGGGGTTGGGACTGCCTTTCCGAGAACCCTCTGTCATTACTTTTGAAAGCCTTCGGTGGATTGGCTCCTTTATCTCTTTCTTTGTTTGAGATTATGCTCTTTTCTTCAAAACTTCTTTTTTTGGATTCTACCATCTCCTCCGAGTTCATGAACCCTGTGGCTTTTTCCTGAAGTTCTTCAAAATATCTCGGTGGCTTCCGAGATAAATATTCAAACAACGGTCCTGGCCTCAAACCATTCATAACGGTATGAAGGCAGAGTTCCGAGCTCATATTGGGGATCAAAACCTGTTGAACGCTAAAGCGAGCCATATAATCTGAGTGATTCATTTTTCTCCTGCCTGAAATTCACAAGTGAGACTGAGTGCTTTTTATGCCTTCGGCTCGCTGCGAATTGTGCGATGAACTTTGTAACCAACATATCAAAGGAATCTACTGACCGAGGTGGAAGATTTCCAGGTCAAGGTAGGCCCCTGCAAAGTGGTTGGAAAGATCTTGTACATGATGGCTTCCGAATCAGTCACCAAGTAAACAGATGAAACAAAAGATTCTACATGTTCAGTTGGATCAGTAGTGCCATTATACTTATCAATATTAAGAGATTTGAAATGCCGAGGTATGATCACCTCGTCAATAGCATCAATGAAAGGTAATCTCGGTCATCTGTCTCTTGTCCTTTCTCTCTGAGTAGTCTCCTCAATACGAGATCTGACCCCTGAGGTCTCAGGCCCCAGCCTGGTTCTGGAAGGTCGGCTTGTGTCATCACGAGAAGGTACATAAGTGGGGTCTCTCTGGCTGTCCTCGGGTGAGGACTGTTCTTCCTCGGCAACTGTTGTCGATCTTCCCCTTTTCCGAGTTCTCAACAGCCTTTGGTACTCCGTACGAATCTCCTCGTTCTCCTGACGCAACTGTCTCAATTGTGCCATGACCTCTCCCAGTTGCGGATTACCTTCATCGAAGGGAGGAGGTGGGGGGTTGTTATGGTTAGAGTTTGATTCCTCAACATGATTTGCACTGTGCGCCCCTCCCTTCAGTCCATTCCGTGCAGTCACCATTAGTTCTTCTTATGGAACCGGGGAAAGTTTTTCCTCGGCCCCACGGTGGGCGCCAAATGTTCCTGCCAAGATCCGACTTGCCGGAATCTCGCCGTAAACGTCAGACCAAGAGTGAACAATGAGGTTGTTTTAGATTATGGCTTGACAGAATACTTATGTTCCGGTCCTACGTATCCCAATGGGAATCAAAGCCAAACGTAGTTTTGAGTTCAACCCTTGATCACGTGGTGCATCAATCTCTTAATCTTGTATCCGATGTACTCCGGTGGGCAAGGACCTTTTGATAGTCTCTTGATCACAACCGGGACTTCTAATATGCTTAAGAGAGAACACCAAGCTTCAGTAAAAGTTAAAGTGTCTTCTCTCTTAGACTCTTCCTCCTTTTATAGAGGAGGAAAGGAGTAGACCGATCCTATTTTCTAGGATCTAGTTTATCTCTTATTACTTATCACTTATCTCTTTTAGCTCAACTCCCATCTCTTTCAATGATAAGAGTTATCTCTTATCTAAAGTAAGGTTGTTAGTTGAGTTTTAGATAAGTGTATCATTAAAGTAGTTAAGCTTCCGAGCTCGGCGGCCGAGCACCACCTCGGCCAATACACCTGTCAACAATCACCCAAATTGAATCATAAACCTTTGGAAGTTCGTGGTAAACTTACCACAAAATCCATTGATATGCTTTCCCACTTCCATTCTGGTATATCTAATGATATAAGCATACCCCAGGGTCTTTGATGTTCTACTTTCGCTTTTTGCCAAGTCAGACATGATGCAACATACTTTGCTACTTGCTTTTTCATGCCTGGCCACCAAAATCTTTGTTTCAGATCCTGATACATCTTCTTTGATCCAAGATGAATGCATAGCTTACTATTGTGTGATTCCTCTAAAATAATCTTTTTCATCTCCGGATTATCAGGTGCACATACTCGCCATTGCACCTCAAGATTTGGTCAAATCCCCTTGTTTCATTAAATCCTTCTTTTTTTTGAAGAAATGCATCCCTGATTTGTTGTTCTCGGATTTCATCCATCAATCCACTAGAGATCTTGATCATTCCCACAATGATATTTTCCCTGCTTAATTCCATATTGAGATCACGGAATTTCTCAATCAACTCAAGTTCCCTTACCATCATAGCTGAGATATGAATGGTTTTCTGACTAAGGGCATCAGCTACAACATTCGCTTTTCCAGGATGATATTGTAACTTGAAGTCGTAATCTTTCAGAAATTCTATCCAACGTCTCTGTCTCATATTGAGTTCCTTCTTATCAAACAGATACTTTAAACTCTTGTGATCACTAAAGACATCAAATCTTGCCCCGTACAAATAATGTCGCCATATCTTTAGTGCAAAAACCACTGTAGCTAACTCCAGATCATGCATCGGATAATTTCTTTCATGATTCTTTAACTGTCGTGATGCGTAAGATACGACCTTCTAATGTTGCATTAACATACAACCTAAACCTTGATGCGAAGCATCACAATATACTTCATAAGGTTCATTTGGTTCAGGTAGTATTAACACTGGTGAGGTTGTCAACTGTTCTTTAATCCTTTGGAAACTCTCTTTGCACTTGTTTGTCCATACAAAAGGTTGATCTTTTCTTGTAAGTAAAGTCAACGCACGACTATCTTGGAAAATCCTTCAATAAATCTTCTATAGTAACCGGCTAGACCGACAAAACTTCTGATCTCCGTTACTGTCTTTCGCCTTTCCCAAGAAAGTACTGCTTCCACTTTTGCAGGATCGACAGCAATTCCTTCTTCGGTAATCACATGTCCCGAAAACTTCACTTCTTCGAGCCAAAACTCGCACTTAGAGAGTTTTGCGTACAAAACTTTCTCATGTAGGATTTGTAAAACTTGTCGTAAGTGTTCTTCATGTTCCTCATTACTCTTAGAGTAAATAAGAATGTCATCAATGAACAAAACAACGAACTTATCAAGAAACGGACGAAAAATCCGATTCATGTAGCCCATGAAGATAGCAGGTACATTCGTCACTCCAAACGGCATTACGAGATATTCATAATGTCCATAACGAGTTCTGAAAGCAGTCTTTGGAATATCTTCAGTCTTTACCCTAATCTGATGATAACTCATCCTCAAGTCAATCTTTGAGAACACAACAGCTCCTCGCAGTTGATCCATCGAATCATCGATACGCGGTAAAGGGTACTTATTCTTAATCTTCACTTTGTTAAGTTGCCGAAAATCCATGCAAAGTCTCGAACCTCCATCTTTCTTTCTCACTAGAAGAACTGGTGCTCCCCATGGAGAAACACTTGGTCGAATGAACTGTTTTGACAAAAGGTCCTCCAGTTGAGTTTTCAATTCAACCAGCTCTGTAGGTGCCATCCGATATGGAGCAATAGAAATTGGTCCAGCTCCTGGTACTAAATCGATGGAGAATTCTATCTCTCTTGCCGGCGGCAAACCGGGAACATCATAAGGAAACACATCCGGAAATTCTCTTACTACAGGCATAGTACTCAAATCGATCTCCCTCTCGATTTCTAAGTCAGTTAAAAGCAAGTATCCCTGATCTCTTTCTTTCGAAAAGGTTCTTACTTGATTGGTAGATAAAAATCCAGAAATCTCGAGATTAGGAAAAATTAAAGTCTTACGTGCACAATCTAACAGAATATGGTTGGAAGATAACCAATCCATGCCTAAAATTACACCTAACTGTATTAAAGGCAGGCATATCAGATTAACAAGAAAATGTCTATCCTGAATGATAATAGGACAGTTCAGACATATAGAATTTACGATAACTGGCTCAGCAGTTGGGGTTGAAACAATCAAGTCATAGGATAAAGAAGAAACGGGTAATTTCAAATGTCTCACAGAATCCATCGCAATAAAGGAATGCGTTGCACCCGAATCAAAAAGTACAATTAAGAGATTACCAGGTATGTCGCAACTACCTTGTATGAGATCATCAGAATCAGAAGCCTCAGCACCACTCATGGTGTAAACTCTCCCCTTAGTTGTCGGCTTATTGGTCTTTACGGTGTTAACAACTGGTGCAGACCTTGGCATACCACAGTCTCTGGCTAGATGCCCCAGCTGACCACAGCTGAAACATTTTGCTCCTCTGATTGGACAATTATTTGCCAAATGACTCGGATCTCCACACTTGTAACACTTTCTGCCTGGGCCTTGATTTTGATTCCTCTGGCCTCCACACCTGATGCAGTAACTACAGGATGGTACGACTGCTGATTCCGACTGTTCCCTGGTGTTCGGTGATAAGGTTTGTTCTGGGCTTGTTTTCCCTTATGGTTCTGATATTGACCCTTAGACTTATACGGTCCTCCTACATTTCCTCTGTTATCTCTTCCTCCCCTCATTTGTTCTAACTTTCTACACTTCTCAACCAGAGCTTGGAAATTCCTGATTTCCAATGGTAGTACAGACTCTTTAAGCTTCAAAACGTTCACACTTCCAATCTTCATCCAGGTTGTTTTGAAAAAGGCGGAAGTACTTGGCAAGTGACTCAAACTTGGCAGCATACTCCCCTACAGATAGATCCCTCTGATACAGACGTAGAAATTCTTGCTCCTTTTCTGCTCGAGCACTCTTTGGAAAATACTTGCTCAGAAACATGTTCTTAAAGATCACCCAAGTAACCACTTGATTTTCTGCTTCTAGTAGTTGTTTAGTGCCTCTCCACCAGTGTAACACCCCTTTTGGGCATTACTTCATAATACGTACGGAAATAAATTAAAAATTCTATTGCTGGTTGCTTTCAGAAAATTAATTTATTATAAGGCAGAAAACTCGGTCAAAATTTTCTTTAACGGAAAGCTCTAGAAACATGATACACAAATTAAAGTAGTGAAGTCAAATTGAATATCTTTACACATTCATAACAAGGTTGCCACAACATACACTATTTTCTCAAAGAGTCTCATTTTCAAAAGAGAAAATTATAACAAAGACTAACTTACAATCTCACAGTTAAATACATTTTTAATTATACAACTCAACCAAAATTCCTAAGCTGGTCACTCTACAAGACAGTTATGTGAAATACCCTCGTGACATTCCCACTAACGAATACTTCTTCAAGCATCTAGAAGTTAAGTCCTCGAATGACTTAGTGAATTCGTTCGCTTCATCCGTACTAGTGTACCAAAGTACTACCGTAGTCTAGAATAAACCTGATATATTTGTAAGGGTGAGACAGCAATATATGGATTTAATACAATAACTACATGCGCGACACAAAAGAAAATATATACACATATACATTTCCATACAATATAAGCTTTCATAAATAAGCAAGTAGTCATCATTGGGTTTCATACCTGATCATCGTTATTTGAAAATAATACATGAACACTTCAACGTTCAATGTCTAACTTTTCACTTAATCTCCGGAGATCCCAACACCGTGTAAATGAGCTGATCAAGCTCAATTGCCCGGTATATTAGGCACAACGTGGCATGGAATACCATACATAACAACGTAGCACGGAATACCTTATTTATTAAAGCATCATACATAACAACATAGCACGAATACCTTATCATTAAGGCATCATACATAACAACGTAGCACGAATTCCTTATCATTAAGGCATCATACATAAGAGCGTGGGCACGTCTGCCAATGAATGCATATAATACATTTTGTTCTCGTCATTTTTCTTTATGTTCATTCTTCATTTGTCGAAGCTCAAAATGGCTTACGACCATTCATAATTTTCAACATGTTAGATTTTTTAACGTTAACACAGGACACGAAGTCCGAGTGCTCAGTCACAACACCTTAGACCTTGGAATCAGTCTTAGGTTTGTGGTAACAGAAAACAACATTCAACTTTAACAACGTAACCCACAACTTGGATATGACAAAAAAGTCCATAACAACGTAACACGGATCAAAGATCTTCGTGCTTATATTAAATAACACTAGTATCACGACATCTCTGATACTAGGTTCGCGTTTCAATGTTAACACTATTTTCGTTCTGTGAAAAACAAATCCAAAACAAAGTCTCCTCAACTTATCCAAGTTGTCGGAAATAACACCATTTAGTAAAACTCATTTACATAAAATCCTTTGAAAAATCATCAATTACTTGAAATCTTTTTCTGAAAATTTTTAAGTTTCAAAAAGGGAGTCACTTGAGGCTCAATCTTAGTTTAAAAGACGTACTGCCACTTTAGAATTACTCGCCGTAAACACTTTTCCAAATTACCATTGTTTAACGTTTTTAAAGTCATTTAAGTCAATTCTTTGAAATAACCAAAGTTAACACAAGAAGGGGGGTTGAATTGTGTTTACCAACTTTTTCGGTTACTTTAAAAAGATTTTCGCAGGCACAACAAGCAAAGCTTGGATATAAGAAAATTAGACGAGTGAAACATCTAATATTAAGACAGAACAACACAAGCAATCAGAGAAGGTTAAAACAGAGTTTGACAATCACAATATTAACTCCCCAAGTTAAAAGCTTAAACAAAAACAATACTTAAGCAAATTAAAAGGATAAGGGGAAGAGAAATATCACTCAAGAAATTTATACTGGTTCACCCCAAAATCCATAGGGCTACATCCAGTTTCTTGGCAGTACCAAGTTTCCACTATAACTGAGTAAATTATAGTACAAGTATTCTTTGCACACCTAGCCTCTTCAGGCTCAACACTCAAACAAGTATTCTTTTCTCACCTAGCCTCTTCAGGCTCAAAAAGTAAGGAATGAAAAGGTTTTTGTGTAATTAATACAACTTGCAAATCTTTCAGATCACACTCAAAGAGTGAAATAAATATGAAGTATGAAAGACTGCGAATTGATATGAAATGATTGAAGGTATATTCAATGTAAGAATGAAGAAGTTAATGAAGAGAGTAAATGCTTCTGCGCAGTGTTCTTTATGATATTCAACTTCTTTCCTTCATCTTCATTGTTTGATTTATTTAAAGACTTCAATCAAAAGATCCGTTTGGTCACAGCTTCAGAAAGTGTGTTCTTCTGACTTGAACTTTCTGAGACACCATTAATGCCAAAGAGTCGTTCTGTATAAATATTAAATGCTTGGGAACGTTGAGCTTTGACAAGGATGTCCAAGAGTACACTTTAAACTGAACAGCTGTTGTATCAGAGTATGCAGCAGCAGGCTTCTTGTACTTGTAGCAGAGAGCTTTCCTCTTTCAATGCAACATCAGTTCACTTTCCAGAAAGCACTTTTACTTTGTACTAAAATAGCTAAAAAGTTATTGTCCAGAGGTCTTCGAGATCCTTAAGGAAGGCATCTAATTTGAATAAGGTGACTTGGACTTAATTTCTGACATACTGACTTGGTATCAGTAATGAAAATTTAGACGGGTGAAAGTCATCCAAAATTTAGACGAGTGATATGCAGTACAAAATTTAGACGGGTGCTAGCGCATTCCAAAACTAGACGGGTGATCCACTGAGTCATTTCTAGACACATGCTTCTTGCCATGTCATCAAGTAAACTTAGTCTTGACTGAGCGTTGACTTGATCTTTGACTGACTTTTAGACGAGTGGTTTTTAGACAAGTCTAAACTGAGCTTCTACTAAAAAGTAGACGGGTCATAAAATAGACGAGTGACCTTAAGTCTATTTTCCTGCACACTTATCAGATATGTCAGTAATTTCATGTGGTTCAATATTACCATACTTAAACTATTTGGAATCATCAAAACTTAGAGAATCTACACATTGAATGTGTTTTAGACTTATGAGGTCTCAACATTCTTGACTTTTTCCACTTAAATAATTTTCTAAGATCATAATTAAGTTATTTTTGAAGATTAATTTCATAAAATAAATTTTTATAATATTATGGAATTTCTTACGTAAAAATTAGCAGTACAAAAATAATTTCACGGTTACGTCCTCACTGTGACTCATAGTTTACTTTTACACTGATAAATCATTGAAATAATAATATTTTCCAACATTTATTATTTTTCCCAAATCAAATATTCCATCAATATTATATTCCAATATTTCTCCGTTAAACATTGAATATAATTTATAAAGCTTCTTAAAGCTTTTATTTTGTTAATTGATTGGGCACTGACCAATGTCAGACTTCTCAAGCAACAATCAACAACAATATCATAGCAATTATCCCAGGCAAATCATGCATCAAATCACTATAATATATAATTGCAAATAAACACTTAAATGCAGATAAATAAACTCAGATATAATAATGCAACTTGAACCAAATTAAACAAGCACCACAACCACAGATAAATAATACAAACCACATACAGTTATTGGGAAAAATCCCTCAGGTAAGCACCTCTTATCTCTTGAAGATTTCAAGCCCTTTCTTAAAATGTTTTCCCCGATCCAAGTCCGGTTTCCTTTGTACCACATCGATCACTTAATCACAGATTAATCCTTCATAATGAATTACAACCAAAATTAACACAATCAAACAAAACTCACTTAAATCATTTAGGGTTAGGGTTCGGCCCTCACCAAAGCATTAGGCAAGATATGTTCAAATTCTCTTAACTCATGGATTAATAATCCTTAAGCAAGATTAAGATATAAACCATGATTATTTGATAAGGGTTTTGAATCAAACTCACCTAACCAACATAGTTAGGGTTTTGGCCATGATTATCAAAATTAGCTAGAGATCTCAAGATTCACATACTCTTAGATCCATGACCTTAGACTAGTATAGAGTTAAGAACAATGATCATAAGTTAAAAAAGAAAGCAAAATCATCCAAGTTCTCAAGAACATGGATTCGGCCTTCACATAGAAAATAGACTAGGGATTTTATAATTCATCAAGCTCTTGGATTTAACAAGTAGAAATACTAGAGAGATCAAATCAAGTGTTACTTTCCAAAAATTGAAACAAAGTTCATCCTAGCTTCCTAGAGCATAGGTTCGGCCAACACTAGAAAAATAGGGAGGAAATATTCTTTTGATTCATGCTCTTGGATACTAAACATAGAGATGATTACAAGATCATAGAAATTGGTTGCACATTTTTAGGATTTTTCTACACTTTTCTAGAATTGTTTAAAGTTCTAGATCTAAGAAATGAAAACCATGAAATATAGAGAACAAGAGCTTAATAATGGAGGGAGATGATCATGTTATCTAAGTTAAGAAGATGGAGGAAGAATAGATGATGATCTTGGCAAGTTCCACTATGAAAGCACTTGGAGCTTTTGGAAGAATGAAAATGGAGTTTATGTGTAATTTGTGAAGAAATGAAGAAAAAGAAGATGAGTGAAAAAGGGAGGGAGGGGCTGCGGTTTTGGGGCTTATATAGGCTAGATGTTAGGCTTTGTTTGGTTATAAGGAATTGAATTAATGGGTTTTGTGACTATTTAATTAATATATGGTTCACCATAGTTAATAATTAACTTAACTAAGGTTACTTGGATAACCATGATTAAAATCATGTGGTCAAGAATTCATGGGAGGTGTGGCTGATTTTAGACCACAAGAACTAACCTTGGTTCCTTAACCATGGTTAAAATTTAACTCGACGTCGGTTAGGTTAAGTGTAGGGGTATTTTGGTCATTTCATTTGAAAATTCCCGATACTAAAATTTAAGGTCGGACTCCTTGTCCTCTCTGCTACATTAATCCCTCCTAATATCTCAGCTCCATAATTGACTCTGTCGTTTACCCGACTTATCCCCCGACTTAGGTTTTACGCGTTTTCCTTAGAGATTACGCCCGAATAAAATAATTTTATTTCATTCCTAACGAATTTTTTCTGAAATGTGGAAAATCGTCCGGGGCAAAATATAAAACTTAATGGTTTCGTTCACGGATCGAAATTAAGGTTTCTGATCAGTAAAAGCTTACTATCAGTGAAAACGCAGAAAACCAGACCGGTTTCCGTGTGAATTTTCATTCCAAAATTTCCCCGTAACCTTATAACAAATAAGTATGACAGGGAAATGACCTTAGTTTATCCAAAGTCATTTTCTAAATCTTGGATAAGAATATAATCATTTATATAATTATTACCGATATTAGAAAGTCAAAAAATCGGGGTGTTACAACGGGCACCATTAAAGCTCACAAACTGGGAAAGTATCTCTCTGAAGCTCAAAAAGGTGGAATGCCTCGCAAGTTTGCTTGTGAAGAAGATCGAATCTTGGAGAAAACCACTACAGAATTTAACAGATGGGAGCAACAGGATCAATTTCTCTTCACCTGGCTCCTAGCTTTGATGTCCACAAACTTACACACTCGCGTGGTTGGCTGTGAGTATTCTTACCAAATTTGGAAGAAATTAGATGTATACTTCGCCTCTCAAAACTCGTGCTAAAGTTAGTTAATTGAAAACCCAATTGAAAAGTATCAAGAAAATAGGTCCACTCAATGACTATCTTCTTTCTATCAAGAAAATAACTGATACTCTAGTAGCTATTGGCTCTCCTATTGACACATCAGAACAAATTCAGGACCATTCTTGATGGACTAAATGAGGAATATGATCCTCTGGTGGCTTCAATTCTATCAATAACTGATGCATACTCCATTCTCGAAATAGAAGCCTTGTTGATGTCTCTTGAAGAAAGAATCGAAAGGCACAAGAAACAAGCCACTTATACATTCTCAATGCAGAACCTTCAAGCAAATCTAGCTCAGTCTCATCCACAAAACTATGGTAGAGGTTATAGAGGTGGAAGGTCCAACCAAGGAAATTTTCAAGGCCAAGGCTCTTATAGAGGCAGAGGCAGATCTCACTATCGAGGCAGCGGTAGAGCTTCCACCAGGCAAACCAAAGTGTCAAGTGTGTGGAAAATATGGCCATATTGCACTAAATTGCTGGCACAGATACAATGAAAGAATATCAAGAAGCTCAAAAGTCCAAATGGAGGCCAAAATCAGTTTCAACACAACCAGCAAGGCCAAGCCATGATTGCTGAGAATACAGTATCTAGAACAACAAAAATGTCGGCTATGTTTGCAGCCCCTGAAACTCTCTTTGATCCTGTCTGGTATCCAGACTCTGGAGCCACAAATCATCTTACACCTGATTCTGGAAATGTCATGGGGAAAGCAGCCTATAATGGTGACTCCAGCATCAAGAATGCAAATGGTCATTTGACATCATCAACATTCACAATCCTTCAAAATCAGCCGCTGCAATACCTCATTCTTTCTTAGATTCTACTCTTTGTAATTCTGTTCAATCTTGTAATTCCACTACACAATCAATGAATGATAGGACTTATCAGTCTTGGCATGCCAGATTAGGGCATCCATCTCCCAAAATTGTAGCTCAAGCATTAAAAGATTGTAATCTTTCTGTTGATATCAATAAAAATTCCAAATGTTTGCAAGTCTTGTTGTATGGGCAAGTCCCACAAATTGCCATTTTCCAATTCTGCTACTGAGTACACTGCACCATTGCAACTAATTTTCTCTGATATATGGGGACCCTCACCCATTCCATCCTTAAATGGAAAGTAGATACTACATACAGTTTCTAGATGCTTATTCCAAGCCACACTTGGTTTTATCTACTTCACAATAAATCTGAGGCACTTCAAACCTTTATCAACTTCAAAACCATGATTGAAAATCAACTTAATCTCAAAATCAAGTGTCTGCAAATAGATAATGGAAAGGAATACGCAGTGTTCTCTAAATATCTTGGCACTCAAGCAATAGTGCATAGGTTCAGCTATCCTTATGTGTAACGCTCTTCGTTACATTAGTAACCCAAATTAATTTCAATAAAAATCCTTCAAAACATTTAATTAAAATATAGAAGCCATACTAATTTTCTCAAATAATTAAGTATGAAAAATGCCTCGTATTAAATTAAAATAATAGTATTTTCAAAATAATGAAAAATATTAATAAATACATACATCTGAATAAAAACCATAAGCCTCAAAACCGGGCGTTTAACTACAATTCAAGAAATGTAAACAGAAAAATAATAAATGATGTCTGTATGTTTGCTCTTAAATCATGCTACAAAATACTAACTAACTAAGCTAAAAGCAAGATATTAACCCTTCAAGTCTCTGCGTCCTCAACGATGATGTCCTCAAGCTCTGAAAACAACACTTTTTAATGAGATATAAAATCTCAGTGAACAACAATATAATTATAAAATGTTTCGAAAATAATGTTGTTCTCAGCCGGTGCGGTAACCGGAAAAACTGTCCATGGTATCCACTAATTTTCCAAAATAATATATAGAAAATACTTTTAATAAGGAACGGTAATTTCATCAACTCAAAAGCATATAGCACAAGAACAACTCATCTCAATGCATCACATTCCACATATCATGTAAAATTCTAAATTAATCCAAATGGCTCGAAGACCTCATACTTAGATTAGTCTCTTGCGGCATGCCCATAAATCTCACACATCACACGACAATGGCGTCCCATTGCCCACCCCTACTCATGAGGAATGTTTTCGATGTCACCCTCCTGTCAGAGACATTTCCATTTCGATACCTCCCATGTGCACATGGCGGTATTTCTCCCTTTTCGACATTCCCAACGTGTGGCGATGTTACTTCCGATACCCCTTATAGGCGGTATTGCTCTTTTTCGACATCCCAAATACTTGGCGATGTTATTTTCGATACCCCATTACGGTGGTATTACTCTTCGATACCCTATCATAGATGGTATTGCGGCAAACATCATACATCATATTATAAGTCACATATTTCATGTCTCGTGCATGTAACAAAATATTTTCCACGAAATTAAACATACAAATTTTCCTCTACTAACAAGAAGTCATGAATATCACAAAATATCATATATCAGATACGAATAGATACATCACAACATCAATTAATAAATTTATTTCCTTTTTAACAAAACCCCCAATTTTAGAAATTAGGTTACTAAAAATATGTACAAATCAATTAAAGACTCTCAAAACCACATGGTAATCCCTTATTAGACAAACAATTCATATATACCATGGAAAAGGTTAATAAAAAGTATTGTTACTCACCTCTCGGAGACCTCCAAAAGCTCCAAAAATTTATCTAAGATAAATGCTAATGTTCTGACAAAAATCTTTATTCTTTAAACTGGTATTCTCTAATTCCTGTGACTCTATTCAGCAACACCATAAATAAATCAGCGTTACCCTTCTTTAATTTCTTTTTTCTCTTCTTTCTCTGCTCGGCGGCGCTAAGGAACTGAAGGAAACTGTGTTATTATCAGGTTTGCCTTTTAATTCTAGTTTTCAAATGTTAGTATCTCCTTTTTCCAGTGAAAACAACTTACCCTGCACTTATATTACCTTCACGTGAAAGGCCCATCTTCAATTGTTTAATATTTTATTTTTTTTCTTCTTTAAGCTCAAAGAGCCACGTGAATTGGATTTGGCAAAAGCCCAAAAAAATCCACATTGGATGCATGGGCTGTCCACGTAAAAGGCAGCCCCTATATTGTAATTTATATTATTTTTTATTTACAAAAAACGGAATTGCATCATTTGCAATTGCTAAATAATTACAATAAATTTCTATACGAATAATATTTTACACTAACCTCATAATAACTTAATCTTTTAATCAAAAGACCATAATTAAATTTTAGGATGTTACATTTCTCCCCTCCTTAAAGAATTTCGTCCTCGAAATTCATTTTATACCTACGCACTTATCTTAAAATATGTCATATTCAAAACATAAAGATTATCATACCTTAGATAATAAGATATTGACGCACAATATACTCCTCGATCACCAAAGTAGCCTCCTCTGAAGTCAATCCTTCTTGTAACACTTTCACCAATGGAATTGTCTTATTCCTTAGAGTCTTAGTACTCTTGTCCAAGATTGACTAGGCCTAGGCTTATAGATCAAATTATCTTTCAATTGTACAAACTCAGGAGCTATCACATGAGATTCATCAGGCACATTTTTTTTTTTTTAGTTGCGACACATGAAAAAACAAAACATCATGGCAGTCTGCCAACTGTGGCGGAAGAGCCAATTGGTAAGCAACAAGCCCGACTCTTTTATGAATTTGGAAAGGTCCCATGAAATGAGGATTTAACTTGCAGACATTTATCGACTTCCCTACCCAATCTTAGGAGTGACTCTCTAGAATACATGTTCATCTTCCTAAAATTCTAAGGTTTTCTTTTCATGTCGGCATAACACTTTTTACCTATTCTGTGCAGTACCCATCTTTCCCTCAGCTATTCGTCCTAACTGTGGTCTCTTGGATTAAATCTGGTCCTAACAAGATCTTCTCACCTACTTCGGCACTAACATGAAGGTGACTTACATTTCCTAATCACATCATCAAAATACTTTTATATAGTCTTTAACTATTTCACCAGATAATAAGTATACAATTCATGGTACCTTAACCATAAAAAATATATTTTATTTACTATATTTAAAAAAAAAAAAAAAATTTGACATGCAAAAGTTAGTTGAGGCAATCTCAAATAGGTTGGCATCACAATCCTTATCAATCACTTGTAGCACACCTGAAATTTATTAAAAAGAATCAAAAGAAACAAAAATATGGTGGGCAAAACCAAACCCATGCAACAAGAAATTCATCTAAATTTATAATTAGAAAGGCCCAACCTATTCCGGTTAAAGTCTGCCGAAAATGAAACTGGATGGTAAATCCCCAAAAAAAAAAAAACTTCTATTAAAAAGAATTTTTTTTTTGTTTAAAATGAAATGATAACATTTATATAATAAAATCATGCACTTAAGAATTTGTTTCTGTCCATCCGCCTAATTAGAATATCTTCCCTTGCATTTCATCATTATAAGTATTTTCACAAATTAAATATATAACAAACAATCCACGAAAAGAAATTGAAGTAAGGTTTGATATCATCCATACATAGATATAGTAGTCTCTTACAGATTCTACACCAAATTTCTTATATTATTTACAGAACGGATGATTTTTTAAATAAGAAAAGTAAATAAAGGAGAAGCAGTAGGGGCATCCACATACTAATTCTTATCTAGCCCAAGATGATAATTTTGCAAGAAAGAAATAGTTCCACTTCCTGTTAATAAGAAGGTCTTACTTAAAAGAAATGTGATAACAAAATAGAGGATACGATTTAATAAACTTGCAATTAAACTGTGTAGCCATTGTGCAGGAACAATTGTAAAAATAAACACCACACTAGTACTAAGAAATCAGTTCCATCTTAACCTCTGAGTAGACCCATACAAATAAGAAATAACATTTTTCAATTTTTAATAAGAAATATAAGTTTGTTAGGATTAGACATGCCATTAATCTATATGAAAAACAATTCCTAGGGGTATGTTAATGACGATTAATATTTGGTCACTTGAGAAGCAATATGAAATTTCAAGGAAAATGATTCTCTAAAAACAATTATATAACAAAACATAATATTAAAATTTGAGAAAATATATAGAACTTTAATAAAACATCCCTTTTTATTCCCATTCACCAATACATCTTCTTTAAATCTTGATACATCTGGTTATTCCTAAATGTATGGTTTCTTTTATGTGTCTCTTCTAACAATTTTTTTTTTCCTTCTAAGGCTCCCTCCTTCAAGAACAATGATCCTATTCTTAAACAACACTAGACGATTATCAGATAACACATAATTCTCTTGATCCAAAAGAGAATGCAATTCCTGATCTTAAAACTACACTCGTTTAATCTATTTGCTAGAGTCACTACAAATTTTCAACCTATAATTCACTTTATTTGCCTCATATTTAACCCTCCCTCTCTCTATCAACAACTATTTAAGGCTTTTATGATCACTAAAAACTTTGAATTTTATCTCGTGCAAGAGATATACTTTTTCTAGTCAGCTTGGTGAGAGGTAAGGCTGGTCTAGATAACCTATTTATAACTTCATATAACACTCTTCCAATTCTAGGAAATTTATCACATATGACACTGTCTTAGGCTTCTCTCATCCTATCTCTGCATCTATTTTATTAGAATCAACCGCCACTCTACTCAACTAATCTAAGGCCATCTATCCAAGGCAAAAAAATACATATCCCTAATGGTTACTTTGTTCAATTGCATATTGTCCACACATAACTCCCATCATTTTTTTTTCCCACTAAAAGCACTCAAAAACTTATTACAAAATCAAACATATTTCTTAACGATAATTAAAGTTGGAATGAACTATAAAATAATTAAATATATAATAATTAGATTAATATTAAAATTAATATATATATATATATATATAACTCATGCCATATTTAATTCATGCGTCAGAGGAAGTTGGAATTCTAATTTCCAATTCAAATGAGTTGGCATGAGCAGGATGTGGAGAACTTGACGCCACTGGAGGTTTACAAAAATAGAAAGGGACGTTTCAATTTTGGCATAATTACTTTTTGACACTTTTGACATAATTTTAGATGATCAAGATGAGGTAAAACGAGAAATAAAAATCAGCCTTCATCCAAAAAGAAAAATAGCTATGAAACAACGTAATATAGGTACACGTACAAAATCACCATCAATAACAATTCTTTACATATTCAATTTTTTTTTTTTATTAAAATCAATTCATCAGCAACATTAAAAAAATACTCATAAAAAAAATCAAGAAACTTAAAATTAATTGTACCATGAAAGGGTGAATAAAGATGTTTTTACTCACACACTACAGGTATTACTGTCACATCACTATAAAATCTCTACCTTATAAGAAAACAAGAGTATGTATCGATCCTTAAGCTCCTTCAACTAAGCACTCATTACAAGAAACAACAAATATAATATGGGTCGACACCGAAGGATCAATCGACATTGGTTGTGAAGAGGCAACCAAAAAAAAAAAAATTCTATCAAGTACTTTATGACAACAAGTCTAGAAGACAATCAGTCCATACCAAGAATATCATCCACCCCAGACATAGATAACAAGTAAGATCGAAGACATAAGACACGTCTCGATGTACAAGAAAACAATTTAAACAAGCACCGGAAGTAATAAGATTATATCCCATAGAAGTAGAAACACATGAATCAAAGAACAAATGAAAGATAGGTAACTAAATGTGTAAAGGCTATATAAAAGAATATGTTGCTCCTGAATCAAACAATATAGTAACTTTTTCTCTTATACGAGTTAAAGAAATTCAGTCTCCTTCGGATCTAAGCTGCCTCGGAATGATGGCGGATTGTTCTTCTTGAATTCGAAAAGCCCCACGTGCTAAAAATCCTAGGTTGCCACCACTCCATAAGTGACTGGCCTCCATTCCCCTTCAGTTGACGGAGAGTCTCCGTTTGCCCTTGCATAGCTCTGGCCATACGACCCAAAGTTGCTGCAAGTGCATCATTCGTCCCTCGCCTATCAGTAGTCATAAATCTGCTCACTACCAATGAAATACCGGGTTGATCAGGTCCAATATCCCAAAGAATAGCATCCAGCATTTATAACTCTAACAAGCATCCTATGCGCCCAAGTTTTGTTTTAGAAAAAGCCCTACTACCACAGTACGATTTAGAATCGAACTGCTCTGATACCATAAATGTAACGCTCTTCGTTACATTAGTAACCCAAATTAATTTCAATAAAAATCCTTCAAAACATTTAATTAAAATATAGAAGCCATACTAATTTTCTCAAATAATTAAGTATGAAAAATGCCTCGTATTAAATAAAATAATAGTATTTTCAAAGTAATGAAAAATATTAATAAATACATACATCTGAATAAAAACCATAAGCCTCAAAACCGGGCGTTTAACTACAATCAAGAAATGTAAACAGAAAATAATAAATGATGTCGGTATGTTGCTCTTAAATCATGCTACAAATACTAACTAACTAAGCTAAAAGCAAGATATTAACCCTTCAAGTCTCTGCGTCCTCAACGATGATGTCCTCAAGCTCTGAAAACAACACTTTTTAATGAGATATAAAATCTCAGTGAACAACAATATAATTATAAAATGTTTCGAAAATAATGTTGTTCTCAGCCGGTGCGGTAACCGGAAAAAACTGTCCATGGTATCCACTAATTTTCCAAAATAATATATAGAAAATACTTTTAATAAGAACGGTAATTTCATCAACTCAAAAGCATATAGCACAAGAACAACTCATCTCAATGCATCACATTCCACATATCATGTAAATTCTAAATTAATCCAAATGGTTCGAAGACCTCATACTTAGATTAGTCTCTTGCCGGCATGCCATAAATCTCACACATCACACGACAATGGCGTCCCATTGCCCACCCCTACTCATGAGGAATGTTTCGATGTCACCCTCCTGTCAGAGACATTTCCATTTCGATACCTCCCATGTGCACATGGCGGTATTTCTCCCTTTTCGACATCCCAACGTGTGGCGATGTTACTTCCGATACCCCTTATAGGCGATATTGCTCTTTTTCGACATCCCAAATACTTGGCGATGTTACTTTCGATACCCCATTACGGTGGTATTACTCTTCGATACCCCTATCATAGGTGGTATTGCGGCAAACATCATACATCATATTATAAGTCACATATTTCATGTCTCGTGCATGTAAAAAAATATTTTCCACGAATTAAACATACAAATTTCCTCCAATAACAACAAGTCATGAATATCACAAAATATCATATATCAGACACGAATAGATACATCACAACATCAATTAATAAATTTATTTCCTTTTTAACAAAACCCCCAATTTTAGAAATTAGGTTACTAAAAATATGTACAAATCAATTAAAGACTCTCAAAACCACATGGTAATCCCTTATTAATACAAACAATCATATATACCATGAAAAATGTTAATAAAAAGTATTGTTACTCACCTCTCGGAAACCTCCAAAAGCTCCAAAAATTTATCTAAGATAAATGCTAATATTCTGACAAAATCTTTATTCTTTAAACTGGTATTCTCTAATTCCTGTGACTCTATTCAGCAACACCATAAATAAATCAGCGTTACCCTTCTTTATTTCTTTTTCTCTTCTTTCTCTGCTCGGCGCCGCTAAGGAACTGAAGGAACTGTGTTATTATCAGGTTTGCCTTTTAATTCTAGTTTTCAAATGTTAGTATCTCCTTTTTCCCGTGAAAACAACTTACCCTGCACTTGTATTACAGAAATGTTTTTTGTACAACCGAAGTTGATAACTATATGGGACAATTCGTAGTGCTACTGTGCGGCATTGTAGCGCTATACTGTTCACTTTTTTTTAAAAAAATTAATTTCGAAATTAAAAAAAATGCATTTTTTTTTGTTCTAGCATTTTTTAAGTATATACAAATATCTGGTTAATCAGGTATAAATATCTGGTGAATTCGGTTCATTATCTGGTTAATGGGTTTTTTTGAGAAATAAAATTTTTGGTTAAGTAAGTGCAAATATCTGGTTAATCAGGTACAAATATCCGGTGAATCACGTTCATTATCTGGTTAATGGGTTTTTTTTTGAGAAATAAAATTTTTGGTTAAGTATGTGCAAATATCTGGTTAATCAGGTACAAATATCTGGTGAATCGCGTTCATTATCTGGTTAATGGGTTTTTTTGAGAAATAAAATTTTTGGTTAAGTATGTACAAATATCTGGTTAATCTGGTACAAATATCTGGTGAATTCAGTTCATTATCTGGTTAATGGGTTTTTTTGATAAATAAAATTTTGGTTAAGTATGTGCAAATATCTGGTTAATCGGGTACAAATATCTGGTGAATTCGGTTCATTATCTGGTTAATGGGTTTTGTTGAGAAATAAAATTTTTGGTTAAGTATGTACAAATATCTGGTTAATCGGGTACAAATATCTGGTGAATTCACTTCATTATTTGATTAATGGGTTTTGTTGAGAAATTTTTTTGATTAAGTATGTGCAAATATCTGGTTAATTCCGTTCATTATCTGGTTAATGAGTCTTTTTGAGAAAATAAAATTTTATTTTTTTTTTTAAAAAAAGTCAAAATTTGAAAAAAAAAAAAAAAAAAAAAAAAAAAAGCTACAGTAGCACTACAGTACGTTACAATAACGCTACAGTGAGAACTTGTCCCGATTGTCCCGTGTCCCGGTTGTCCAAATAACAGCTCTGCTTATATTACCTTCACGTGAAAGGCCCATCTTCAATTGTTTAATATTTTATTTTTTTTCTTCTTTAAGCTCAAAGAGCCACGTGAATTGGATTTGGCAAAAGCCAAAAAAAAATCCACATTGGATGCATGGGCTGTCCACGTAAAGGGCAGCCCCTATATTGTAATTTATATTTTTTTTTTATTTACAAAAAAACGGAAAATGCATCATTTGCAATTGCTAAATAATTACAATAAATTTCTATATGAATAATATTTTACACTAAACCTCATAATAACTTAATCTTTTACTCAAAAGACCATAATTAAATTTTAGGATGTTACATTATGTGCATGAGCAAAATGGCTTTGCAGAAAGAAAGCATAGACATATAACAAAAATGGGACTTACCCTCTTAGCAAATGCTTCTATGCCATTCCAATTTTGGGGAGAGGCATTCAGGACAGCCACCTACCTTATTAACAGACTCCCTACCCTTTTACTTCACAACACCAGCCCCATTGAAGTTCTATTCAAACAGAAACCATCTTATACTGATTTGAGAATATTTGGTTGTGCTTGTTATCCATATTTGAGACCATACAACAGATATAAGATTGAGTTTAGATTAGAACAATGTGTATTCCTAGGGTACAGTCAGTGCCACAAAAGCTATATGTGCTTGGCACCTAAAGGCAAAACCTATATTACTAGACATGTTCAGTTTGATGAAACCATTTTTCCATTCAATCTTGATCCTAACTTTCTGATTAAACACAATAATATTGTTATTGTTCATTCTGTCATGTCTCATGCACCTGATATTCCTATAATACCTAATAATGTCATGCCTACTGCTTCTGTTATACTAGCTGTATCTACTATACCTGTTGTATCCACTGTGTTACCATGTTCTAACAGATTTTCTCCTCTTGAACATGATTCTGTTGATGAAAATCCTGATTCATCACCCTGTCCTGAGACTTCACAGATGTTACCAATGCCATCTTCTGCTGCAACACCAGTCATAGAAACTACTCCAAATAATCACCCCAAGGTAACCAGAAGCAAGGCTGGTGTCTAAAAACCTAAGGTTCTCCTTACTTCCTCTACCACAGAGAGTTCCGATCTGAATATTGAACCTAAGTCAGTCAAAAGTGCACTGGCTACACCAAACTGGAAACATGCTATGAATCAGGAATTTGAGGCACTAATCCAGAACAACACATGGACTCTAGTCCCATTTGTAACACCCCGATTTTCATATAAGGGATTATATTACTATGGATGCCTAGTAGTTGTTGTTGTTGTTGTTGTTGTTGTTGTTGTTAATGAAAGCTAGTATTGTTATTTATATAATTGATAATGTAATTGTTATTAGTGTTGTATTATTTTTTATACATATACATATACATATACATATACATATATATATATATATATATATATATATATATATATATATATATATATATATATATATATATATATCTATATATATATGTATGTATACATTATTAAATATGATAATATGTATTTTAAAATATGAATATTTACATTAATATGAGATTGTGTCCCTTAATGTGTGATCTTATATGGATATATGATTTTTATGTGATTTTATATGTTAATATATAATGTGTTTTTATTAATAATAAGTGATTAAGAAAGCTATTATGAGATATCGTGTGATTTAGTATTTAAATCGAGATAATGTATCTCCTAGGTTTTAGTCCTTCAATTAATCAGATTTGAGTCCTTATTAATATAGGATAATCCTCTTTTTGATTATCTTTTAAGATCTTATCATAATCTCCTAAGGATCCTATCTAAAAATAACTACCAAATCTGTCGCCAAATTTCAATCGAACTTTCGACCATCTAAGAGTCCGATTTAGAATTTGATCATTAGACATTAATTTGTAGATATTTCTCTAAGCTTTCTAACGACACCAAGAATACCTCAATTGGAAACTGGTAACTCAAGTTATGGTCAAAATACCGACCTATATACAGTTTGGGCTGAAATAGGAACCCATTATGCCCTAACTTGTATTTATACCATAAGACTCGACCTAAACCCTATTTCTCACATTGTTAACCTCAGAATAGCTGCCTCTCTTCATCTTTCTTAGTTTTCCCTTGAACCCTTGAAGTTCTTGGAGTTTGTGAGTCCGTTTGGGAGAGAAGTTAAGCATGTTAGCATCGTTTAAGGTAACGTATTTATCCATCCTTAATCTCATTTTCCCTTTCTTTTGAATTGGGGATTAATTGGTTGTTCTCTTCCCTTCTTGTTTGACCAAGGCTTGAGGAACTCGTCGAGTTGCTTGAGGGAACGTGTCTAGTTTGCCAATGTTATCATTTTGGAATCTTCATACCAGGTATGGGGAGAAGGAATAGTATTAACGTGTAGGCGTTGGGGGTAGCGTAAGATGAAGGGTTAACTCATGACCCTGTCATATGTTGTTTGTCTATTTGATGTTAATTGATATATGTATAATATGATTCTAATATTGATGACATGCTTTAATTATTGTATTGTTTGATGTTAATTATTGATGATGTATGATTGGATGTTATTGGTATGCCCAATTGTTTATGATGTTAAATGATGCCATGTTGTTTATGATGAAGATGATGTTATTATTATGATGATGATATTGTTATGATAATGATGAGACTGTTATGAAAATGATGATGATGTGGTGCTCTGAATGAGTGTTGATTGTTGTGGATATTAATGCCAACAATGACGTAAATAAGATTCTAACCAATGTCGTGCTCCATTGAGCACGGCCGTGCTCAACAGTCAACACGATCATACTTGACTTAACAATCAGCATGCCAGTGCTAAGGGAGAAGCACGCCCGTGCTTCCCTGTACAGAACAGAACACAGAAATGGTACAAGGGGTGTTTCACCCCCAAACTCTTCTAATAATGAAGAAGACACCAAACCAAGTAAAGACAAGTTAGATAACTTAAAGATAATAATGTACCTTGGTAGCCGAGTGGCCAAGGGGGCCTTGATACTTAATGGTCAAGGTGTTGAGCTCTGGTGCCTATGGGCCAGAGTGTTAATAACTAAAGTGAAAAGATGTTGTTCTGTACCTTGGTAGCCGAGTGGCCAAGGGGGCCTCGATAGCCGAGTGGTCGAGGTGTTGCGCTCTGGTGCTTATTGGACAGAGTGTTGTTGTTCTGTACCTTGGTAGCCGAGTGGCCAAGGGGACCTTGATGTATAATGTCAAGGTGTTGTTAAAAGATATTGGACCTTGGTAGCCGAGTGGCCAAGGGGGCCTTGATGCTTAATGGTCAAGGTGTTGAGCTCTGGTGCTTTTTGGTCAGAGTGTAAATGAAAAGATTATGTGATAAAAGATTAAAGACTAAAGATGAAAGATAACGATTGATGATAATGATGAACTTGGGTAGCCGAGTGGCCCAAGCGGAGGTGGTGATTGTTGGTTGTGCACTGTGTTGCTCATTCATTCATTGGAGTAGTGGAGTAGCGTTGCATCGCATAACATACATTGTTTGGAATGATTTATATATATGATATTGATGTGATGAGATGATTATGTTTGATATGATGTGTTTATATGATGCATGTCCATCTTGCTAACTGCTTCCATGCCATTATGTTGATACATACGTTTCTTACTCCCCGTCTTTTGTTGTTGCTTTTTATGTATCTTTTGGTTATGCAGAGGATGGTGAGCAGCTTGTGAGGAGTAACTCTGAGGAGCCGCTACTCGTAGTTTAGTTATATTTAGTTTTAGTTTGTGTATCCGAACTGTTTATCGGATTGGTTATACTAGCTCTGTATTGTGACATCGGAGTTGGGTTCGTTATATGTTTATGTTATGTCTTTCTTTTTAAAATCTTTGTTATGTTTTATTTTCTGCGTTATGTTACAATGCGGCAGTCTCTTCTCGATTTTGATATTATATATATTTGCATGTGTTCTCTCTTTTTTATATATATGTGTTATCGCTTTTGAATGCATGCAGGGCAAAGGGTGTCACACCATTACCACCTGACAGAGCTGCAATAGGTGCAAATGGGTGTTCATAGTTAAAAGAAATCCTGATGGCACCATCAACAAACACAAAGCAAGACTAGTGGCCAAAGGGTTCCATCAGCAAGAAGGATTCGACTTCTTTGAGACCTTTAGTCCAGTAGTAAAGCCAACTACTGTCCGAGTTGTTTTAACCTTGGCTCTCACAAATAACTGGCCTATAAGTCAGATAGACATCAATAATGTGTTTCTAAATGGTGATTTACAAGAGGAAGTGTATATGACTCAGCCACCAGGACTCATTGAAGGTGATGGTAGCCTAGTTTGCAAACTTAATAAGGCACTATATGGCCTCAAACAGGCTCCAAGATCCTGGTTTCACAAGCTCCATTGCTATCTCACAGAACTTGGATTTGCCTCTGCTAAGTATGATACCTCACTCTTTATTAAACTAACTCCCACTAGTACTACCATAGTACTTGTTTATGTTGATGACATATTGATAACAGGGAATTCTGCTACTGCCATAATTGATCTCATCAACTTAATCAATTCAAAATTTCCCTTGAAAGACCTTGGTCAACTGAACTACTTCCTTGGAATCCAAGTCACAGGAGCAGACAATGGAGTCATGTATCTAACTCAGACCAAGTACATAAATGATCTACTACAGAAGGCTAATATGGATCAAGCCAAAGCCATGAAAACACCTATGATCACTGGCCTCAAACTCTCTATGTGTGGTGACACTGATGCTGAAAATCCATCTTTGTATAGGTCAATTGTTGGAGGTCTTCAATATGTTACAGTAACTAGACCCAATACATCTTATGTTGTAAACAAAGTGTGTCAGTTCATGCACTCTCCCAAAGACTCCCATTGGCAAGCAGTAAAGAGAATCCTGAGATACCTAAGTGGAACATCTACTCATGGCCTGAAATTCATAGCTTCACCAACACTGAACCTAACTGCATTCTGTGATACAGATTGGGGGTCAGATCCTGATGACAAAAAGTCTACCACAGGGTATTGTGTCTATCTAGGCAACAATCTCATTTCCTAGTCCTTAAAGAAACAACATGTAGTGCCCAGAACAAGTACAGAAGCTGAGTATAGAAGCTTAGCAGCACTGGTAGCCGAATTAGCCTGGGTAGAATCCTTTCTCAGTGAGCTTCACATTCGAGTTTCCCATCCCCCAAAGGTTTATTGTGACAACCTAAGTGTTGTGCTTCTTGCTGCAAATCCAGTCCTGCACTCAAGAACCAAGCACTTTGAACTTGATCTCTACTTTGTCAGGGACAAGATTCAACAGAAGCAACTTCAAGTCTTTCACATACCTTTTGCTGAGCAAACACCAGACATCCTTACTAAACCTGTAACTCATTCTATCTTTGATACTTGTATGGCCAAACTCAGGGTCCACAACTCTTCCCCCATGAGTTTGCAGGGGGGTGTAAAGGGATAAGTTCAGTTAAGTCAGTTGAATATAGTTAGAATAGTTAGTTACTCTAGTCTGTTATGTAACTAACTAAAGTCAGCTCAACTCAAGCTATGTACTCTCCTTATATACATCAGTTTATACACTGAATCAAATCAATGAAATGAACACAATATTCACTTCTCTAATTCTTCAATCTTGATCTCTTTAGAGATATCATAAACTATAAAGAATAAGGAAAGAAGGGAGAAAGAGAGAAGAAGAGAGATTTTGAATTATGCTCTTCAAGGTACAATCTTTACAATGCTACATGAGTCCTATTTATAGGACATTATTCTTGTAACTTACAAGCCTATACATAATAAGCTATTTACAACACAATATCAAGGGTTATAACTTGTGATGAATTGAAGGTTACATACTAATGGACCATCCACATTTTGTCACATGTTTCATAACAATATACAAATAATTATTGAACGGGATGGACCAACTAATGGCCTTATGGGTAGACAAACTAAAAATAATTGTAGCATATATATATATATATATATTTTTTTAAAAAGAGTTGGCAGGACAATCCACCTTACCCCGCTCCCAAACCATTTTCTTGGTAGGTTAAACGGGCAGGTCAAAGTGGGTTGGTGGGTTGGAACCTCAACCCAACCCACCAAAAATGGCAGGTTGAAAGGTTTGACCCTTCAGGCCCAACCCATTTTGCCACATCTACCAATATTCTTAGAAACAATATCATATATATTAAGATAGAATTTAATATATTGGTTGTAAGTTGTAACTTAAATGATAAGTAAACTTGAATTAAGTAATTGAATAATCTTTACACGATCCATGTTCAAGCTCGTTCAAAAAGGGTAGCGATTCTCTCCATTTCTCATCAGAAATTAGAGGATTTTTTCCTTCAAAAGGTGCCACCATATTGGTGTGGGTGATTTTTAAAAAAAAAATAAAAACAAAGGATTTTATCACTAAACTATTCAACATAGCTAATATAGAAAGAAAGTTAAATTAGCAGTTAGTTATAGCATAAAAGGGTAAAAATCACCATTTAAGAAGGTTACAAGTCACTGGCAAAGCAAAGTTTGCCATATTGGCTCGTCAACAAATTACATTTCAATATTCTTTATGGGGTAGCTAAACTGGTTTAAACTAAGGGTATAAGGAGTTGGATGTCCAGAGTTCAAACCTTGGCAAAGAGGGAAAAAATTAACATAACAACTAACTACTAACATTTGCCTATAAAAAAAATTCATTATTCTTTTATTTATTAAGAACAAAATTCCTTTAAAGTGAATTAGGGTCTGTTTGGGATTTAGGGGAGGAGGCTCAAAATTGAGAGATCTTGGTTCTTTTGTTAAAAATTCACTTTTTAAACATATATCAGTTGCTCTTCTTTTTGTGGTTGAGTCATTGCCATGTGAACTATTTCACCTTGCTGACCAGTTCTTAATAGAAGAGAAGGCAATAGAGACATTTGTGTAAAAGCATGACATAGTTTAAATTTTTTTTCAAATATTTTTCCATGAATATATAGAGTACAAAGATAACAGGAGATCATAATTAAAAGAGGATAGCATACAAGTGAATAGAGAGGTAATTAAGTGCTTGTAAAGACAAAAGGGCATTACAAAAGACTCCCTTGTGATCTTGAAATAGACTTAAATATACAGTTATCCACTATCTTCAAACCCCCCACCCTTGTGGTGAGATAATTGAGAGTTTCATAGAAACTTTGCATTACAAGCACAAGCACTTTCCCATTATTATACTTGCACTATCAACACATTCTCTTCCAACTATCTTCTTTAGATAAAGCTTAAACAGTGGGGTTGCTCCTGAATGATCCAAGAGCCTTAGCTGCACCAGCTCTCAAGATGAATTGGTGATAGAAAGCTGCAATAGCTGCCCCAATGAACGGTCCTACCCAAAAGATCCACTGAACAGATAGAAGGAACAAAATATCAGCCCAAAAAAAAAACTTGCCGTCTTTTTTTCTCTTTTAAATCTTTTTATTTTTTTAAAAGGCAAATGTTAGTTGTTAGCTCATTATGTTAGTAGGGGGTGAGATTCGAACATTTACGTAACCAGTTATAAATTTGAATATAATAGAAAACTGGCATATTGTTGAGTTCAAGAAAATGTTACTCACATGGTCATCCCAAGCCTTATCATTGTTGTAGATAACAGCAGCTCCAAGACTCCTTGCAGGATTAATGCCAGTGCCAGTGACTGGGATTGTGGCCAAGTGAACCATGAAGACAGCAAATCCAATTGGAAGTGGAGCCAAAACCTACAAATACAGAACAAAAGCATAATAAGAAACTGATATAATTGAATTAAAGCAACAAGTGTAGATGAAAAGTTATGGCAAACATATGAATCCAAATTAATTATTAAAAAAGGAGTGAAAAACAATAAATAGTTGGGACAGATGGGACATGCCTTCATGTGAAGCCCATGATTTATTTTTTATCAATTAGGAGAATCTGAGAAAAGTATTCGAAGGTGGATACTGGAACCCAAAGCTGATAATGACAAATGAGTGTGAAGCTGGAAACTCCCATGAGATTTGCCAGCTTGTGGAAAATGATATTAAGTATCATTGACACAGTTATAAATTTTTTAATATAAAAAATGCTAATAAGTTATAACACACTCTTTCATGTACACTTTTTTTTTAAAGATATATGCTCTCTTATTGAACCACACCTCACACTAAATAGGAGAAAGTATGATATGTGACCTAATAAAAAATAGTGTTAGAAAAAGCATGTAAAAAGAATATTTTACTATATTTTCTCTTTAATTTTAGACCTTAAAAGTCCCACTCTATAGACCAACAAAGATATGGTTTGCTTTCAAGGCAAAAAACCAAAAGCAAAGCATGATGGACGTTAGCTAAAGTAGAATCCACTTTTCTCAAGAGAGAAGAAATTAGACAAGATTCATATGATGGGGCATGAAAATCAATCACCACCACAAAATCATAGAAGGCAACATTTGCCCATTTTCCTCCGGGTGCATGGTATCATTTCACTTCATTAAAAGCATCATATATTTGGTAATGTTGGTTAAAGAAAGAGATAGGTTCATCACCATAGGATGCCTAGATGGATCAAAGATGTATCCATTAAGAAATGAATTATGCCTACAAGAAAAGGTTTCCCACTTTCTTGTTTTGTAAACAAAACAATCAAAGAAGTAGAAAGTAAGGAAAGCTAAGCAAGAAAAGTGGAAAAATTCCATCAAGAATGAACACTGCTTGGCCTACCTAATGTTTTCTTGAGGATTAAGTCTCTAGATAAAGTGGAAAAAAGAAGAATTAGTTTCCAATGTCAAAAAGAAATCCGATTGGATCAGAACTTGAATTGATTTATGAAGGCTGGACTGGTTCATAATATTATCATAAAATTAGTAATGTTTCTTAAAACTTAAAAAGTATCAAAACTAATGCTAATACCACTATTATTAACTAATAAAGTATACAATGATAGTTGCCCCAACTATTTTTACATAAGTGGTAACACATGATAACTTAAGCTATACTTCATCATGTCAAACGGGAAAATATAAAAATGATAACTAAAGGAAAGAGGTCTTTAGGAAGAGAAAAAGTTGCAATTGTAGGTTTTTTTTTTTAACACAGATTTTTCAAATAATTGTGAAGTATACTGAATTAGAAAATCTCAATTGGTGTGAATCTGCAGAGTGATAACAAAACATGATCATTCAAAGAAGAAGTATAACCAAATTAGCCATGAAAACAAAGAAAATTTAATAAAGATATATGATACAAGCTAAGTCATATACTTTTTTCTTTACCAACAACCAATTTGAGATCAATTCTTGGAAAATAACTGTCTATTTAACACCTGCAAGATGCTTAACAACAGGGTATTATAGATATATAGTTTCTAACTGGGTATATACTATTCCCTTTAATCAATGTTTTCAGCAAAACTCAGGTAGCAAGATCTTCTTCTACAGTTCATACACTCATCAAATTCATTAAAAAACAAAGGCCAGAGAAGCACAAACGGAACTAGTAATGCAACAAATAATTGCATACATACCGGCACATGAGAATCTCTAGCACTTCTCTTAGGATCAGTAGCAGAGAACACAGTGTATACCAAAACAAAGGTTCCAATGATCTCAGCACCCAATCCAACACCTTTGCTATACCCTTCATTGAGCTCATTGGCCCCACCACCATACCTGTTGTAGTGAGCCTTCTGGAAAGCCTTGACCAACCCAACTCCACAGATAGCCCCTAAGCATTGAGCCACCATGTAAAGGATGGCTCGGATCAAAGACACTTTGCGAGCCAAGAAAAGGCCAAATGTCACTGCTGGGTTAATGTGACCACCTGTGTTGGATACACAATTCTAAGCTTTCAGACCAAAATTCTGCTAGCAAATCATGTGTTTTTGCTTTGAACAAAATCCTCACTATCACTTGATGGACATTCGCAGCTGGATCATGCTGGCTAATTGCCTAAAGGACAAAACTTAATACAAATCTACAGATATATTAGACGTTGTTTTCCAATGGCAATAACAGCTGTTACACATGTTATGTTTTCATTGATGAGCCGTGACATATATTCAATTGTCATTGACAAACAGTACCTAATGTGTACCTATGAAATCGTGGCTTGTGCTTGCCTAAAGGGGTATGTATGCTTCTAACTTCTAACTTCTAACCAATAAAATAAAGTTCAAATAGAGAAACTTTCTTTTATGGATACTAAGAAACTAGAGAAATTCTTATATGCTCCAGAGCAAGGAAAAATTCTTATATGCAAGTTTATTTGAGTTGTCACATAATGAACACCCAGGACTTTCTTGCAAGCACCTAAGAATTCTCTCAGAAAAGAAAAAGGAAACTAAACAAAAAAGACCCTTTCTTTGAACATTTTCTGAGAAACCCAAAACAGGGAACCATGAGAGAAGATGAATACTTGTAAAACATGAAGAGAAAAAACAACAAAAAACAAGTCATGGAAGAAGTAAAAATGAGAAACCCACCCGATATTCCAGCAGTGCAGTAAACAAGGATGAAGATCATGCCACCAAAGGCCCAAGCAATGCCAAGTATGCCAACCCCACCACAAACATCACCCCCAGCTTTGACATCACTCTGGCTCTTGTAACCAATCACAGTTAGCACTGTGATGTAAAGGAAAAGCAAGGTGGCAATGAACTCAGCTATGAGAGCCCTGTAGAAGGACCACTTGGTGAGTTCCTCAGCATCAATGAGAGGTGCTGGAGGAGGGTCATGGTAGTCCTTGGCAGAGAAGGAACCATGCTCAGCTACCTCAACATTTTTAGCCATGGCAACAACTAGTACTAGCAAGTACCCTTTTGGCACAGCACAATATGAAGTGAAGGAAGAACAACTTGCTTAGAGAAAAGAGAGAAAGGATGGGACTTTGTTAATTTGATAATAATGTGAGAGGGGAAGGGGCTATATATAGTATGGTGGCAATGGATTGTGGTGAGAGCATTTGATTTGATTACTGCAACATAAAAAACCACTACTACATTTACAATGTCAAGTTTATTATCGTAAAGATTATAAAATATTTATTATTTTCTTTATTTAAGAAATCAAGAAACTATTAAAAGGATTAAAGAGGATATTATATCATACTACTAATTTTATTATAATATTCAGCTGACATATTTTATGTTAAAATATGTAATATATTTATTCCAACGTTGATATATTTAATGTTCTTATTAAATACCGTAAATAAGAAAAACTTTTTCTTCAGCTTATAATAAAAAAAAAATAAAAAAAACCTTTTTTCTTCAACTTTTTTTGCTTTGGATTTCGCTTTCACCGACCTTCGCCTGACTTTGTCGGGCCCACCCCAGTACCACTCCCACTTCCTTATTTTTTGTAGTGCTATTATTTGAATATAGATTAGGTGTCCGACACCATATAAATATATTCATATGTCTATAAAATTTTATGTGTTTGAAAATTAAATTATGGTAACTCTACAAATATAAGACATGTTGTTTTATACATCAAAAAATTAAATTTCGGATGTTTAAAATTTTAAATATTCAAAAATTAAATTTCGAATGTCTGAAATTTTAGACGTTTGGAAATTAAATTTTGGCAACTCTAAAAATATACGGATTGTTATTTTACACTTTTGAATTTTAAATTCCCGAAGGTCATTTTACACGCCCGAAGTTTAATTTTCGGAAGAAAAATGATGTCTGGACTTGATGTTCAAAAACATTTTTTTATCTTTTTTATTCACTTATGCTCTATTTTGTTGGAGATAAGAAAATGAGGAAAAACTAAAAAATTGAGAAAAAATAAGGTGATAAATTATATTATTTGGTATGAGAAATTTTATTCACTTATGCTCTGTTTGATTATATTTTTATTATTATTATTATTATTATTATTATTATTATTATATATATATATATATGTTTTTATCCATTTAATATACAATTATATACTAATACTTTTTATATTTTTAAAAAATTATTAAATATTTTTTTGCAAATAAAACATAGGATGCTTTGTCTTATATTTTATATTTATATTTGTATATTAATCAGTATAAAAGGGTTAATCCTGTAAAAAAAAAAAAAAAGTATAAAAGGATTAGTGTATAAATATTCATAAAAGAGTTTGGCATAAAATGGCTCAGCCAAATTTGGGGTGGAGACTCAACACACATCCAGAAATAAAATAAAATAAAAAAATTCCTAGTAATCTTTTTCCCTATCAGTCGCCCACACACTGCTTCTGTTTTATCCAAACCTCACGAGCTACTTTTTCTTCTTCACTCAATATGACACCCTTCTACCCCGCATGTTATAAGGCATTTAAAAATAAAACAATTAATAAGAAAAACATGCATTTAACTGAATTAAATAAAACAGTTGTCCATGGGTAGAAAAGTCCCACATGAACTCGTTTACAACGTGGAAAATAACAAAATAAGTTTAATCAATTAAAAACATAAACAAATAAATAACCCAACCCCGATATCACAATTCAGAGCTGGTATAACCGTTCCGGAAATAAATCCTCGGAATACAACTGGAAACAACTATCTAAACTAAAACAACCCTACTATGAGTGGCGGCTCCTCAGAGTCACTCCTCTCCGGGCTGCTCGTCATCCTCTGCAAATGCCAATCAGGCCAAACACAAACAATACAGGGAGTAAGATTCATGTAATCATTTAAACAGCAGGGGAATAGTACGCAAGGTAAACATACACATAAGCATACATCAACATCCATCAGCATCATAACAATCAAGTATGCTATGCTATGCAATGCATCAACTACTCCGCTACTCCAACTATGCATGTGGATCCAAACTAACTCAGGATGAACGACTTTGGAGTTACATATCCGTATTGGCCATAAAAGCACCAACACCGGCAGTTCACCAAACCTTGGGTGAACCCCATGGATAGCCAACGCATCAAACCGTGGATGCCTCATCACGGGGGGCCTCGGTCACCAAACCTTGGGTGACCTACCGTGGATGGCCAGATCACCGTACTCTCGGGCGATCTCCCCTTTGTCGAACCTCCCCTATCAACTACTCCAATGCTTTATGCAAATGGCACAACAACAAACAATCTCAACCACCTCCTTGCTTGGGCCATGAAGCTCCCAAGACTTTCAACATCAAACTCAACGTAACCTTAGACCCAAACCGTGGGGTCAAGGCTCCCTTGGCCAATAAGCACCAAGGTTCAACTCATCGTACTTGGGTCTATAAGCACCCAAGACTTCAACTTATCAACGTGCGGTAACCCAACGGATATCGACTTAATATTTGATTATCTAATTATCTTATATAATTAATAACCAGGTTGTCTAATCTTTATCTTTGGTTATTTATCTCAACTTATCATCATAGGGGAATAGGGTTTTAAAACCCCTTAAGTCCTTTAATTGTATCACTGTCCAGGAGGTCAGCACGGTCGTGCTTAGACCTTAGCACGGTCGTGCTTGGACACGTGAGGGCGTGCTGCCCTTTTAAGTGAAGCACGGTCGTGCTTCACACTCAGCACGGTCGTGCTCAGCAGCACGATCGTGCTGTTCAACCTGCTTGGCCGTGCTGGGCAGCGCGGCCATTTTCCAGAATTTGAGTGGGAGCACGGTCGTGCTCAATGCACGACTACACTGATCTGGGCAGGGACAGAAACCGTATTCTAACCAAATTCTAATAGATTAAACACCTAACCTTATACGTTTATTAAACTTAATCATTCCATTAACAACTTTATCAACATTAAACTCATCAAACAGTAACAACAACAGCAGTCAACCATGCAACATCATTATGTCAATAACAATAACATAGCATCGTATAAACAATCATCATGTTCATAGGCATATAACACTACAATAACCAGAAACATACTATCACAAATTAATTGCCATATTACAACAACATGCATACAAAAACACCGGGGTCATAGGGAACCCCGTTACCTTACACTACCCACTGCCTAATGAGTACAATCTCACTTCTCCCCATACCTGGATTGAAGGTAGCTCTAACACTGATCCTACTGGCAGACTGGTACCGTTCCCAAGCGGCTCACTCCAATGACGAACCTTGGGCAAACAAGAACACAACCGGTTAGTCTCCAATCCCAAAAACACGGAAGGAAACTAAAAGGGATGAAACCATTACCTATTAACGATGAGGCAGATCAATCTAACCTCCTAAACGGTCCTCAAAACTCCACCACGACGATGATGAACGAAGGAGAAACGGCGCAAGAAGGAGTTCTGGCTGCAGCTGCACCAAAAACAGGGTTTCACGTCAAACCCTCGGGTCTGTTTACGTATATAACGTTCAGACCTGAGCACGGTCGTGCTTACCATTCAGCACGGTCGTGCTCCACTTAACGTCAGCGAGATGCGGTCCACGCATTGAGCACGGGCGTGCTCACTATTGAGCACGGTCGTGCTCAACTTAAAATCAGAAACACGCTTCTGACTTTAAGCACGGGCTTGCTGGCTGATGAGCACGAGCGTGCTCATGTACCAGAAAGGGACTTTTAGGCTAAAATCCCACTTAGCCCTCAACCATCAAATTTAAATAAATAAATAAATTAAGTTTATAAAACATTTTACGAAAAACGGGGTGTTACAATTCCACCCCCCTTATAAAAATTTCGTCCTCGAAATTTCTACGTACCTCAAACGAAGAGATGTGGATACGCCTCCATCATCTGACTCTCGAGCTCCCAGGTAGCGTTTTCCTCAGTTGCCCCGCTCCAAACTACTTTAACCAAAGGAATCTCCTTGCCTCTTAGCTGCTTCACCCTCCTATCTTCGACTCGAAGGGGTAACACCTCAAATGTCAAGTTCTCTTTTAACTGTATTGTATCGGGAACTATCACGTGACTAGGGTCATGAATGTACTTCCTGAGTTGAGACACATGAAAAACATTGTGGAGATTTGACAAGAACGTGGGTAAGGCTATCTGGTAGGCGACTTCGCTGACTCTTTTGAGGATTTGGTAAGGACCAATGAACCTCGGAGTAAGTTTCCTCGCCTTCATCACTCTACCAACCCCAGTCGTCGGGGTAACTCTCAAGAATACATGATCACCTTCCTGGAATTCGAGCGCCTTCCTCCTTTTATCATGGTAGCTCTTCTGCCTACTCTGTGCAACTCTCATCTTTTCCTGAACTAACCTGATCTTTTCTGTTGTTTCCTGGACTATCTCTGGCCCTAGCACCACACTATCACTAGGTTCACTCCAACACAAGGGTGTCCTACATCTCCTCCCATAAAGGGCTTCATAAGGTGCCATCCCAATGCTGGAATGGAAGCTGTTGTTGTAGGTGAACTCTATTAGGGGCAAAAACTTGTCCCAACTTCCAGACTGTTCTAACACACAAGCCCTCAACAAGTCCTCTAAGGACTGGATGGTCCGCTCAGACTGCCCATCAGTCTGTGGGTGGTAAGCTGAACTAAGCCTAAGCTTTGTCCCTAAAGCCTCTTGCAAACTATTCCAAAACCTAGAGGTAAACCTCGGGTCTCTATCTGAAACTATGCTAGAGGGTACACCATGAAGCCTAACTATCTCCTTGATGTACAACTTAGCTAACTTCTCCAATGGATACTCCATATTCATCGGAATGAAATGGGCAGACTTAGTCAGTCTATCCACAACAACCCATATAGCCTCAAAACCAGCTGGAGTCCTAGGGAGTCCAGACACGAAATCCATGGAGATGCTATCCCATTTCCACTGTGGGATACTCAAAGGTTGCAACTTACCTGAAGGCCTTTGATGCTCTATCTTAGCCTTCTGACAAACTAGGCACGCATACACGAACTCAGCTACATCCTTTTTCATCCTAGGCCACCAAAACATCCTCTTAAGGTCCTGATACATCTTAGTGGCACCTGGGTGCACACTCAATCCACTCCTATGACCTTCTTCTAAGATCAATTTCCTAAGCTCAGGAACATCAGGCACACAGACTCTATCCTTAAACCTCAAGATGCCATCACCGCCATCCTTAAAACTTAGGTCTCTACCCTGAGCGAGCAAATCTCGCTGGTCTAAGAGAAACTTGTCTAACTTCTGACCCTCTCTAATCTCATCCATCAAACTGTTGGTAACCTTCAAGGTACCAAGCCTAATACTCTCAGGGGTAAACTCACAAGCTAGACTAAGGTCTCTAAATTCCTCAATCAAATCCATCTCCCTAACCATCAAAGCGGAGACATGCAGGGTTTTCCTACTCAAGGCATCGGCCACCACATTGGCCTTTCCTGGGTGATAGGTCAGCTCGAAGTCATAGTCCTTTAAAAACTCCATCCACCTACGCTGCCTCATGTTCAACTCCTTTTGATCAAAGAGATACTTCAAACTCTTATGATCGCTAAAGACCTCAAACCTCGTTCCATACAGGTAATGCCTCCAGATCTTTAAGGCAAATACCACAGCTCCTAACTCTAGGTCATGGGTAGGGTAGTTCTTCTCATGGGTTTTCAACTGCCTAGAAGCGTAAGCAACTACCTTACCATTCTGCATCAGCACACCACCTAACCCTTGCTTAGAAGCATCGCAGTAAACTACGAAGGGTTCACTAGGATCTGGCAAAACTAACACTGGTGCTGACGTCAACCTATTCTTAAGGGTTTGGAAACTCTCTTCACACTTAGAGTCCCACACAAACAACTGTCCCTTTTTGGTGAGGCGGGTTAAGGGTAAAGCTATCTTAGAGAAACCTTCTATGAACCGCCTATAGTACCCGGCTAACCCCAAGAAACTTCTAATCTCGGTTACAGACTTTGGCGCTTCCCACTGGAGCACCGTCTCTACTTTAGCTGGGTCCACCGCTATGCCACCCTTAGAGATGACATGTCCTAAGAAGCTCACTTCCTCTAACCAGAACTCACACTTAGACAACTTAGCATACAACTGCTTCTCCTTAAGGGTCTGCAAGACAACCCTCAAGTGTTCCTCATGTTCCTCCTTACTCTTGGAGTACACTAAGATGTCATCTATAAACACCACCACGAACTTATCCAAGTAAGGGTGAAAGGTCTTGTTCATGTAGTCCATGAAGACCGCAGGAGCATTGGTCACACCGAAAGGCATAACCAAGTACTCATAGTGACCATATCGCGTCCTAAACGCTGTCTTCGGGATGTCCTCAGACTTAACCCGAATCTGATGGTACCCTGATCTCAAATCTATCTTTGAAAAGACACAAGCGCCCATCAACTGGTCCATAAGATCATCAATCCTAGGGAGAGGATATCGATTCTTTATGGTCACCTTGTTGAGCTGTCGAAAGTCGACACACAACCTCATACTACCATCCTTCTTCTTCACCAACAACATAGGTGCTCCCCACGGAGACACACTCGGCCTAATGAACTGCTTCTTCATCAGGTCCTCCAACTGTTCTTTCAACTTAGCTAGCTCTAGAGGAGACATTCTATAGGGTGCTATGGAGATTGGCCCGGTGCCAGGCACTAAGTCTATGGTAAACTCAACATCTCTCTCTGGGGGTAAGTTATAAACGTCCCCCGGAAACACTTCAGGAAATTCTCGCACAACAGGCAAGCTGGCGACATCAGGAGGGCTGCTCTCTACTTCCAGGGAAGCTAACATCATGTATACTTGGGCTTCGTCTTTCATCGAAGCTTGAACTTGGCTGGCAGAGAGAAGGTCCGGATTCTTAGACTCCTTTGGAGTTCCAAAAATCAGGGTTTTATCGAAACAGTTCAGGAGGACATGGTTGGAAGATAACCAGTCCATACCCAGAATAATATCTAGGTCTTTCAAAGGCAAGCATACAAGATCAGCAATGAATGTCCTATCATTTATAACTATATGACAGTTCTTGCATGCATAAGAAGTAGACACAGGTTTATTTGTAGGTGTAGAAACCAACAAATCATACTCAAGGAAAGCAACAGGCAATTCAAGACTCTTGACCCTATCATGCGATATGAATGAATGAGTAGCACCCGAATCATACAACACAGTTAATCGAGTTCCATCTATAAAACATGTACCTTGAATCAAGTCATCAGACTCGGAGGCTTCAGCTCCACTAAGAGTAAAGACTCTTCCAATGGTCTTCAGTCGATTGGCTTGAGACTTCTGATTCTTGCCGGCGCTGGGAGGCTCGACCTTGGCTCCTTCACACTCTCGGCTGATGTGTCCTGGCTTGCCGCATCTGAAGCAGATCACTTGCGTCTCCTTGTACTGAGACGAGTAGTGATCCGTAGCACCACACTTGCCACACCTCATGGGCCTAGAGACGTTAGAGAACCCGCCTCTAAACCCATCCTGCTGAAACTGTGGCTTCTTACCACTCTGCTTGAAATCTCTGCCGGTCGGAGCATACCTCTGCTTACCCTTGTCCCTCTGATCAGTCCTCTTGCCACTTTGGCTATCTGACCCTCTGGAACTGGCAACTCTGAACTGGCTGGCATCTTCATAGATCCTGCACTTGTTGACCAGAATAGGGAAGACTCTGATCTCCTGGTAGCTGATGGCCTGCTTGATCTCAGGTCGGAGTCCCGCCTCAAACTTTACACACTTCGAACGGTCATCCGTCTCATGCTGGTAGGGAGTGTAGTACCTGGCCAGCTCCTCAAACTTTGCCGCATAGTCACCAACTGACAGCGACCCTTGCCTCAAAGACAAGAATTCCATCTCCTTCTTGTCTCTGATATCCGCTGGAAAGTACTTCTCCAGGAATCTCTGCCTGAACACAACCCATGTAACCGCTGTGCCCTTAGCCTGCATCCTCTGCCTGCAGTTATCCCACCAGTGCTCTGCCTCCTCGGTCAGCATGAAGGTAGCAAAGATGAGTTTCTGTTGATCGTTGCAATCCATGGCTCTGAAGATCTTCTCTGTCTCCCTCAGCCACAACAAAGCTCCTTCCGGATCGTACGCGCCCTTAAACGACGGAGGGTTGTTCCTCTGGAACTTATCCAGTCCCTGGAACTCAGCTGGCCCACCGTTGTTAGGGTTAACCTGCCTGATAGCATTGGCCAGAAGTGCCAATGCGTCCGCGATCGCCTAATCGTTGCGTCCTCTACCGGCCATTAGTTCCTGTACAAGTCCAACACAGCTCTTAATACAGAAACTTAAGCGAGTAAAAGCTACAGGCAACTAACTTAAAACATCATTATCTATACGAGTATAGACAATTCACACAAGAGTCACACAACAGACTCACAACAGACTCATACCACGTCCGAACAAGGTCGAACTGCTCTGATACCACTAAATGTGACACCCTTCTACCCCGCATGTTATAAGGCATTTAAAAATAAAACAATTAATAAGAAAAACATGCATTTAACTGAATTAAATAAAACAGTTGTCCATGGGTAGAAAAGTCCCACATGAACTCGTTTACAATGCGGAAAATAACAAAATAAGTTTAATCAATTAAAAACATAAACAAATAAATAACCCAACCCCGATGTCACAATTCAGAGCTGGTATAACCGTTACGGAAATAAATCCTCGGAATACAACTGGAAACAACTATCTAAACTAAAACAACCCTACTATGAGTGGCGGCTCCTCAGAGTCACTCCTCTCCGGGCTGCTCGTCATCCTCTGCAAATGCCAATCAGGCCAAACACAAACAATACAGGGAGTAAGATTCATGTAATCATTTAAACAGCAGGGGAATAGTATGCAAGGTAAACATACACATAAGCATACATCAACATCCATCAGCATCATAACAATCAAGTATGCTATGCTATGCAATGCATCAACTACTCCGCTACTCCAACTATGCATGTGGATCCAAACTAACTCAGGATGAACGACTTTGGAGTTACATATCCGTATTGGCCATAAAAGCACCAACACCGGCAGTTCACCAAACCTTGGGTGAACCCCATGGATAGCCAACGCATCAAACCGTGGATGCCTCATCACGGGGGGCCTCGGTCACCAAACCTTGGGTGACCTACCATGGATGGCCAGATCACCGTACTCTGGACGATCTCCCCTTTGTCGAACCTCCCCCATCAACTACTCCAATGCTTTATGCAAATGGCACAACAACAAACAATCTCAACCACCTCCTTGCTTGGGCCATGAAGCTCCCAAGACTTTCAACATCAAACTCAACGTAACCTTAGACCCAAACCGTGGGGTCAAGGCTCCCTTGGCCAATAAGCACCAAGGTTCAACTCATCGTGCTTGGGTCTATAACCACCCAAGACTTCAACTTATCAACGTGCGGTAACCCAACGGATACCGACTTAATATTTGATTATCTAATTATCTTATATAATTAATAACCAGGTTGTCTAATCTTTATCTTTGGTTATTTATCTCAACTTATCATCATAGGGGAATGGGGTTTTAAAACCCCTTAAGTCCTTTAATTGTATCACTGTCCAGGAGGTCAGCACGGTCGTGCTTAGACCTTAGCACGGTCGTGCTTGGACACGTGAGGGCGTGCTGCCCTTTTAAGTGAAGCACGGTCGTGCTTCACACTCAGAACGGTCGTGCTCAGCAGCACGATCGTGCTGTTCAACCTGCTTGGCCGTGCTGGGCAGCGCGGCCATTTTCCAGAATTTGAGTGGGAGCACGGTCGTGCTCCCTGTTCAGCACGGTGGTGCTCAATGCACGACTGCACTGTTCTGGGCAGGGATAGAAACCGTATTCTAACCAAATTCTAATAGATTAAACACCTAACCTTATACGTTTATTAAACTTAATCATTCCATTAACAACTTTATCAACAATAAACTCATCAAACAGTAACAACAACAGCAGTCAACCATCCAACATCATTATGTCAATAACAATAACATAGCATCGTATAAACAATCATCATGTTCATAGGCATATAACACTACAATAACCAGAAACATACTATCACAAATTAATTGCCATATTACAACAACATGCATACAAAAACACCGGGGTCATAGGGAACCCCGTTACCTTACACTACCCACTGCCTAATGAGTACAATCCCACTTCTCCCCATACCTGGATTGAAGGTAGCTCTAACACTGATCCTACTGGCAGACTGGTACCGTTCCCAAGCGGCTCACTCCAATGACGAACCTTGGGCAAACAAGAACACAAGCGGTTAGTCTCCAATCCCAAAAACACGGAAGGAAACTAAAAGGGATGAAACCATTACCTATTAACGATGAGGCAGATCAATCTAACCTCCTAAACGGTCCTCAAAACTCCACCACGGCGATGAACGAAGGAGAAACGGCGCAAGAAGGAGTTCTGGCTGCAGCTGCACCAAAAACAGGGTTTCACGTCAAACCCTCGGGTCTGTTTACGTATATAACGTTCGGACCTGAGCACGGTCGTGCTTACCATTCAGCACGGTCGTGCTCCACTTAACGTCAGCGAGACGCGGTCCACGCATTGAGCACGGGCGTGCTCACTATTGAGCACGGTCGTGCTCACTATTGAGCACGGTCGTGCTCAACTTAAAATCAGAAACACGCTTCTGACTTTAAGCACGGGCTTGCTGGCTGATGAGCACGAGCGTGCTCATGTACCAGAAAGGGACTTTTAGGCTAAAATCCCACTTAGCCCTCAACCATCAAATTTAAATAAATAAAAAAATTAACTTTATAAAACATTTTACGAAAAATGGGGTGTTACACTCAACACAACTGCTTATTCTTCTTCTTGCCCCAACCCAACCCAGCCACACAACCGCTTCTTCACCCAACACAGTCGCTGCTGCTGCATCTTCTTTCCCACACTGCAGCACCAACAGAGCTGTTGCTTCTATCATCACGACGTACCATGGCGTATCGATGGCATACTCACTGCGTATCGGGATTTACTATTATTATTACTTCTAAAATAATGTTCTCTGATACTCCGCCGACACGTGTCGACATCGTGTCGTCGTATCGGGATGTATCGAGGACGACGTGCAGTGAAATTTTAAAATAATGATTTCATTTATAATTGGCATAATTACACTTTTGGTCATTTATTATTGGCCGAGTACAATTTCAGTCTCTAAAGTTTTTTTTGTACATTTGATCTATCTATTTTTTTATTGTTGTAATTTTGATCTTTCTGTCAAGTATTCGTCAAATTTTCAATGATGAACAGAGAGGAATCACTGTTCTAAGCGTAAATAACCTCTAGTTGAGATTTTCCTCTTCTATCTCTCTAATATGGACCGGATGGAGTATCAGCGACAAAACTCTAAATCACACATACCAAGGAAAAGTCTTGAAATAAACTAATTATAATTAATACTCATGTAGATTTTCATAAATATCCCTTTAATATTGATGAACCAACTCCATTGCATGGAAAATTGATATATCTCGTAAATATAAATCATATTATAAATAAAGATAATATTGAAAATTAACATTTAATATATGTAAAAATTGATATATGTTTTTAATATTTTGGATAAAAAAAATAGACTCATTTGTTTCTATGTGCTAGTATTTAGGTCAGAATTCTGGACACGTGGCAGAAGATCAGCCACTGCTCGTATTTTTGGACTCTTTTTGCTTAAAAAACACACAACGTAGTGGCCAGGAAGGAAAGTTGTGGCCCAAAACGGCCAGGCGGTTCCGCCGTTTTCATCTCGTGGGCAACATGGGCCCCGCTATTGCGGGGTCCCGGTTTTGTTTTCTCTGGATATGATTGGAGGACAACGGACACAAAAGAAGACAACATCGTCCACGTCATCAGCCCTTAAAACTCGAGAACCTTCTTTTTCTCTCTATCTCATAAATCATCGTTTGACAAAAAATATATATATATATGTTGGGTTGGCAATGATGAATATTTTTAGAGTAGCTATCGGGCAAACTGATTTTCGTTCATGAATATTTGGAGTGAAGACAATTATAAAGCAAATATTTTTTATTTTTATTTTATCAAAGTATATAATAAAATTTTAGCTAGACGGTGAGAGATGACAATATCCTGTTATCTAAAGAGAATAAGCATGCATAGTCTAGTTGGTGGGTTGAATAAATAGCATGATATGATGAGCACTATTTCATAATTGGATATGAAATTATTAGCCTGCCAACAATATTCATATCATGAAGGCAGCATTAAAAAAAAGTCATGTTAACAAATGATGTTGAGTCACTAGCTAAGGAATTAAGAAAAATAAGTTTTCATTAGAAAATTTAGGTCTGTTTAGTTTATTTTCAGTTTCCTATTTTAATTTTCTAATTTCAAAAATAATTATAACTAAAATAATTACAAAAATGTCACCTTGTTTTTATTTAGTTTCTAGTTTCCAAATATTTGTACAGGAAATATTGAAAACAACTTTTTATTTGTTTTCACTGTTTCCTGTTGGAAACAAAAAACATGATAAAAACAATGTGACAATTTTGTAATTATTTTAGTTGTAATTGTCTTTAAAATTAGGGAATGCAAACAGGAAACTGGAAACAAAGCAAATAGGCCCAGTTTCCTATTTTCATTTCCTGTTTTCAGAAATAATTACAAAATTGACACCTTGTTTTTCATTTTGTTTCCTGTTTTTCAGAGATTTATACAGGAAACACTGGAAATAACTTTTTATGTTTCCACAATTTCCTGTACAAATCTTTGGAAACAAGAAACTGGATGAAAACAATGTGACAATTTTGTAATTATTTCAGAAAACAGGAAATGAAAATACGAAACTGGAAACAAAGCAAACAAGCCCTAAGTATTTCACTTTTTCAAATATTAAATACATCAAATTCCTATAAAAACTTTCTTTTCTTGATTCCTTAACGAGTGCCTGTTAGCATTTTCCTTAAAAAATTATGTTCAACAAATGATTAGGTTAGTTTTTGAGGTAAAATTGTCTCATTTAACAAAATATTAGGTCAAAGAAATGTTACAACCCTACACAAAAAAATCAAATTAATTAAATGTATAGTACATGTATAACTGCTAACAATGGTTTATCACATGAGTTTATATGAACACAAATTGTGATCAATTTAATTATTGGCGTCTCCTGTCAAAAAATAAATAAATTATCGGCCTCATAATAATTAGACTTAATTACACTTTTGATCATAGTCTTATAAATGAATGATTTTGGTCCATTTAATTTCAATCGCTTAAATCAAGTCATTCTAATTTCAAAATCGAACAAATCTGGTCCTGTCGTCAATCTATCATCTAATACTTAACAGTTGTTGTTAACTTGGCTAACTCTTTGTGATGTGACATTAGTGTAGGATTAGTTTTATTTAATTAGTTAAAAAAATGCAAAAACTAAAACTACAAGTAAAAAAATGCTAAAAAGGAAGGGGCTTTATTTGTTCAATTCTGAAATTAGAGAGACTTGATTTGAGCAATTAAAATTGTAGGGACCAAAATCATGCATTTGTGAAATTACACGGACCAAAACTATAATTAAACCTAATAACTAATTAACAATGAGTCGACCCATGCCCAAAGCCACTAAGGCTAGGGCTTTAGGCCTCCAAATTTAGTTAGGTTATTAAGACTTTCAATTTTTTTTATTTTTTGGTTATTTAAATTTAACAAGAAAAATAATTTAAAACCATAAATCATAAATCATAGGAAATCATAAATGTGATTATATGTACATACAATAAAAATTTACATCAACCATAATAATTACACTTTTAAAATATATAAAATTATTATAAGTTTTAAATAAGTTTTTAGTCCCTCCAAAGTTCATCAATTTTTTTTAGTCCCTGTAAAAAGATTTCATAGGATTTCGTCCCTGTAATTTCAAAAATTTTGTAAATAGTCCCTATCATTACCCTTGAGTACTAGAAATCCTATTAGATGAAAAAATTCGTCAATTTTAACCTTGTCACCCTAATGTATAATTTTTTAAATATTTTTTAGCCAAATTTTGGAGCAAATCGAACAAGAACAAGAAATTACATCGCTACCTCTAAGTACTATATATCATACAAAATGAAATTTAGCAATTTTAATCATGTGGTCCCTAATGTATGATTTTGCTTCTAATTTCTTGCCAAATTTCATAGCAAGTCGGAAAATAAAATGAAATTACTTCGCTACACCTTACTACTAGATAACGGAAAAAGATGACAGTAGAGACTGCTTACAAAATTTTTGAGATTACAAGGATAAAATCCTAAGAACATTTTTTACAGGAACTAAAACCAAAATTGATGAACTTTGCAGGGACTTAAACCTTATAATAAAGATAAATTTTTAATAAAATATTATTTTTGATTTTAAAAAGGTCTCATATCAAATTTTGCATTAGGGCTAAAAATATGTTGAGTCAGCCCTATGTTTCGAGTAAGAATTGGATAGCTAGGTGGTTCCCGCGACTTGGGTATAGCTTCTGATAATTGCCTGCCTTCTTTTCTGTTCTTGGCCCTTCATTTATAGTATTTCTCTTGGAACAATGAAGATTTTTGAAGCTTTGTTTATTTATTTTTATTATATTAGATGGCCATATTTTTTAGGGTAAGACCTGGGTTAGAGTAGTGGGTAGATGAACATAATTTAATTATATTATGATTATGAGTTATTAAATTACTCGTTTAATTTATCTTAGAATTTAGACAAAACAAATGTTTAGTCTCTTAAGTTAATTTTGTTTTGCAAATTGGTCCGTTAATTTTTTTTGTGACAAATAAGTCCTTTTAGTTAGGTTCTGTTACCAACGTTGGCCTAAATCACATTTTTCGTCCACAGACATTAGTGCCACTCCTACGTGGACACTCACGAACCTACGTGGCTCATTGTTCTCTCTCCTAACGTCGATTTGTCAATTTGGATTTGGGGGCGTGGGTGGTCATCTTCTTCCCCTTTTAAGAGGACATAGGGTTTCAGCTTTGGGACTGATTTGCTTTGCAACAATGGCTTCTTCTCGACCAATGATGCGCGATTCCTACAATTGTAAAGGGGCTTCAAGGCAACATCGATCTCTGAGCACGGATTTGTGAGTGTTCATCCATGAGCATCAGCAGTTTGCATGGTTGGTGGGAACCACTGTGTTTCTGTGGTGGAAGGGCCCAACTGCGGATTGCAAGCACTAGTTGGTAGCTGGTAACAGCAAGCACTGCAAGCACCCAGTGTCCATGTAGGAATGGCACTAACGTCTGTGGACGAAAAATGCGATTTAGGCCAACATTGGTAACATAACCTAGCTTAAGGGATATGTTTGTAAAAAAAAAAAAACATAAGGGACCAATTTGAAAAAATAAATTAACTTAAGGGGTCGAATCACCAGTTTTGCCTAGAATTTATGATGCTTAAAAATGGATAACTAGTTGCAAATGATTATCTGTTTTAATGCAATATTAAGAGATGTTACATTTTTGTCGGTGTAAATAATTTTTACATTTTCAACCAATTATAAATTATTATTATATTAATAAAAATAACTAATTTTTATCGTAACTACCTTAAACGTCACACATATGATAATTTGTAATTTGTTCACAACATAAAAAATTTATATTAACAGTATATCAAAATTAAACTCATACTTTTTATAAAAATAATTCACTTAAAATATTTTTTTTATATATAGACACACACTTTTATATATTTCACTTCATATTTCCTATCCGTTCTGAGCTGAAGGATATGAAAGACTCATTTTTTATGGGGTTGAAAAATACTATTTGAATGTGACACGGGGAAACACAAGAAGGAGGTTGAATTGTGTTTCTTAACTTTTCAAAATTCCTTTCGAAAACACAGATTTGCACACACAAGAGATCAAAGAAAATCACACAAGAAAAATGGGTTTTAAAAGAAAAGTTTCAAGAACAACAATAACAATCCCCAAGCGTTAGTTTAAGATAAATAAGCAGAGAAGGGATAGAGAGAAACACACTAGCAAGTTATCCTGGTTCACTCTTCCAAATAGGATCTACGTTCAATCCTTTCTTCTTGAAGGATTTTTTACTAAATCTCTTAACTTCTTACAAGTATTCATTGATGTGCCTCTTGAGGCTATACAACAAAAAGTATACTACAACTCAGATAAATACAAGTATTTTTTTTACATTGAAGCCTCTTCAGACTTACTCATAAGGAAATAGTTTGAGTTTAGGTTAACTCACTGTGACAGTATTACAAATTTGAGCTCGAAAGGAATAAATCTACCAAAGAGAGAATATGAAAAAAAACACTTTTATTTACTTGAATATCAGAGATTAATTCCTCTTCTTAACTTCATGAAGTTCTTCAGGTATTTATAAGCTTGAGAGTATCTTCATGCACTTCTTCTTCAACAGCAATAAATGTGTCCCTTTAGTGATAACATTAAATGCTATTAAGCCGTTTAAGTCATCTTAGTCTGATAACTTGTTTCTTATTTATGAAAAGTTGTCTTGGTTATCAGCTTGGTAAAAAGCATATCTACTTTTCTTCTGCACAATCTAATCCTTCCTTTATTCTTTTCTTTTCTTAGGTTGGTAGAGCAACAAATATAAGAGAATGTGAGATAGTTGACTCTGTTTTCTTTGGTTCAAAGTGTACTACATTGTACTTAGTTTGTCTCTGATTCATAAATTCATCATACGATTCAAATATTCAAATAACATGGACGAATAAATTTAAAAAGACAGACTGCAAAAATAGCATTTTTTGACGGTCCAAAATAATATTAAAATACACGACATAGCATTGGATGCACACTTTAAATAATACCTATAGTCTAGGTTCATGAAGAGTAGAGTTGAAGTTGTTAAGTCACAAAATGTCTGACTCTGTCATGCATCTGACTTACATTCCAGTTAGCCCGTATGTGTTTTGATGAACCCAAACATTAAGCAAATGATTTTAATTGAACTGTCTGAGTATTGCTAGTCATCTACTTGAGATGTGCAGAAAGAGAAAATAATCTTAGCAGATCAACTCAACTAAAGGATCAAAGCATAGTATATGCATCTGATCTTTGGAAGCTGAATGCATGATGAAGAGTAATGCGTCTGAGGAGAGATTCAAGCTATGAAGCTCTTAGGCCAACATCTTATCTCAGACTTCATCTCTATGAAGATAGCAACTAGGATCAAGAAGGCAAATGCTACTCCTATTCTAGCATCTTCAAGATTGAAAGATAAAATGAGTGCATCATCTATTCAATCAAGTGGCTCATGAGAAGACTATGTCAAAGATTGAAGAGTGATCTACTCAAGATCTCTATCTCGTCTCTCAGTTGAAAAGATCAAGGAAATATCTAAAGCTATACGCTGATCAAATACTCTTCAAAGCAACAAGAGTACAAACACAATCTTCTGAAGTAAGTTGAAAGAAGAAATGTCAAGATTACAGACTAATCCTTCAATAAAGACTCACATCATGAAGCATCTGATTATTCATAGGATGTTTCTGGACTTTTGAAAGAATCAAGAATTACACTCTTATCAGAATAACTCAAAGGACTCGAAGGATGTTCGAGTTCATATCTTTAGCTTGGAAGACTCGAAGTATTAAAGTTTGAAGTTACATTTTCTCTCTCGTAACTGAAGCAACGTTCAAAAAGAGAAAATGCTTTTCAAAGAAATTACTTGAAATCTAGATGGAAGTATTTCATTAAAGAAAGGAATTAAAATATAAGTATATTATTTTATTCCCTGTCTTGTATCGAGGACATAAAAGAAGAAAAGACAAAGGGCAATGCTGCAAAACGTCTCTTATGCAATAAAGAGAAAAGCACCTTTATCTGAGCTTTTCTAAGTGCTTCACAAATAAGGAAAGAAACGCTGCCCAAGTAAAGAAAGCATATCTGCTATGTTCTGCAGCCAACTCAGGACTTCCAACATTCTCAAACATTAATTGCCAAGTCAGAACGACTATTATACAAAGGATAAAGAAGAAGACCCCTGATCATACTCCAACGGATCTATTGTGGTCAAGTATAGAAGAACTCGAAGAGCTGAAGAGAAGAGTTGCACATACAGAAAATCTAAAGACTCAATATTTACAAGCATTCTCTTACAAAGAAAGTCACACTTATTGAGAATACTGCAAGCTAAAAGCTCTCATCATGTTCTCTCCAAACTACAAATCATCTAGAGAAGAACTCGTCTACAACTCACCAGATCTTAAATCTGTATTCACTCTTTGAAGTGTTATTTGGTTGAATTGCTATTGGAATATTGAAGCTATGCTTCAAACAAATCTCCAATCTCCCTGAGCCTGAAGAGACTTGTTTCAAAAATACTTGTTGAGCCTGAAGAGGCTGGGTGTGCAAATAATACTTGTGTTTGAGCCTGGAGGGGCTAGGTGTGCAAATAATACTCGTCTGTAACCTTGATCAGTTATAGTGTTAAAACTTGATGAAGCCAAGGACTGGATGTAACCCAAAGGTTGTGGGTGAACCATGATAAATCTCTGAGTACTCTCTTCCCTAACACTATTAAGTTATTTATCTGTTGTTTCTAATTATTTGGGGAGTGTTCTATAGTTATCTCTTTTAATTCAGTTCGCTGAAACAAGCGTCTGTAACAATTGGTAGCTCGATATAAGAAACTTATTCACTTAAGTTAGTTCAAAGTTGTATTAGTAAACATAAAGGTCGTATGGACACACAAAATGGTATTCACTTACGGACAAAACTTAGGTGCAATTCCTTATGTGCAGTTTTTATTGTTCTCCAATCACAATTCAACACATTGATTAACCAACTAATTGAAAAAATAGGAACATTTTAAATTTAAATTTAAATGAAAAATTTAATTTATGTGGCATATTATAATTGGTGTACAGAACAAACATCACCTATTTAACTGCACCTAAGTTTTTTCCTTCACTTATTAGATCGTCTGAGTCCAATTCGGATAAAGACAAAATATATGGTCTTTGGACCTTTCTTATTTACTTAGCTCGAGTCTAGATGACTTTCTATCAGACTTAAAACATAGAACGAAATATACAACCATTTTTCAACTTCAATTTAATAATTTGTTAACATCAAAATTTAAGGGGTCAGGAACCGTCAACACTTAGGTTCCAACAATCTCCCCCTTTTTTATGATGAAAAACTTTATTAAATATGATTCAAAACAAGCAAAGAAGAATAGACACTCCCTTTAAGTTCATGCACTACCTAAAGAATGGATGCAAAAGTAACTTCATCCATAGCATAACTTAGAAAAAAACATATGAGCATTTACTTGACTTTGGTCAAGATCTATTGGTCTTAACATGTATCAGCTTATAAAAGATGTTCTAATATAAACAATTAAAGTAGCAGAGAGCATGTGCATATTATTTCAAAAAATACTTAGCATCAGATCAAGAAAATACTAAGTATCATAGCAAAATAATATTAAGTGTCAGAGCAAAATAGAACGCCAATTATCAGATATTGTTATCATCAGAGCAACTAACACTTAGAGCATATGAAAACTAACAACATAGAATCAATTATAACACAAAGAGACATTGACTGAATCAACTTTTATTATCCACTTCTCCCCCTTTTGACTTTAGACAAAAAGAAAAAGGAGGGTCATCATAGTACAAAAAGAAAATAAAAGACAATATTTTGAAAGAGACAAAAAAAAGAAGAAAAAAATAGAAGAACTAAGGAGGTAGCGGAGGAGGAGGGGACCCTGAGGAAAGTAAGCTTTGAGCATATCCACAACTTGATTGAAAACAGTTTCCATAGCATTACTTAAATCATTGCCTACAACTATCTATGTCATTAATTGTCTCCCTTCCTCTCGATTACAATTCCTTATGACATGTTTGGTGGTCAAGATATGATAAGGACGGATAAGATAAGAGAGCTGGATAGGTTAGGATATGAGCATGATAAACTCTTACCCTATCTAAGGTTTGATGCACGCTAGATAACTCACTAGATAGTATTACATAGTCCTATCTTGTGTTCGAGGTAAGACAAATAATTACAAGATATGATATAAATTATATCCAAATGACAAAATTTTTCTTTTCAGCAATAACATCATAAGAGCATCTCGTTCACAAAAACCTACGAGTCCTCCCCCCTATCCTGCCTTTCCTAGAATGTTTTTTAGATTCTAAAAATTCAACGGTGGATCAGGATGAGTATATCCTGGATTCCCGGATATCATAATTACATATATTTTTTCAAAATTTACTTTTAATTACTATTAATGGCAGACTAAGTTGTACATGGGTTATAAAGTTGGAAAAGTGAAGCTTTTCATGATATAACCCACAAATTTGCTTTGATTTCACGTGGGAAGTGTGGCAGGCATGCCACCACCTGGTTAAAGATCCACCATTACAGTCACGTCGCCACCTCGACAAAGCCACAACATTGTCGTCGTCTTACAAAGTAGAACTTAGAGGGTTGTGGACTTGGGGTAAGAGTTAGATAAGAAACAAATTTTCTATCATATCCTGCTTTATTTCTAATCCATCTCCCTTCACAGGATAAGAATTTTAACTAATGAGCAGGATAAGATAAGCAACACAGTAAGCTTATCATATCCTGTTGGTTCATCAAACCACAGATTAATAAAAGACATGATAGCTTCTCCTATTATATTATTTATATATATATATATATATATATATATATCTTATTATGGCCTCCAAAAGAGCTCTTAGGGCTTGTTTGGTGATTAAGATAGGATATGAGCGAATAGGATAAAACAGTAGAATAAGAGTATGATAGGATATGAGCAGGATAAGTTGTTATCATATCCGACTTTTGATGTCTACCAGGTAACCGACTGGATAGCATTATAACTTTAATACGAATTTTAATTTTTTTTATTTTATTCTAAATGTTTTCATATTTTATTAGATTTTAGTTTCTTTATAATTTTCAATTTTTTAAATTATATAAAGAGACAAAATTACCTTTGTGATAAAATCACATTTTAATTTTAATTTTTTAATATACTGTTTAACTTAAATTAATTTTTTTTATAAATTTAAATCATTTCTAGTTTCTACTTTAAATATAATTAAATTATTAGAATAATTTTGAATATTTTTCAGTTTTTTTTTTTAAAAAAAATTAGTCTTGTGATAAAATAAAAAATAGTCTTTAAAATTTTATTAATATAATATAATTTTATATTTTTATTTTTATCTTTTTTTTTAGTTTTTATTTAATATACTTTATATTTTATTAGATTTTAAATTGTTATTTTTTTATTCATTTTTGTAGTTTTTTAATTTATTTATATTATATAGACTGATAAATTTAGCCTTGTTACAAAATTAAGTATAATTTTATATTTTTATTAATTGAAATTTATTTTTATATTTTAATAATTTTGAATATTAACTTTTTTATTTGTTGTTGTTTTTTATTTTAAATATTTTTATATTTATTATACTTTAATTTTTTATTTTGTTATACTTTAATTATTTATATATAAAAAATATTTTTGTAATATCCCGACTTCCACCAGGATACTACTAAGTAATAATATATAAACCTGATATAGCATAAGGAATGATAGTTGAACATTTGAAACTAAGTGAAACATTTTTACAAGAGATTTTTTTTTGTAGAATTGAAAATAGTATTGGGACAGGTTAAAACAAACAGGCATTTCACCCCTAATTTACGATTCAATCTCATATAAACATTGACTCCTAGTAAGACTCCAACTCTGATCCGGCTGTGAAAACTAGCGTATCTTGGGACACTATTGGGTGACTGTCAAGCAATCTCCGGAACTTGCTTATCAGTTTCCAATATGTACCTGTTATCTGAAACCATGAAGGAGCCTAGTGAGAAATAAATCTCAATGAGTTCCTGCTTCAAGCAAAAATATGTGAATGATCAATATGTTCCCTCTTTATGAAAATGAATCTAAGCATAGGCATTTTAAGTATAAAAACATTTACTAGGTACCTCAAGTGTGAGTGGACTTAAGGCACGCGTAGTTTAAACTGGTTGATATGGCAGTCAGAGCTCTATGACAACAATTAGGCGTCCCTTAATTGTTAGTACCATATCCTAGCCTCCAAAAATGAAGGACTTACGAAAACATCTCACCCACATAGATATTGTGGCCTTAACTAATAGCTAGAATAGTTTTGAAACCTTAAGTTTCACTAAACATAACCATTTTAAATTTTAATGCCATGCTATGATTCATTTTCTTATACATCTTCTCAAATGGAAGTCAAATGTATTAAATATTCATCAACCATACCAAGAATGATAACTTCATTAAACATGCACAAAATGCAAAGAGTGAAGACATAGCACAAATGGAAATGTCACACCTTCATATTGCAATTCATACCAACCAAATCACCATGCAACAACCACTAAGTTAGATCATACAGCCACAAGAATACCATATCAATTGCACATATACATATTATTCATGGTTGGACAGAATTAAAACACATGGAATCTATTCCACACAAATCAAGTACCCATATGCTCATAGTTATGTAAACAGAATTTGCAGCAACTCGGAACTGAGTTTTCTCCACAAAAACTTCATCAAAATTAGAACTTCTAGAGCCTAAATTGTAACAAAATAAGTCTATTTTCTATTAAAACAGGAGTTAACCCAATCCAAAATTTGTACGATTTACTACAATTTAAATACTACAATAGTATCAGTCCTGAGTTTGCAGTACGAACAGCAACTTGCATGTCATTTTTCTCCTTCGATACGTAATGAAATTTAACCATTCCATATCCCATTTCGAAGGAAAACGAGTCTAGTTTCCAATGGAACAAAAATCACTTCGAAATAAGCCCTGTAGAGGAAGTTATGGATGAAATACTAACAGAGGTGCATACGGGTTTGAAAGATTTTTACAGCCCCTTGTCAATTTTTCATCAAAATCAACCTCTAATCAACATGCAATTAAAACCCAGTTGTTAAAAATCATATATCAGTTCAAAACAAGCATTCTACAGAAGAAATTTAAACATTTAACAAGTAATTGGGATTTATGGTTACCCAATGTTACAAACAACAAGAACTCACATGATTGAAGCTAGAAAATGAAGACATGGTGGTTATGGAAGCAAAGTTGTAAATGTTGATCTCCCTAGGGTTCCTCCCCAATCTGATTCTATTTCCCCTTTTTGGTCTTCAAATGCAGCTGCTCTTATCTCTCAAGGAAAAGGAAAATGGTGTAGGTCTCATGGTAGTTATGGAAGGAATGGAGAAAAGGGAGTGATGTGGTGTTGTTGTTGGTTGGGCAGAATTTGTGAGGGAGGAAAAGGGAGGAGAAGAGTTGTGTTCTGTTGAGAGAGGAATGGAATGAACTACTCAGCCCCCCTCTTCCTAACCTAGCCGAAATGGAGGAGAAAAGAGGAATATGTGGGATTGTTTCTTTTGGTCTTATTGAATGAAGGGAAAAACAAGGGTGCCTAGCCTTGTTGTGGCCGAAAATTAGAGGGAGAAGGGAGGGGATTGGTTGGCCTATGGGGGTTGGTTTTCCTTGAAAAGCATTGGTCACTTAGGGGATTTTAGGATAGAGGTGGATAAGTTGGTTTAAAATAAATGGGTGTGTGTATGATAAATAAATAAATAAAAATATTTCTATTTCATTTAAAATCACAAATAATTAACTTCATTAAATCAATCAACCATTAAAATTTCATATTTATGAAATATAAAAGAATCCAAACACACCCATGGTAGAAATTAAAATGGAAAGACTAAAATACCTTTTGGAAAGGATTTTACATTTCTATCATCCTTAAAGAAATTTTGTCCTCAAAATTTAGACAACTCAAATACCCATACACGAATCTAAACACTTAAACATAGAATCATAATGCAAATCTCATAAATCACACTAAACACCGGTTGTTGTCTCAACAACCTTCCCACATCATGACAATTAAAAGAATGCAAGTGAGAATTAAGACACAAAACAACTTCAGTTTGGATCTCATAGGTATATATATACATTTAAAGCGTACAATAAAGCAAATTCGTCCTATGGTACAAGTAAGATTGCCGATGCTTAAGAGTTGCATTTAGGTTCCTAGATGGTTTCCTACAAGATCCTTCGTCTAATAGCTACTAAGCTTTTGCTGCGTACTCTGATCAATAAGGTTTTGTTAATAAGTTTGAATCTATATCGATGAACTGCTCATAATCATTAACTACTTGGTTATCACTAATACTTGGTTCGCTAGGGTCCAATTATCATACAGGACAGATATTCCAATCAATGGCAAGCTGACGGAAACTTTATGACAGCAATAATAATAAGAGTATAGCACACAATCTTATTCAAATAGTAGTGGTACTCATTATACCAATAGATATCACTCATTTAGAAAATCGCATCAAACACATATACGGTCATATACATAGGGATGTGACACACAGGGAATAACTGATTGGTACCTATTCATGTGCACAATCTAATAATTGATGCATGCCAATGATTCTTATCAATCACCCATATTGAACACGGTCAAGAAATGACATACCCAATGCTATGGTAGCACATCAAGATATGGACATGTTCTAAGCACAAGTCTACCCCGAACATCCCATAATACCCAAGTAGAACAAAAATATCACTTTAAATTCTTCAAAAACATTTTTCATTGAATCTAAAATTGTTTTGAAAGCCTTCTCTAAAACTCTGATATAAGAAAACCTTTACTAGAATTTGTTCGGTTTTGAAAGCGAAGTTGAGATTTGTACTCGTTAAAATCTGCAAAAAGGTTTTGAATTGCTCAAAGGTTTCCAAAGGGATATATCAATTAAGTAACAATGTTTTAAAAGAAATAATAGGCTACCAAAAAATTTGTGAGTTTGAAAAAGTTCTTTTGTTTATAAAACAAACATTTTCTCAGGCATTCCTAAAATATAACAAGTTAGGAAAAGCTCACAATGTCAAAATTCGAATATTCCATAACAACATGATGTTGGTGCTATCAAAAGGGTTCACCGGGACTCCAAGTGACCTCAACACACTCTACAAACTTTTAGGAAGGAATTTATTATAATCTCATCCTAAATGGAACTCAAGGCTTTAGAAAGTAACGTCTATGAATGAAACTACAAGTACATGGTATAGCACTTTAAAGCATCCATGCATAAAAGAATACTAAGTATAGGTATATGCAGTACAAATAACTATACATACACATACACATGCAAGAAAGTCAATGCCAACACTATAAACTCACAAGATACAATATAACAAGCAATATATATTTATATCATCTTCACTAAGAAGTATATATATATCTATATATATATATATATATATATATATATATATATATAGTGGTAAAAACACTCAACCACATTTGAAAAGAATGTCTACATACATCAACATATAATACTCAATCATACATCATCATATAACATGTGCAAAAATTTCTCAGCACCTTTAACATTTACAGCAGATGTACATTAACTTTGGTGCTTTTAATAAAATACCAAACGAAGTTGGATTGGAGTAAATGACCGCTCTTTGGAAAGCATAGGTTGTCTAGTTTATGAATATAATCTTTTATCTTACGAAATAGTCCTTTAATTTGTAAATTCAACAAATGAAGACACTGATGTATGCAAGCAGAACAGCTATTGTCCCTCAACTTGAGACGCATTTTAAAATGACAATACTCAGTGAAATCTAATGAAATTTGTGTTCAAATTGAAAAAAAACAAGTCTAGTTTTCACATATATGTCCAGTTTTCCAGAATATAATTTGTACAATAGGTTTATAACTGAAAGAAGACACAAAGGTTCGGCTGAAAACGTGTTTTTGACAGTCAGAAAACTGTAACTTTGGAAATTAATTTAGTAAGTCATGACTCAACCAAATCATGCAAAAGAGATGTCTAAATTGAAGCCCCAAAAGTCTAGTTTATAAAACTATGCCCAGTTTTTAGAAATCAAATTTGTACATAAGGTTTTGTTTGAAAGAAGACACAGAGATCAAAACAAGACAACAAACTGCCTTCCAACTTATGACACCTTTTAAATTATCGATACCCTGTCAAATTCCATGAAATTTGTGCAAAAACTGAAGGAAAATGAGTCTAGCTTCCAACAAAACAATAATCATTTAAAAAGGAGTACTATGGAAAAGGTTATGAGCAAAATACTGGACCTATGTCTATAAAGGTCTTGAGGACAGCACCACACCCTCTTCAATTTCAACATTATATTCATAAACCTACTTATCCAAACAATTATCCAGCACTCAAACACATCAGACCATACTTAAATCACAACTAACAAGTAATAAATTAAAGAAACCAAGTTCATTTTTTTCACAAGTTTCCTCAAGTACACATTCAATACTTCACATAATCAACATGCATACTCATTACACTCATTTCAAGCATCTTCAAACTTAATTATTCCAGTAGGCAAAGTAACTTTCCTCTTATTAATCATCATGTAAACAGAATCACACAGTCTAATGCTAATCAAACATATGCATAAAATTCATCGCATACAAAATCATCAGGACAAGGTATGATTTCGACCACCAAACATACAAGGCAATTTCAAAGACATTGACCAGTTAGTACATATTAAACAAAAGCATTTAACTAGCAATATATTAAATTAGAACCATACATACGCATCTCAACAAAAACTCAATTACCTCTACTAATTTCTTTGGAATATTGGTCTAAGAAAATAATACTATATCATTTATCTTTACAAGCATAATTGTTCATGCATAAGCAAAATTTGTCCAAAAATTTAGCTTAGAAGAAATCTTGTTTGGAAATCGGTCTTTTGAAAACAATTCTGCGATTTGTCATCCTTCACAATTCCTCAAACAAATACCTGAGGCGGCCTACCCCATTAATTCATATCAGCAATTCAGAAGACTAACAACATCACAGAACACTTAGACTGACACCCTAAGCCGGATCACTCTAGACTCAACTCTCAGTCCGATGGGATCGAACTGCTCTGATACCATAATGTAATATCCCGACTTCCACCAGGATACTACTAAGTAATAATATATAAACCTGATATAGCATAAGGAATGATAGTTGAACATTTGAAACTAAGTGAAACATTTTTACAAGAGATTTTTTTTTGTAGAATTGAAAATAGTATTGGGACAGGTTAAAACAAACAGGCATTTCACCCCTAATTTACGATTCAATCTCATATAAACATTGACTCCTAGTAAGACTCCAACTCTGATCCGGCTGTGAAAACTAGCGTATCTTGGGACACTATTGGGTGACTGTCAAGCAATCTCCGGAACTTGCTTACCAGTTTCCAATATGTACCTGTTATCTGAAACCATGAAGGAGCCTAGTGAGAAATATGTGACACCCTTCTACCCTGCATGTTAAAAGCCAATTAATTTAAAAAAAATTAAAGGAAAACATGCAATTATTGAATAAAATAAACAATTGTCCATGGGTAGAAAAGTCCCACATGAACCGTTTACAACGCGGAAATAAAATAAGTTTTAAATAACGAAAACATAACAAACCAAAATAATAAAACCCAACCCCGATGTCACATACAGAGCTGGTATAACCGTTCCGGAATAAAATCCACGGAAAACAACTGAAACTAACAACTATGAAACATAAACTAGCCCTACGATGAGTGGCGGCTCCTCAGAGTCACTCCTCCCCGGGCTGCTCGTCATCCTCTGCAAGGTGCCAATCAGGCCAAACACAAACAACAAACATATAGGGAGTAAGAATCGTATAAACATAATAGCATGGGAATAGGCAGTAAAGTAAACAGCAAGCATAGCAGCATCACATCAAACATCAACATCATCATCATGCTATGCAGTGCAATGCAGTCCTACTCCGCTAAACCATCAATGCATGTGGATCCACTAAACTCGGGATGAACGACTTCGGAGTTACATATCCACATTGAGAATCTACTCGCCGGAGAATCTACTCCTTGGATAGCCAACGCATCAAACCAACGAATGCCTCGTCACGGGGGCGCTAGGAGAATCTACTCCAACCGTGGATGGCCGGATCGCCGTACTCTAGGACGATCTCCCCTATGTCGAACATCCCTAAACAACAACTCCGATGCAATGCGTATGCAACACAACAACAACAGCAACACCACCTCCATAACTCCAACGGGATCGACCGAAGGTAACAGCGGGATCAACCGCACCAACTTGCCTCGCGGAATCTACCTGAGGACTTAAGCGGAATCAACCGCAGTACCTGGGGCAAACTCTCGGCCACCAAGGTACGTAACAAGAACACCTTAGACCCAAACCGTGGGGTCAAGGCCTCCTTGGCCAAAGGCACCAAGGCATAACTCATCAGCTTGCGGCACCCTAAAGGGTATCGGCTTAACATCTCACCATCTCATCATCTTTATTTATTTTTATTAACATTTACCAAGTTGTCTAATCAGTTATCATCGTAGGGAAAGTGGGATTTAAAAACCCCTTAAGTCCTTTAATCTGGTTCTGTCACAGTGGGTTGAGCACGGTCGTGCTCGTAACCCAGCACGGTCGTGCTTAAGCACGTGAGGGGCGTGCTCCCCTGTAAGTGAAGCACGGTCGTGCTTCTTAATGAGCACGGTCGTGCTCAGCAGCACGATCGTGCTCTTGGTACTGTATGGCCGTGCTCAACAGCGCGGCCATCTCCCCAGAATTCAACTGGGAGCACGGGCGTGCTCCCTGTTCAGCACGGTCGTGCTCAGCACGCGACAGTGCTGTTCTGGGCAGGAACAGAGGCTGAAACTTAAACCATTTCATCAGATTTTTACTCAATTATTCCTAACATCAATTATCAACGTGTTTTCGGGTTTAAACTCATCATCATCACAGCAATCCGTCCAATCACGGCATCAACCCAACAACATCATGTTCATAGAAAAGCAACCAACACTAACATTAACAACATATTATGAACATGAACAGTAAACCAAATAACATGCTGATAACATACCGAAACAGCCAATAGCATACCATCATTAAACAACTAATTTAGCATGTCATTCATACATACAAGTATAAACATATCGGGGTTAGGGAACCCCTTTACTTTACACTAAACCCAAACCTACGTAAATACTACCCTTCTCCCCATACCTGGATTGAAGGTAGCTCTTTCGGTGTCCTAAGCAACGAACCGGCTCTTCCCCTTCACAGCGACTTACACCGAACGAACCTTGGATCAACAGACAACCAAGGGTTAGTTCCCTATTTACAACAGCGAAAAAGGAAACCAAGAGAGGGGAAAGGAACATTACCTAGACCACTACCAATGCAGCACTAACAACTTCCCAACGCTTCTACACTGATCAAGGAACAGAAAGATGGAAGAAGCTCTGCCCTGGCCGCACTCAAGGCTGCTGCACTCACCAAAATAGGGTTAAAACGTTAAACCCTCGATTCTGTTCACGTATATAACTTCCGGACTTGAGCACGGTCGTGCTCATCCTTGAGCAAGGTCATGCTCAACTTAACGTTACGAGACGCGGTCAACAGCTTGAGCACGGGCGTGCTACCTGTTGAGCACGGTCGTGCTCAGCTTAAAATCAGAAACACGCTTCTGACTTTAAGCACGGGCTTGCTGACTGATGAGCACGGGTGTGCTCATGTACCAGAAAGGGACTCTTAGCCAAAAATCCCACTAAGCCCTTAAACAATAAATCCAACTTAATGCAACCAGCTTAAGTAAATTAATTCTGGAAAACGGGGTGTTACAAAATAAATCTCAATGAGTTCCTGCTTCAAGCAAAAATATGTGAATGATCAATATGTTCCCTCTTTATGAAAATGAATCTAAGCATAGGCATTTTAAGTATAAAAACATTTACTAGGTACCTCAAGTGTGAGTGGACTTAAGGCACGCGTAGTTTAAACTGGTTGATATGGCAGTCAGAGCTCTATGACAACAATTAGGCGTCCCTTAATTGTTAGTACCATATCCTAGCCTCCAAAAATGAAGGACTTACGAAAACATCTCACCCACATAGATATTGTGGCCTTAACTAATAGCTAGAATAGTTTTGAAACCTTAAGTTTCACTAAACATAACCATTTTAAATTTTAATGCCATGCTATGATTCATTTTCTTATACATCTTCTCAAATGGAAGTCAAATGTATTAAATATTCATCAACCATACCAAGAATGATAACTTCATTAAACAAGCACAAAATGCAAAGAGTGAAGACATAGCACAAATGGAAATGTCACACCTTCATATTGCAATTCATACCAACCAAATCACCATGCAACAACCACTAAGTTAGATCATACAGCCACAAGAATACCATATCAATTGCACATATACATATTATTCATGGTTGGACAGAATTAAAACACATGGAATCTATTCCACACAAATCAAGTACCCATATGCTCATAGTTATGTAAACAGAATTTGCAGCAACTCGGAACTGAGTTTTCTCCACAAAAACTTCATCAAAATTAGAACTTCTAGAGCCTAAATTGTAACAAAATAAGTCTATTTTCTATTAAAACAGGAGTTAACCCAATCCAAAATTTGTACGATTTACTACAATTTAAATACTACAATAGTATCAGTCCTGAGTTTGCAGTACGAACAGCAACTTGCATGTCATTTTTCTCCTTCGATACGTAATGAAATTTAACCATTCCATATCCCATTTCGAAGGAAAACGAGTCTAGTTTCCAATGGAACAAAAATCACTTCGAAATAAGCCCTGTAGAGGAAGTTATGGATGAAATACTAACAGAGGTGCATACGGGTTTGAAAGATTTTTACAGCCCCTTGTCAATTTTTCATCAAAATCAACCTCTAATCAACATGCAATTAAAACCCAGTTGTTAAAAATCATATATCAGTTCAAAACAAGCATTCTACAGAAGAAATTTAAACATTTAACAAGTAATTGGGATTTATGGTTACCCAATGTTACAAACAACAAGAACTCACATGATTGAAGCTAGAAAATGAAGACATGGTGGTTATGGAAGCAAAGTTGTAAATGTTGATCTCCCTAGGGTTCCTCCCCAATCTGATTCTATTTCCCCTTTTTGGTCTTCAAATGCAGCTGCTCTTATCTCTCAAGGAAAAGGAAAATGGTGTAGGTCTCATGGTAGTTATGGAAGGAATGGAGAAAAGGGAGTGATGTGGTGTTGTTGTTGGTTGGGCAGAATTTGTGAGGGAGGAAAAGGGAGGAGAAGAGTTGTGTTCTGTTGAGAGAGGAATGGAATGAACTACTCAGCCCCCTTCTTCCTAACCTAGCCGAAATGGAGGAGAAAAGAGGAATATGTGGGATTGTTTCTTTTGGTCTTATTGAATGAAGGGAAAAACAAGGGTGCCTAGCCTTGTTGTGGCCGAAAATTAGAGGGAGAAGGGAGGGGATTGGTTGGCCTATGGGGGTTGGTTTTCCTTGAAAAGCATTGGTCACTTAGGGGATTTTAGGATAGAGGTGGATAAGTTGGTTTAAAATAAATGGGTGTGTGTATGATAAATAAATAAATAAAAATATTTCTATTTCATTTAAAATCACAAATAATTAACTTCATTAAATCAATCAACCATAAAATTTCATATTTATGAAATATAAAAGAATCCAAACACACCCATGGTAGAAATTAAAATGGAAAGACTAAAATACCTTTGGAAAAGGATTTTACAATTTTATATTTTATTATAGGTTAAAATACCTTTTTGGTCTTTTATCTATTGGTAAAAATTCATTTTGGAAATTTATCTTTTAAAAGATTCATTTTGGTCCTTTATCTTTCAAATTTTACTCAAAATGGTCCTTCCATCAAATTTGTTACCGAAATCCGTTAATAACTCACCGGAGATCCATCGGAATCTGGGCATTTCGCCGGAATCTGGACAGTTCTTCTCAAAACCCCCCATCCTTCATCTCATTTCTTATAAAATCAAATTACGCATACTCATCATTCTCAAAACTCCTTCCCCTTCTTCTAATGTTTTCTGAAACCCATCTTCACACTCCTCCACTCACAGACCCTCACCCTAGCCTCCTTTTCTTCTCAAAAACCCTAGCCCTTAAAGCTATTAACTTTTCTTTTCCTTCAACAATGTTATATTATTATTATAATTATAATGGTTACTTGAAACTAGTTCCAAATTTGATGTCACTCTCCATTTTTCATGGGTTCCCACTTAGTTATTTCAATCTGCATTTCCGATGTGGCTGCACTTAGGTTTCTGTCTCTTGTTATGATGTAGGGTTAGTCCATTCTTGGGTTACATTTTTTCCTAATTAAGCTAATTAAGGAAGCTGTAAACTATGACAACAATTAACCCCACAAATATGCAAATCCATAGGGAAGGGTTTTCTGAAGAATTAAGATGAAGGGGAAGAGGGATTTTGAGAAGAATGAGTGTGTAATTTGATTTAGAAGAAATGAGATGAAGGGGAAGGGGTTTTGAGAAGAACTGCGCAGATTCCGGCAGATCTCCGGTGGGTCATTAATGGAATCCGGTAACAGATCTGATGGAAGGACCATTTTGAGTATCATTTGAAAGATAAATGACCAAAATGAATCTTTTAAAAGATAAAGGACCAAAACGAATTTTCACCAATAGATAAAGGACCAAAAATGTATTTTAGCCTTTATTATACTTTAAATCACCGTATCCTTTCCTGTTGATTTCTAACCCAGCCCTTCCCACATGATATAATTTTAACTAGATGGACAAGATATAATAAGTGACATGATTGATTTATCATATCCTGTTAGCTCGCTAAACAATAGTTTAAGACATGATATGATAGCTTATCATATCATATTCTCTTATCATAACCACCAAACGAGCTCTTAAGGTTTTTGGTTGTATTTATTTTGTTCTTTTTCAACCTCATAAGTACACTAATATAGTTAGATCACATATAATATATGGATTTTTCTAACGTGTGTAATTTTGCACATGTTAAGGAAGCATAAAATAGAAATATTGTATTGGAAAGAGTGACTTTTTAATTTTCAATGAATTGAATACACAACTTCCAATACAATATTTCTACTTTTTATTTTTTAATATGTGCAAAGTTTCACGTATTAGAAAAACCAATAATATATTCGAGTCTCAATCCTTTATTTTCACCGCATATTATGCTGAGTTCTTATAATTAGAAATTTCATAGTACAATTTGTCACACAAAATTTCATCGATATTCTCTAATCATATAATAAAGGCAATTACTAACCAGTGTCCTAAAAATATTGATTAAGGTTTTATAGATAAAAATTTCATATTAAAAGTTGTGTATTCAATATCTTGAAAGTTTAAAATTTGTTATTTTCAATACAAAGTTTTTCATTTTTTGCTTCCTTAATCAATGTCTTTAAAATACTGGTTAGCAAGAACTATAATAGAGAGTACCATACCCTGATAAGTAAATCGATCAATTTTCTATACAACATGAAGTCTCTTCGTAATTCATGTTACCCAAGACTGTTCGACTGCACACAGCCATTTCACAGTTATCGAAACATCGAAAAAGAAAATATGGATCATTTATTGATCACTTTATACTATCAGACATCTGGGAAAAATGCAACATTAATGCATGACCATATATCTTCCCAGAGTTTTCTATATATAACTCCATTGTCCATCACTTCATTCTCATTCTCATACGAATTAAAATCGAAGAAAGGTCGTTTCATAGTATCATAATGGATAATGGTAAGAGCAAAAACAAAGGCAAAACCATCATGGAAGCTGGCGGAGGAGGAGAAAATGTTGCATTTGAGACTGCTGTTATGGTTGGTGCAGGTGTGGCTTTGGCAGCTGTTGCTATTATCGGTGCATTTGCTCTATTTGGTTCTGATTCAGGAAGAAAGACAATGAAGGCTCCCGGCAGAAATGATCGCATTTTCAGAGATGTTTTTGAAAGTGACCCCGCAAAATACTTTCGTGACTTGCGCAAATAGACAAATGTAGAAATGCAAGCTCGGTGGAATCAATGGAGTACATGGCTCTCTTTTATATTAGTTTTGTATTATGTTATGATACTAGTTAAGTTGGAATATTTTGCCTTGGGCTCTCTTATAATCTTTATATTTTTTGATGTGATGGTTGTTCAATTGATGATTACTTATAGTTTGAGTTATTTGCTTGTGTTTTTTTCAACATGAACATTCTTGGATTTTTTTTCTTGTATATCACTATTTTAATTTTTATCTCCCAAAATACCACACTTTTCAAATTATATACCAAACTACCACACTTTACAAAAACAAGTGAGAAGTCTAGTTGGGAGGACTAGACTTCTCAACATCAATTTTTTTTTTTTTTAAAAATCTGGTTGAGAAGTCTTGTTGTGGGGGCTAGACTTCTCAACGTCGTTTTCTTCTTCTTTTAATTTAATATTTATATTTAATTAATTAATAATAACTTAATTCAATTAATAACCTAATTAATTAATTAAAGGATTACATTAAATTAATTAATAATAATTGCCTAATTATCATCAATATTAATTTACATAATTTTTTATTTAAATAAGTAATTATAAATTAAATAATTAACACCATAATAATAATAATTGATAATCCACTCATTAATATTAATTTTCATTTAGTAATTATACAAGCGTGCTACGCTTGCGTAGAAGACCCAGGACGGTGAGGACATTTATTTTTGCTATGACCCTCCGCTCGGCACAATCCACATCTCTTACGATGACCCGTTTCCCTCATATCCATCTCTGTACGAAAGCGGGTAAATTGAGGATGGCCCTTTAGATTTCTACGCATGTTTGGATTGTGGAACACCTCAACTCCCGTGTATGGTGGCCAATATGCCTCGTTGGGCACCGGGGTGAACTCTTCCTGGTAAACTTTGAAGATAGTTTCCAATTTGTACATGACAGGCACATACTCTCTATAGTTGTAATGAACACTGGAACAAGCGGCGATGACATGTGAATAAGGGAGGTGCAGCGCCTGAAACTTCCCACAGTCACACCACTCCTTGGTCAGGTCTACCATGAATTTTCCTGCTGGTCGTCCCTCTCGCGGGTTCATCATTTCTTCCACCATGAATTTCATCTGACGTCGGTCGAAGCTACTGACACTGTGAGAGTTGGACGCCGCTTGTTCTTTCTCGAGGGCCTTGTTGACAACTTCTGAGTATTCTTGGCCGGATGCGATCATTGCGGTGATCCTCCTCCCATTTTTGGCGAACATTGTGGACAACCTATAATAGGTTGCTTGGACCAGTGTGGTTATTGGCAGATTTCGCGTCCCCTTTAAAATTGCATTTATGCACTCTGCCAGGTTAGTTGTCATGTGTCCCTAACGGCGGCCTTCGTCATATGCCTGGGTCCACTTCTCCTTGGGGATTTCGTCAAGATATGCCACTGCCTCTCTATTCCAGAGGAGGATCTGGTCTCGATAATACCGCTGGCTGGGTTGAGTCATTGCGTATCCTGTACAATTGGAATATAAAATTTTTCGAATAAACAATGAATATAAATATAAATATAAATATAAATAAAATCTTATTGTAATATGTATGACTGCGGTACTAACCCATGTTGACGGCCTTCTTCCTCATATCTACGTTCTTGAATATCCTTTGGAAGTTTTGGCCGATGTGTCGAATGCAATAAACATGTACCGATGGGGGATCTTGCCATCCGCTGTCTGGCCAGTTGTAGGCACTTTTTATAGATTCGTGCCTGTCTGAAATCAAGCAGATATTAGCTTGCGGTGTGACGTGCCTTCTCAGGTTCCAGAGGAAGAAAAACCAGGCATCTGCTGTCTCACCCTCCACTAGGGTGAATGCTATGGGAATTGGGGTGTTCTCTCCAGTTTGAGCAATTGCAAGCAACAAGGTCCCCTTGTACTTTCCAAACAGCCACGTCCCGTCAACCATAATAACCGGCTTGCAGTATTGAAAGCCATTGATACACGTGAACTTGAACAAATAATGCTTCACATGCCATACTTTGAACAAATATTGCTACAAGACAATATAACTTCAACATTATTATTATTACACATACATTTGTCTTATCATCATTGCTTTTGTATACTATTGCCATCCTCTTTCACGTGAACTTGAACAAATAATGCTTCACATGCCATACTTTGAAAAAATATTGCTACAAGACAATATAACTTCAACATTATTATTATTACACATACATTTGTCTTATCATCATTGCTTTTGTATACTATTGTCATCCTCTTTCACGTGAACTTGAACAAATAATGCTTCACATGCCATACTTTGAACAAATATTGCTACAAGACAATGCTACATAAATTAAATCATATAACTTCAACATTATTATTATTACACATACATTTATCCTATCATCATTGCTTTTGTATACTATTGACGGTCCAGATCTTGCCGACAATTCAATCACAGCCGTTCGTCTCTGTCGGCAGAGAACGACAAAACTGGTCACATGGCTGCTGGCACACTGTCGTTGAAGCTGGCAGAAAACTGACGCTGAACTTCAACATTATTATTATTACACATACATTTGTCCTATCATCATTACTTTTGTATACTATTGACGTATCATCCTTCACGTGAACTTCAAAAAATAAAACTCATACCTAACTACCCCTCTATAAATATAGGCTCATCCTGCCTCTTTTCACAACTTCAGCCACAAACACTTTACAACTTCTTCTATCTCGATCTTAATTTTTTTTCCTTCGTTCAAACCTTCTTATGGCTTTGTTGAGACTTCAACACGTTCACAGGTCTTCACGGCTTGATGCCGTGGTGCTCAACAACCACCTCCACAACGTAGAACCTCCACATCAGTCAATTGTGCCATACTTGCAGCAAGCTGGGTTTTATTCTGCTGCAACATTGGGGTCTTTCAAGATTGACAAAGCTCTGGTGACAGCAATGGTAGAAAGGTGGAGGCCGGAAACACACACCTTCCATCTTCCAGTTGGTGAATGCACGATAACACTGGAAGATGTTGCACTGCAGCTAGGACTCCGTGTGAATGGACTACCAGTTACAGGAGGTAGTATGTTTGATTGGGAATCTGAATGCTTACAACTGCTTGGTCAGGTGCCTCCACCAACACAGATGAAGGGACAATTTGTTAATATCAGATGGTTGGAGCAGACATTTGCGACTATCCCTGATGGCGCTAGTGAAGCACAAATACAAATAAATTGTAGGGCATACATTCTACGATTAATCGGAGGGGTCTTGATGCCTGATAAATCAGGAAGCAGAGTTCATTTGATGTATCTCCCACTTTTGGAAGATCTACATCGGGCTGGACGTTACAGCTGGGGTTCGGCCTGTTTAGCACATCTGTACAAAGAAATGTGTCGTGGATGTGCACCGGCTGCTTCCAATATTGGTGGATGCTTACTCCTTCTGCAGTCTTGGGCATGGTACCGCATGCCATTCATCGCACCTCGGTGTAGGAGCAATCCATCATTTCCACTGGCACAAAGGTAAATAAAAACATAACACATAACACTCTGTTTACCTTACCACTCTAATGTTTATATTGACCTAAACATCTTTCTTACCAGATGGAGTCACAAGGGACTGATCCATACAGGAACTCCTCGGAATGACCTGTTAGGGTTCAGGACACGATTCGAATACATGACGCCTGATCAGTTTGTGTGGGTGCCACACAGAGGCTATAACTTGCCACCAGAAGCTTATAACGATCAAATGATGTGGAGTGCCACTACCGCTCTGATCTGTTTCCAAACAGTGGAATATCATCAGACAGATAGAGTCAAGCTCCAGTTTGGTCTTTGGCAGGAGGTACCGGATGCACCCGAAAATATGGATGAACTGCATAACCTAGATATGCGAGGCCAACATGCTGAAAACTGGGCACAAAGGCATCACCACTGGTTTACAGATCTGGAGGAATCGACGAAACCAGGTCCTTGTGGGCCAACCTATCCAGGGTTTCTTCGGGCACACAGAAGAGTACATGGCATGGTTCAGGCGGAACTCAAAACCCTACCTAATAAATCCGCCACAACAGCAATACCAGGAAGGTCCTGCTCAAGAGAATCAAGGTGTTGGAACCAGCCAGGAAACCCAAGGACGTGCACGACATGGTACACGTCGACAGCCGAGCCCCCAAGTTGCCATGGAAGAGGAAGAGGAAGAGGAACAGGTTGAACTGCATGGCCATATATTTGACCAGTCACCTGCACAGCAATCATTTGCATTCACCCCTTATCAACAACAACAATATCAGCACTCTTTTGCACCAAGCAGTGGAGAGTTTATGGGCAATCTGTTTGGCGCTGACGTTGGAACGCCAGAGTCTGCTCGGTTGTACATGGAACGCATGACCAACATGCGCGGCATGTACACATTTGGCGTTCCGTCAGGGCCCAACCAGGCGGGCCCTAGTACTTCAACATCGCATAGCGTGGACTTTCAAGATAATCCGCCACCGACTTATGAAGAACATAATCAACCTGTTGCTGCACCTACTGATGAACAGCATGATCGGCATCGTCCACGCCGTACCCGGCGACCTACACGGTGTGGAACTGGAGGCCATTTAGGACATTAATTTTTACTGTATTTGGTATGTCGTATTGTAGTTTAAGTTTGTGTATCTGAATTTTAATCCATCATAATTTATTATTACTTAATTAATTAGTATTAATTAACAATAATACTAAATTTATCATTACACTATTTTAATTAACTTATTTAAATAAAAAAATTATGTAAATTAAAATTGATGATAATTAGGCAATTATTATTAATTAATTTAATGTAATCCTTTAATTAATTAATTAGGTTATTAATTGAATTAAGTTATTATTAATTAATTAAATATAAATATTAAATTAAAAGAAGAAGAAAACCACGTTGAGAAGTCTAATCCCCACAACAAGACTTCTTAACCAGATTTTAAAAAAAAAAAAAAAATTGATGTTGAGAAGTCTAGTTCTCCCAACTAGACTTCTCACTTATTTTTGTAAAGTGTGGTAGTTTGGTATATAATTTGAAAAGTATGGTATTTTGGTAGATAAAAATTAAAATAGTGATATACAAGAAAAAAAACCGAACATTCTTATGTTGATCTTTCACTATCATTTTAATTTATGTGTGAAATATAATACTGTGGTGTCGGACATTATTGGTAAGAAAATATTAATTTCTTAATACTTTGTAGTGAGTATTTATTCGTTCAATGTTGCGAGACACTTATTTGTCCCATTTAGCCAGTAACCAAAATAGTGACGCAATTTATTTTTATTTTTTTGGAAGAAAGGGACTAAGCCTAAACAAACAAACTAGAAATCGCGAGGGAAGTAATAACTACAAGCAGCATCTCCCAAAATAATAAAAGACAAAAAATCAGGGATCACATCAAAATCCTACTATGACCATCAAGCGATAAGCCATGCTTAGCGAGAGCGTCAGTTGCCTGATTTGCCTCGCGTAAAATATGGGACCAGGAGAAACAACCCCCAACATTACTATAAAAACGAATATTCTTCACCAAGGTAGCACTTGGATGAGACTCATCACAACCATCTCTGAGCAAATCAATGGCCACCTGAGAATCTGATTCCACATGCAGCCTTCTAAAGTCTCTATCCCACCACTGCTACCACGTAACAGACCTCCACAAGCTGCCTTGCCATTACTAGCCCTGGCACCATCACAGTTCAACTTGTAAACACCCTCTGGGGGGTATTTCCATGCTATGCAAGGATAACTGGAAGGAGGGACCTTATTGCCATGCAACATCAAGTCCACCTTGTGGCTTCTCATAATATCATTCGTGAGTCTGCACACGTTGACAGAGAGATTGGAGGGATCCTGGTTTTTGTGATGGAAAATGGCCTTGTTCCTTTGGTGCCATATAGAGACAAGAGTAGCACCAAACATAACTGACCATTGGAGAGAACCAATCATAGCGGGGGAAGACAAGTTTGAAGACAGCCACTCATGCACATTATCTGTGAAAAAATTCTGGTGCACGTTGCCATGAGAAACCAGGTTCCACACTGAAGTAGCTATAGGGCAGTCACGCACGGCATGCAAAGTATCCTCAACGTGGGAATGACAGAGAGGGCACAAGTTATCAGTTGACAAACCTCTCTTGCACCTTGAGTGATGCGATTTTATTCCTGGGAGCCAAGGACTTAAAAAATGTTGTCATATGGTCACCAAATAAATTATGTATTGTTGTGACCATTATTGTCAAAACTTCAATATTCTCGAATGGAAATAAATTTTGACAGTTCATTTTTTATAGTTTGCTTTAAAAGTTAATACTATGATGGTTTTAAATTGCATTTGGGCATATAACTTATTTAAGTAACCTAAAAAATGGAAAATTATAATCTATTTAATTTAATAAACTATTTACTTAGATTTAATATTATAAGCTATTCTCATAAGTTTTTCATAAGCTCTTCCAAATACATATCATAAGGTAGGGGTGTTGATTCCATAACCATGTTGTCCTAGAATTGAATAGAAAATATTATCAAGAAAGGTCCTTGATACTGTATATTAAAATTTCTAATCTATAAGGTTAATTATACTAATTTAAAACCATGTGGATTGTCTATTTTCTTTTCGGCTTGTTGGTAGTTTGCAAATTGGATTGTATTTTGTACCCAAAAAAATAAAAATGGATTTGTTACTGGGTAAATATGGATAGTTGGTCGGGCCCAATCCGATACTTAGATATGGAAGGCCCCAAAACTCGGCAACTAATCAGCTAAATCCGAAGTAAGCCGAGTGTAACATACAAGTTGGCAAATTACACTCGGACTTAATGGACAGACAGTCATCTTACGACAGTTACACTCGGATTTAGTGGATAGACGGCCATTTACCGATTTGTTACGTCAGTTACGCTCGAGTTTAATCGACTTAACGATAAAGGAAATGCCTATATAAGAAAGGAAGGGGACAAAGGACAACGATTCTATTATGACATATACACACTCTTACAATCATACTATATCCGACTATTACATTTAGGTCAGAACAATTGGCGCCCACCGTGGGGCTCATTAAACTATGACTCCCACTTCCACACTGGTTGCTGTCTCCGACGGCCACAACACACGAAGCAACACGAAAAATATCCACTTTCACTCAAGTACGCACGCATCTCAGCTTTCCTCCACCCATACAAAACCAATGGGTCACCATTTGTTTATTATTAATTTTTTCCCTCTGACTGAAACACAACTATGAAACTCAAACATCCCTCAACAAATTCATTTATCAATCACCATGGAAGAACCGTCAATCATATTGCTCCCAACGTCTCGGCTTGGTCTACCACTGTCCAAAAGGTTCAAAGTCTCAAAAGTGTATGGAAAATACCTTCATCAAGGTTCTGTAAGCTATACACCCAAAATCATAGACGTACGTACCACCGAGTTGTAATGCTCTCAAAGTTCGACCATTCCTTGAGATTGGCAACCGAGGAGGATTTAGTTGCATGGACAATGCATCTTGAAGCACACACCAAGTGCTTGACAAAATATTCAGGTGATATTATTCTTTAATTTTTATCTAATTTGAATTGATTGGATGCATGGCATAAGGTATTTTATCATTCCTACAAACGCTGCATAACTTCCTAATCTATACTTTTGAAGATGCCATGTCTACTGACAGTGGATAATTGATGTATTTGATTATCAATATGTTTAAGAGTTGAATCTGCACCCGCCATTTAATGTTCTGGTCATCCGATGATATTTACTTGAAATGCTATTTTACTGTTGATAAATTAAAGATTCAAATTTTTAACAGATTCCTATATCAGGATTAAATTCTACTTATTGTCATTCATTATTATTTATTTGCTATTTAATCTTATTTATTAGGTTGTTACTAAACCTCAATTTTTTAATTATATTTGGTAAATCTCATTTAAAATCGGAATTCCTTTCTACATCATTATTTTCTTAATTCAAGCATTGCCATCAAATTATATAAATTCATGATATTAATGCATTACGCCATTACCATTACCATCTTTATTCTTGAACAGTTGGAAATTCGAAATTGCCTGTAGTGTTACATTGGCTAACTGCGTAACTGACGTGATGGGATTTGTTCTATTAATGAGATTTATTTTGATTAATGGGATATTTTCTTACTTGACATGAGATTTTGCACCCTTGATTTTGCTATCCATTTGGCTTTATTTTTTAAATTAATGATCACCTTTAACGTTATTTTTATACCTAATAATGGTTCAATAGCTTTTCTCTTATTCCTGGCACTGCATGAATGACAATAGAACATTTGCTTAGTATTGATACAAATCTCTTATGAATTAGCCCAACAAATACAAATGGCCTTGCACCATTTAAATGGCAGTAAATAGATGCAAACCAATGACTCTTCGGTTGACCAAGCATGCATGGAAAAATGCTAGTTATTCACACTTAATATCAGGCTTTGCACTATTACTCCTTGCTGTTAAATTTTAATTATCCATTACTTCCAAAGTTAAATCGATTTACTTTAAACATGATATAATGATATAATTTTCATGTGATTTTTTATTAGCGTGTATGATGAATGGCAAATCCGAGCATGAGAAAATACCATCATATCCTACTACCATGTTTAACACCACCTTCTTCGGAAATTTGTTGCAATCGGAAGAGTCAAATACTCATCTCAGAGTCACACTCCAAAATCACCCCGTCTCACGAAATCAAATTCTGGAGTCAGGGATGCATGAGAATAGCAAGTTTCTGATCTGTTTTTGTTGTGTTTGATACTATTATTATTATTGACTGTTTTTATACATTATTCGTTGATACTTCTTTGAGTTCTATTGCTCCTTGCCAGCTATGAAGATTAATTGAAAGAATTTGATAACTATAACCGACTAATTAATTTAATTGACATTTTGCCATTTAATTGACATTATTGATCATTATGATATTTTATGCCTATTCTTAATGCCTATGATGGTGGTTACTATTTGTATCATTATTTTCCTCATTATGTTTATCATTATTCTATGTTATTGTACTCATCAATGCTACAATAACACCACTCTAAATATAGTAGAGAAATCTAATTTGATTTTTAGGGTTGCTCTTATGATTGGATTAGCATGGATTCCTGCTTGCATACAATATGCAAAATTATGAGGTTCTTACGCTTATGTTTATTAACATTTGGACATGCTAGTATTACATATTTTAAATCCTACAGGAAAATGGGCTTATTAAATTAGAGGTGGAAGGTAGAATCAAGGACCACACCCCATTGAAGCCTTTCTAAATGAGCAATTCTCGAATTCGCACATTACCAAGACATAGAAGACCGATGTTTATCCCGGCATATTGAAGATTTACTTATTAAGCCCGACTCATTATGTCGGTAAAGTCACCTATATTCCTCGGCCAATACAGGGTGACGGTCGACAGTTTATAAAGCCTAGTATTATACATCGGCAAAGTTACCTATATTCCTTGGCCAATCCGGGGTGATGATCGACACCTTCTAAAGCCCGATATTATACATCGGCAAAGTCACCTATATTCCTTGGCCAATCCGGGGTGACGGTCGACACCTTCTAAAGCCCGATATTAGACATCAGCAAAGTCACCTATATTCCTCGACCAATCCGGGGTGACGGTCGACACATTGAAGACTTATTAAGCCCGAACTTTATCTCGACACATTGAAGACTTATTAAGCCCGATCTTTATCTCGGCGCGTCAAAGAGTTGTTATATTAAGCCCAATCTTTATCTCGGCACATTGAAGACTTAGCCTGATCTTTATCTCGGGACGTCAAAGAGTTGTTATATTAAACCCGATCTTTATCTTGGCACATCCAAGACTTATTATATTAAGTCTGACCTTTAGCTCAACACATTGAAGGCTTATTATATTATGTTCGACTATTAACTCGGGCCCAACCTTGCTCGTATGGGCGCGACCACAAATAGATCCTATTTTGTTATGGTTGGGTTGAGTATGCACTTAGGCCCAACCTTTTGAATGTTCTAGCCGACTTGCAGGAAAAGTAACAAGCATGATTAAAAGACTTAAATGCCCGTTGACCGAGTAATAATCACTAAATAGGCAAAAAACCAACTCATAAAAGCAAACACTTGACTATCGTAACAAAAGAGGCCTAAGGTAAATAGGACACAAGAGGCTACGGGAAGAACAACTTTAATAGATCACTTGGTTTCTTGGTCGACTGAATACCTAGCTTCTTTGGCAGAACAACTAATTTATATCATTGTATGGATCAAGCAAGTGGTTCAGATGTTGATTAAACTCAATTACTTGTTAAGCTCTTTCGTCATTTTATAACTCGGAGCTTGGGGGCTTCTATTACTGGATAAATCTGGATAGTCGGTCGGGCCCAATCCGATACTTAGATATGGAAGGCCCCATAGCTCGGCAACTAATCAGCTAAATCCGAAGTAAGCCGTGTGTAACGTACAAGTTGGCAAATTACACTTGGACTTAATGGACAGACTGTCATTTACTGCTCTGTTACGACAGTTACACTCGGATTTAGTGGATAGACGGTCATTTACCGATCTGTTACGTCAGTTACGCTCGAGCTTGATGATTGGTCGGTCACTTATTACGCAGGCGGTGGGGGTTACATCGGAGTTTAATCGACTTAACGGTAAAGGAAATGCCTATATAAGAGAGTAAGGGGACAAAGGACAACGATTCTATTCTGACATATACACACTCTTACAATCATACTATATCCGACTATTACATTTAGGTCAGAACAGGATTGTATTTGAAATGCAAAAATTGAGTACATATATATTTATAGCTTTTATAATGTTTATCGTTAAGTTTTAAATAATATTTTTTTTTAAATTTCGAATTCGAATATGAACTAAATTATTTGTGGTAGTAATAGTTTCAGTATTAGTGAATAGTGGTATTAAGTTTAGTACGTAAAAATATTGGATCTTGCAACCGAAGTATAGTGGTAATAAATAAAAGGCTAAAATACCTTTTTGTCCTTTATCTTTTGGCCAAAATTCACTTTGGTCATTTATCTTAAAAAAGATTTATTTTAGTCCTTTATGTTTCAAAAGTGACCCAAAATGGTCCTTTCCGTCATCTCTCATCGTTAACCTCCTTAGTGGCGCATGTCATGTCGGAAATTTAATATTGTGGCATCTAAGGTGGATGTTTCCTTTGGGCATCCCCTTCTTTCCCAAATTATAAGATCCCCTTCTCCCCCAAATCCTCAAATTAGGGTTTAGGTTTCTCAACAACCACCATGGATGGAGCTTTGATTTCGCGCAAGTATAGGGCGAACCCAACACCAAACACCATGGATTCTCAGAGTTCTTTCCGTTAGCGGCGCAAGCAACTGGAACACAAACATAGACGTTCGTTGAGCTCTGTTTCACATTCTCATGAATGAAACCATAAGAATAGGATTCTGAAACAAACATGCAAGTTCTGCCTGTGTCTGTGTCTGTCAGATTCAGCAAATGTCAAAGCTTTTCCTTTGTGAAACCAAAAACAACACCATTTCATGACCTTTCGACAAGCATAACAGATTTCCCTAAAATTACAAAAGGAATCTTTATTCCAATCTCTATTCTTCTTTTTCTTCCATGTTTTTTATGTAAAGATTGTTCCTTTACTACGATAGCAGCAACAACATACCCTTCCTTCTCCACTCCTTCCACTTCAACCACACACAATCGCCATTGGATGGTGCTCATGCAGAGGCCTCCTCATGGGGTCCATTACAAGCAACAAGTCATTGATTATTATGTGAACACTCTACAAAAACTTCTAGGAAGGTAATTTCTCTAATGGGTTTTCTTCCAATTTCAATTTCATACTCTCTCTCTTGTTTAGCTGAAAAAATACTATAAATTTGGTTTCAACAGTGGATAAGTTAAAGGACCTATGTCCAATAGATTGGAAACGACATAGTTTTGGTTATGAGTAAAAGTGTTATATGCCACATCATCATTTTCTGTCAACAGATGGGAGGGAGATGATGGAAAGAATCATTTTGGGTCACTTTTGAAACATAAAGGACTAAAATGAATCTTCTCTAAGATAAATGACCAAAATGAATTTTACCCAAAAGATAAAGGACCAAAAATGTATTTTAAACTAGTGTATTGCTTCTAATTTATTGGTCTAAAGGGTAAAAAACAAAATATTTTTAATTTTTTAGCACCAGAATAAAAAATAATTTCAAATTTTAAAAGATTAATTTTGGTTTTGATAATATTGAACTTAAAAAATTTAATTTTTTAAAACAAATAAATTTTTGGAATTAGTATTTACAGCTGGATTTATTACGGTATATTAGAGGCGGCAAAGTGGGCTGGCCCTGACCCTATAAAAATTTGAGCTCATTTTATTTCTATGCCTTTTTGGCCTGACCTTATAAAACTCGAACCCACCTCGGGCTTGCATGCATTGGGCTTGAGTAGCCCAATTACTTTTTTATATTTTAATTTTTATTAACCTAAAATATAAAAATATGAAAATTAAAAAAAGGGCCGAAAGCCCAAAAACCAAAACGTATTTTGATACTATTTACGAGTAGAGGTAGCAAAATGGGCTACTCAGCCCGACGCGGGCTAGCCTGATGCGGGTTCGGGCTTTATAGTGTCGGTTCAAAAAGGCCCGAAATTAATATAGGCTACAAAATAGGTGCCCAAGCCCAGCCCTATGCGGGTTGCGGGCTTTTTCGGGCTAGTCCGACATTTTCTATTTGTATTTTCAGTCATTTTCATTTTTATTGAGCTTTTTTTTTTTACCAAACGAATTATGACTAGTATTTTTTTATAAAAGAAAACTACTTAAGTGTCTTAAACAAAGATGCTAATTACAGAGATGCTATGATGTTTTAAAAAAAAAGGTTATCACTACATTATCCAGCTATGTTATGTATATTGACATTAGTACTTAAATCCTTGTTTCTGGGGCTACCACGCTGGTACACATTGTAACATTGACAAGTATTTTTTTTTTAAAAAAAAAAACATCTCTGTAACTGCAGACATGCTAACTATTCTACCCAAAAAAATGTTAATTCAGCCAAACGTATTTACACTAATTTGTTTGTTTCTCTTAAACCAATAGTTACAGTCGCATAAGAACATCAACAAATGAGAAAATCCAACAATTTACAGTAACAACGATATATTTAAAATCCTATGTTTTGGTATCAACATTGGCATTTAAGTCTCCCAAAGAAAGCTTTACATCTTTAAAATTGATGGCCTCCTGCTCATCATTATCATCTCCAACAATATTTGCCTCTTTTTTTTTTTTCATGTTTTTTAGTTAAATAAAATGAATAGAAATTAAAATATAGAAAAAACTATCCTGGGTACTCAAGCCCGATGAGGGTTTGGGCTTTATAGGGTCGGGAAAAAAAGGCCCGGAATTAAAATGGACTCAAATTTGACTATCCTAACCCTACAATTCATCGGGTTTATTCGGGCTAGCCCCGTCGGGCCGGCCCATTTTGCCGCCTCTATTTATGAGTCATTGGAGAGTCAGAAACTTAGAGTTAACTCTTTCTATATTTCACTTCAAAGTTTCAAACTACTAAATATTGTAGCATATATAATAATAAATTTATGATGCTATTGGCCAAACATATATGATCAGAATGGAGCGCGAACTTATTAGTATGTTGCTCACCGTAAAAGCATCTGTGTATGGACTTAAGCAGCTTTTTTTTTTAAAGAAAAAATAATTACTAGAGCCAGAATTTGTTTGTCTAAATGAAAAGGTTATAGGAGCAATGCGCCAATGAAAAAGAAACAGGAACTAAAAAATGAAAATGACTTAAAATACACATAAATTTTTTTTTGGGGGGGGGAATATGTCGGGCCATCCCGAACACGCTTGCAACACACATAGGGCTGGGCTTGGGCACCTATTATGCACCCTACATTGATTCCGGGCCTTTTTGGCCCGACCCTATAAAGTATGAACCCGCATCTGACTAACCCGTTGTGCCACTCTATGGTATATTAACGTTTAGTGGCTAATTAACAAGATTTTATAATTTGCGATATTAGTTTTGTCAAGGAACCGAAGTTACAGGTTGCACACTCTTTAATTCATTTTATTTATACTATATATAATATAGAGAGTTGTTTAATTAGAATAATTATTTTAGTTTGTTTTATTGTTAATTTGTTTTTTGTATAACAAAAAATTGTATTAATGAGAGTACTAGGGATACTCTTGCCCATATACATAGTAACACTTTTGGTGATATAAAAACAAAATTCATCGCAAGTGTTAAGTTGTATACCCCGAAAAAGAAACTATAAGTTATCCATATACAAGGAGAACCTAACAATTGCTGAACAACTATGTAACATTTCCATCTCCTGTATACACTTAAACTGTCTATTGCAACACAGAAAGCACTAAATGCTTGATGTTAACAAACTGGACCCTTGGCCCCCACAACAGATAACGAGGTTAACAGGAAGCTAGATTATGCAGCAACCTCTAAACAAGAAGACCGCAAAAAACCAGGGCAGCAGGAATGGGGGATTCCACAAGCCTGCTATAATACAGATTGCTATAAAAGAGGATGAAGCATATAAAAGCCAAAAAATGCCAATAACAGCAGTAGTAAAAACAACAGACAACAATAACACAAGATCCATCAAAAGCAACCAAATTGTCCACACTGTTGTGAGCCAAAATAAACCTTTAATCTTTTTGACCTTTTTCCCTCTAAACAGTCCTTTGTGGAGAAGGAAGTGACTGACATAATCGGATGGCAAAACAATTGGAAAGTCTAGCCATCTATGTAAGAACTGCCAAACCTTAAGCGCAAAGGGGCAATGAAGGAACAAATGCTCAACAGATTCCTCCCCGAGGCCACACAGCAGACAACCTACAGTACTATTACCTGGAAGCACGTTCTGCTTCAAAAGATTCACATAGGTTGGTAAACGATCCAACAATAGTTTCCAGGAAAAGGCTAGGACTTTGGTCGGTGCATAGCAAGTCCAGAAATTCCTAAACAAAATGCTCTCAGTTTGAGAAGTAGAGAACAAAGGAGAGTTGGCCAACAAGAAATCATAAGTCTCTCTAACCGTAAATTCCATAAAAGAACCAATTTTCCACACCCACTTATCTTCCTTGTCCATGCAGATATAAGCTCCTCTCATGGTATCTGAGAATAAGTCCCAAACCTCCTCCTCCCAAGCAAAGAAACTTTTTCTCCAGCTTCACCTCCACCTCCAAATCTATCCATCCCACCACCCCAAATCCGAGATCAAACAGTTTTTATCTGTTGCCAATGAGAACATCCTCGAAAAAGCATCTTTTAAACTTTTATCCTTAAACCAAACCTCTTGCCAAAAACTAGTACTCGACCCATTTCCCACCTTTCTACTCACATCTTTTGAGAACCAATTCAAAGGAGTCGATTTATAATAATCCAATTTTTGTAAGTCCCTCTACCATTGAGAATAATTCCATGAATTCCAAAAGCACTCCCCTCCTCTATTCAACAAGCCACCATACCTAGATTTAATAAAATTAAGCCAACACACTTCCTTGTCAACAAGAAACCCCCACCGTCATTTTGCAAGTAAGCTAAGGTTAAACAAATCCAGGTGTTTGACCCCCAAACCACCTGAAGCTTTTGGTAGGCACACTTTTAACCAGTTTACCCATGAGATGCCTTTTTTTTACCTTCCTCACCACCCCACAGAAAAGACCTCTGAATCCCTATAAGAATTTTTGAGAACTGTCCTCGGGACTCTAAAGAAAGATAGATAATAAAAAGGTATACTTGAAAGCACTAATTTTAAAATGACAATTTTTACCTCCAAGAGAAAGCCGTCTATATTTTCACCTAGCCAAACTCTTCCTCATCACCGCAATGACTGGCTGCCAAGTAGATATTGTTCTCAGACTTGCACCAACGGGTAGGCCCAGATAAGTAAAAGAAAGACAGTCGGTTGATGAGTGTGATTTCACCTCATATTTCTTTCATCATTTGCATGCATTTTCATGTAGATTAGGCATTTTTGATTTTTATATTTGTTATTTTTTCCCTTTGGAACGGGTAAGGTGGTTCTGTGGTGTTTTGTGTGCAGGAATTTATGATTAAAATGATCAAGACCAGTTAAATTGGAGTTTGCATGAAGATGGAGCTTGAAAAAGCAAGGAAAATGAGCAAAGCAGAGACCATCACGGCCTGGGTGTGACCACCATCACGGCCTGATCGCATGGGACTGAAGAAAAAGAAGAAAATGCAAGTCAGAAACTGTCACGGCCTGGCCGTGACAGCCAGCCTGGCCGTGACAGACATCACGGCCGTGACAGCCCTCCAGTGCAATAAATAAACAAGACAGAAGCTGTCACGGCCTGGCCGTGACAGGCATCACGACCGTGACGCGTTAATTTTAGGATTCTGATTTTCTGTTTTGATCTGATTTGTAATAGCTTTAATCCCAAGTCAGCCTACATTATAAATAGGACTTTTAGGCTCGAAAATAGGGGATCTCTTGACTGCTACCTTAGGCTTAATTTAGGATTTCTCTTCTTCTCCAATTTCTTCTCTTCTCTTAGGATGTTTATGTTCTTGTTAATCAAGATTGCTATGACTATGACAATGCTTGAGTAGTCGTTATATTTTTAGGAATTGGGGCTATGCCTAAGACTCGTTTTATGTGATGAATTGACATTTTGCTTCTTGATTAATTTCAATTTGCTTTCGATTTAATTCCTATTGCATGAATTACTTGTGAATTTGGTGCGCACTTATTTGCATGTCATAGATACTCTAAGGATGAACCTAGCGGTGAACTTATGTATTGGATCTATAGGGATTGAACTTATGACTTAAATCACGAGAGTTAGAAGCGGTCCTTCGAGGGTTCATTGAATTGTCACAAATCTTAATGGGTTTAATTTAAATACAATTACCACGAGAGTAGGGGTTAGTTTAATTGGGCACGGTTCTTGTATCTCGAGAGGGAACATTAACTTTATTAGGATAAATTCACCTTCAAAGCAATTTTGATAATTAACAAGAGGGGTAATCAATTTAGTAGCATAAGCAGTCTTGTTAGTAACTCAATTCCTGGAAATCTCTTTTAATTTGAAAAACACCAGATTTGATTTGATTGCGATTTTATGTGATTGCGTTTTAATTACTAGATTTGTTAGTTAATTCTTATTTCAAAAACCAAATCTTTTTCTTGTTTAGTTTAATTAATTTAATAATTAATTGTTGTTCAAGATCACAGTCTTTGTGGGTTCGATCTTTTTATTACTTGACGACGAAGCCGTACACTTGCGGATTCATGCTATCATCGGTCTTACAACACAAAAAAGAAGACCTAGCTGAGATGAACTCATCACCGGCGTTGATCCCATATAAAAACCTCTTGTGGAAATTTACCTTAAGGTCATAAACCATTTCAAAGCACCTAAGCACCGCCTTGATAATCCACAGATTATTGAAATAAGCCAATTCTATGAGCAAGGTATACAAGCCCAAGTCCACAACACCATTCATCAAATAACCTAACCCTTCAGCAACAATGAGAAAAAGGAAAGATGCCAGAGGATCCCCTTACCTAAGACCCTTCTTCAAATCCACTTACTTTGTAGGGCTACCGTTAACTAACACCGAAACCCTACCTAAAAAGACAAAGGCTTCCATCCAGGCTAACCATTTCTCAGAAAACCCCATCCTCCTCATCATATACCTCAAGAAATCCTAATTAACCGAATCATAAGCCTTCTCAAAATCTGCCTTAAGAGTGAAGCAGCTCATCCCCCTCTTCTTACCCTAGTCCACATTTCTTTAATAGTCAACACTCCATCAAGAATTTGCCTATTGGAAACAAAAGCAGACTGACTTGAGGAGATAAGGGAGCCTATTACAGACTTCAATCTTGAAGCTAACAACTTAGAAATAATCTTATGGAAGCACCCGATCAAAGAGATAGGCCTGAAATCTGAGACTCTTTGAGGATTGTCTCTCTTGGGAACCAGAGCAACAAAAGAAGAGCAAATCTCCAAAGGCAACTATGAATTAGAGTAGAACTCCTCCACCAAAAGACAAACTTCAGCATTGATTGACTGCTAGAACTTTTTAAGGAAAGTGAAATTAAAACCATCAGGGCCTTTTATCACCTTCACAAGCCCAGATAGTTTCCTTAATTTCTTCCATAGAGAAAGGTGCACACAGCCTAAAGTTATCCTCCCCATATAAAGTCCTCATAGCTATTCCATCCAGATTCGGCCTAGGCCGATGTTGGGAATCAAACATAGAACGAAAATGGTTAAAGACTTCTGATCTAACATTATCAACCCCCTCCAACCATCTTTCCCCCAGATAAAAGCACCAAAATATTATTTTTCCTTCTACGATAATTCACACAAGAATGAAAAAAGGATGAGTTTGAATCACCTTCCTTCAGTCACCTAATTCTTGATTTCTGGTAAATCAAACTCTCATTCTGCTTTTGAAGGCACTGTAGTTCACTATGAATGATCCTCCTCTCCCCAACCGCAACCTCAGAAAGTGGTCTAACCGATGCTAGAGCATCCGAAGCATTTAGGCCCGATACCAACTGATTGATTTTAACATCAAGATTACCAAAAATCTCAGTATTCCACCACTTTAACTTTGCCTTCAACTTCTTCAGTTTCTCTTTGAAGCAAAAAATCTCTCACCCAACCACTTGAAGCTCTGACCATGTATTTTCCACAAACAACTTGAAATCAGGGTGTTGTAACTAGCAATTATTGAAACAGAAGGGCTTGGGCACCCAATTTGTAATCACTCCTTTTAGCATGATTGGGCAATGATATGAGACATCCCTATCACCCACCCATTGCAGAAAAACCCTCCATTGATTTATCCAAGCTTCTGACAAAAGGAATCTATCAATCCTACTCATAGCAGAGCCATCCAGTTTTAACCACGTGAACAATTTACCAAGTACCAGCAAATTAATCACATTAAGTTCATACAAGCAAGTTTGAAAGTCAGCAAATTCCTGCTCTTGAAACTGAGATATCTGACCCAAACCTCTCCTCTCAGACCTGCATTTGAATGAGTTAAAATCATTAACTAAACACCAAAACTCCCCACCAAAACCCCTTTTTGACATGATGATATCTTGTCGCATGGATTTCTTGACAGCTGGGATACAAGATGAGTAAATATTAACAACAATACATAATGTGTTATTTTTTAGCCAGACACCACAAACACCTAAAAACCATTTCCAGAGAAATAGTAGTTTAGATAGAACAGATTAGAATTCCACATACTAAGGATTCCACCCAAATTTCCATATGGAACAAACATCCAGCTAACCTCCTGGCTGCCCCAAAGTGACTCACATAGACACCTTTCGACCACCTCTAATTTGGTCTCCTGAGTTGCCAAAAAATCTGCTTGTTGTTCTCTAATTAGATTCCTGACTTTTTGTTTTTTCAACCTCCTCCCCTCCCCAAAACCTCTGATATTTATTGAGACAATCTTCATGATAAACCATTCTTTTCAGCCGAAACATTTTTTTGCCTCTCTATCTCTGCACTCCAATTCATCTATAAAATTCACCATATCTGCTTCATCCTCCATAAAATACGAAGCTCCTAATATTTTGCATATAATCCAGATCCTGTGCAGGAGGTTCCCCTTACCTGTCTTTAATCCTCACATTACACCTTTGGATATCAAAATCTGACAAAGACTTACTAATGGTTGGAGACTCTTGTTGAAGTGGTTTTCAGGGGAACCAGATATATTGACCAGGTTAAACACCCCAGATCCAGTGCACCATTACACCACAATATGGCCCTCTTGTTGAGCTTGCAAGTGTTGCCCCACTTCTGAAGCATCTAGAGGATTCGAAGAAGGTAGAGAATCGGGTATTACCAAAGGTAGAACCATCGAATTTAAGGAGTTAGCCGCCATCACTCTCCTAGACATCTCCTCAATTGTTTTATCTTTTGACCATGACAACTCCAACACTCGAGCTCCGCCACCATCATAATTTGTAAAATAAGAAATATTGTCTTCTGGTCCCACCGACTCCTGAACCCTCGCGTGGCCTCCTCAAATGACGCCTCCCTTTCATTTTGGGTAAGCTAAAGAGGCCCATTGAAGGAATTCATTTGTGGGAACGAATAAAACCTTTCTTATTGGACCTTATTCTCGTCTTAACATGTTGATTCTTTAAAATTGAGTAGCACAAGCCCATATCCGAATAACACGAGTGATCTGCCTCATCCCTAAGATGATTTTTTGATGTATCAGTTGGGCCGAATTCGGAAATGGTCTTTAATTCGTTGGGCCTTTTATCTAACCCATTAAAAAATATGTGACCGTTCGCAGACGGTAGGCAAGCCTTTCCCCCTACACTTTGCTTGCACCTGATTATTTCTAGTTGGGCCCATACATAGGTATTCCACCCCCATTGTACCATCCTGGTTAGTAACCTCCCTCAAACCAAGACCACCTTTTATGCAACCGCTGAATGAAACAGAGACTTTTTCTGACCCTGTACAATCACTGCCTGCCACCTTGTAAAGCTACTTCCTTCCTACCTTCCCTAGGACCCGACCCCTCTCAGCCCCCTTGCTTCCAGTCGTACGGACTCCTTGGGCCTCTTGGAGCACCCAATTTGAATTTTCAAAAACTCTCCCCACTACGCGATCATCCTTTGACAAGGACTTCCCGGTCTGAACCCTCTCCGACACCTCTAACAGACTATCCACAAAGGAACTATTCCCATCTGAAGACGAGTCTAAAGTTTTCTATTTTGGATTCCTTAACCAATGCACTAAGGGCACTGGTTAGCATTTGCCTACTTTTTTTTAAAGGGAAATGCTAACCAGTGCCTTAAGGACACTGATTAAGAAATTGAAATAGTAAGTTCTTATTAGAAAATTGTGAAATTTTTACCTTGAACACTTGAATTTTTAGTTTTCCAATAAATTATTTCATACTCTTGATTTCTTAACCAGTGCCCTAATGGTTTGTTTGAGTAATGAGAGAAGTAGGGAGAAAGGAAGTAGAGATGAGAGAAGTAGGAGAGAAAATATAATGAATAGAAAATGAGTAAATTTTTAAGTTGTTTGGATTGAAAGAAGTAGAAGAGAAAAAAAATTAAGTTTTGGTATAAAGACATTTTTATCCTTATACAATAATGATATTTTTATGTTATTCTTGAAACACAAAAGGATAAAGTTGGAATTCCAACTATATCTCTCACTTCCCATCAGAATCTCTCCTTTTATGGGAAGAATTTTTTTTTTTGTGGGTCCCACCTTAATAATTTATCTCTTTCCTACTTTCTGGATCATCCAAATTGTGTACATGCATACTCTCTCTTTTACAGTTTACTTCCATCTCTTCCCCTTCTCTTTCCCCAATTTCTTGCTATCCAGTGTAAGAACATTGATTAGTAAAACTCTTTTTTTTAATATATGAATGTATCATTTTTTATACAAATTTTTTTATTTGATTCCTTAATTGATTTCCTAAGAATATTGATTAACATTCTATAAGGCTTAATGTTTAGTATCAAGGATCAAATGAACGTCTGGGAAAATGAGTAAATAGCCAATTTGGTCCCTGAAACTGTAAGGTCGTATCAACTTGGTCCCTGAAATTAACGAAATTCCAAATAGGTCCCTGAAACTGTAAAACGTTAATCAAGTTAGTCCCTCCGTTAACCCCAGTTGACTAACGCCGTTAACGGCGCTGAGGTGGCACGTTAAGTACCCAGTTGGCACTTGACAGCTGTACTAGGGACGAATTTGACACTACGTTTTCAGGGACCAAATTGCCATCTTGCTTCTTCATCTTCTTCCTCCTTTCTCCTCCTCCTCCTCCTCAACCACCTCAACCGTCCTGCTCTGTGAAGCTTCTTCCCATGTGTGAATTCAATGCCTCCATGTGGCCTACGCGTATGATCAGGGCTGAGCTAGCTAGCATTTCCAACAACAACAATCACTGACTCTTTCCAATGATGTGGTTCCTGTGAGATGGTTAAGCACCACCACCATCAAACTTCTTAGGGAATGTCTCTTCACAAATCTTAGTGAATGCTTGAACGATGACATGGTGGTGGCACAAGGCATTGAGTTGAAGATTGTTTTCTGAGTAGATCTCTTTCTCAAATATCATTTGAAGCATGGAATGTCAAATATCATTTGAAGCATGGAATGTCAAAAAGAAGGTTTCGGTTTTATGAAGGGGTCCAAGGCATTTTGACTTTGCATAGGAGGGAGTATAAGGGAATACCAATACCCTAAAATCGATTGGAAGGACAAGACCAAAACCACCAAAACCCTTGAAAACCCCAAAAAGGAGGCATCAAAGTTGAAAATCTGAGCTAACAGGTTGAGGCTTTCGTGAAGCAATAAGGAAAGGAAAGTGGGTTTAGCGCAATAGTTCAATTGGGTTTGCCTTTGATTCGTCTTGGGGCTGTACTCTGCACTTCAATTGGGTTCTTTGTGGTGTCTTCCACCTTCCTCCTTGGAGAAAGCCATGCCATGCCATGAGGGGACTCTCTTTGGAGACAATACGGCACCATTAACACTGTTTCAGCACTTTCTAGTTTCCAGTGGTGGGGCACAGAGCAGGACGGTGGAGGAGGAGGAGGAAGAGGAGCGGGAGGAGGAGAAAAGAGGAAGAAGATGAAGAAGAAAGATTGCAATTTGGTCCCTGTAACGTAGTGTCAAATTCGTCTCTGGTATAGCTGTCAAGCAATGTGGCAAGCCAACTGGACACTTAACATGCCACCTCAGCACCGTTAACGGCATCAGTTAACTGGGGTTAACAGAGGGACTGACTTGATTAACGTTTTACAGTTTCAGGGACCTATTTGAAATTTTGTTAATTTCAGGGACCAAATTGATACAACCTTATAGTTTCAGGGACCAAATTGACTATTTACTCCTGGGAAAATTGGAACAAGCGGGTTACGTAAGTGGAGTCACCCAACCATTAAGAGTGTGCCACATAATGACTGAATCACCGTCTTTTTAACTCTATTGTCACCATATAAATATCAAACACGTTCCATCAATATTCTTCCATTGAGATTATCAATGTCACTTTTAACGACACTGAGGAAATTGTAGTCTGTAGCTGACTGCCTGACTTGCTGCCTTTGTTGACTGCCGCAATTATTATTGGAAGTGTTGTCTTGTCGTGAAGAGTCCCATTTCAGTTTTCGTCATCGGATTTATTTCCCCTCTGATTATTGCAATAATGCAACGTTTTACTTTTGGCCAATAATTGCCACGTTTTTTCCTTCCTACAATTTTTACCATTTTATCCCCAAAACGAATGGCATGGGATGATTCGAAGTTTCAAAAAAAAAAAAAAGGGAAGACAAAAAGATGAGAGCCTCCTCTTCCATTGCCTAAAAAATACTATATGATTGGAAACGTGTGAATATTATTGTCGTTTTTCTTTTTAACAATGGATTAAATTATATATACGTGTCAGTATAAAGATATTTTATAGTATCAACCCATTATAAATTGTTATTTTATTAAAAATATATATTTCACTTTTATATTAAGTTATCTTAAAAAATAATCATCTTATGACCAATAATTGATTGAGAATATAAATTTTTTTATATTAATAATATGATTTTTCTAACTTGTGTAACTTTACACATGTTAAGAAACTTAAAATAAAAATGTTATGTTGAAAGTTGTGTATTTAATTTCTTGAAAACTTAAAAAACTATTCTTTTCATTTAATGATTCCTTAATATGTGCAAAGTTTCACAGATTAAAAAAATCCTTAATAATATATCAAAGCTAAACACTCTGACAGCGTTTGGGTAAACAACTTAATTAAGAGCTTATCACATAAGAACTTGTCGCATAAGAGCTTATGCTTTAAGAGCTTACGAAGAAAGGGGCAGGGGAGGATTCGAAGGGGGAAAACACAGAAGGGTCATAAGCACTTGTTAAAATTCCATAAACTTGGTCTAGTGACTTATGAAAATAAGTCAAAAACTCCTTATGGGATGGCATAAGTTACTTTTATAAGCTCTACCAAACACACTGTATAAGAGCTTATGTCATCAGATAAGTCAAAAGGAGCTTAAATAAGCTCTTCCAAACACCACCTTTGTATGTAACCTTTTAGCTACATTAGTTAATACTTTTATTAATATAATATTTTTTTTATCATTATATAATTATTTGTTACTCCCTCCGTTCCCTTTCTATGGTAATTTAAGGTTTCTACACACAGATTAAGAAAGCATTAATATATTAACATTTGTACCAAATTACCCTTATTTATAGTATCATTAATTATTTACAAATTCTAACCTTGGTCATTTATGTACCTTGAAAAGAAGCATTTGTGTACCTTGGTCAAATGTAAGATGCATTGATATGTGCCGCTTTTGTTTTGGAACATGCAACATTTATGATTGAATTTAAGTAGGGAAGGTTTAGTATGTTTTCAATGTATTTTAATTTAATTATATGATAAGGGTATATATGGAAAAAAATTGTCAAATATACATCGGGTTTATAAAAGATCCATTGTTTTGGAACAAAAACAAAAAGCTAAAATTACCATAGAAAAGGAACGGAGGGAGTAGTATATTGTTGTATAATTTATCAAAAGGTTGTAATGATAATCAAGTTAAATCTTAAGGAATGACTAAAACTCAAATCTTAGAAAAAATAGGTGCGGTGAACTTAAAGCCACAATATATTTGAGGGGTTACTTTTCCTTTATTTTTAACAATGCCTATGAAAATATTTTGGACAAATAAAAAAGTGTACGTAAAAAATATTATTATAATAATTTAGATATGATAATAAATATCTAAAAATTAAATTCTTTGCAAAAAATAAATAGAAAACAATTTTGTTGACGTGAGCATAAATATTATATGTATGAACTTCACACAAAAAAAAAAAGAAGTATATGTATGAAGTAAAGCATACATTCAATTTAACATACTCTCTCATATTGGTTGGATACATTAGTAAGCGAAATACATCTCAATATAGATCAAAAATTTGAGTCACAGAACGGTACTTTAAATCATTATAAGAATAAATACAAATTGTTCAGAAATATAAAACTTATTTTAATTCTCTATATTTCGAAAAGAATTAGTTTAAACTATTGGTTGGGAATATATATACTTAGTGTCCCAAAAATCAATTTTGCACCAATTTTTTCAAGATAAACATTATAGATTATACACTTCATTTTCTGGGTTTGCTTTACCTGAATATGGCATTTAAAATGTCTTGGTTCATACAATATTTTCAGATTTTGCTGACTACGTTCATCGATCCTCTGCACAGCTCGCACCAATAATGTCAATAGGACAAAATTCGAAAGATACAGTTTCCGGGTTCTGATAGCTCCTCTTCTACCGTCCATCTATCTTCCACTTTTTTAATTTTTTATTTTATCATTCTCTCATTTATTTACTTTTGTCGAGTTGGAAGGAAAATAATAAGATTTCGTACTTAATAAATAGCTTTCATTTTCAAAGAAAAACAATGTTGTCTTTCTCTTAATTCTATAATTCTCAATTTATCATGGAACATTTTGCACAACTAATTAAATGAAGTCCCTCAAATGTGGTGACATCTTCCCAGATCGCCCAAATACAAAGATTGAGTGCCTAATCAACTGCTAGTTGATGGACCCATTGAACAGAAACTCCATGTGATCCTTCCAGCAACAACAAATGGATAAGAAGACGACATCCAACGAGGCATAATGCATGCAATAAAAGCTAGCTAGAGAAATATTATTTGGATAGCTGATCATTTAGACAATATCTCACATGATAATTTTATACATAACTGTTATTTGAACACACAAAAAGTGTCGAACACCATATAAACATATGAATTACGACTGGATCCCGCTATCATATTCCGGGTCCAGTATCTTTTCAACCATTGAGGCTACGGAGTCACCATTTTGTATTCACCAAACGATTCTGAATTTTATATACAAAATACGTATACTTTTTTCTTGAACTATCAAGTGTGGTAAGAAGTTGTTTGAATTAGCAGTGGAAAGCATCATTTGAAATTCTGGGGTGCAACGTTGTTTTCGAGATTTGACTTAAATTATATAAAAGGAATAAATAAATAAAAACAGAAGTAGAGGTATAGAAGGAAATAAAATTAAGATTTTGTACCCATACAAATCTAAATAAGAAAAAGAAAAAATTGAAAGTGAAGCTAAGTCTTATTCATCAGTAATTGGGTGTAATTGGATGAGTTTGTGGAGTAAAATATAGATGTCTCAAAATGATACGTAACTTGCCCCAACGGATCAAATCCCAAGTAGTTCATGATATTTGAATGCACTTTAGTTGGGTGTTGATTTTAATACCCCATAAACTAATCCCCCACTTCCCAACTTCATTTTTTAAAAATCTATTCCCACAAATACCCTCTCTTTCTCCGTCTCCCCACTACACCCTTGCCCTTCCTTCCTCCTTTTTTTATTCTCCCATACATACCCGACAACACTAAAAATGCAATAACCCCTAAATGGAAAATAACCTTTTTCTTAAACCACTGTCAAGAAACTAAAGAAAACCCTTGGGTCTTGCAATAAAATACAAAAACAAGTTTCTATGTGTTATAAAAAAAGTTCATAACACATGGAAACTAAGTTTCCACGTGTGTTAAAAAATTTTCTAACACATGAAAACTAAGTTTCCGTGTGTTGTTATAAAATTTTTTAGGCTTAATTGCACTTTTGGTCCCTCGGGTTTTGCTCATGTGCGATTTTGGTCCCCCAAGTTTTTTTTGAGCACATTTAGTCCCACAAGTTTTTCAATTTGGCAAATGTAGTCCCTCCATCCATTTACTGTTAATTTTTTAACAGAAGTTGCCTGCCAAGCTGGAATTACATTTTAACTTATTTTCATTAATTTTAAAATATTAAAAAAATATAAAATTTGAAAAAAAAAAAAAGTTTTTAGTTTGTCATGTGCTTCTCACATGACCACTCCCAAAGAACCCTAAGCAGAAGCTGAAAGACCTTCATCCTCTTCGATGACGATGCAGGACGCGGGTTCCTCCTCAACGGCGACGCAGCAGAATGCGGGTTCCTCCTCGACAGCGACACAGCAGCATGCGGGTTCCTCTACCATGGTGGCTGACGTGGGGTCATCTTCTTCCCTTTTGAATGGAAGCTAGGGTTCATGATTCCTAAATCCATTCCCTGCAGCGTTCGGAGCCATATGATTCTTGTTGTTGTAACTTCGTTTCAAATAAAAGTGCAATTGCAAGCATGTTTAACCATGCTTAAGTATCATAAATGGTATGTATTCTTTAATCTCAGCTAGTCCTTCTTAACCTGATTCTTCAAGATTATTAAATGGTTAAATAAAAACTAACATTTTAACAATTGAAAACAATGTTATCAGAAGTTTCAATCTTTATTTACTGCCATGTGTTGTAAAACTTCAAGTGAAAATCCTCATAAAAGTGGGTTCAGTTCAAAGTCAGAACATGAAAAAAAATGTGCAGGGGTTAAAGAGTAGAGTGAACAAAAAAACAAAGTTTATGGAGGGGGTTAATTTCTTGGCAGAAAAGAGCATAGGTTTGGGGGGAAATGGGGACAATCTTCTACTCCCCTTCTCTGCTGCAACTCATGATTAAGGGGAAATGAGTTGCGTTCCATTCGAAGCCCCGCGATCACCACAGTGGAGATGAGCTGCGTTCCATTCGAAGCTTTGTGAGGTTGATTGATTGTGGGCAGGTGATGGGGTTCTTTGGGAGTGGTCATGTGAGAAGCACATGACAAACTAAAAACCTTTTTTTTTTTTTTTTTTTTTCAAATTTTATATTTTTTTAATATTTTAAAATTAATGAAAATAAGTTAAATTGTAATTCCAGCTTGGCAGGCAACTTCTGTTAAAAAATTAACAGTAAATGGATGGAGGGACTACATTTGCCAAATTGGAAAACTTGTGGGACTAAATGTACTCAAAAAAAAATTGGGGGACCAAAATCACACATGAGCAAAACCTGGGGGACCAAAAGTGCAATTAAGCCAATTTTTTACCACACATGAAAACTAAGTTTCCATGTGTTATAAAAAAATTATCACACATGAAAACTTAGTTTCCGTATGTTAGTGCAAGACCCAAGGGTTTTTTCCTTAGTTTCTGTATAGTGGTTTAAGAAAAAGGTTGTTTTCGATTTAGGGGTTGTTATCTTTTCGGCTCTGTCTCTTCGAAAGTATCTGTCACATTTTCAGTTCAATCTTAAACACTCTACAATTTTCACAGGAGTCGCATGTTCCGTTCAACTCATCATAGGTTGTTTTACAATTTTCATTTTATGCAAAGCAACATTTTCTTAAACACAACATGCTGGTTCTTGGATACAAGAAAAGGGAAAAGGAGCATAAGGAGGTGGGAAGGGGAATGGTGTAGTGGGGGAGAAGAAGAAAGAGAGAAGAGTATTTGAGGGAATAAATTTTAAAAAAATGGAGGTAGAAGGTGGGGGGATTAATTGATGGGATATTAAAATCAAGACCCACTTTAGCTCATGCGATAGGTAAAAAAAATTGGTAAATGGGTTGACGGGCTGGCCTATGAACTTCGGGCTATTTTTAATTTTATTTTACTACATATAATTTAGCCTAATTCAGAGCTGCTATTTGCACCTTACAAATTGCTCCAACACCTTGCAAATCAATTTTTTTTAAAAAAATTTCTTTCCAAATATACCTTGTCACTCTCAATCCCTATTTCTCACCTCTTCACACAATTGTCACATCCTCCACCATTCTCACCTCTTCCAGCACTGTCACACAACAATGGCAAGGCAAAAGGGGTCGAATTTAAAGTCGTCGGAAGAAGCACGTCTGTGAAACAAGTGAGTCTTTTATCAGTGTTGCAATTTTTGTCTTTCCCGGAATTTATTTTCCGGAATATTCTGGAAACAGAAACTGGATGGTGAGGATTTACATCCAGATTATGCATTCCGAACGTGAGCCTACAACAAAATTTTCTACAACGAATTTGCCTTTTCGCCTTCCTTTTGAATAAGGCCTCGTAGAAGCCAATGACTGGGCAATTTTGTCTTCAACTAAGAGGAAAACCACCCTTTCTATTCTGTCAACTCCAACATCAAAATTCCCAACTGATGACTACATGCCCATTTCTTTTGTCTTGCAAGACAGCCATATTCTTAAGGTGTCGCCAGGCTGAAGCATCCTATCCTCCAAAGAGAATAATTCTGAAAAGCTCTGAACTGTTTCTATATCTGAACTTGAATTTGTTTATGGATGTTCCATCAGAGAAAGAGTGAAAGAGTCCTGCAGATGAGAGCTGCTATTTGTACATCCGAATTATGCATTCTGAATGTTTTAGTCTTGTTCTACAATTCGGATTTCAACATCCAGAAAATATATTCTGGAAGGTATCCGGAAAATACAATCCGGAAGTGTCTGGAAACTGCAATTCGGAAATGTTTGGAAACCAAATCCGGTTGTTATCTGGAAAATGAAATCTGATAGGCCTATTAATGTTGTATTCAATATAGGAAGGGTTTCAGACAGAGAAGGAAAACATTGGGGTGAAAAGGAAACCATGTTGCGAGACGATAGGAACTTACGGAATGTGAGGAGGTGAACAGTGGTGGCGAGGTGCATGCCGAAGACTGTTGTGGAAGGGTTATGCACTGCTGTTGGAGGGGGCTGCACAAGGTTGGTGATAGTGTGGTCTGGGTTTTTTGGACGTGAGTGGGAGAGGGATGGAGAGTGATGACAAGGGTATATTTGGAAATAAATTTTTTTAAAATTTTATATTTTCAAGGTGTTGGAGCAATTTGTAAGGTGCAAATAGCAGCTATCCTAAATCAAATATGCATGGGTAGTGCATATGCCTCAAATAAATCTGTAACAAGAAAATGGTCCAAAAATAGGTCATAGGATTCAGCCCACACCCCACCCAAAAAATAGCCCTGTTACATTTGGACCATAAGCAAATCACCAAGGATTAGGCTGATGCAAACATCTTGACACTGTCAATGGGGAACAACTAAAGGTCTCCCCCACTACACTACAAGTGTGTTTGGGAAAGCTGGAAAAATTAGATTATGCTGATAATCGATTTTTGTATAATCGATTATTGTAATAATCGATTATAATCAGAATCTGTTTTTTGTTTGGGTATGTTTGTTGAAAAATGATTTTAAAATAATTTATTTCATTTGGATGATGTAAAAAAAAATCACTTTTACATAGTAAATTACGAAAAAGGGTATGAAGTTATTTGTTTATAATATTTGGTGGAAAGTGAATAATATATTTTTTTAACATTAGATTTTTTTTGATATCTTGTCATCATTTTTTTTTTCTATTTATAAAAAATTGAATAAAATAACATTTTTCCATGATTATGGAAAACATGTGAAATATATTATTTTTTTACAAAAGTTAAATAAAAATAATATATATTTCAATTTAATAATAAAGAGAAATTGAGAGGTAAATTCTAAATAAAAATAAAAATAAAAATGTGATATTGATATACAACATAATTATCTATCACAAAAGTTAAAGTAATAAAAAATAAAGAGAAACAATGTAGTCTTTTATGATGATCCTAGACAGGGTTCTGTGCTAAGGAGACCAGTTCTACTCAACAAGGACCAAGTTAGGGTTACATCCTTCTTCTTCTCAAATTTTCCTAATGACTTTGGAAGAGATGAGCTATGGTCAGTTTTTAGCATATACAAGAAGGTTCATGAAGTTCATATACCACTTAGGAAAGACAAGCTAGGTAATCGGTGAGATTTTTGAATGTTCAGAATGACAGGGAGCTAGAGACACAGCTGAACTAGATACTCATAGGCAATAAAAAACCGAGTGCCAACATCCATAAATTTGACCGTGGTGGTAACAATCAAAGAATGATGCCGATTGCGGAACAACGAAGATGCGCAGCTGGAGCAGGGGCTAGAAATGGGGCTTCCTATGCAGAGACAGTATCAGGGGGTGGAAGATTTGAAGAAGGAAAGGTGCAACCGTTACAATCTTATAGGCGCAGAAACCAAAACAACAATAAAAAGACAGGCTGGAATTGAATGGAGTTTTTAGTATCTGATGAAGAAATGAAATGGTTACTTGGGAGCTTCATAGGGAAGACATTATCTCTGGATGGAGCTTTTTCGGTTCAGAGAGAGCTTGATTGTGTGGGTTGGTCTTCCATTCAAACAATTCCCTTAAGTGGGAATATGATGTTATTAACGGGAAAAAATAAAGACCCGGTAAAGGAATTTTTGACTCAAGAGGCCTCCCTGCTATCAAATTGGTTTGAGGAACTAAAAGACTGGAACCCAGAATTTGCAGTAAGATGAAGACGAGTTTGGGTGTCTGTTACTGGAATCCCAGCACACGCCTGGAAAGAGGAAGTATTTAAAAGTTTGGTTGGCTCGGTGGGAACGTTTGTGGGATTAGATAAATCAACTTTCCAAAAGCTAAGAATGGATGTGGGAAGGGTCCTTGTTATTGTATCCAGTCCCGAGGTGATAAACAAGTTGGTAAGGGTGAAAATCAATTCTTCTTTCCATGAAATAAGATTACTAGAAGAACCATTTTCAGTCTCCTTCTATAAGCTAAACTCAGATAGGAAAATTCAAAGCTCCGAGGAGTTCTCTTCAAACAAGTCAGATTGTGTATTTGAAACATTGGATAGTCTTGAAAAGGTGTCGAAAACAAAATTATATTCGTCTATCTGATGTGGGTTGGATGGAGGTGGGTTAGGACACATGGACAGTCAAGGAATCCAGAATTTTGGTATTTCAAAATTTGAAATTGGTGAGGAGAAAGACACTAATGTCTTAGCGAGGGCTAGAAGGTTCCTATCGCTGCAAGAAAAAGGGACTAGCTTGGGGTTAGTGATTCTTCAAAAATAGGGTTCCTCACAGGAAAACTCTAATTTAGGCGGCACAAATAAAGGGTATGTCAGGCACACTTTTTATGACGGAGGTAGGGGAATTAGTAAAGTACATGTTTCAGTGGAAGACTTAGAGGGTTTTCAATTGAATGGGCCGAAAAAACAAAAAGGAAGGAGAAAATGTGGGAGGAAACAAATATATTGGATCGAGAAAAGAATATAAGTGGGATTGGAATGAGGTTAACTACACACTGGGCCTAGAAGTTGTTGGGTTGGAAAATATAAATTTGATGAGTGATAGGTTGGGAATTGATCAAGTCACGCATGGAAATTCTGAGTTGGACTGCGAAGAAAACAAACAGGAACAATAAACAAAGGAAAGAAGGAAAAAAGAATGGGTCTTATGAATCTAGGAAAATTAGGCCTTAGCGAAAAAAATAGGGAGAAGGAAGATAAGGCTGTTAAGGGGAAAACTACCCAGAATGGGATCACTGGAGGGTCTAGCAAGGACAAAGAAGATGGGAACATCCTTATAATTGCTTTATTGGAAAAAAAAAGTGAGAGCTAAAAAACAGAGAAAAAATTTGAAGGAAGATCCAAATCATTCAGATAAGGGTCCCTCGGGTGCCTCCTGCAACCGACCAAAGAAAAAGGCTGGGGGGGGGGGGAGATTAAATTCCTCTCCAATCTAGCATTTGGTTCTTCGTTCCCCATATCAGGTAGACGCAAATTGGAAGAATCTAAAGTTAAAAAAGAAAAAATCAGGAAAAAAGGAATATACTATTAGCAAGAGAAGATGCAAAAGGCCAACTAATAGGAAAGGTTTGCAGGATCGAGAAGATGTAAGGCAGGGTTCATGTAAGGATTGGGGCGAGAGAGAAAAAACCACTCTATCAAATGCAGAGGGGAGCCGAGCAATGCTGCCAAGGATAATGGGCTGGGAGCGAGTGATAGTATCCCTCTTATAACCAATGGTGGAATAGTCTCGGTAGGTATATCTATAACTGATTCAACGATTCAAAATTGTAATAGTGTTCTAAGGGGAAGGATAAGTTTATCTCCTGCTGGCAGAATGTCTGCTGCCAAGCGTATTTGGAAAATAGGTTCACAATTAGGTGTTTCTTTCGGTGGGTTAAAAGATTCAATAATTAGGAAAATTAAAGATATGGAAGACAGCGATCAACAGGGGGTCTCGGATTTGGGGGAGAAAGATGTGTCAAAATGAAGGTAGGATCAATAAATATAAGGGGTTTGGGAGCAGAGATTAAAAAAAGGAAAATACGCTCCTTTGTGCACTCGGAAAAACTAGAAATTTTGGTGGTCCAGGAAACTAAGCTGGAAATGATGGATGCCATTATATGTAACCAGTTGTGGGGTAATGCTAAATTTAATTGGACTTTTTACCCTTCAATTGGGAGATCAGGGGGTATTTTGAGTATGTGGGACTCAAATAGTCTATTTTGCCTATTCTCCTTTGCAGAAATAGGCTATGCTGAATGTTGTTTTGAAAGGGGGCACAACAGGGTTAAGTGCTTTGTAGTGAATATCTATTCCCCATGTGGGATAGAGGGAAAAAGACAATTGTGGGCTGCCCTGATAAGGCTAAAGGTTGCCTTTGGGTCGGGTAAATGGTGATTAGTAGGGGATTTCAATGTAGTTACTAGTCCAAGAGAAAGGAGAGGCCTAGTCGATGTTATGGGAACCTTAGCTTAGTTGATCCCCCTTTGTTAGGTAGGAAATTCACGTGGTATAGGGCGGATGGCTCAGCAATGAGTCGCCTTGATAGATTTCTTTTGACAGATGAATGGATACAAGAATGGGGTGTTGTGGCGTAGTGGGCCCTAAATCGGGATGCATTGGATCATTGCCCGATAGTTTTAAAGGATGGATCACAGAACTGGGGTCCCAAACCATTTAGGTTCTTTAATTGTTGGCTTGACCACCCGGGGTTTAAACAGCTGGTTGAATCAGCTTGGGTCAATATCACATTTACCGAGTGGAAGTCTTTTGTATTAAAAGAAAAGTTGAAATAATTGAAATTAGTTATCAGGACTTGGAACTCAAATGTGTTCGGGAATGTTGATAATAATTTAAAAAATCTGGAAGAGGAGATAAGTAGATTGGATTCAAAAGCTGAATTGGTGGGTTTGACTGAGGAAGAGGTGAATTTGAGGATATCCAAGTTTGTAGATTTGTGGGGCGCTTTAAAAGCAAAGGAAAGTGTGTTGAGACAAAAGTCAAGAATACAATGGTTAAGAGAAGGAGACTGAAATTCCTCCTTTTTCATGCATGTCTTGAAATTCGTATGAGAAGGAACCAATTAGTGGCTATAAAGGTAGATAATATATGGATTGAGGGAGTGAACCAAATAAAGAATGAAGTACTCAATCATTTTACTAGGATGTTCTCTGAAACATTCGTGGATAGGCCTAAGTTAGATGGGGTAGTTTTTCTTAGGATTGATGTAGTTACTAGGGAGCGACTGGTGTCAAACTTCACAATGGATGAAGTGAAAGATGTAGTACAGAGTTTTGATGGAAATAAATGCCCAGGACCAGATAAGTATAACTTCAAATTTTTACAGACCTTCTGGGAGTTGATTAAGGAAGAAGTATGGGGGATGGTTAATGAATGTTTTGAATATGGAAAACTCCCATCCAGCTTCTCTTCCTATTTTGTGGCTCTGGTTCCAAAAATTAAAAATCCTCATGAGCTGGGTGAATTTAGACCGATCTCCGTTTTGGGGTGCTTATACAAAATAATTTCAAAATTGTTTTCAGACAGGTTAAAGGGCGTTTTACAACCTATCATCTCTTGCAACCGGTCGACCTTTCTTCCAAACAGGAATATTTTCGATGGTGTGGTGGTTATAAATGAAGTTGTTGATTTCGAAAAAAAGAAAAAAAATGCCTTATTTTAAAAGTAGAATTTGAAATGGCATATGACTCAATAAATTGGAAGTCCTTAGATTATATGATGGATAGGCTAGGTTTCTGTGAAAAGTGGGAAGGTAGATCAGGGAGTGTATATGCTCGGGGAGATGTTCAGTTTTACTAAATGGTAGCCCGACAGAGGAAATAAATATACAAAAGGGCTTGAAACAAGGTGATCCTTTGGCCCCATTTTTTATCTTATAGTGGCCGAAGGTTTGTGTGGTCTCATGAATAAAGCAGTATCCCTAGGGAAGTTCTCAGGGTTAAAAATTGGCTTTGGGGGTCCACAAATTTCATTACTCCAGTATGCGGATGATACTATTGTAGTGGGTGAGGCAAGTTGGGATAATCTTTGGGTGATGAAATCAGTTTTCAGATGTTTTGAATTGGTCTGAGGGCTGAAAGTAAATGTTAATAAGACAAGATTGTTTGGTATCAATGTTGATGAGGATTTTATGTCCTCGGCAGCTGACTTCTTAAATTGTAGAAATGGGGTACTTCCTTTTAAATACCTGGGTTTGCTGATTGGAGGAAATCCGGGGAGCATTTCTACTTGGCAACGAATCATTGGAGCCTTAGAGAGACGCTTGACAGTATGGAAGGGAAGGCATCTATCCCTTAGGGGAAGGATTACCCTTATAAGCTCTGTCCTTAATAGTCTTCCTATCTACTTCTTATCATTCTTCAGAATGCCAAGAAAAGTTCTTCAGGTTTTAACTAGGATACAAAACTTCCTTTGGGGGGGAGGTGCTCAGATAGGAGGAAAATTCCATGCGTGAGTTGGATGGTGGTGTATAAACCACGAGAAGAGGGTGGCCTGGGTATAAAAAGTTTAGACTGGTTCAATGGCACTCCTAGCAAAATGGAGATGACGCATTCTTAAGGAAGATCAAGGGATCTGGAGACAGGTTCTGGAGTCTAGATATGGGGTAAAAGTAGAGGGTTCGGGGGGCTTAGATGTTGTAGAAGGTCTAAAAATAAGGTCACAATGGTGGAAGGATATATGTAGATTGGGGCGTCTTAACTCCTGCCCAGATTGGTTCCAGGAGGGACTAAAAAGGAATCTTGGGAGGGCAAATAAAACAAAGTTCTGGGAAGATGTGTGGTTTGGTCCAAACAGGTTAAAGAACTTTTTCCCTAGGACATATAATTTATCAGAGGATAAGGAAAAGGAGATAGAAAAGGTAGGAGTTTGGTCAGAGGTAGATGGATTTGGAATCTTGCATGGAGAAGAAATTGCTTCGATTGGGAACTGGGGGAAATGTTAGAATTTCAGGGTACTATTCTTCTGGCAGCCCATTTAAACAATGGGGAGGACTTATGGAAATGGACTCTGGAGGGTTCAGGGTCTTTCTCAACAAAATCTGCTTACATCTGGTTACACTGTCATTGCTCTAGTATTGATGTGAGGGAAGAGGAGGCAAACCTAATCTTTAAGTAATTCTGGAAAACAAAAACTCCACCAAAGGTTCTTGCCTTCTCCTGGAAGGCTATAAGGAAAAGAATACAAACCAAGATGAATCTGTTCAATAGGCAGTTATTGGGGCACAATAGGATGTGGTGTGTGAGTTTTGCAAAGTAGAATTGGAATTAGTGGATCATTTGTTGTTAAACTGCAATCTGTCAAACTTGGTATGGCGGAAAGCACATGGTTGGCTAGGTTTTTAGGTACCATTACCGGCAACAATTGAATAAATATACTGGATTCATAAGGGGTTCTTCAAAAATAAAAAAGGAAAGAGGAGAGCCTTGGTAGTATGGCACGCGGTTGTATGGACAATTTAGTTAGAAAGGAATGCTGCCATCTTTTCAAACAACTCCTTTGATCTGTTGAGGATTTTGGACCTGATAAAATACGGGTCTTGGTCTTGTTAGATGCGGAAAAGGGATGGAATTTCAACTTTGCTGCATGGTGCTCGAACCCTGTAGGCTGTTTACAGTAACTATGGGATGGTTGATGGTACAAAAGTAAGTGGATATGGGTCTGTTTCTGTTGAAATTAAAATCGGTTATATGAACTAATACTTTTGCAGGGACGAGAATTACTTGGTGGCTACTTAGGCACTGGAAGGAAGAGTGAGAGGACTTGTGAGAGTGAGTCAGTATTCTGTGATATTGAGTACCAAAGAGAGTTTTTGTTACAACAAAGAAAACAAAGAGTGAAAACACAAAATTGAGAGCCTGAAGAGTTTCAGGAGTGCTACATATGAGTGACCTAAAGAAGTGATTTATGGAGAAGATGTTTTTGTTGCCAACTAAAAAATGATTTGGACTGTGTTTAATTCTCCGTTATGCAGGTTTTTACCTCTTACAAGGGCAGTGACTGGATTGGAAGCAATTAAAGAAGGCTGGGGGATTGAGTGAGAGTGAAAATTGGGTGTAAGGGGTTTTATTCTGTTTTTGCAGAGAGACTACCAAATATTGAGTGAACTACTAAAAATGGGTTGTGTGTGTGTGTGTTGTGTCTTGTATCTATGTCCGAATTCTTGCTTATATCGGTTGATGATTACAGTTGGTTTCTGGTGGCAACGGGTTAGGGGAAGACAATCTCTCATCCATCATGGATGGATGTATGCAATAAGGGGCTGGAAATTCTGGATTTATCTCATATCATTAGCTCCTATTTTGGATGTGATTATAGACTATTTGCTTGCGCATATATCCAGGTCTGTTCTCCCTTTTGAGTGGTGGTTTACAATTTGAAGAGGGATGTTCTAGGTGGCTTCATGATATTGGACGAGAGGAAACACTGATTATATTTTACTATGCCTTGGCTTCATGATTTTATCTCTGGAATATATATCTTGAATACATGGTATGGTATGTAATTTTCAGTCCTTGGCAAATGCTAGTTCGAGTCATCTATATCTCAATGGTCCGGGTTGGTTTAAGGGGTGGTGATCTGGCGTAATTCCTTGGACTTCAACAGTTATTGGTGTTGGTTTTTTTTCGGATGACTCTCAAGAATGATGGCTTCTACTTAGTTGTTGAGAATATGATTGTTTCTTGGCTTTGTTTCCTTTTGTTGTGGTGGTGCAATTGGCTGATATTTTCCTAGGTGTTGAGAATATGATTGTATCTTGGCTTTGGTTCCCCTGGTTGTGGAGTTGCAAGTGACTACCTACACAGCTGGTTCTACTTTCCTACAATGTTCTTAGTGGCCATCTTGTTTTTCGCTGGTTCTTAGTCTCTTTTCTTCAGAAGAACTGAGGAACCAATAGAGTCTTTGGTGTTCTTTTGAGTATCAAGTTGGCGATCGACTGTTTGGGTGTACTCTTTATGGTTTTAGTGATTTCTATGGCTAGCTCTGTTTTCCTTTGGGTTTTGGATGGGACTTTAACTTTTGTAATCACAATACTATCCTTATTTTAGGGTAGTCTTTAATTTACATTAGAGATTGTCTCATTTGTATAATGGGTTGGGGTACCCCTAGTTCTCCATTTAGTAAAATCTTTTGCTTACCAAAAAAATAAAATAAATATAAGACACACATGTTTAAAAAAATTATCTTTCATTGGAAAACAATATGGGGAATACTCAGAGATAGAGCTTCGAAATTGAGATAATCGTTTTTACATTTTTGTATTGTTCAAACTAGTTGTTTTCGGCACATACTGACAAAAGCCTTTGCTATAGGTACAGTGACAAGAATACTCGGAGAATTGTTAGGGCAATATGGGGAAGAAAAATTTGAGATACGAAAGTAATCAGATGTAACAATCTACCAGTCCTCAATATACATGAGATGGAATGAAAACAAGTTAAGATGTATTTTACAATGTATATTTAAAAATAAATAATGTAAATATAAATATATTATCATGTTATACAAAACCTATTAATTTAAGTCAAATACTAGTGCAGAAAATGGATTTCACATCGGTTTTTTTGGGCTTTTCACATCGGTTTTCAAACTGATGTTGAAAAAGGCCGATGTGGTTTATTACCACTTTTCACATCGGTTTTAAAACTGATGTAAAAAAGTCTGTTTCAGCAAGCCAATAAATCCTTTTCAGCAATTTCCACATCGGTTTATGAAAAAACCGATGTGGTAACCCCACTTTCCACATGGGTTATTTTAAAAACCGATGTGAAAAACAGAACTTTCCACATCGGTTTTTAAAATAACCGATGTTGAAAGTGGGGTTACCACATCGGTTTTTTTATAAACCGATGTGGAAAATTGGGGTTACCACATCGGTTTTCTCAGAAACCGATGTGAATTTGTGTTTTTTTTTTAAAAAAATCATCATTTTCAGTATTGACAGTCATTTCCCCTGTTTCAGTAATCCAGTAATCCAGATCAATACAGAATCTATATTGTCAACAGAATCACTTTTGTACAACCAAAACACTCTAAATTAAAAGATTACTAATAATAAATATATTCAATTACATTCAGACAACAAAGATAATTAGAAACCAAAAAGCTACATAGGATATATTATAGATTTCATGTCAAAACATATATCAGTCAAAAGCACACTATAGCTAGTACATGATGCGTTTATATACTAACTACATACAAACTATTGTTGGTACACTTCAAGAAAGAAAGTTGCCCAATGTATCCTTATGTTTTTTATGTCGGCATCAGAGAGTGGAGTCGGATTGTTGAATATCTGCAAGTTTAATTGGACATAAGATTATATCTTTAAAGTAATAAACTCAAATTAAACATATAACGAATCTATATATAATTGTTACAACTAATTGTTACCAATTAGCATTTACCTCCTGCCATCTTGGCCTGTCTAACGATTCACCATGACATATCCATATTGTATAACTCTTGCAAATCCCCTCGCAAATAAGATGATCCCGTATCTCGTCAGCTTCTAGTCGTCTCTCATTCAAACAGTTAACACAAGGACAACAAAACCTTCCGTCACTACTATCAGGAGCATTTGTTTTTGCAAATTGTAGAAAATCTTCCACTCCATTCTCTTACTCATCACTTGTCCGTCTAGCATTCATCCAACCGCGATCCATGACTAAAACATTAACTTCATACTTAGTCCAACATCTTCATCAACTACTTCTTATGATAGGGTATGGCCCTATCCCATTCGAGAAGAAACGTTTTCAACATTCGGTTAACAGTTAGTCCTTAACTCTCATGCTCATACTCGACGAAATTTTGGCAGCATTTCCCTTCGGTCTCCGACGTACACGACTTGAACGCGATGACATCCACCACGATAAAGTATGCACCCGGAGACCGAAAGGAAATGTATCAATCCGAACTTTCATCAGGTATATAACATGAGAATCAATGAATAAACTATTTTAACTGAATGAAGAAAAAGTTTTTTCCCAAACTGTCCAACTTGGACAATTCAAGATCCAATATAATGAGCTGTACCTTAAGCACGTACACGTGTGCTCATTAATATTACATCTCAAACGGGAAACTAAGGCTTTACTAATTAATAAACACTAAAAAAGTAATAAAACACTCCAATCCCCAAGTTAAAACAAACAAAAATAAAACTAGAAAAATAGAGATGAGAAAGTTTACCGGGTGTGGGAAGAAACACAACAAGTGTGGAAACGAAGTCCTAAGTTTCAAATAATCAAGAAACCCTGAAAGAAAGAAAATATATATGATTCTTAGAAACATTTAGAAAATAGAAACCTGTTTTGAAAGCATAATGCAGACATGAATCAAACAATACAAATCTCAAATCTCAAATAATACAAACCAAGTAGAAGTTCAAAACATCATATAATAATGGACACATTGTTCAACCAATGACAAAAACACTGCCCCGCTTGTAGAAGACCATAGTCGGCCCCAATTAAGCATAGAAAAGAATCAAGTATTTATGTGATTAGATTGAAATAACCAAGCAACCAAGTAAAAAGAACCATGTGAAGGATATTTTATCCATAGCAGTACAACACTAAGAGAAGCAATGTGTCCAAACTTTGGCACTACTTATTTGTAACATAAGTTAGAGTCCTAATAAAGAAATTAATTGATGGAATTTCCTTGGTTTGAGATTTGAAAATCTCTCATCATGAAACTTTTGCAAATTGACTATATTTGCTTTACAAAAGCCTAACCCCAGCTAATACATCTATAACAGAAAAAACCCTTTACAGTATAACATTCCCAGACCAATAAATATATCAAGGCCAGCCAAAAATCCTCACTAAGCTTAAGTTGTCCACTTAGCCTGAGATAACCAAAACAACACCAAGCAGACCAGCCCCGCAAATACTATGCGTGAAAGTCTGAAACATTCCCTAACTGAGCATAATGGCAAGGTCACAGAGAAACAAGGTTAATGAGGAGGTCATAAAAACAACACCAAAAAAGACCATCCAATAAGAAATGTCATTATCCTAGACATCCAAAATTATGCACCTGAATGCCAAGTCCAAAAACAGAACAGAACATTGGACTAAGACATCAATGCAGAATTGAAATCATCTCAAGTGTCCAAACTTCAAGTCAAGCATAGGACACTAAGAGAAGCAATGTGTTCAAACTTCAAGTCAAGCATAGGACATGGAATTGCAAAATCATCTCAAGCTGAGCCGCACAGAAGATATAACAGTGCTAAATATAGATACACTTCAGTAATTATTATCTTTTGTGTTGATTTTATGTTTTTGGTGCTACTAAAATGCCTAATCAGTTACAATAATCAAGTAATTAGTTTACAGAGATAGCTCCAGTTGCATCTAATAAGCCTTTTTCATCCGAATACTTACTAAGGTTCCTTAAGTTTTAACGAATTTACTCTTTAGCTCTTAATGATTGCCAAGAACATAGTCTATAATCTATACACAACATTCATGTCTGCATTATATCTTCATGAACCAACCAAAACATGAAAAGTGAGTGTTAGGTACCTGAAAGACGCAGGTGGCAGGGAGCGAGGCGGTGGGCACTGAGCGAGGCAGAGGCCGGCACGACAGTGGTGGTGGCTCGCGGATGGGAGAATCCCACTACGACGACTGGAATGCCGTCAAGATGACAGTGACGATGACAGTGAGAGGAAACGGAAAGGGATACGGCGGTGAGAGGAAATGGAGAGGGATAGGGCGGTGAGAGGAAATGGAGAGGGAAAGGGAGAGGGTTTGGGCGTGGTCAGTGATAGGAAATGGAGAGGGATACGGCGGTGAGAGGAAATGGAGAGGGTTTGGGTGGTCTGAGTGTGAAAAGGAGAGGGAAGGGGAAAGGGTTTGGGTGGTCTGAGTGTGGGAAGCAGAGTGAGCATTCAGCGCGAAAAATGAACTAAAACTGACAATACACATCGGTTATAAATAAAACCGATGTTAAAGAGTTTTCCACATCGGTTATTATAAAAACCGATGTGTAGTCTTATGGCTGATTAATTTTTTTTTGTTTTTTTTCCCATTTTCCACATCGGTTATCATAAAACCAATGTCTAAAATCTATTCCACATCGGTTATACCAAAACCGATGTCTAATCTTATGTCTGATAAAAAAATTTGTTTTTTGTTTCACTTTTCGACATCAGTTATACTAAAACCGATGTCTAATATTATGTCTGATAAAAAAATTTGTTTTTGTTTCACTTTTCCACATCTTAAAAACCGATGTTAAATAATTTATCACATCGGTTTTTATTATAACCGATGTTAAAATACTTCAGTTTAATTTCAAAAATGTCACGGCCTCCTTTTTTACATCGGTTTTTATAAAACCGATGTTAAAACTTCGATGTTAAATGCATATTTTGCGCTAGTGAAAAAATCTTAATTTATAATTAGTTATAAAAAGTATAAGTTTCAAACTAATATGTATAATCAAGTCTGTAGGTTGGGATGACTTGAAAAATAACTCAAACCTGATTTAAAAACACGTTTTTTCTAATTGTAAAACTTGCAAGCTTTTGAATTAGTTTCTGCAATGATTTATGTGTATTCAATTCGTCCATGCACTTTGCCAATATATAACTTAGAAAAATTGGTGGCAACACAAAAACAATTCTGTTGCTAGGAATTAAACCCGGGTCTGTCGAGTGAGAGCCGAGTACCCTAACCAACTAGACTACAATGTATTTGTGATGAATGTGGCATATATCTTTTTCTTAATATATTTAATAATTAACGATAATTTACTTCAAAGGCTTGTAGTGAAAATTAACAAATAACCGACAACATTTTCAAAGGATGAAAAAAAATAAAGGTGTGTAAAAAGACTCATTTAAATAAGGTTTAAATAATAAAATAAAATTCTTTTAACATGTGGAAACATATAATTAAAAAAATAATAAAAACACAATTATAATCGAGATTAAAACTAAAATTAAGAATGATAAAGATTTGTCTCATCATACTAATTCATCACAACTCGAAATTAATTGCAACGTGTTCGAGTTTTAGACATTAGAACCGATATATTTTTGGGTTAATTTGAAGTTATATTTCGAGTTTTTATTAATTTAGTTAGATGTGTAGCAACTTTTTTAGTATTTATATTAAAATTTGGTATTAAAAAAAAATTAGGAGCAAGTTCAATGTGGTCCTGTTTTATTAGAGAAAATTCTAGTATAATTGTGCTGGTGTAAGAAAATCAATTCATGGTGACTACTAATGAATAATGACTAATCTAAACTAAGATATACAATACCTTAACTTCAACTAAACAAATTTAGGAAAATACAACCTTGCCTGTAAAATACAAAGATAAAATCAATGAAGAATATACAATTTATAGTTGATAGCAGGGAAACTCGAACCGAAAACAAATGTACGAAAACACTGTTGGGGACATGTTCAGAACCAACTATCGCATTTAAGATTCGAACATTGACCCCAAAACAATGCCCTATACTCTTCATATATATGAATGATGTTTGTCTACCTAAACTGTTATTACAGCATATTAGAGCTAAGTTCAAATATATATAGCACATTGGTGACACCTTCAGCTGTCACAATTACGAGAAAACCAGACGTGAGAGCACAAAACCATGGTGTCATCAAGATACTTTGCAATTTTAGTCCTTTTCATTGACAGCTTCATCTTCAATTCAAGAATGTTTTGTCCAATGCCTCAACTCCAATTCAGAAAAAGCATTTCCATTTTATGCATGCATCAATATGCAGTCCAAACATTAATGCTTCATACTACTGAATGAACTTTCCTGAATATATTGAATACAATGAATATTGAATTACATTGATAGAAGTCAGGAGCTATCTATATATAGCATCCTGATAAACAAGACTTGGTCAAAAGAGAAACTAACATAACTACTAACAAACATTATAACTGATGAAACTGATTAATAACAACTTAACTAATATGATTAACTGATTGGAGAATTTATCTAATATCTAATACCCTCCCGCTACCTAGAGAGTATATGCTTAACACTCCAAGCTTGGAAAGTAATGCTGAAAAAGGAGAAGCATCCAATGGTTTGGTAAACATGTCAGCTAGTTGATGAGAGCTTGAGATGGGCAGCAGCTGAAAGAGTTTCTCTTGTAATTTCTGGCGGGCTATATGGCAATCCAACTCTATATGCTATGTCCTTTCGTGAAAAGTAGAGTTAGCAGCTATGTGTCGGGCTGACTGACTGTTGCAATAAAGAAGAGTAGGTGAAAGGAATGGACGTTAGAGATCATGTAAAAGATATGTTTGCCATTGGACTTCACATGTTGTATGAGCCAATGCCCTATACTCGGCTTCCGATGAAGACTGTTGGAGCCTGCTTCTTGGATTTCCAGGATATAAGGGATTCACCATGAAAGACACAATAGCCAGTAATGGCTTTGCGTGTATTAGGGCATGTGGCCCAATCTGAGTCACTAAATGCCTTCAATTGTAATGAGGAATTGACAGGATAGAATAAGCCTTGGCCAGGGGACAATTTGATATATCTAAGAACTCGAATGGCTGCATCATGATGAATGGAGGTTGGAGAACTCATAAATTGACTTGATTGTTAGACAACATAGCTAATAACTGGACTGGTAGTGGTCAAGTAGATCAATGTCCCAATTAATCGCCTATAGATCCCTGGATCTACAAGTGGTGTACCAACATCTTTGATTAACTTGGTGCTTTTGGGAGTGGAAACAGACCTGGCAGCAAGAAGACCATAATCAGACAAGATATCTAAGGCATACTTCCTTTGGAATAGATGAATACCTTTCCTGGATCTAGATATTTCTAAGCCAAGGAAGTATTTCAAGTTGCCTAAGTCTTTAATTTTAAATTGATTATGTAAAGAAGTTTTGATGGAATCAATTTCATGCAAATTATTTCCATCAACAATAAGATCATCTACATAAATCAATAGAACAGTAAAGGAATTACCAGACTTTTTAATGAAGAGGGAATGATCAGATGTAGATTGTAAATAGCCATGTTGAATAAGGAAGCTAGACAGTTTAGCATACCACTGTCCACTGGCCTATTTTAAGCCATAAATTGATTTATTTAGATTGCACACTTGGTTGGATTTAGGAGAAGAAATTCCTGTGGGTAAAGTCATATAAACCTCTTCATCCAAATGTCGATGCAGAAAAGCATTATGGACATCTAGTTGTTGAAGATACCAATTCTGAGAGGAAGCAACAAGTAAAAGTCTTATTGTTGTTAATTAGTTTAGCTACTAGAGAGTATGTATCAAAATAGTCAACCACATGTAAACCCTTTGGCTACAAGCCTTGCTTTATACCTTTCCACACTACCATCTGCTTTATATTTGATTCTGTATACCCATTTACACCATATAGGAGACTTTCCGGGGGGTAAATCATTGATTGTCTAGGTTGAGTTATGATTCAAGGTTGCAATTTCTGATTGCATAGCCTCTAACCAGTGGGGATATTGAACGGCCTGCTTATATGATGTTGGCTCAGTATGTGTAGAAGTAGATAAGATAAAATGTAAATCGGAAGGAGATAAATTGTGATAAGACGAGACAGAATATAAAGGGTAAAGGGGATTTTAGAAGCTGTTGTGGAAACAACATTACAGTGAAATTCCTGTAGGTAGTTTGGTGCCTTTTTTATGCGAGTTGACCTTCCGGTATGATGTTCCTCAGAGCCATTGTTGACAGATGATATGCCAAGAGGAGATGCTACTTCCTCAGAGTCATCGTTGACAGCGGAATTGTCAATAAGAATTGGTGTTTGTCTAGATGTAGCAGCCTCATTAGAAGATGATGATGATTGAGGCATATCAAATAAGAACATGAGATCTGTCTCAGAAAACACATCAATAACAACATAAGGATGTTGGGAATGCATAGGAATGTAAGGAAAAATATATTCATAAAAAATTGCATTTCCGGAAACAAAAGTTTCCCTAGTATGTAAATAAAAAAGAAAATACCCTTTAGTGCAAGCTTTATATCCAAGAAAGAGGCATTTTCTTGCCCTTGGATCAAGCTTTGTTCTATGTTGAGTTAAATTTGAGGCATATGACAAACAACCAAAAACTTTTAGGTCAAGAAATGTAGGTGGAACACCATGTAACATTTCAAAAGGGGTTTTATTTTTAAGAACATGAGTTTGCATTCTATTTATGAGGTAAACAGAATGACAAACTGCATATGACCAAAATTTTTTAGGAAGTTTGGATTGGAAAAGTAAGGCACGAGTGATATTAAGCAAGTTCTTATGTTTTCTTTCAACAACAGAATTTTGTTGAGGTGTCTCAACACATGAAGTTTGATGTGAAATGTCAAAAGAAGAATAGAAATCATGCATTTTAAATTCATTCCTTTTGATTGTACGTCCGAATTATCTTAATATTAGCAGTAAATTGTGTTGAAACAAAAGCTAGAAAAGTAAGAATGCAAGATCTTGTTTCAGATTTAGAATGCATCAAATAGAGCCATGTATGCCTAGTGTAATCATCAACTAAAGTTAAAAAATATTTATGACCTTGTAAATAACAAATACTTAAAGGTCCCCATATATCCATGTGAATAAGATCAAAAGGAAAAAGAGAAGAAGTTGTGCTAATGGGAAAAAGGCAATTTAGATTGTTTAGCTAAATGACAAAATTCAAAAATCAAATTTTTATTAAGATGAATATAACGAAATTTCAGGTAGAGTTGTTCTTGGACAACAATTGAAGGATGGCCTAACCTAGAATGCCATAAGTCAAAAGAACTAGAGGTCTTAGTGGTAGATTTATTAGCATGATTTATAAGGAAATGAATTGTCTACTGTTGTGGCGGGAAAGGCGCTGCCTTTCCCTCCTTCTGAGCCGTTGGATCAATCCGACGGTCCAGAAGGTGCCACGTGTCCCCATGTTTTTTTTAAAACCTAATTTATACTTTTGAAATGTTAAACCAGACCCACTTTCTTTGCACTGTGTACCCTGCTACCCGCCGCCCTATGCCTCGCCGCCAGCTAGCGCCGCCCTCCTCCTTACCGCTCCTGCCGCCGTAAGGTGAAGAAAGCATGAAAAAACCCAACTTTCGAGTAAAAGCCATTTGAACTTTCGAGTAAAACCCTCCGCCTCACCCTGTATCTTTGTGCCTCTCCACAGCCGTCGTGCCGCCGTCTGCCGCCCATCGATCGCCGATGCTATTGTTGCCTTAAAAACAAATGTCTTTAAGCTTGTGCAAGTATACACAAATGCCTCAAGTAATATAGAAACTAAGTTCAGATATCGTTCCCACAGGAATTATAATGGTGCAGCAAATTCTAAAACAAATTATATGTTCTAGGAGTTAGGAATGGTAACAAAAAATTATGATGACTGTGCAAGTACAAATAAACACACTTAGAAATAAACTGCAAACAGTGAAGGGATTTTTTTTGTCAAATATGGAGAAAATAGTTCTAGGTATGCTGCAGCATAAATCCTGCTTAGCTTATATTATGCTCTGAATATGCTCTAGCATCTAACTCCAGGAAATAAAAGTATGTTTTCCAATACTTAAGGGTTAGGTTCATTAACTGTTTTCTATTCTTATATTCAGATTAATTACACCACCCTCTTAATAAGCATGTTCCAGCTAGTTTAGAAGCTTGGATAACTATTCCTAGCCTATCCAACATCATTTAATTTTCCAATTAATGATTTATCTTCTATCTTTTATCAATTTCCGCTTACTTAATTCTTCCAAATCAAGCAAGCTAAATATCTAATGAAGTTGATAACTCTTAGTCAAATAAAAGTATACACGTGACAAAAGAAGATGAAGAACATATTCAGTTGCATAACTCAGCTAAGCATTCATTACATTTTCATACCTAAAGCTTAGAAGCGTTTAGCTCATGGTGAGCTTACAAAGAACACAATGGTGAAATAAAGAGCAAGTCATTACAATGGGTAAGAGCAAATTAAGTGCAGCAGCAGCTAGAGGAAGAAGAAGACAGCACAACCTCCAAGAAAAGACAAGGTACTATGTAATAAAATCAGAGTTGTTTTCTCTAGGATTTCCTTAAAATGCTTATATAGCCCTCTATTCTCTTTCATCCCTTTTTGGGCCAACAACAAAAGTAATAATAAAATAAACCTTTGGCCCAATACAAAAAAAGTGGGGCGTCAGATCCCTAGGCGCGTGTGAATCCGAAAATGGCAGTGCCAGCGCCTACAAGGAGAGAGAAATAGTGTCCTTGTCAGCTTTGTCCTTTAGTGCAGAGCCACTGGAAAGTAGCCCTTGCTGCAACAATCAATAGCTTATCCACCCACGCTTCAGCCCTGCTCCAACAAGTTTACTACACACGCAGACACAGAAAATTGAGACAATGATGAAGCATTCAAAAGCAATTAACTGATATTAACAATGCTTCACACAAATATTCACAAAACAACATTTTCTACCAAAGTCAAGACTCAACACCTCAAAGATAGCTACAATTAAGAGAGAAAAGGGCCTAAATAACTCTTCATTAAAAGAGTTATCAGCTATCGCTCCGTCGTAGCTGCTGCCTCCACGTCGCCATCGCGAGGAGAAAACAGAGAAAAAGCTTCTCCCCTTCGCGCTGCCTCGTTCGTCGCCCTCCGCCATGTCGCCGTGATAACAGAGCAAGGAGATAAAGTTTGATAAATTTTATTTGCATATCTTGATTTCTTCCTTCTTGGATAACAGAGCAAGGAGATGGAAGCAAAATTTAACTTCCAGTATTTGCAAATCATAAAATAAAATGAATGTTGTTATCTTATCTAATTTGTGCATATGCAGATTTGTCCATATGCAGATTTAGTGCTTTATGGCCAAATTTCCTTTGTATTTCATAGCAAGATAGCTTTAACTTACACATTGTTATGTGCAGACTACTGTTTGCTATTGCCATGAGAAAGCTGCCAAGCACATGAGGTCGCTGCAACAAAGAGTCTCATTGCACAAGCTTAAAGTAGTGAACTGGTTGCTGTCATGTGCACTTGTTCTATTCTGATACTGGAGGTTGGATTAAAGTGGGATGGACTAAGTCACTTAGGTTTATTTTAGCGAACTATGAATGTTCTGCTACTGTAATAAGAGGGTCAATGTAATAGAGATGCAATAGTATGTGTAACAGTATGTTGTGCTGCTTGTTATGGCCAATGACAATGTAATGTACTCTTATTGATTAAATTTAACTTATTGAATGAACTGGGACTTTCCTATTACTTTCTTTTTTTGATATTGATTCAATAAAATTTACTAACTATAATAAGGAACATATAGAAATGTTAAACTAAATGAAATTGATCAACCATAACCAATTAAATAATTCCCAGTACATAGATATCAACACCATCAATACACCAATTGTATCGAAAAACTATAATATTATCCACAATTAGCTTTAATTCTTTGAATACACAGAATTCAACATCATTAATACACCAAAATAATATTGTACCAAAAAACTATAATATTATCCATAATCAGCTTCAATTTTGCATATCTTCAATTCTATCTGGGAATGAAGGCATGATGCCTCCTCTTGCAATGTCTATATCATTAAGAGGTGCATACATAATATAACAAATTAATCAATACCATGAAAAGTAAAAAGGTAAGGAGAAACCCTTTTTATTCTTAACGACAGGTGACATTACCATAAAAAATGCAGTGAAACTAAATTGATCCTCTTGTGTTTGAGGGAGTTCATAAGTTGGAGGTGCCGAACAAGATACTCCATCGGGCATATGACTTGTTGACCCTTTGTCCTAAAAGGATTATGTAAAATTAAAACAAGTGATAGTACATGTAAAATTAAAACAAGTGAATATCAAATTAAAATTATATACCTGAGATGCTTGATTGTGTGGTTGTCCTCTAGGTGCCGAACAAGATACCCCATCGGGCATATGACTTGTTAATTCTTTGTCCTAAAAGGATTATGTAAAATTAAAACAAGTGATAGTACATATAAAATTAAAAAAGTGAATGTCAAATTAAAATTGTATACCTGAGATGCTTGATTGTGTGGTTGTCCTCTAGGTGGGGCTCCTTTTCTCTTACCAGACTGCTTCTTAGGCCAACTATTCAAACGCTTCTATCTCTTTAAGCCAGGTCGTTGCTTGAATCCCTTCGGTTGCATAGCATCATAACTCACAGATGCCGCGTTTTACCACTGTTATGATTGTCAATGTTTCCTGCTTGTAAGCGAAGTTCCATTATTTGCTTACACATGACATCTGCACTGTTATCTACAATCTTGTGGTATTCTTCACAAGACGACACATCGGCTGCCAATCTAATGAATTTAGAGACAACTTGTCTAAATCTCTGTGTGCTAGATAGTTTTGGATCTCATTCAATCTCCTTTCCCCTCACATCATGCACACCACCGCAATGGGCTTCTTTTGTCCACCTTCTTAAATTATACTTATCGGGAATGAACTTAACATCATTTGCTTCAAAAACTTTTAGTGCATGTGAACAAAGTATGCCATCATGGTTGACCGTAGTGATGACATATTGACATAAAGAGTCAGACTTATTCTCTCTAATATGCATAATGCTAAGAATAACTCAAAATCATTCTGAAACAACTCAAATACAGTGAGTGTGTGTGTGTGTGTGTGTGTGTGTACACTTTTGCCATTTGTGTTAGTATTGGTGACAACTCATACCATAACATTGCAAGCTTATGCAAGGACTCATACTGACAAGTTAGCTTGTTTCCTCTCTTCTCCTCAACAACTAGTTCAAAGTGTATGAAGATCTGGATAATATCCACATTCGGTTTCATACAAGATTTGAAGTGAGAATTCAAGCTTTCACTTAGTTGGGTACTTCGCATGCCAAGTGTGAATGCTTTGTTCATGTAACATGAAGCCCATTTTTCTTTTATAGCATAAACTGATTTGATCCAGTTATTTTCTAGTACATCATAGTGGTTGATTAAGTCGGTCCAAGCTGTCTCAAAATATGCTTCAATGCCAAAGTCATACATGCATTTCTTGAAATATCTTAAAAAATAACTTCCTCCCTTCATCAAGTTTCCAAGGTGTTTAATTCCGTTCTGCAACAAGTGCTAGGTGCATAAACCATGGCGAGTCTCAGGCATCACTTCAGCAAGTGCTCTGGCCATTGCTTGATCTTGGTCAGTAAAGATAGTCTTCGATTTCTTTTGGTTGTGTGCTTGTAAAAAAGTCTCAAACAACCATTTAAATGATTCAATTGTCTCGTCATACAATAGTGCTGCACCATAAATTACCGAACCCCTATAGTGGTTGAAACAAAAAAACAGAGCAAGTGGCCTATTGGCACGGTTGGTACAATATGTAGTAGCCAATGACATAATGTCACCAAAAAACCCATATTCCAACACAATATTTGCATCTCACCAAAACACATTTGTGATTTGTTCTTCTATATCCATCTGGTATGCATGAAAGAAAGACGGATTCTCCAACAATTGCCGCTGAAAATATTACGAAAGATATCCAGCCTCGCCGTACACCATACTTCTTTGTCGTTTTGCATTGAGGTAATTTTTTACATCCAACCGTGTATCTCCAAGATTAGATCTATGCCCTGCTTGTGTGCGCATAAGTTGAAATGTTGACTTTTGCCTTAATCCCAAGTCATCAACCAGCTCAATGTCATATACTTGGACTTCATTTATCTTTATGTGTGATGCAAGCATGTGTGTTGTCTCTGGAAGTTGTAAAGGGTGGTTATGTTCCTCTAAAAATTCATGGATGACAAGCTTTCCATTCTTTACTACAAGTGAAATCCTTGCTTTGCAATAAGTTTTAGTCTCGGGTCTTCATTTTCTAACAGAAGCATCTCTTTTGTCAACTTACACAGACAGGTGACCTGTCTGGTGTATTTTGACAGAAAAGCACACAAACATACAAATGAAAACAAGCTCGATATTCACACTTTAACCCCTTAGTTAGAAAGCAGATAATATAATCAAAATAACTAAAGAGAGATTAACACAGTTGCGTATCCTGATTCACTTTTTAACACAAAGAGCTACGTCCAGTCCTTGGCAGCGCCAAGTTTTATCCACTATAACTGATCAGTTTACAGACTCCAAGTATTGTTTGCACACCTAGCCTCTTCAGGCTCCAACACAAGTATTCTTTGCTCACTTAGCCTCCTCAGGCTTCCACAGGTTTGTTTTGAGAAGTTTGTTTGTAATAAATACAATCAGACAGACATTTCTTTCACTAACATTCAGAGAGTGAATTAAATGTAGACTTTAGGAAAGACAGCGTAATAACTTCAACTGATTGAAGAATACATATTGATAGAATGAAGAATTAAATGAATAGAGTAATGGCTCTTTAATGCTTTTAAATCTCGGATGTGTTCATCTTCAATGACTTCTGTATTTATAGCCTTCAAGCATTTAAGATCCGTTAGAGACATTCCTTCCAACGATGGCTTCAAGCAGAGCTTCATTAAATGCAATAGAGTCGTTCTGGGTAGCCATTAATGCTGTAGGAACGTTGGTTGTACTCTAACATGAAGGATCATGGCTTTATGCATCGTGCAATAGCCAAATCAGAGTTGTGCATAATGCGTTTGTACTTTGCAGAGTATATTTCCCTTTTCGTGTAATAATCAAGAGTACTAGGGAATAAAGCATGTTGGAAACATTCTTTAACAGGATGTTATCTCTGACTTCCTAGGTTGCTTGTGAGAATGACCTTCTGAATTTCTTGATAAGCGTGAGAGAGAGATTCAGAGTCTTATGTATGAGGGGACAGCTTCCAAATGCCTTTTGTACTCGAGTTCCCATCGAAGAACCTTAGACGAGTAGGAGAACATAGCAGAGACAGGTTGAAACTCAATTGCAGAAAGTCAACAATTCTAGTCAGCAAACAGGTTGACTTTTGCTTTTCCAGACAGGTTGTCATACATGTGGACAGACAGGTGAGTCTTACTATTATGATCTGCGCACTAAGTAGACAGGTTAGCAACCACAAAGTGGGTTAATTAAATCATTATCTAATGTTTATCTTTCATCAAAACTTAGGGAACTGCACACAGACATTTAGAGACTTAACAATACCAACTTTGGATTTTCAAAAAAAAAAAAAATGGTTCACAATCTCCTTCTCAATCGAACACTAGCCGTCTCTGAAATCTAGGTTCTTCTCAATCGGAACACTAGCCCGGCTTCTCGACAATCTGAATCTAGCTCGATATCTTGGCAATCCAGATTCAGCCCGAATCTCAGCATCGGAAATCTAGGTCATTTTCTTTCGTCAAAACTCAAAACAGGAACTCTAGCCAGTCATTTCGGTAATCTAGGTCATTTCCACTTTCATTGCCTTCCACTTGGTTTTCTTTTTCGTTTAGTGAAAACTAAATCGAAAAACCAAATACAAAAGTCTTCTCCACTTTTTTCCATTTATACTCTTTCGTTCTTAGAAATACACTTTCACTAAAACTGTTTCTTTTTGAAATCCATTTTTTGAAAATTTAGAAAAACACTAAAATCTTTTTCTCAACTTAGAACCAAATACAAAACTCTTACAAAAAAGATTTATCAAAGAGAGAATTTTCTCTAAAACCTTCCATTTTTAAACAACTTTTTGTAAAACCTAAAAGAAAATCTTTATTCTTAAAAGAAAAGTCCTTTCAAAATATCCCTTTAAACATTTTCACCAATTTTGAGATTTTCCATTTTCTTTCTTTTTCCTAAACTTTGTTCTATCTCCACACTTTCATCATTAGAATTTTCTTCTCACTTTCCAAAGAACCAAAACACCACTTTTTCAATCTTTTTGAGTTAAGGTATTTTAATGTCTTAATCTTTATTAACAAGTAATGACCAGTGTCATGCCATCAGCCAATCACAGTCAAGCAATACAGTAAATATAATCCAATACATATATCATCCATTTATATAATCCAACAACAACATGTCCATTTTCAACAAATTGCCAATTATCAACACACCACATTTTTCAATCAACATATTATCAATCAAAACACAAGGTACATGACTAGCAAAAACTCCTCAGACAAACTCCCTTTACCTCAAAGTGTGAAATATTGTTCTGAAATTGATCGTCCAAGCTTCAGTTTCCTCCACACAAATCCAAACAACAAACTATTCCACAAATCCTTCACAAAATAACATAGAACAAGTTAAATTTTGAAGAAATCCTACTAGCTCACCTAAGAGTGAAATTCGGTCTCCATAAAGAAAATAGGCTAGGTATTTTTGTTGAATTCAAGCTCTTGGATTTTGATTATCTAGGGACAAGAGAGTTTAAATCAAGCATTAGATATGAAAAATGGAACAAAAATATCTCACCCTCCTTCCTTGTGGGTTTCGGCCAAATAGGGGTTTCATGGGTTAGGGTTTTCATCTCATTCAAACTCTCAAATACTTAGAATTAGAACCTTAGATTGATGATCTAAATGATAATGGTACGAGAATCTCATGCATCAAAATCATGTTTGATTCCATTTTCATGAACAAAGCAAAATGGATTTTCAACCACAAAGAACATGAAAAAGACGTAGATGGCTATCAAGAAGAATAAATATGATCAAGAATGATGAGATTACCTCAAGTAAGTGAAGAAGAATGAAAGGAGATGATGATCTTGATGAACTTTCCACAAAGATGACACTTAGCTCTTAAGGAATGGTTATGATGTTTTTGGTGGGGAGGAAGAAAATGAGAGTTAAGTGTGTTTAGGGGAAGGGGGGAGCCGTGGGTTTAAGGTCATATTAGGAAAGAAAATATTAGTTAAGACATTGTTTGGATCTTTATAGAAAACCATTAATAGGTTTTACTTAATACAAAATCATATCTTTTAAGATGTCATCATGATTTGTCAAAATGTCATGATGTGACAATTTTCACAAGTCTCATCAATCACTTCCATCATCTTTGTTCCATAGTATCTTTGTACCACAATCAGTTTTGTCGTTTACCCAACTTAAGGTTTTCGCGTGCGTTTCGTTTGATTACTTCGTCCGAATAAAATATAATATTTATTTTAGAGCGAAAATTTGGAAATGACTCATATGTCTTAGAAATGGATAAGAATCATTGATATTTCGTTCACTATTCAAAATTAGGTTTTCTGATCAGTAAATTTATAATGTCAGTGAAAACGCAGACCGAGTTTAATTTCAACCCAAAATTTTACTAGAACTTTTTACTATCTAGAATAATCTAGATATGATTTTGTTTTAGTCAAAATCCTTTTCTAGGTTTAGGAAAAAAAAATATAAACTTATAAATATCTTTACAGATATTGAAAAGTATTAAAAATCGAGGTGTTATATATTTATTATTTTATAGTAATTTTTATTTTTTTATTTTCAACTGTCAGTTTTTTTATTTACTTACTTGTATCTCTGATTATTTAAGATTTATTTCAAACTTCAAAGGGTAAGTCATCTCCCTTAGTTTTTTTAAATTATTATTTTTTTTACACTATTTTACTATGATATTAACATACCTTGTCTTAATAATAGTTAAATGAATATTTCGATTATTTATAATAAAAAAATATATATTTCGGTTGAATGAACAAATGCATGAAGCGGATTATATTTATTCCAACTGTAAATTAATTACCCACTGCCAAAGCTTTCTAAGCTTTCTTCTTTCATAAGTTTGTGCTTTTTCTGAATACATTCCAGCCGTAAATTAATCAGCGACCACCAAAGCTTTCTAAGCTTTCTTCTTTCATCAGTTTGTGCTTTCTTAATGAATAAGAGTTGCTTTTTATTTTATTATTATTATATTTGTAAGCCTATATATAAGACATATATCGTAAGGTGGTTTAATGTGTGTGTTTCAATGAATTGAATACAATTCAAATACTCTCCTCCCTGTTGCGTGAGTGTCATTCTCATACGAATAAAATCAAAGAAAGTTCATAGAGTCATCGTAATGGGCAGCGGTAAGAGCAAGAGCAATGTATCGTTTGAGAATATTGTTGCTACTGTTGCAGGTGTAGCCTTGGCAGCTGTTGCTGTTATCGGTGCATTTGCTCTATTTGGTTCTGATTCAGGTTCTGATTCAGGAAGAAAGACAATGAAGGCTCCGGGAAGAGATGATCGCATTTTCAGAGATGATTTTGAAAGTGACCCAGCTGGATACTTTCGTGACTTGCGCAAATAGACTAATGGAGATATGCAAGCTCGGTGGAATTAATTAATGGAGTAAATGGCTTTCATTTAATTTAGCTTTGTGTTATCTGTTATGTAATGCTACTGGTTAAGTTGTAATATTTTGCTCTGGGCTCTCTTATAAGCTTTTAGCTTTGTGTCTTCTAGCATAATCAAAATAAATCTATCTACCAGTCCTTACTAATAGATGATAGCAAAATAGTTTTTTTTTTTTTTTTTAAACGATTTTTTAAAAAATAAGCTTGACACTTAAATATAACTGGTTTTTTGTAAAACAACTTTTTAGGAAAAAAAAGTTGAAAGTGGAATAATCCATCTTTCTTAAAGAAGCACTTAATGTTTATAAAATAATATCTTAAAACTTTTTAGTGAGACCTGTAAAAAAAAAAAAAAAACTTTGTAGTGAGTTATATTCACACAATATTGCAATGGGTAAAGGTCCAAACTGGTCCCTGACAAAAAAACACGACGACATTTTTGTCCCTGAGAAATAAAAATATCAATTTGGTCTCTAAGAATATAAAATACGGGTCAAATTAATCTCTGATAGGAACTAAAATGTTCCTGAAAATTATCCTAAAAGAGACTATTTTGACCCGTATTTTATATTGTCGAGGATCAAATTGATATTTTTCAGAAACCAAAATATCACTGTATTTTTTTGTCAGGGACCAATTTGGACCTTTCTCCTGTTGCAACAGAAGTATTTGTCCCTATTGGTCAAAACTTCAATATTCTGGAAAGAAAATGAATTTTGACAGGTTAGTCTGAAACAAGAGAGGCATCAATAAAGTTAAATTAACTTTTTAAAAAAAGAAAAATTGTTTTAAAGATTAATGTTACGATGGTTTTAGACCAATATTGTCAAAACATATTTTTTTTAAGTTGGATTTGAAGGCAAAGGGGATGAAAGGAGAGATTTATTGATGTATGATGTCGACCCTTACTTAGGAGCTGACAAGGTTGTAGACAATTCATGTCACTTAGTGAAACAAAACAAATCTGCAAGGGTTCATCAATGGTCAAATACAATACTTAATTAACACGAACACAATGTGATGTACTGAGTTTGATCAAATACAACCTTGTCCAAGTTTTGAAAATCTCTCACAATTAAATTATATAATATATGAATGTTTACCAAAAAAAAAAATCATATATGAATGATTAATAGTTAATTATTGATTATATGATCAATTAAAAAAAATCACATAATTAACTTTATATTATACTACCTCTGAACTCAATTATAAGCAAAAAAATACATATATTTGGTGGACTAACATATAAGCAAAATTCAATCAAGTCAACTCTATTTAATGCATCCAATACTGTTTCTACATCAAGACATTTATGAATACAGGTCATTTGTAAAGAAAACAACATGAGTAATAAAAAAAACATAACTATAACATAATGATACGTCTGGAACCACAACATAAAAAAGGATGGCTCTCAGTAGCCAAGATACAGACTATCAAAAAGTACCACTACCACAAAAAAACCTACAGCTAGTCACTCTAAAGAAAGCCATTGGGGATACCATCGTGGTCATCCCCGTCTGCAGGAGGTGTATCCGGAGAGGACACATCCACTCCCGCTCCAACATCCGGAACTACTCTGTCATCCAGAGGATGATACTCCGGTGCCTCTTCCTCATCCTCTTCTGGATCCTCCTCGATCCCCTCGTCGACCTCGGGCACAAGAACAATCGACGATGGAGGTGTGACCGGTGCTGCTCTAGATAGCTGTGGAATAGGTGGAAGATGATGCATCAAATCTCCCTGTGCAACCAAAGTTCCCAGCAATAGCCACATGGGTGGTAGTGGAACCTCGATCGTCTCAAAACTGTGTGTGCAGGTCTGCAGTCCGGCCTCATGTATTCCCCGCATCATACACACCATGTAACAGCCTGATTTTAATTACGCTGTTTAACGGGGTAAAAATATAATTATTTATATTTTAATCTGAGAGCTATAAAATTATTTTAAATGATTGTGGTGTAGGTTATTCATGAAAATTATATGTTTACTTTAATTAATGTTTATCCTCTAAGTTATAAATTGTTGGGATTGAATTATATTGGGTAAAATGTTTAAGAAATTCTGTTGGCAGTTTGAGTTTGATAGCGTAGAAGAATTTCATGAGGTGCAAGTCTTTGATACCTTAGGTACTGATTATGTCTCTTTCACTTAAAGGACTAAGGAATGTTGGGGATGTGGATTATTTGGATTAAAATTATGGGAGCATTTCAGAGAATTGAAAGTTTAGTATTTCTTATGAGATTGAATGGCTATAAGTGAGTATTATATATTCATTATGATGAGACAATAAGGTGGAAAGTAGGAATCATAGGATTCAAAGAGGTTAGGTTCATATCGTTGTGGAGAATAACTTTCTATGGATATAGGATTTATTAAGAGGAATTAAAGTATATTTATTAAATGAGTAGTTAAGTTTGAATATATTGTAGGGTACCTATAATGCTCAAATTTGTAATGCTATATGACGTATGATAATTGTTGAGTGTCAATTTGATGTTAAAGATACCACTTGGATAATATTATATATGACCTTAAGCAATAGTTGACGATTGATGGAGATATGATATAGCGTTGATTATTTATGATCTCAAATTCGATTTTTTTAAGGACACTAAGCTGCTAAGTTCAATTGCATAAATTCTATGGTGAGATATATTAGTTTTCAAGGAGTTGTGGACATATGAGAGATTAGGGAAATAAGTTACTTGATTTTAATTGTTGATGTTGATTAATTTTGAACCAATTGAAAGTGAGTATAGGATCGTATCCCAACTATGTTAAATTCGGGACATAAAATTCCAAGTTGTTTCTAGTGCTTTTGAGTGCTTAAAGGTTAAAGAAGGATGTTCATAAATATGACATATAAGTGAAGATGATTTTAATGTAATGGCTTAGAATTTTATTTTGAGGAAATTCTCAGTATAGTTGTTCGCTCCTAATTGTTGATTTATCCGTGTAATTAGGATCTTCATTGATATTGTGGTTGAACAATTTTATTTCTGATTTAGTTGCTAACTTTAAATCGTTGATTTTGGTGTAAGGATTGAATCCAAAAATCTTACCTATTTCTTGAATTTCCTGACGTTAAGCATCAATTCTATTTCGTTATAATTAGGCTCTAAGTGTAAGCCTATCAGTATAATCATTAAGTCGCATGGGGACTTTTGTGACGTGCATTTGTTTCCTAACTTAGATTCGGGAGGTGTTGGAATGTCATTATCAGTTGGTATCAATTTCTTAATTATTGAATTTATGAATTCAATTTAAGGTTTATCCTTATATATATTTTGTTGTATTGGGCTCGAAGTTAATATGATAAATGGTATTTAAGAATGAAATGAATAGACCAAATATTGGGAAGTTAAAGACTTTCAAAATCTTGTCTTTTGATGATTTTATTCTTGGATTTGTTATTAATCTTAACTATCCAATGTTATTCTTAAACATTATTATATACCTAATTTTAGCTTAAGTACGCTCAAATGAATTTGAAGTGTCAAATGAATTTTGAGTTGGGAAGAATGATTTGGGTTAAGGGTCTATTCGAGCCAAATTCTTAATAATAACTCTTTTTAAATTGACACCGGTGCTTTGGAACTTTTAGTTCCTACTTTGTTTGTCTTCGGACAACATTCCAACCTAATCATAGTCATTGTCATTCTGAAGGCATAGACACCAATTTACAGGATATTAGGGGACTGAGTGGGGGGCCACGGAGACCTCGTGGATAGTCAGGCGTGGATCCTGCCAATGGTTTAGTGTACAGCTACACTGTGCCGGTGGAGAGTACTCTCGTGTGAAAGTACCGAGAAGATGGCTGTTAGCGTACTCCGATTGTGGGCTTGTGCACTGAGTTGTTTGCGCATATTACCTGAATGCTATCTAGACAGAACATTATGACAACAATAATCTCGATGGAGCAGAGTTAGGTCTAGTCCTAAGCATGCATTCGAGTCTCAACCTTTTCTGAAACTATATATGTATTTTATAAATATATCCCTTGATATATATGTGTAAATATATCCACTTGTATGCTTGTTTGTTTACCTGCATGCCCATATCTACATTGTTAGCCTATTGTAGAATCTTACCTCCTCTGTTTGTATTTTCTTTTCTTCTCTGTTCCTTGTTGGCAATGATTATTTTCATACGAGGAGCAATAAAGAGACGACGAAGAGGAGAAATCAAATCCACTGTCACATAATTGACTTATGCTAAGCAAATTGTGTCCTAATTCTTTAACTAAAAGAACATTAGATATAGAGGGAAGAGGAGGTTTACCACCAATAGTACCAATGCCTATAACCTTCCCTTTCTAATTTCCTCCAAATGCAACATGTCCTCCTTTCTTAAGTTGGAGGTCTAGGAACATAGACCTTTCTCCTGTCATGTGTCGTGAGCAACCACTATCCAGGTACCACCAGTGGTGTTTTCTTTGTCCTATTGAGGACACCTACAACAGAGATTGTTTGTTCTTTAGGTACCCATAATTTTCTGGGTCATTTTCTGTTAGTTCTAGGAGTCTATGAAGATTTCCTTCTTTTCTTATGAATACACCTAGGCATAATATGTCCAGTTTTTCCACAGAAGTTATAGACAGGTACGGATTTAATGAAAGTTGATTTAGAAGACACTTTAAAGTTTTTAGTTGATACTTTATGATGTGTCTGATGTGCATATCCAATACCTTCTTTGTTAAGGGAGTGCCTTTGATAGCCAAGCAGCTTAGTCAGATTATCTCTACCATTAACAAATTTGGCAAGATCAGAAGTGAGCTCTTCCACTTTCTGTTGAAGTTTTTCAAATTTTTCCGATTGTGGTGTTTCACTAGAGATCTTAGCTTCATCAGACTTTTCAGTCTTCAGCTCACTGTTCTCTTTGGTCAGCTACTCACACTCTTGAGATTTCTGTTTATGCTCACTGAGGAGCTTTACATACTCTCTCTTGAGGGATTTGAAAGCCATAGATAAGCAGTTGGATTCCTCCATCAATTCCTCATAGGCATCAAGTAATTCCTCATAGTCAGGATGTACCTCATTATCTAAATCTGAGTCAGTGTTGGCCATCAGACAGAGATTAGCTTCTTCCTCTGTCTCTTCATCAGAAGATGTTGACTCCAGATCCTCCCAAGTAGCCATCATCCCTTTCTTTTTCTTTTTGAATAACTTCTTAAAAGGGGCTTTCTTGAGTTGAGGACATTCAGCTTTGATGTGACCAGGCTTCTTGCACTCATAGCAGACAATTGAACTCTTGTCTGTTGAAGTGGATTCTTTGAAGTTCTTGTCCTTGTTGAACCTTATGAATGGCTTATCCTTTCTGAACGTTTTTTTTTTTTTCTGTAAGAAAAGCTTTATCTTTCTGGTTAGGAGAGATAACTCTTCATCACTTTCAGAATCCTCGGGTTCAGACAAGTCAGCATCACTGGATGACTCGTCTGCCTTCAGAGCTCTTGAAGCCTTTGATGACTTTTGATCAGCCTTCAGAGCAATTGACTTGCTCTTCTTTGTTGTAATTTCATCTCTAAGTTCTTGTTCATGAACAGTGAGTGTACCAAGAAGTTCATCAATAGTCAAGGAAGTGAGATCCTTGGCTTGAGAGATAGCAGTGATCAAAGGTCTCCACTGCTTAGGTAGACTTCTTAGGATCTTTCCAACCTTCTCAGCATCAGAATAAACTTTGCCAAGAGACTTTAGGCCATTGATGATAGTTTGGAATCTTCTCATCATCTGAGCAACAGATTCTCCTTCCTCCATGAGAAACAGTTCATACTTTCTGACTAGTATGGCAATCTTGATTCTTTAACTTTGGTTGTTCCTTCATGTGTGATAGCTAAAGTGTCCCATATTTCTTTGGCAGAATCACAGGCACAAACTTTTTCAAATTCTTTAGGATTGAGAGCACAATTGATGTTGTATCTGGCTTTGTGATTCAGCTCCCATTTTGTCTTTTCTGCAGGGGTCCACTGAGCTTTTGGCTTGTCAGTGTTGTCATTATTTTTAGGAATGAAAGGACCATCTGTGATGACATCCCAGAGATCAGAGTTTGTAGATAGAATGAACCATTGAAATCTATCTTTCCAATAGTTGTAATTTTTTCCATTGAAGAATGGAGGTCTGGTTAAGGAAGCTCCTTCAGTTTGGTGGCTCCCACTAGCTCCAGTAGTCATGTCTATTCTTCAGGACCTTTACCTCTACACTGTTAGATGCTCAACCCAGAGGCTGAGCTATGATACCAACTGAAATAGACAACTATAAACACGAGAAGGGGGGTTGAAAAGTGTTTATCAGAAATTAAAATAAAGTTGAAAACTTATCGCACACAGAAGCTAGGGTCAGACAGGAGTGAAAGCACTATACATACAGGTGACCAGTCTGGTGTATTTTAATAGAAAAGCACATAAGCATACAAAGAGAAAACAAGCTTGATATTCACACTTTTAACCCCTTAGTTAGAAAGTAGATAGTATAATCAAAACAACTGAAGAGTTTAAGGGAAGAGAGATTAACACAGCTAGTTATCCTAGTTCACTCTTTAACACAAAGAGCTACGTCCAGTCCTTGGCAGCACCAAGTCTTATCCACTATAACTGATCAGGTTACAGACTCCAAGTTTTGTTTGCACACCTAGCCTCTTCAGGCTCCAAGACAAGTATTCTTTGCTCACTTAGCCTCTTCAGGCTCACACAGGTTTGTTTTGAGAAGTTTGTTTGTAATAAATACGCTCAGACAAACAGTTCTTTCACTAACACTCAGAGAGTGGATTAAATGTAAGCTTAGGAAAGACTGCATAATAACTTCAAATGATTGAAGAATACAGATTGAAAGAATGAAGAAATAAATGAGCAGAGTAATGGCTCTTTAATGCTTTGTATTCTCTGATATCTTCATCTTCAATGACTTATGTATTTATAGCCTTCAAGCATTTAAGATCCGTTAGAGACATTCCTTCAAACGATGGCTTCAAGCAGAGCTTCATTAAATGCAATAGAGTCATTAATGCAATAGGAACGCTGGTTGTACTCTAACATGAAGGATCATGGCTTTATGCATCGTGCAGTAGCCAAATCAGAGTTGTGCAGAATACTTTTGTACTTTGCAGTGCATATTTCCCTTTCGTGTAATAACCAAGAGTACTAAGGAATAAAGCATGTTGGAAACATTCTTTAAGTGGATGTTATCTCTGATTTCCTAGGTTGCTTGTGAGAATGACCTTCTGAACTTCTTGATAAGCGTGAGAGATAGTTTCAGAGTCTTCTGCATGAGGGGACAACTTCCAAAAGTTTTTTGTACTCGAGTTCCCATTGAAGAACCTTAGACGAGTATGAGAACATTGCAGAGACAAGTTGAAACTAAATTGCAAAAAGTCAATAATCCTAGTCAGTAGACAGGTTGACTTTTTGCTTATCCAGACAGGTTGTCATTTATGTGGGCCGACAGGTGAGTCTTACTATTTTGATCTGAATACTAAGTAGACAGGTTAGCAACCAATATGTAGGTTAATTAAATCATCATCCAATGTTTAGTTTTCAACAAAACATAGGGAAACGCATATCAGACATTTTAGAGACTTAACAATCTCCCCCTTTTTGATGATGACAAATATTAAGATGATTTGATGAACCTTAGAAAATATCAACAGAAGAGAAAACAGGATTCAGACAAGTTGAAATTTTCTAAACCAGAAGGATTCTGCAGACAGGTGCACTTAGGTTCAATTCAAATTTTCAAACAGCATAGTATCAGAGTCAATATCATTTTAGAGATAGAATGCAGTTCAAAGTTCAATTTTAACTTTACTCAATCATCTTAACTTTACTTTACTTTTTCCCCCTTTTGTCAACAACAAAAAGGAATACACAAAAGAAAAAAAATAGATCAGAGAAGATACATGATAAAAGAACATTGATTTCTATTCATCTTAAGCTTTTTCATGTACAAGGCATAATTTTACAACATAAACTACCTAGGCTGACTAAAAACCAAAAACATATAATCAACTCTCTTTCCCAAAAGCGGCCTAGCATGCCTTTCTTCATCCGGTTGTCTTCTGATTTCTTCTAGCTCAGCTTTAAGCAGATTGAAGCTGTGTAAGTCCACCATCTGAGAAGAGAGGGCTCCTGTAGACAAGCTAGTTGATACAGCAGACAGGTCTAAATGCCAGGGCAAGGCCAAAACGGGGGGGGGGGGTGGGGGGGGGGGGGGGGGGGGGGGGGGGGGGGGGGGGGGGGGGGGGGGGGGGGGTTTGCCTTGGGCATAGAGAAGGGTGAGGTAACACGGGGAAAGACACATTGATGAAGAGTTCTAAAATAAAATAAAGGAAGAAAAGCTAGTTTAAACAGAGTTCTGATTATGAAAAAGTCAGTATCAAGAGATGAAAAGACACAAGAAAGTCTCTCAGACAGAGACAGACAAGTGACTTTAATCTGGGTAGGAGGGGGAAGATGTTGATTAGCTAAGATAGATGGAGGTATAGGTAACAAGGAATTTATATGACATAAAAAGGAGTTTGATCCTGTTACAAAAAGAAAGAAATACCTAGACCTATTAGGTATCATTACAATAGAGGCATGATAGTGAGTTCTAGCCAATGTTTTAATGAACACAACAATAGGGGGATAAAAGAAAATCTCCCTACAAGAGTTAAGGATATGAGATGGAGGAGAAGGAATGACAGTTAAATGAGAAACACTTGCAATCATCAAAGATTGCAGATCACACATAAACAGGCTTGATGATATGCCAGTTTGCTCTTTGGGATTTGAGTCCCTGTGAACAACTGTGTACTGACATATATCAAACACAACATTATATGATGATGTTTGGGTTTGGTGAGAGCAGACAGGTGAGGGAAAAAGGAGAGGCAACTGATAAAGGTTGAACAAACAGAGCGGATGGTGAAGAAACAGAAGAGTTGTGGATACCTTGGTGAGAGGGAGAAAATGGTGCAGAGGGGATAGGAAAGAATTATCTGATCCTAAGATAGCTTCAGCTTCTTCTTGGGAGGAGACATAGTGTCAACTTCAGGGTGAACAACTATCTGAGTCCCACCAGACAGGTCAGCAGCAGTTGCAGTAGCAACTTCATCTTCTGTAGAAGGTCCTTCTGCTGGAATTTCTTCCCTTTCAGCATAAGCCACCATTGGCATTGGGTAGCCTGTCCTTCTTTTTTTGGGAATGATTCCCAAATCAAGAGGATTCTTCTCCTTGGGTTCCACCAAGGGTAGAGTTGTCTGCTCCCCCTGAGCAGATACTTCATCTTTGCTAGGTTCAGACTCCAGTTGTCTGACCTTGGCAAATATGTGGAAATAAAACATGTTTAAAGGATAACATAAAATAAACAAGACATATAACCCAACCCCGATGTCACATTACAGAGCTGGTATAACCGATCCCATAAAACAACTCGGATAACAACTAAACTATACATAAACTAAACTTCTAGAAGCGGCTCCTCAGAGTCATTCCTCAGCAAACTGCTCACCGTCCTCTGCATAACATAAGAAGGGGTACATGCAAAGCAACAACAAAAGACGGGGAGTAAGAAACATATATATCAACATAACGGCATGGAAGCAGTTAGCAAGATGAACACGCATCATATAAACATAGCATATCAAATATAGACGTTTCATCATATTAATATCATATATATACATTCCAAACAAGGTATGTTATGCGATGCAACGCTACTCCACTACTCCAATGCATGAATGAGCAACACAGCACACAACCAACAATCACCACCCCCGCTTGGGCCACTCGGCTACCCAAGTTCATCATCATCATCAACGTTATCTTTCATTTTTAGTCTTCAATCTTTTTTCACATAATCTTTTCACTTACACTCTGGCCAAAAAGCACCAGAGCTCAACACTTTGACCATTTAGCATCAATGTCCCCTTGGCCACTCGGCTACCAAGGTCCAATGTCTTTTAACAACACCTTGACATTACGCATCAAGGCCCCCTTGGCCAAGGTATAGAACAACAACACTCTGGCCAATAAGCACCATAGCTCAACACCTCGACCACTCGGCTATCGAGGCCCCCTTGGAGCGAACACCAGGCTACCAAGGTACAGAACAACAACACTCTGGCCAATAAGCACCAGAGCTCAACACCTCGACCGCTCGGCTATCGAAGCCCCCTTGGAGCGAACACTAGGCTACCAAGGTACAGAACAACATCTTTCCACTTTAATTATTAACACTCTGACTGATCAGATACAGAGCTCAACACCTTGACCATTAAGCATCAAGGCCCCCTTGGCCACTCGGCTACCAAGGTACAGGACAACATCTTTAGGTTATCTAACTCATCTTTTCTTCGTTTGGTGTATTCTTTCATTAATTGGATACTTTGGGGTAAAACCCATGTTTTCAGCATTCTGGTTTTGTTCTGATCTGGTGGGCACGGGCGTGCTGGACCTGCAGGCAAGCACGGTCGTGCTGCCTGCTGAGCACGGGCGTGCTCCCTGTTAAGCACGGCCGTGCTCGGTGGAGCATGGCCGTACTGATCTGGGCAGAAAGGGTCAGAAACCCTTTCCCAAATCCTTGGGACAGATCACAGATTCAACCTATTGGCTTTTAACTAATCCATCGAACATCAGCTTCATTAATCTTAACTGCTCTTCATTAATATTCATGTCTTATCATCATGGGGAATTAATCCTTTAATCACAGCTTCGCCATTAACGCTCCTAGAACACTCATAATCAATCCTAGGGTCTTTAACTAAGCACTATGAACATAACCTTACCTCTCACACTATATACATGTCTTACGTATAACTAGGACTTAAATCTTATTATCATCGTTAACGTATTTTAACGTCTTAACATCATTAATAAGCCCTATTAATTGGTTAGAGTCTTATTAACATTATTGTTGGCATTAACATCCCCAACAATCAACATTCATTCAGAGCACCACATCATCATCATTATCATAACAGTCTCATCATCATCATAATAGCATCATCATCATCATGAACATTCATGGTATCATTAAACATCATACTCAATTGGGCATACCAATAACATCCAATCATACATCATCAATAATTAACATCAAATAGTACAACAATTAAAGCATGCCATTAACATTATAATCATATCATACATGCATCAATTAACATCGAATAGACAAACAACATAGGACAGGGTCATGGGTTAACCCTTCATCTTATGCTACCCCCAACGCCTACATGTCAATACTATTCCTTCTCCCCATACCTGGTATAAAGATTCTCAAAACGATAACGTCGGCAAACTAGACACGTTCCCTTGAGCGGCTTGACGAGTTCCTCAAGCCTTGGCCAAACAAGAAGGGAAGAGAATTACCAATTAATTCCCAATTCAAAATAAAGGGAAAGGGAGATTAAGGAGGGCTAACTACGTTACCTTAAACAATGTCAACACGCATAACTTCTCTTCCAAATGGACTCACAAACTCTAAGAACTTCAAGGGGTTCAACGGAGAAATAAGAAAGATGAAGATAGGTAGCCATTCTGAGGTTAAAAATGTGAGAAATAGGGTTTAGGTCGACTCTTATGGTATAAATACAAGTTAGGGTATAACGGGTTCCTATTTCAGCCCAAACTGTATATAGGTCGGTATTTTGACCATAACTTGAGCTACACGTTTCCGATTGAGGTGTTATTAGTGTCGTTAGAAAGCTAAAAGAAATATCTACATATTAATATCTAATCATAGAATTCTAAATCGGGCTCTAAGATGGTCAAACGTTTGATGGAAGTTTAGCGATAGATTTGGTAGTTATTTCTAGATAGGATCCTTAGGAGATTATGATAAGATCATAAGAGATAATCAAAAAAAGGATTATCCTATATTACTAAAGACTCAAATCTGAGTAATTGAGGGACTAAAACCTAGGAGATACACTATCTCGATTTAAATACTAAATCACACGATATATCATAATATCTTTCTTAATCACATATTATTAATAAAAACACATATTATGTATTAACATATAAAATCACATACAAAATCATATATCCATATAAGATCACACATTAAGGGACACAATCTCATATTAATGCAAATAATCATATATTAAAACACATATTATCATATTTAATAATATATACATATATATATATGTGTATATATATGTATAAAAAAATACTGCAACACTAATAATAATTACATTATCAATTATATAAATAACAATACTAACTTCATTAATATTAATAATAACAATAATAATAATAATAACAACAACAATAACTAGGCATCCATAGTAACATATATTCTTATACTAAAATAGGGGTGTTACAATTCCACCCCCTTATAAAAATTTTGTCCTCGAAATTTTATCACCTTGATTGGGTAAACTTTCACTAATTAGGCACATACCTTGGGTTGAGTCCTTGGACTCGGAGACTCTAACCAAGCAGGAAGAACTAAAGGTTCTTAACACTAAAGCATCATTATCTATAATAAGTAGAGATAATTCAAACAAAACACGCAGAAGACTCGCAACAGACTCATACCACGTCTGGACAGGGCCGAACTGCTCTGATACCAATAAATGTGACACCCTCTACCCGCATGCATCGATAAAGCGATAACGTAGAAGGAAAATACTTGATTTTCAAAAATAGATAAACACATGCATATCATTTATTATAAAATGAAAAACAACGGGTAGAAGATACCACATTGAAACAAAACATCATACGCGGAAATAAAACATGTTTAAAAAATAACATAACATAAACAAGACATATAACCCAACCCCGATGTCACATTACAGAGCTGGTATAACCGATCTGTTAAAACAACTCGGATAACAACTAAACTAAACATAAACTAAACTTCTAGAAGCGGCTCCTCAGAGTCACTCCTCAGCAAACTGCTCACCGTCCTCTACATAACATAAGAAGGGGTACATGCAAAGAAACAACAAAAGATGGGGGGGTAAGAAACATAGATATAAGAAAATTGTGTTTTACTCCTTTAACTATAAGAACGTTAGATATAGAGGGAAGATAAGGTTTACCACAAATAGTACCAATGCCTATAACCTTCCCTTTCTGATTCCCTCCAAATGCAACATGTCCTCCTTTCTTAAGTTGGAGGTCTAGGAACATAGACCTTTCTACTGTCATGTGTCATGAACAACCACTGTCCAGGTACCAGCAGTAGTGTTTTCTTTGTCCTATTGAGGACACCTGCAACAGAGATTATTTGTTCTTTAGGTACCCATAATTTTCTGGGTCATTTTCTGTTAGTTCTAGGAGTCTATGAAGACTTCCTTCTATTCTTATGAATACACCTAGACATAACATGTCCAGTTTTTTCAAAGAAGTTACAGACAGGTATGGATTTAATGAAAGTTGATTTAGCAGACACTTTAGAGTTTTTAGTTGATACTTTATAATGTGTCTGATGGACATATCCAATACCTTCTTTGTTAAGGAAGTGCCTCTGACAGCCAAGCAGCTCAGTCAGATTATCTCTACCATTAACAAATTTGGCAAGATCAGAAGTGAGCTCTTCCACTTTCTGTTGAAGTTTTTCAACTTCTTCAGATTGTGATGTTTCACTTGTGATCTTAGCTTCATCAGACTTTTCAGTCTTCAGCTCACTGTTCTCTTTGGCCAGCAACTCACACTCTCGAGATTTCTATTTATGCTCACTGAGGAGCTTTACATACTCTCTCTTGAGGGATTTGAAAGCCTTAGATAAGCAGTTGGATTCCTCCAGCAATTCCTCATAGGCATCAAGTAATTCCTCATAGTCAGGATGTACCTTATAATCTGAGTCAGTGTTGGCCATCAGACAGAGATTAGCTTCTTCCTCTATCTCTTCATCAGAAAATGTTGTCTCCAGATCCTCCCAAGTTGCCATCATCCATTTCTTCTTCTTTTTGAAGAAATTCTTAAAAGGGGCTTTCTTGAGTTGAGGACATTCAGCTTTGATGTGACCAGGCTTCTTGCACTCATAGCAGACAATTGAACTCTTATCTGTTGAAGTGGATTCTTTGAAGTTCTTGTCCTTATTGAACCTCCTGAATGACTTATCCTTTCTGAGCTTCTTTTTTGTAAGAGAAACTTTATCTTTCTGGTTAGGAGAGATAACTCTTCATCACTTTCAGAATCCTCGGGTTCAGACAAGTCAGCATCACTGGATGACTCGTCTGCCTTCAGAGCTCTTGAAGCCTTTGATGACTTTTGATCAACCTTCAGAGCAATTGACTGGCTCTTCTTTGTTGTAATTTCATCTCCAAGTTCTTGCCCATGAACAGTGAGTGTACCAAGAAGTTCATCCATAGTCAAGGAAGTGAGATCCTTGGCTTGAGAGATAGCAGTGACCAAAGGTCTCCACTGCTTAGGTAGACTTCTTAGTATCTTTCCAACCTTCTCAGCATTAGAATAAACTTTGCCAAGAGACTTTAGGCCATTGATGATAGTTTGGAATCTTCCTATCATCTGAGCAACAGATTCTTCTTCCTCCATGAGAAACAGTTCATACTTTCTGACAAGTATGACAATCTTTGATTCTTTAACTTTGGTTGTTCCTTCATGTGTGACAGCTAAAGTGTCCCATATTTCTTTGATAGAATCATAGGCACAAACTTTTTCAAATTCTTCAGGACTGAGAGCACAAATGATGTTGTATCTGGCTTTGTGATTCAGCTCCCATTTTGTCTTTTCTGCAGGGGTCCACTGAACTTTTGGCTTGTCAGTGTTGTCATCATTTTTAGGAATGAAAGGACCATCTGTGATGACATTCCAGAGATCAGAGTTTGTAGATAGAATGAACCATTGAAATCTATCTTTCCAATAGTTATAATTTTTTCCATTGTAGAATGGAGGTCTGGTTAAGGAAGCTCCTTCAGTTTGGTGGCTCCCACTAGCTCCAGTAGTCATGTCTATTCTTCAGGACCTTTACCTCTACACTGTTAGATGCTCAACCCAGAGGCTGAGCTCTGATACCAACTGAAATAGACAACTATAAACACGAGAAGGGGGGTTGAATTGTGTTTATCAGAAATTAAAATAAAGTTGAAGACTTTTCGTACACAGAAGCTAGGTTTAGACTGGTGTGAATGCACTACACATACAGGTGACCTGTCTAATGTATTTTAACAGAAAAGCACACAAGCATACAAAGAGAAAACAAGCTTCATATTCACACTTTTAACCCCTTAGTTAGAAAGCAGATAGTATAATCAAAAGAACTAAAGAGTATAAGGGAAGAAAGATTAACACAGCTATTTATCCTGGTTCACTCTTTAACACAAAGAGCTACGTCCAGTCCTTGGCAGCACCAAGTCTTATCCACTATAACTGATCAGGTTACAGACTCCAAGTTTTGTTTGCACACCTCGCCTCTTTAGGCTCCAAGACAAGTATTCTTTGCTCACTTAGCCTCTTCAGGCTCACACAGGTTTGTTTTGAGAAGTTTGTTTGTAATAAATTCTTTCACTAACACTCAGAGAGTGGATTAAATGTAAGCTTAGGAAAGACTGCGTAATAACTTCAAATGATTGAAGAATACTGATTGAAAGAATGAAGAAATAAATGAACAGAGTAATGGCTCTTTAATGCTTTGTATTCTCTGATATCTTCATCTTCAACGATTTCTGTATTTATAGCTTTCAAGCATTTAAGATCCGTTAGAGACATTCCTTCAAACGATGGCTTCAAGCAGAGCTTCATTAAATGCAATAGAGTCGTTATGGGCAGTCATTAATGCAATAAGAACGTTGGTTGTACTCTAACATGAAGGATCATGGCTTTATGCATCGTGTAGTAGCCAAATCAGAGTTATGCAGAATGCTTTTGTACTTTGCAGAGCATATTTCCTTTTTCGAGTAATAACCAAGAGTACTAGGGAATAAAGCATGTTGGAAACATTCTTTAACTGGATGTTATCTCTAATTTCCCAGGTTGCTTGTGAGAATGACCTTCTAAACTTCTTGATAAGCGTGAGAGAGAGTTTCAGAGTCTTCTACATGAGGGGACAGCTTCCAAAAGCTTTTTGTACTTGAGTTCCCAGTGAAGAACCTTAGACAAGTATGAGAACATAGCAGAGACAAGTTGAAACTAAATTACAGAAAGTCAATACTCCTAGTCAGCAGATTGGTTGACTTTTTGCTTATCCAGACAGGTTGTCATATATGTGGGCAGACAGGTGAGTCTTACTATTTTGATCTGCACACTAAGTAGACATGTTAGCATCCAATATGTAGGTTAATTAAATCATTATCTAATGTTTAGTTTTCATCAAAATATAGGGAAATGCACATCAGACATTTTAGAGACTTAACAGGTGTTACACACAAGGTCCAGTGGTGTATCCATAACACACCCACTTTGTTCATACAATTGCTAATGCGCCTAAAGTGGTGTCAATTCCAGTGGATGGCCACCATCATGGCAATAGCTCCAACGTTTCAAACAAGGCATCGCCCTCTGCCACGTCGCCGTGATAACAGAGCAAGGAGATAAATTTTAAGGTTAAATATGTTTTTTAGTCCCTCGTTTTTAACAAAAGTTCGGTTTTTGTTCTCCGTTTGGAAAATGTACTTTGTTAATCCCTCGTTTTTTAAAATGTGTCAGAAATGGTCCATACACCACACTTCCTTTTAAAAAATGGGGGACTAAAACCGAATTTTTGTCAGAAACGAGGGACTAAAAATGTGTGATTTTAAAAAACGAGAGACTAAAAATGTGTGGTGTAGGGACCACTTCTGACACATTTTAAAAAATGAGGGACTAAAAAAATACGCTTTTGAAACAGAGAACTAAAACTGAACTTTTGTAAAAAAATGAGGGATTAAAAACATATTTAACCCTAAATTTTATTTACATAAATTGATTTATCTTCAATTCAGATAAAGTTTGATAGATTTTTTTTGCATATCTTGATTTCTTGCTTCTTGGATAATAGAGCAAGGAGAAGGAAGCAAAATTTAACTTTCAGTATTTGCAAATCATAAAATAAAATGAATGTTGTTATCTTATTTGATTTGTGCATATGCAGATTTGTGCATATGTAGATTTAGGGCTTTATGGCAAAATTTCCTTTGTATTTCATAGCAAGATAGCTTTAACTAACACATTGATATTGTACGGACTATTGTTTGCTATTGCAATGAGAAAGCTGCCAAGCACATGAGGTCGCTGCAACAAAGAGTCTCATTGCACAAGCTTAAAGTAGTGAACTGGTTGTTGTCATGTGCACTTGTTCTATTCTGATACAGGAGGTTGGATTCAAGTGGGATAGACTTAGTCACTTAGGTTTATTTTAGCGAACTATGAATGTTCTGCTACTGTAATAAGAGGGTCAATGTAATAGAGATTCAATAGTATGTGTAACAGTATGTTGTGCTCCTTGTTATGGCCAATGACAATGTAATGTACTCTTATTGATTAAATTTAACTTATTGAATGAACCGAGACTTTCCTATTACTTTCTTGTTTTGATATTGATTCAATAAAATTGACTAACTATAATAAGGAACATATAGAAATGTTAAATTGAATGAAATAAATAGTTTCCCAGTACATAGATATCAACACCATCAATACACCAAAATAATATTGTATCAAAAAGCTATAATATTATCCCCAATCAGCTTTAATTCTTTGAATACACAGAATTCAACATCATCAATACACCAAAATAATATTGTACCAAAAAACAATAATACTATCCATAATCAGCTTCAATTTTGCATATCTTCAATTCTTTGAACGTACATCTAGGAATGAAGGCATGATGCCTCCTCTTGCAATGTCTATATCATTAAGAGGTGCATACATAATATAACAAATTAATCAATACCATGACACGTAAAAAGGTAAGGAGAAACCCTTTTTATTATTAACGACAGGTGACATTACCATAAAAAATGCAGTGAAACTAAATTGATCCTCTTGTGTTTGAGGGAGTTCATAAGTTGGAGGTGCCGAACAAGATACTCCATCGGGCATATGACTTGTTGACCCTTTATCCTAAAAGGATTATGTAAAATTAAAACAAGTGATAGTACATGTAAAATTAAAACAAGTAAATCTCAAATTAAAATTATGTACTTGAGATGCTTGATTGTGTGGTTGTCCTCTAGGTGCCGAACAAGATACCCCATCGGGCATATGACTTGTTACTTCTTTGTCCTAAAAGGATTATGTAAAATTAAAACAAGTGATAGTACATATAAAATTAAAAAGGTTAATGTCAAATTAAAATTGTATACCTGAGATGCTTGATTGTGTGGTTGTCCTCTAGGTGGGGCTCCTTTTCTCTTATCGGACTGCTTCTTAGGCCAACTCTTCAAATGCTTCTGTCTCTTTATGCCAGGTCATTGCTTGAATCCCTTCGGTTGCACAGCATCATAACTCACAGATGTCGGGTTTTACCACTGTTATGATTGTCAATGTTTCCTGCTTGTAAGTGAAATTCCATTATTTGCTTACACATGACATCTACACTGTTATCTACAATCTTGTGGTATTCTTCACAAGATGACACATCGGCTGCCAATCTAATGAATTTAGAGACAACTTGACTAAATCTCTTTGTGCTAGATAGTTTTGGATCTCCTTCAATCTTCTTTCCCCTCATATCATGCACAACACCGCAATGGGCTTCTTTTGTCCACCTTCTTAAAATATACTTATCGGGGATGACCATAACATCATTTGCTTCAAAAACTTTTAGTGCATGTGAACAAAGTATGCCAAATGTCTCAAACTTTCTACAACTACAAGATATGGAGGTCGACCCACGATCAAATGATACTTACCAAGATCCATCATGGTTGATCGTAGTGACGACATATTGACATAAAGAGTTAGACTCATTTCTCTCCTATATGCATAAGGCTAAGAATAACTCAAAATCATTCTGAAACAACTCAAATACAGTGTGTGTGTGTGTGTGTGTGTGTGTGTGTGTGTGTGTGTGTGTACACTTTTTCCATTTGTGTTAGTATTGGTGACAACTCAGACCTTAACATTGCAAGCTTATGCAAGGACTCATACTGACAAGTTAGCTTGTTTCCTCTCTTCTCCTCAACAACTCGTTCAAAGTGTTTGAAGAATTGGATAATATCCACATTCGGTTTCATACAAGATTTGAAGTGAGAATTCAAGCTTTCACTTAGTTGGGTACTTCGAATACCAAGTGTGAATGCTTTGTTCATGTAACACGAAACCCATTTTTATTTTATAGCATAAACTGATTTGATCCAATTATTTTCTAGTACATCATAGTGGTTGATTAAGTCGGTCCAAGCTGTCTCAAAATATGCTTCAATGTCAAAGTCATACATGCATTTCTTGAAATATCTTAAAAAATAACTTCCTCCCTTCATCAAGTTTCCAAGGTGTTTGATTCCATTCTGCAACAAGTGCTAGGTGCATAAACCATGGCGAGTCTTAGGCATCACTTCAGCAAGTGCTCTGGACATTGCTTGATCTTGGTCAGTAAAGATAGTCTTCGATTTCTTTTGGTTGTGTGCTTGTAAAAAAGGTCTCAAACAACCATTTAAATGATTCAATTGTCTCATCATACAATAGTGCTGCACCATAAATTAATGAACCCCGATAGTGGTTGAAACCAGAAAACAGAGCAAGTGGCCTATTGGCACGGTTGGTACAATATGTAGTATTCAATGACATAACGTCACCAAAATACCCATAATCCAACACCATATTTGCATCACACCAAAATACATTTGTGATTTGTTCTTCTATATCCATCTGGTATGCATGAAAGAAAGACAGATTCTCCAACAATTGTCACTGAAAATGTTACAAAAGACATCCAGCCTCGTCATACACCATACTTCTTTGTCTTTTTGCATTGAGGTAACTTTTTACATCCAACCGTGTATCTCCAAGATTAACTCTATGCCCCGCTTGTGTGCGCATAAGTTGAAATGTTGACTTTTGCCTTAATCCCTAGTCATCAGCCAGCTCAATGTCATATGCTTTGACTTCATTTATCTTTATCTGTGACGCAAGCATGTGTGTTGTCTCTGGAAGTTGTAAAAGGTGGTTATATTCCTCTAAAAATTCATGGATGACAAGCTTTCCATTCTTTACTACAAGTGAAATCCTTGCTTTGCAATCAGTTTTAGTCTCGGGTCTTCGTTTTCTAACAGAAGCATCTCTTTTGTCTTTCTTTCGTACTCCTTCCTTACAACAAGTAAACATACACGATGATATAGTACCATCTTTTTTTCCTCTTGTTAGCATAATGTTTTCTAACTCCAAAGCCAACACGTGCATTATATGTGAGCCAAAATTGATAAGCAACCTCCCTATTGTCAAATTCCATCCCAACCTTTGGCTTCCAATCAACATTTGAAGATGTCATGTTTGATCAAACTCCCCAAATGAAGAAACCTGACAAGTGCATAGAAGAATTAAACAATATATTAATTTATTCTATTTCTAACATAAAAAATGATAACAAATATTTTTTTAAAAAAATTATTCAATACTCATAGCGATCTAACTGATAATGGAAAGTGGTGCGAGGATATAACATATTCGTAGGCTCTAACAAGCATATACGGAATTTCAACTAGTCTTTTTTTTTTTTTTTTAGTTTGACAAGTGCTGATTAATATTTTCATAGGATTTAAAAGTTAAAAAGAAAGGCAATATAGTTATCTTCAGAGCACAAAGAATAAGTTTACATGGCTATCTTTATATACACACTTTATGCTATGATATAAAAACCGATAAACCAAAGAAACATAGGATTTCATATTGTTATGCTATAAAATTGCTAATTAACTGATAAGATGATAAGATATCATATATGGATCTTCTACTGAATAGGTGTATATGTGATTAAAATGAAGTTCAGATGGGTTTTACTCGAAAATTGGCTATTTTCTTGTTTTCCTCACCTTACGGTGGCAGGAGCGGTGAGGGGGAGGGCGGAGCCGAAGGCTAGCGGCTAGCCGGAGGGCGATCAGAGGCAAGGCAATGGGTGGCGAGTCTGGCTTACGTGTGGCAGAGGTACACAGTGCAGAGATAATGGGTCTAGTTTAACATTTCAAAAGTATAAATTAGGTTTTTAAAAAAATGGGGACACGTGGCACCTTCTGGATCGTCGGATTGATCCGACAACTCAGAATGAGGGAAAGGCACCCTGCCTTTCCGGCCACAACGGTAGACAATATGTTTCCTATTTATAATAGGAAAAGATAAAGACTGTTTTAAATTGCTTTTCAAAAAACCATTGGATGTGGGCTGGTGAAGTATGTAGAGGTGATTGTGGATTTCAGCATGCCCAATCATCTTCTGGGTAGACATGTCTTGTATGTCACAAGAGAAAGGGGAGTAAATGAGTTTACAGTTAAAAGAATGTGTAAGTTTGTTTAGTGAGATGAGGTTAAAATGAAAGTCAAGAATAAGTAAAAGTTTATACAAACATAGTGTAGGAGTTAAAGAGATAGTCCCTGAAAATCTAGCAATAGTCATGGCACCATTAGGCAATTTTACTGAAATTGCGGAAATAGAATGATAGATGCTAAAAAGGTGGACATGAGGGCAAACATGACCGGATGCTCTAGTGTCCAAGATCCAAAAAGAAGAGGGAGAATTTGTGAAAGAATTAACTGATTTTGTCACGGTTGAGACAATATGACGATTTGTGTCAGGAGTGATGGGTTTGGTATTTGTACTCACTGAAGTAGAGGGTTCTGATTTGGATGCATGGAGCAAAGAAACCAGATATTGATAATCTGCTCGAGTCAAAGGTGAAGCCTAATCAAAAGAAGAAAGCTGGCGCAGGTTCAGGATTGACAGATGAGAGTTGCAGTGTGGTTATTTGGTTTCTGGTTCTGTAACCAGGAGGGAAACCGTGTTTGAAATAACAGTTTCATTGGTGTGATTTGTTCTCTGGCAGTAGGTGCAGTGCATCTGTTGTTTGTTTGGATTGCAACCACGACCCCTACCTTATGTTGAGGAACCTTAACCCTGAGAAGAACCAGTGGCTGCAAAAGCTGGAGAATCAAAAACAAGATTGCGACCATGCTTTTCTTGATGAATTACCAAAGAAAAAGTCTTTGTGATCGAGGGCAGAGGGTCCATGAGCAGAATTTGAGAGCGACCAACATCAAAGGAATCATTGAGTCCTTTGGGGAAACAAATGACATATTCCTTGTCTTTGTATGTCTCGACAGATTTACTAAGATCACAAGTGCATGCAACAACACATGAACAAGATGGTGTAGGGCGTAAAAATTCCAACTCATCCCTAAGAATCTTCATGTTAATGAAATAGGTCGAAAAGGAACGGTCACCTTGTTTCATTGAATGAAGCTCTTGTAGGAGATCAGAAATCTTGAAGTGATTACCCTTGGTGGATCTTTCTTTGAGAAGGAGCCACAGATCGCGTGCATTATCAAAAGAGGTTGAACTTTGTGATATATTAGGGTAAAGGGTGAGTGTGATCCAAGAAACAATAATGTGATTGCATCTTTCCCAAGCCTCATACAAAGAATCATCAGCAGTATGCTTTTTAATGTTGCCATTAACAAACTTCAGTTTGTTCTTGGAAGAGATACTAGAACATAGCCAGGGTTTTCACATGGATGAAGGTAATAGGGACTACTAGGGTTTTGGGATGTATCAGAAGAAACTGTACCATTCCCAGTGGAAGAATTTTTCTCAGGTTCAATGGTTGGAGAAGAAGAAGCCTTGAAGAAGAAAGAAAGGATGAATAATTGCAGAAGCTTTGATCAGAATTGCAAATCTGATACCATATTACTGAATGAACTTTCCTGAATATATTGAATAGAATGAATATTGAATTACATTAATAAGTCAGGAGCTATCTATATAAAGCATCCTGATAAACAAGACTTGGTCAAAAGAGAAACTAACATAACTGCCTAACAGACTAACAAAAAATTATAACTGATGAAACTGATTAATAACAGCTTAACTAATATGACTAACTGATTGGAGAATTTATCTAATATCTAATACTTCATTTATTACCATCCTTGATTCCTCTACACAGAACCCGCGTTTATATTCACACCCTCAACTGAATCCCATGTCCAAGCATTTAATTATAGTAGTTGTCATTCAGTCCTCTTATAATTAAGTTAGTTGTGTAGTGTAATATCAGAGAAGCAGAAAACTTAAATGAAATAGATCTATTTTATTGAGTGAAATTGAATTTGAGTACAAAGGGATCGGCTCTTTATATAACAAAAATAAGAGCATATGGTGTTAAAGAAGTGATCAAGAAACGTGCACTAAAAGAATCCTAATAGAAACCACTAAGTCTTTTACAACATAAAAACATACCAACTAACCAATTGATAAAATCTATCTGTTACAACTAATAAAACATATTATGGTTTTAATGACTCCAATACCCCCAGCAAGCTGAGGAGTGGATGTGAGCACGCGAAGCTTGGAAAACAGAGTCTTAAATGGATCAAGCTTACAGACTAGATCATGACAAGAAGACACACTTCAAGAAGTGTCTATCTCTTACAATATGTGTCTGAGCTTCTGACAGTGTCAGAACCACTCTTTTGTCATAATACTTAATGGATTCGACATCTACACTCTCAAGCTTAGAAGGTGTGAAGCATCAATCTCAAAATCTCATATTTGAATCTCTGAAGCAACGCGCAAAGAAGAAAAGCACTTTATGGAGAAATTGCTTAATCTCTTAATCAAAAGCAAATATGATTTGAAATATAATTAATTAAACTTCAAAGAAGTTTATTAATATATTTCTTGTCTTCAATTGAAATCAGAAAAAGGAGAAAAGACAAAAGGGAAATGCTACAAAAAGCATTCTTTATGCAAGTAAGAGAAAACCTGCTTTATTTGAGTTTTTCTAAGTGTTACACAAATAAGGAAAGAACACTGCCCAAAGTTAGAAAAGCATGACTGCTACTCTCTGAGGTCAACAAAGAATCTCCAACATTCTATTGAGCATTTATTATCACGTCAGAACGACTATTTTCTGAAGAACAAAGCTAAAGACCTTCGATTGCTCTCTGTCGCAACCACATCGCGACGGGAGCGGCGAACAAAAATTAATTAATTTGCAATAATGGAGTCGCCACCAAAGTTTATTTATTAGGGAAACATTGGGAAAAACCCTTTTTTATTGAATAGTCTTCGAAAACAGATTTAGGGTTCGGGAGTCAATTATGCATAGGGAAGGTATTAGCACCCTACAACATCCATTGAAAAATGGTTACCTCTAGTTAATTGTGCAAAATTATGTTAACTTCAAAAATATTTATTTCACCCTTTTTATTAAAACAATAATTAAAAATATAATTACAAATGATAGATAAACCATAAAAGATTTTATTTTATTATTTTTCAAGAGAAGAAAATGAATATTGATGAGAAATTAAAAAGGATTTGTGAAAATTTATTTTTGGGCTTGACAGGATTAAATCCTGCTCCTATGTATCCCCGGGTGCAATAGGGAATTCAAAGCTACGTAGTTCTTTCAAAAAATATTTGTTGGTTTGGTTGATTTTAATTATTTTTTATTTTCAGAAATTTAGGCTATCATGATAACCAGACAGGAAGAAGATCCAAAATGGTCATCATATTTTAATTATTTTGAAAATTAAGATTGCATGCAATAACCAAACAGGAAGAAGATCCAAAGTGGTTACCATTAACAACCTATATTTTAGTGTTTTAGAATGCAAGACGCCACTGATAATCAAATAGGAAGTAGATCCAAAGTGACAATCGTTAGCAACTTAATTCTTATTTTTAGAAATTAAAAGATGCTCACGGTAACCAAACAGGAAGAAGATCCAAAGTGGCTACCCTAACAACATAATTTTAATTTTAGAAAGTTGTACAGATAACCAAACAGGAAAAAGATCCAAAGTGACTATCGTTAGCAACTTAATCTTATTTTTAGAATTGAAAGGACGCTCATGATAACCAAACAGGAAGAAGATCCAAAGTGATTATCACTAACACCTATTTTTTATAAATTAGAAATTAAAGGGTGTTTCTAACAACCTATCTTATTTTTAGAATTAAAAGGACGCTCATGATAACCAAATAGGAAGAAGATCCAAAGTGGTTATCACTAACACTAATTTTTTATAAAATATTTTTTTAAAGGGTGTTTCGTGTTAACCAAACAGGAAGAAGATCCAAAATGGCTATTACTAACAACCCATTTTCATAATATACTTATCCTCCTTTTTATAATTTTAGATTAAAAGGTTGTTCATGATAACCAAACAGGAAGTAGATCCAAAGTGACTATCATTGGCAACCTAATTTAGTCTTAGAAATTATTTATTTTTTATATAATTTGTTAAGTGCTAAGGATATTCAATTCATTAATGTTTTTAAGTATTATAATTTTAATAGAATAAATATTTGTTTTTAATTACTTGAATATACTATTGTAAGAAAATTTGCATTTTAAAAAAAACCATACAAGATCAAGTAATAATTCTAACATGTTATGAAACGTGTGTTAATTAGAAGGCATTCAATCACCATAGAATAAAATAAAGAAAATGGAAAAAACAAACAAAAAAAATCAGAATAATAAAAAAGGAACATCTATATACATATTGGGCTTAAGCCCAAATAAACACTTAAAAAAAAAAGTAGGGGAATTGAGCCCCTAATTCCCAAGGAAAATGGGAAGCTGCATCGTGCAGCTAAAATGGAGATGCTGCGCTGCGCAGCAAAGAAAAAAGAAGGGACGTGACTCACCGTGCGAGGCGGACAGCGGCGCGGCGACAACGGCGAGCAACGTGGCAGGGAGCACGATGACAAAAAGCGTAATTCAAAGGACGACGGAGTTCATACACTGTTCAGACGAGCACGGCAGAGCCGGCGTCTGGTTAAACGGCGAGAATGGCGAAGCTGGTCCTTGCCTGTATCTGCTACTATTGTTGTATGACTGTGTTTTATTTTTTGTAGGATGAGAATGGTATAAAGAAAAGGAAGAAAAGAAAGAGCATAAAAAAAAAATCTGGTCTTGTCACTTGCTATCAGAAACGTTCCCCCTGTATCAAACCTTTCCCCTTTTTTTATACTAATAGTATGATTGTTCCTCTTTTGTAACTGACTCAAACCCATTAATCCAGGATTCCATTTGCCATTAGAGGTGAATTATTGGCTTTATTCTTCTGTTACAATGTTACACTTTTATGATTCATTATATGAGCATAAAGCATTTTAATCCCTCTTTATTCCTTCACAAAACTGTTACAGCAAGCAAAAACCATTGTTTCTATTTTCCAATTATTTGCCTTTTTCTTTCTTTTAATATTTTTATTTTTTATTTGCTTTTATTTTTGTAATGACTTTTATCCTTTATAATATATGGAAAAAGGAGGACAAAATATGGTGTTCACAGCTGCCCCTCTTTACTTAGTTCTTACTAAATAATATGAAAAACCATAGTTTTTCTTATTATCGTTGTAAGAAACGAGTAAAGAAGTGAACCATAATTTTGTCCGAAAATACAAGAATAACAAGTCTGTGGAACAAGTTATCCACCGTGGCTTGTTAGGAAAGATGAGAAGCTTGCGGAGTTGGGTATCCGCCGAAGCTTGCAAAGAAATATAACAAGAAGCTTGCGGAGTCGGGGTATCCGCCGAAGCTTGAAACAAAATATTAAAAGAAGCTTGCGGAGTTGGGGTATCCGCCAAAGCTTGAAACGAAAGATAAAGTTAAGCTTGCGGTCCGCCGAAGCTTGAAAAGAATGATTAAAAGAGAAGCTTGCGGAGTCGGGGTATCCGCCGAAGCTTGGAAAAAGATTAAAAGAAGCTTGCGGAGTCGGGGTATCCGCCGAAGCTTGAAAAGAAAGATAAAAAGAAGCTTGCGGAGCCGAGTATCCGCCGAAGCTTGAAAATGAAAAGAAGCTTGCGGAGCCGTGTATCCGCTGAAGCTTGAAACGAAAGATAAAGTTAAGCTTGCGGAGTCGGGGTATCCGCCGAAGCTTGAAAAGAAAGATTAAAAGAAGCTTGCGGAGTCGGGGTATCCGCCGAAGCTTGAAAAGAAAGATAAAAAGAAGCTTGCGGAGCCGGGTATCCGCCGAAGCTTGAAAATGAAAAGAAGCTTGCGGAGCCGTGTATCAGCTGAAGCTTGAAATAAAGATAAAAAGAAACTTGCGGAGCCGGGTATCCGCCGAAGCTTGAAAATGAAAAGATAAAAAGAAGCTTGCGGAACCGGGTATCCGCCGAAGCTTGAAAAGAAAAAAGAAACTTATAGAGACCATATGCTTGCTAAAGCTAGCAAAGTCACGGCTTACGAGCCATGTGCCTGTCAGAACTGAACAAAGCGATGATTAAGTAGACCAGCATGATCAAATGGTGCATGAAATGGTATGGCAATGCATGATGCATAAGCGCATAAACAAGATGCATGATTTTTCAATGCATGATGCAGACAATAACATGTGATGAAGAATGCTTCTGGTGATTCGAAATCACAAAGTATGTTTATTTATTTATTTTTGCCATTTTAATTCAATCCTTATGGTTTCAAGTGCCCTGGGGTTCAAGGCTGAACAAGAGCTTGAATGAAACCCCCATTTTTGTTCATCTCTTTCTTCAGATATTTGATGAAAATGTCTCTTGAAAATCATGTTTATTATTTTGAAGTGCCAATAGGTTCATACCCAAGCTGAGCTGGTCATATAGGATTCATCATGCTTCCCATAATTTTTGAAACCCTCACAATAATCATGATGCTTTCAGGTGTTGTCACAAGTTTATGCTTCAGTATAGATTATCAAAAGAATACTACTTTGAACCAACAAGGAGTTGCATAGAAAGATGAATATTTTATTATCTGAAGAATGAAATTATTTATACATAGACAAGATTGGTATGAAAGCAGAATGAGAACACAAAGAGGACAAAAATGAGAATCAAACTAAAAGGTTCACTGGAAAAAGGCGAAGCAAAATGGACTTCGACTCCTCAAGTGATGCCTTCTGGAATGAACAATGCTAGTTTCCCATGTCTATAACTTTGAAAACTCATCAATCAGCTTCTGAGAACGTTGATTGCCCCAGTTTCACATGCCTTGTATATCTCAATTGCCCCAGTTTGAAGTCCAAACTCCCTTTGCTGCTTCTGATGCAATCCTCTTTTTATTTGTTTTTTTCTCTTTTCTTCTTCTTATTTTTATGACCCTAATTTTTGCGTGGGCCGCTCTTTCGAGTTTTCAGCCTACCAGGTCGCTCTAACTTTTGCCTAGGCCGCCTTTTCAGGTTTTCAACCTAGTGAGCTTTTCTTTATTTTTTATTTTTCCTTCTTATTAAGCATAATATTTTTTGACTGCATCAGAATTTATTGGAAGTGGGAGGTCTTCACCATCCATCCTTGTGAGGATTAAGGCTCCTCCAGAGAAAGCTTTCTTCACAACATAGGGTCCTTCATAATTTGGGGTCCATTTACCACGATAATCCTTTTGGATGGGCAACATCTTCTTAAGCACTAGTTCTCCTTCTTGGAATTCTCGAGGACGAACCTTTTTCTCGTAGGCTTTCTTCAATCTCTTTTGATACAACTGACCATGGCACAGAGCAATCAATCTCTTTTCTTCAATCAAGTTCAATTGATCAAACCGAGCTTGAACCCATTCAGCTTCTTCTAATTTTGCCTCCATTAGTACTCTCAGCGAAGGGATCTCCACTTCAATGGGTAGCACCGCTTCCATTCCATATACCAGGGAAAATGGGGTTGCCCCTGTTGAAGTACGAACAGAAGTGCGGTAACCATGCAAGGCAAAAGGCAGCATTTCATGCCAATCTTTATATGTCACCACCATCTTTTGGACAATCTTCTTAATATTCTTATTTGCTGCTTCAACCGCTCCATTCATCTTTGGACGATATGGTGAGGAATTATGGTGCTGAATTTTGAAGCTATCACACAGCTCTTTCATCATCTTATTGTTCAAATTAGTTGCATTGTCTGTGATGATCTTGCTCGACAAACCATAACGACAGATTAGTTCCCTCTTGATGAACTTGACTACTACATTCCTAGTCACATGGGCATATGATGCAGCTTCAACCCACTTTGTGAAGTAATCAATGGCAACTAGGATGAATCGATGTCCATTTGAAGCCTTGGGTTCAATAGGTCCTATGACATCCATTCCCCACATTGAAAATGGCCACGGTGCCGCCAAGACATTCAGTGTTGTTGGCGGTGCATGAATATTATCATCATATATTTGGCATTTGTGGCATTTCTTTACATAATTAAAACAGTCAGACTCCATGGTCAACCAATAATGACCTTCTCTCAAAATCTTTCTTGCCATTGCATGCCCACTTGCATGAGTTCCAAATGAACCTTCATGGACATCTTGCATAATCTTTTTAGCTTCGGTTGCATCAACACACCTGATAAGCACCATATCATGATTCCTCTTGTAAAGCACATTACCATCTAGGTAAAAACCCATTGCCAATCTCCTTAAGGTCCTCTTATCATTTTCTGTGGCACCAAGTGGATATTCTTGCTTTTGGATATAGCGCTTAATATCAAAGTACCATGGCTTTCCATCCAACTCTTCTTCTATTGTTTGGCAGTATGCAGGTTGATCTTGACTTTGTATCTTTATGAGCGGCATATCTCTCTCATAACTTATTGCAAACATTGACGACAATGTAGCCAAGGCATCAGCTAACTGGTTATGTTCACGAGGAATGTGCTGAAAAGTCACTTTGTCAAATTGTTCCATCAACCCCTTAATGTAAGCATGGTAAGGAGTCAACTTCGCATCTCGAGTCTCCCATTCTCCTTTTAACTGATGAATGACTAGAGCTGAGTCTCCATATACTTCAAGAACTCTAGCCTTCGATTCAATAGCTGCTTTGATTCCCATCACACAGGCCTCATATTCTGCGACATTATTGGTACAATCAAAACATAGCCTGGCTGTGAATGGAATAAATTGATTCTCTGGAGAGATCAAAATAGCTCCAATCCCATGCCCCAGTGCATTGGAAGCTCCGTCAAACAACAAAGTCCACTTTCCTTCACTTGAAGATTCTTCTTCCCCAAACAAAGCCATTATGTCTTCATCCGGAAATTCACACTGCATTGACTGATAATCTTCTATGGGTTGGTGAGCCAGATATTCTGCTAAAGCACTGCCTTTAATTGCCTTTTGAGTGACATATACAATATCATATTCTGATAATAACACTTGCCAACGAGCAATTCTCCCAGTTAGAGCAGGCTTTTCAAATATATACTTAATTGGATCCATTTTAGACACCAACCAAGTAGTATGACACAACATATATTGTCTTAACCGATGAGCGGCCCAAGCCAAAGCACAACACGTTCGCTCCAACAGAGAGTACCTCGCTTCACAACTTGTAAACTTCTTGCTTAGATAATAAATGGCATGTTCCTTCCTACCAGACTCATCATGTTGCCCCAGTACACAACCCATTGACTCGTCAAGCACTGTCAAATACATAATGAGAGGTCTCCCAGGCACTGGAGGCACTAAGACTGGAGGCTCTTGTAGATATTGCTTGATCTTTTCAAAAGCTTTTTGACAATCCTCATTCCATTCAACTGTTTGATTCTTCCGCAACAATTTGAAAATTGGCTCACAAGTTGCTGTTAACTGGGATATGAATCTAGCGATGTAATTTAGCCTCCCCAAAAATCCACGGACTTCTTTTTCTGTTCGAGGAACTGGCATTTCCAAGATTGCTCGCACCTTGTCTGGGTGAACCTCTATCCCTTTTTGACTAACCACAAACCCCAACAACTTGCCTGATCTTACACCAAATGTGCACTTAGCAGGATTCAATCGGAGTTTATACTTCCTCAAACGTTCAAATAACTTCCCTAAATTGACAACATGATCCTCCTCTGTTCTAGACTTTGCAATCATATCATCAACATATACTTCTATCTCTTTATGCATCATGTCATGGAACAAAGTCACCATTGCCCTTTGGTAAGTTGCCCCTGCATTCTTCAATCCAAACGGCATCACCTTATAACAAAAAGTTCCCCACAATGTGATGAAGGTAGTTTTCTCCATATCCTCAGGAGCCATCTTAATCTGATTATACCCGGAGAAACCATCCATGAAGGAAAAGAAAGAATGTTGAGCAGTATTATCCACCAGGACATCTATGTGAGGTAGTGGAAAATCATCTTTAGGACTAGCTCGGTTCAAGTCTCTATAGTCAACACACATTCGAACTTTCCCGTCTTTCTTAGGAACTGGAACAATGTTGGCAACCCATTGAGGGTACTTTGCAACTGCAAGGAAACCAGCATCAAATTGCTTCTTAACTTCTTCTTTAATCTTCAATGACATCTCTGGCTTCATTCGCCTTAACTTTTGCTTGACCGGGGGACATTCAGGCTTTAGTGGTAGCTTGTGCTCAACTATACTAGTATCTAGTCCAGGCATGTCCTGATATGACCATGCAAAGACATCAACATAGTCAAACAAAAGCTTAACCAACTTGTCTCGCTCACTTTCCTTCATACAAGTGCCAACTTTAACCTCCTTTTTATCATTCTCAGTCCCCAAATTGATCATTTCAGTTACTTCCTCATGAGGTTGAATCATTTTAGCTTCTTGTTCAATCAATCTCATTAATTCAGGAGAAGGTTCCAAATTATCATCTTCATCCTCATCGGCATGATTAATAGGGTAATCAAAATCATATGATGGGATCCTAGCATTGTCATTTTCAAAAGGATCACTTTTGGATCTGCATTATTTAAGAATGACTAATGAACAAAGTATGCAAGGTAGAGAACAAAAGAATGAACCATATGAAGGTTGCAAGATGAAAGAATAACTGGAAAATTCAAAGTGCATTTTATTGATAAAAGATACTGAAGCAAAACATGTGAGCCCTTATTAATGAGTTATCCTAAAGCCTTGGGCAGAGCAATAGGATTTGCATTACATAATTACTTTGAAAGTGAATCAAAAACCACAGGAAGCTCGACGATCTCCCAGTTGCCAAGCTCTTCATTTGGAGGACAAGGGTAAACCAGATTAATATCTTCAGTATCATGATCATCTTCAGCAGCAGCCACTTGATCTGCATATATAAACCCCGCACTTCGGAAGCTTTGCCGAATATCACAGATGGGAACCCCCTCAGCCTTTGGCTCCCGATTTTCCAAGCGAGCCAGCCTCTTCTCTTTTTTATCTCCTGTGATTCTCCTCTTATCAGCCTTGGATGGTTTGTATCCCAACCCAAACTTGTCTTTATTTTCCCATAGCTTCAGCAATTTTCCAAGTTTTTTCCAGAGTCCTCCTTCAAGCATAACTTTAGCACTCATCATAGATGCCCCAGATAACTGTGGTTTCATAATTGGGGTCCCTTCACCCACAAAGGTAGCATTAGCAATCTCAAGTGCTTGGAAGGAGGTTTCAAGTGCCTCTTCCGCCGCTTCAATGTAGCGAGTTGATGACGGTTGACTCACCAATAAATCTTCTTCTGCTAAAATAATAACCAACTTATTATCCACAATGAACTTCAACTTCTGATGTAATGTGGAAGGCACAGCTCCAGCAGGATGAATCCATGGTCTTCCTAGGAGGCAACTATAAGCTGGTGTGATATCCATCACTTGGAAAACCACTTCAAACGTATAGGGGCCAATTTGAATTGGCAACTCAATCTCCCCAATGACTTCTCTTCTCGATCCATCGAAAGCTCTCACTATCATGGTGCTAGGCTTCATGTATGACCCATCAATAGGCAATTTCATGAGAGTCGACTTAGGCATGACGTTCAAAGAAGAACCATTATCAATGAGCACTCTAGCAAGGATATAATCCTGGCATTTTACAGAAATGTGTAGTGCTTTATTATGCCCCATTCCCTCAGCTGGTATTTCTTCATCAGTAAAAGTAAGGTGATTATTGGCAGTAATGTTACCAATAATACCATCAAACTGGTTGACTGTGATATCTTGAGTGACATGAGCTTCATTCAATACTTTCATCAATGCCTTCCTATGTGGTTCAGAGTTCAACAATAAAGACAAGACAGATATCTTTGCAGGTGTATGATTCAACTGATCCACCACTTTGTACTCACTCTGCATGATAAACCTCAGAAATTCACCTGCCTCATCATCAGACACTGTCTTCTTATATTCCTCTTTTTTTCTAGCTTTATTCATCAAGGTCCCATCTACTTCCTTCTCCTTCCCTTTCTCTTTTCTAAGCTCTTCCGGGGTATAAATTCGACCGCTTCGGGTCATCCCTCCTGGCCCAGAAATATTGGTAACGGATGAAGTTCCCGATTTCAATTGATCTTCTTTAGAATTTCCCACATGGATTTTCACATCATACCTCCATGGCACTGCCTTAGTATCTTTATAAGGGAAAGGAGTTGGCACTTGAATAGTAATTGGCTTTGGTGCACCAGGAATTTCCATTGAAGCTTTCTTGGTATAACGAATTTCCAATGGTTTTGGAAAAGGAGTTGGCATACCAGAACCTTCATTCTTGGTACTCTTAGTATAATGAATTTCCAATGGCCTTGGAAAAGGGGTTGGCACACAAGACCCTTCAGTTGAGGCATTCTTGGAATAACGAATTTCCAATGGCTTTAGAAAAGGAGTATTCTTCTCATCGTCTGACTGAAGTGTTAACACATCCTCGCCATCCTTCGTACAACCTATCTGGACCAAGTGCATCTCCATCAAATTTTGTAGAACTTGCTTGAATTCATCACACTCTTCTATGGTGTGTTCGGCACTTGGGTGAAAACCACATGTTTCTTCCTCCTTATAGATCATTTCAATCATACCCAAACTACAAAGCCGTGCGAAGATGATCCTCATGGGGGTTCTGATCTCTTCCACCTTCCTCACCAAATGCTGGTCTACCAGTCCTTCAATTGCATTGACCGACGAACTCGCATGGCCAGGCAAAGGGTTTTTACTAACATTGGGACTATCTTCCGTGAAACTCAACCATTTGGCATTAATCAAACCTTGCACTTTGAACTTCAAGCCTTTGCAATTTTCAGTTGAATGTCCCACTGCCCCTGCATGGTACTCACATTTAGCATTCGGGTCATATCCTTTTGGGAAAGGAGGTTCAAGAGGCTTCATTGGAATGGGGGAAATCAATTGACTGCGGAGAAGGTCATGAAACAACTCCGTATATGACATGGGAATGGGGTCAAATTGAACTGGTTTCCTTTCTTGGTTGTTTGGTGGTCTTTGTTGATTGGGTTGGGAAGCTGCAATAGGTGGCCTTTGTGATTGGTTAGGTTGAGAGTATTGAATTTGAGGAGTTGTGGCAGTGTGTGGGTATGTCATATAAGGGACTTGGATTGGATGTTGGAAATTGGAATGAAAGTGGTGGGGTTTTCCTTGGGTATATCCTCCTTGACCCGACATAACAGCGTGAGTTTCACCTTCCTTTTTCTTTGTAAACCCCATGGGGGGTTTCTTTGCATTATTTGCTCCAGCAGAATTATAAGCAATTTTTCCACTCCTCATTCCACCTTCAACTCTTTCACCAATGATGACCATATCCGAAAAGTTTGACGACACACTCCCAATCATCCTATCATAGAAGGGTGACTGAAGAGTGTCTATGAACATAGCAACCATTTCCTTTTCAGACAGGGGTGGTTCTACTTGTGCTGCCAATCCCCTCCATCTTTGGGCATACTCCTTGAACGTCTCATTATCCCTTTTCACCATATTTTGCAATTGCATTCTGTCGGGTGCCATATCAATATTGTACTTGTACTGCTTTAGGAAAGCATCTGCCAAATCCTTCCAACAGCGAACATGAGTGCGGTCAAGGTGTGTATACCAACTCGAGGCTGCCCCAGTCAGACTATCCTGGAAAAAGTGAATCAGAAGTTTTTCATCATGTGCATATGCTGCCATTTTCCTGCAATACATGGTCAAGTGACTTCGTGGACATGTAATCCCCTTATACTTATCAAAGTCTGGCACTTTAAACTTGGGTGGTATGACCACATTTGGAACAAGACAGAGATCTGAAGCATCACCAAGACCATAATAACCTCCTCCTTCCACAGCCCTCAATCTCTCCTCAAGAATTTGCAACTTTCCTTTAGATTGAGGATTTTCAGCTGAGAAATTCTGCATAGTATTTGCATAAGGATGCAACGGCACAATAAAAGGGTATCGATTTGGTGAGTTTCCTTGGGCATTATGGTGAAGAACTTGTGGTTGGGTAGGGTTTTGGGAATTGGTGCCTTGGGGTGGAATATAACCAGGTGGAAGGCCATGGGTCATGAAAACCGGAGATTGAATTTGAACCTGTGGTGTTTCAGTACTTGCATCGGGGCCCGGTGGTTGGGTTGAATTCTGAGCAGCAGCAGCAGGGGTTTGGAGGTTATTCTCTGAAGAGTTGGTGGCGAATGGTGGTGTGTAGCCAAACGGAAGACCGTAAAGTGGGAATTGTGGTGCTTGGGTGTCTTGAGGGTTGGTGCCTGGTGGTTGTGTGGGACCCTGTTGGTACATTGGAACCAACATTCCTTGAGAATTAAGACCATAATGCAGAGGCGCCGGACTGAAACCAGGCTGATGAGAAGGCGTGGCTTGTTGATCTTCGTTCACTGCTGAGGAGGCCCCATCTATGTTCTTGTTCTTTTCAAGAGACTGAAGCATTTCTAGAACCTTGGACATCTGCTCCTTCAGTTGGGTGACATCATCTTTCAGCTCTAGTTCAGCCATGATCCTTGATTGAGAGCGTGTCTGAACCAGTTTGTTTATTTTTCTGATCATAAAAATGATATGAGTATGCAAAGAAGGAACAAAATGAATGAATGAATGAATGAATGAATGAATGAATGAATGAATGAATGAATGAATGGAGATGCAATATTTTAATTTTAATTTTATTAAGATGTGGGAATGCTAGAGAATTGTAAGTGTCTGCCCAGGTGTGAGTAGTTCTAAAACACTAAAACATATGGAATCAAGCAACAAAACTTTTATTAATGATCAAAATCAAGTACATTGTACCCAGACTTTTACACGGCCTTCAATTACAGCCCTTTGTTTCATCTTTTCCATTAAATCTTTACAATATTCAAGAAATTCAGAAATTTCAGCTGGCGCAGAAAACGGGTTCATCATCCCTTCAGCCCTCCTTAAAAATCTTGGGATATCCTCAATTGCTTGGTTGGCTAACCATGCTAACTTTGTATAACGATCCTTCCAAAACATGCTTTCATTGTTAAGCCCTTTGATGATCTTCGCATGATCTTCCACATGATTATCCAACTTTATGAAACGATCTCTGCAGTACATTCCTTCATTCTTGAGCTCATTGATGATATTATCTTGATCTCTTATGTGAGCTTTCAACTTACATACATCTCCTTGTTCCTTCTTCAGTCCCTTTTGATACACGGTCGCTATTTGCTCCACTTCTTCCCGATGTTGCCTTTCATTGTTGACCCTATTCTCATACTCAGCCACCACATTTTCTAACTGTTGTTTCAAATCCCCGAGTTGCCTTTGCACACTCCTCTCAGTCATCTTGGATTTCTTGTACAATTCTTTCAACTGTGTGGCATAATCCAAAGCTTTATCTCTTTCTTTTCCACGCAGCTCTAACTCCTTATTTGCAGCCCTCAAGCAATCTTGTGTCTTGAACTTGCATTCTTCTTCAACTCTTGCTCTTTTATTGGTCTTCTCAAGACTTTGTCCTTTTTGGATGCTTTCTAGTTGCAAGGCCTTTTTTTCTCGAAGAGCTTCTTCTAACTTCTCTTGCAGTCCTTTCTTCTCTTCTTCTGACTTGAGCAATGCTGCTTTAAGGTTCTCTACCTCTTCGATGCTAATTGGAGGTGTCTCATCAACAATTTCCTTGTTAGCTGGAATTGAGCATTGAAAAGGCAACCCGACTTTCTGAACCCTATCCCTTAGCCATTGACGATAACTCTCTTTTGCATCACAACTCCTTTTCCCAAGCTCTTTACTTTTCCGAATGACACGATCCCAGGCTTGGCGGATTCTTCTAAGCATTTCAGTGTCCTTCATATCCTTCTCATAAAGAACAAAAGGAACTATCATTTCTTCAGTTGGTGGGTCTTTCATATGATAACCAAGTTGCCTTAAAACCAAAGAGGGATTATAATTAATGCACCCTCTTGTTCCCATGAGTGGTACATTAGGAAAATTCCCACATTGATAGATCACCTCCTGTACCTCCTGCCACTGTGGGTACCATCGAACTGTCTTTTCATTAAGATCAACAAGATTTTGAGCCCATTCACGATTATTCTTAATATTCACATCACACATCTTGAAATCTCCAATTGGACATGACACTTTGCATTTATTACTAAACATGTGAGTGACGAGCCAAACATAAATTGTAGGCAAGCAACATAATATCCTTCCTTCCTCTTTTCATGACAATGATTAAAGGTACAATATGTGTCTGCAAGTACAGCTGTTACCGGACTTTCTCCTTTATCCCGTAGGGCCAGGAAAACATCAATCGCTGCAAAATCTATATACTCATCAATATGTGGGAATATAACAATCCCATAGATAGTCAGAGCCAACATATCTATGAACGAAGTCCAATCCTCAATTTTTGCTAGATATTTCATTCTTTCTTCCAAATACTTCTGTGTAAATCCTTCAAAGCCATTTCGGTTTCGCTTCTTGTCTTGCAACTCCTTCACCTGAACTTTCAAAACTCCAGCAACTGTCTGCAAGGATGGATAATGTCCCAAGTATTGGTAAGGCTTGATATTTTCCAATGGATATCCCAAGATTTGTGCAAATTCCTCCAATGTAGGGGCCATCTGGAAATCTTGAAAAGTGAAGCACCTCATGGGAGAATCATAGAATTGAATTAATGCAGTAATAGCCTCTACTTGCACATCCACTTCTAGCAACGCAAGAATCTTTCCATACTTTCTGTCAAAGGTGAGACGCTGAATTTTTGTCATCATGCCAGCACAAGCTTTTAGACTCTCAACCTCAGGCTTCTTTATTTTTGGATGTATGAGCTTCTTCATCATGATTGGGGTTGTCTCACTGCTTGATCCCATATTATCTCAATGAAACTACTCACAACGAGCTTTGAACACCCACGATTCTCTGACATACCCAAATGAAATGAGAATGAGTGACTTTACAAAAATCATTTTTTGTTTATTATTTTATTTTTGAAACATGAATGCAGATGCATGATGATGCAACATGATGTTAAACATGCCTTTTGCAATATAAGAAGAAATTATCATGCTAGATTTTTTTTGAGACATTGTATCTTGTGAAAACTCTCTTGGGTGGCTCTACAATCTCGCTGACTTTGGTCTCTAGAGCTAAGTCTCTTTAAGAATATTAACCACAACGATAGGTAAACTACCAGGTGTGGAACATCCTGAAAGAGCACACTCTAGATGAGATTCTCGCGATAACCAGACAGGAAGTAGATCCAAAATGGTTACCACTAACAATCTCCTCTCATCTTAGGCTTCACACAGGCCCGGGTATAGGGTCCCACTCATAAGTGTGTGCAAAAGTGTAAGTGTAGTGTGTGAGCCAAGCATCATAATAAATGAAAATATTTACAACTTGCACATATAAGCAAAAAAAAAACAAAGAGGGTGAAATAAATAAAGAAGAAGAAATTTTTTTTGCACATATAACTATGTAAGGCTAGACTCTCTTAAAAAAACTCCCCAGTGGAGTCGCCATCTGTCGCAACCACATCGCGACGGGAGCGGCGAACAAAAATTAATTAATTTGCAATAATGGAGTCGCCACCAAAGTTTATTTATTAGGGAAACATTGGAAAAACCCTTTTTTATTGAATAGTCTTCGAAAACAGATTTAGGGTTCGGGAGTCAATTATGCATAGGGAAGGTATTAGCACCCTACAACATCCATTTGAAAAATGGTTACCTCTAGTTAATTGTGCAAAATTATGTTAACTTCAAAAATATTTATTTCACCCTTTTTAATTAAAACAATAATTAAAAATATAATTACAAATGATAGATAAACCATAAAAGATTTTATTTTATTATTTTTCAAGAGAAGAAAATGAATATTGATGAGAAATTAAAAAGGATTTTGTGAAAATTTATTTTTGGGCTTGACAGGATTAAATCCTGCTCCTACGTATCCCCGGGTGGAATAGGGAATTCAAAGCTACGTAGTTCTTTCAAAAAATATTTGTTGGTTTGGTTGATTTTAATTATTTTTTTATTTTCAGAAATTTAGGCTATCATGATAACCAGACAGGAAGAAGATCCAAAATGGTCATCATATTTTTAATTATTTTGAAAATTAAGATTGCATGCGATAACCAAACAGGAAGAAGATCCAAAGTGGTTACCATTAACAACCTATATTTTAGTGTTTTAGAATGCAAGACGCCACCGATAATCAAATAGGAAGTAGATCCAAAGTGACAATCGTTAGCAACTTAATTCTTATTTTTAGAAATTAAAAGATGCTCACGGTAACCAAACAGGAAGAAGATCCAAAGTGGCTACCCTAACAACATAATTTTAATTTTAGAAAGTTGTACAGATAACCAAACAGGAAAAGATCCAAAGTGGCTATCGTTAGCAACTTAATCTTATTTTTAGAATTGAAAGGACGCTCATGATAACCAAACAGGAAGAAGATCCAAAGTGATTATCACTACCACTATTTTTTATAAATTAGAAATTAAAGGGTGTTTCTAACAACCTATCTTATTTTTAGAATTAAAAGGACGCTCATGATAACCAAATAGGAAGAAGATCCAAAGTGGTTATCACTAACACTATTTTTTTAAAATATTTTTTTAAAGGGTGTTTCGTGTTAACCAAACAGGAAGAAGATCCAAAATGGCTATTACTAACAACCCATTTTCATAATATACTTATCCTTTTTTATATTTTAGGATTAAAAGGTTGTTCATGATAACCAAACAGGAAGTAGATCCAAAGTGACTATCATTGGCAACCTAATTTAGTCTTAGAAATTATTTATTTATATAATTTGTTAAGTGCTAAGGATATTCAATTCATTAATGTTTTTAAGTATTATAATTTTAATAGAATAAACATTTGTTTTTAATTACTTGAATATACTATTGTTAGAAAATTTGCATTAAAAAAAAACCATACAAGATCAAGTAATAATTCTAACATGTTATGAAACGTGTGTTAATTAGAAGGCATTCAATCACCATAGAATAAAATAAAGAAAATGGAAAAAACAAACAAAAAAATCAGAATAATAAAAAAGGAACATCTATATACATATTGGGCTTAAGCCCAAATAAACACTTAAAAAAAAAAGTAGGGGAATTGAGCCCCTAATTCCCAAGGAAAATGGGAAGCTGCATCGTGCAGCTAAAATGGAGATGCTGCGCTGCGCAGCAAAGAAAAAAGAAGGGACGCGACTCACCGTGCGAGGCGGACAGCGGCGCGGCGACAACGGCGAGCAACGTGGCAGGGAGCACGATGACAAAAAAGCGTAATTCAAAGGACGACGGAGTTCATACATTGTTCAGACGAGCACGGCAGAGCCGGCGTCTGGTTAAACGGCGAGAATGGCGAAGCTGGTCCTTGCCTGTATCTGCTACTATTGTTGTATGACTGTGTTTTATTTTTTGTAGGATGAGAATGGTAGAAAAGAAAAGGAAGAAAAAGAAAGAGCATAAAAAAAAAATCTGGTCTTGTCACTTGCTATCAGAAACGTTCCCCCTGTATCAAACCTTTCCCCTTTTTTTTATACTGATAGTATGATTGTTCCTCTTTTGTAACTGACTCAAACCCATTAATCCAGGATTCCATTTGCCATTAGAGGTGAATTTAGGTGAATTATTGGCTTTATTCTTCTGTTACAATGTTACACTTTTATGATTCATTATATGAGCATAAAGCATTTTAATCCCTCTTTATTCCTTCACAAAACTGTTACAGCAAGCAAAAACCATTGTTTCTATTTTCCAATTATTTGCCTTTTTTCTTTCTTTTAATATTTTTATTTTTTATTTGCTTTTATTTTTGTAATGACTTTTATCCTTTATAATAATATGGAAAAGGGAGGACAAAATATGGTGTTCACACACTCTAACGGATCTCTGTGATCAAGTATAAATAGAAGAAATCAAAGATCTGAAGAAGAAGACTGATGAACAACTAGAGAAAGCTAACATATTCATCTGTGAAAAGCTATACTACTCAAGTACAGAACTCATCATAGAAATCAATAGCTGAAAGCAACGATTATTCACATATCATCTTCTTGCTCTGAAAATCATTTGGAGAAGAACTCATTTGGAACTCACCAAGCTCTAAGTTTATATTAACTCTTTGTAGTGTTAAGATTGGTCGAATTGCTATTGTAACTTTGAAGCTCTGCTTCAAAACACTCTCAAAACTCTCCGAGCCTGAAGAGGCTTGTTTCAAGAATACTTGTTGAGCCTAAAGAGGCTAGGTGTGCAAACAATACTTGTGGTTGAGCCTGGAGAGGCTAGGTGTGCAAATAATACTCGTCTGTAACCTTGATCAGTTATAGTGTTAAAACTTGGTGAAGCAAAGGACTAGATGTAGCCCAAAGTATGTGGGTGAACCAGGATAAATGTTTGAGTATTTTCTTTCCCTATCTTTACTTTATTATTTAGTTATTTAATTATTTTAGTAATTAACTTGGGTGTGTTAAATAGTTGCTGACCAGTTTGCTGAGAAAGGCGTCTGTCTCTAAGCGTCTTTCCTTGCTGATTTTGTTTTGTGCTTCTAAAACTCTGATTATTGAAAACACTATCCAACCCCCTTCTAGTGTTATTTTGTGCCATTTCAATAATGAGCGGCATCTAGCAATGCATCATTACTACCCAATTAGGGAGAGCATCGATGATCTGCTTTTAGCCTTATCTCGACCAAAATTTACCATGGAGTAAATGTCCTTTCGTCCATATATCTTAATTGAACCCAAGGCATAAGAGTGTCATCCTTGTGTTATGTTCAATTATTTGTTCCTTGATCCCCGAGTAGACGAGTAATCACAAATGGATCCAATATCACATATTGACCCACTTACGTGTGGCCACACATATTTCACGTCTCACTTTATCGAGGGGCCCAGGATATTACCCTTGTTATGTAGGAGGGACGAATCCTGTTTACATCACTCCCACTCCTACACATGATTTATTGCAGGCCCAATAACTACATTTACGATCACCCTATTACACATGACGTTTGATAGCACTAAAGCCTATAATTCCTCATATAGGAATCGTAGTGACTTGAAGTGGAAGGACTACTGCACTATGGTCGCCATGAGAATACTTATGACACTTGCATAACTAATATGAAGTATTCTCATAGTGGGTCATCCAGTATAAATATTACATCCTAATATTTATACTTGTGTGCTAACTTGATATCACATATCCATAACCCGTGAGATGTAGCCATCAGACTACTCACACAATAGTTGTAACACCCTAGTTTTTACTATACTTCAATAATAGTAAATATCTATATGTTTATATGTTTGTATTATTTTATTTAGTTTGAGTAATTAAAATTACTCATTTAGAAATAATTTATTAAGTGCGTTAGCACTGCCTTATTGCAGTACATACATGTTTACTAGACAATAATATTATGTTATTGTCACCATTAGTACTTGTTTAGAAAAATATTTTAAATAATATGATTGAAAGAAAAGTATTTTCATATTTTATTATATTTAATTTTAGATTTGAAAATAAATTGGTTTAACATTAATCGAAGATTGATTTTGGACCGTGGATTCTCTTAGATGATCAATTCAACTATCAATCTTTGTTTTATTTCAAATTTCGAAAGTATATATTTGTCACCTTTATTTTTTAGATTCAAAAACTAAAAACGTGTTTATTTTTAGGCTTAATATTTATCACTCATTTTGTACCCACTAAAAAAAAAAAAAAAATCAGATTTTTATCTCCTCTCTCCCCTTACACTCGACGTCTACCCCCCCTCACTCTTGTTTTTCTTTCTTTTCCCTTCTTCTACCCAAGTGCAGACCCACACACACATCTCCCTCTCAAACTTCATCTCCCTCCATTCCTCCTCAAATCCGGTGCCGCCCCTGCACAGCCAGCCGCCGCTCAACCGCAGCACGAGGAAGAGAAGACGCGCGACTGTTTCGCATCCTCCGCCGTCCCTGTCTCGCGCGAAACTCGCCACCACAGTGCCTGGTCTCGTGCCGTCGCCTCCTGGCTGTCGTTCAGTCGTCCGGCCACCGCTAGAGGAAGGAGAGGACCTCACATCCCAGCTCCCCTCATCTCACCGGTCTGGTTCGGAGCTCCGCCGCTCGGACCACCTCCAACCGCCGTTCGAACCACCACAGTGCTATGTTCTTCTTTCCTCTTCATCTTGGGTGAGTGTTTCACCATAGTCTCTTCCATTTTGTAAAGCCCCAAATTAGTTGCAAACCCTAACATTTTGATTTCAGCTTTAAACTTTGAAATTAAATGTGTATTCGTGCAATTGAGACTACAAATTGATGTTTTATTAAACTAATTTCATGATTCTAGGATTAGAATGAGTTTTCCCAATTTAGGATATGAACCCTAAAACCCCAATTCGAGTTTTTATTGAAATTGGTTATGTTTTGTAAAATTAAGTATGCATTTATGATATTGGGACTATTAATTTAAGTTCTGACAAATCAATTTCGCTTTTCTATAAGCAAATCTTATTTCCCCAAATTTGGTTTAGGAGTCATAAACCCAAATCTGACATTAGTTGAAATTGACTTATCCTTGTGAAATTAACTATGATTTAATGAAATTAGGACTTTTAATTGATGATTTATAAGTTTAATATTCTTTATCCAAAAACAAGTTTCCCAAATTGTGTGATGAAACCTCTTTTGCCCGAATTGATTTTATTGGAAAATCAAAATACATTTTGTGAAGTTTAAGCTCCAAACATGATTTTCCTTGAAAATGACCTTGTTTGGTAATAAGATTAAGTGTTTAGATCAAATTAGAATGTGTGTTTGATCATGTGTAATTGATTTCTTGATTTCTGGTTGTTGCGCGTTGTTGGATTCCCTCTCTGAGACGTTTGACACGACTATGCTTGCTTGATGGAGTAGATAGTTACACTCTTGGAGCTAACATGAGCATTAAGACAAGGACCTTTTACTTGTCTTCAAAGGTAAGGGGAGCTTGCCTGAGGGATATTCGATGACTATATGCATTTGTGGATGTGCTTAATTGAGTGTTGTGAATATTATTGTGATATTGAGCCAATACTTGAATAACTTGTTTACTTGAACTATTGTGATTATTATTTGAAGTTGAACATTACTTGCTTTAAAGAGTTATGAATTATATATATATGTGATGAACTGTCATTAACTGTGATATTATTATTGTTGTGAATATATTACTGTTGATTGAGGTTTGAGAAGCCGGACTTGAGTCTGTGCTCAATGATTATAAGGATTAAAAGCCTTAATAAACCTTGAATACAGCTTTGAAAGTCTTGGGTTCAGTTATAAAAGTTTCTTGTCTAAAGTGCTTACTTTAAAAGAATAAGATTCTTGTTTTTAAAAGAAATGTTGAAGTGATTTTAAGTCAACGGAAACTACCCTTTCATGATCTAAAGTTTCGTACGAGAGAAAACCTTTTTCGAACTATGTGTTTTATGAAAGAAAAAACCCTTTGAAAATATTTGACCTTATTTCATCAAGGATTTCAAAGAGCAAACGAATTTCCTAAATGTTTTATAAAAGAGTTTGCAAAGGAAAATGATTTTCTCCTAAATGATTTAGAAACGTTCCGGTTACTTGGATAAGTGACCGAGGTTTTGTTTTGGATTTGATTTTCACTGAGCGAAAGGTAAGTACATGTGAAAGAGAATCTAGTTCGCGAGACGTCGCCTCTAGTATTCAGTTATATGCACGTAGATCTTGGATCCGTATCACGTTGTTGTGGACTTCGTGTCCTAATCACGTTGTGATGAACGCTGTTAAAGGTGAATGTTGTTTTCTATGACCACAAGCCTAAGATTGGTGCATCGGTTCAAGGCGTTGTGACTGAGCACTCGGACTTCGAGTCCCGTGTTGATGTTGGAAAAATCTTAAGAGTTAAAGATTTAGGAATAGTCATTAGCCTTTGAGCTTCGACAACGAAAGAGAATGAACACAAAGAAAATGTTGAGAACAATTGTTTTTACATGCATTTTAGGTAGACGTGCCTCACGTTGATAGGAGTGATGCCTTGATGATCAGGTATTCACAATACGATGTATCACTGCATCCTGGGATGGGACAGTGTGTTATCAAATCCATGAGCATGGAATACTACATCCTGGGATGGGATAGTATGCTATGGATGTTTAGTCACTTAACGTGATGCCAAAATGGTGGCGATTTGAGTTTGATCAACTCATAGAATGATGATGGGATCTCATGAGATTAAGTTAGAGCCTGAATATTGAAGTGTCATGCATTAATTTTATAAAACTGATTGTTCGGGTATGAGACCCACTGATATAACACCTGCTGTCTGATGATCTTATCTTGATTATTGAATAAATGTTAATATGCTGCTGTAGTATGTATCATGTATATGGTTGTTGTATGATATATCCAATTGTCGGTATCTCACCCTTACAGATATATCAGGTTTCTTCTGGTTTCGCTATTGTACCTTGGTACACTAGTACTGATGTTGCCGAGGAGTCTTTCTAAGTCGCTCGAAGACTTGGTTTTAGCTATTTGATAGAGTGACCAGCTTAGGTTTTGAGATGTTACAGATTTCTAATAGTATTTATTTGTATGGCTCGGAGAGCCTTTATTTTGAATGTGAAGTTTATAGCTCGGAGAGCATTTCTCTTGAATGAAAATCTAAGATTTTCCTTTTGGGTCCTGTATAGCTTGTTGATGTAATTATTTCCAAATAATATTATCTGGATGTATTTTAGTGTAACTGGAATTCTGGCATAAAAATGCAATTATTTTAGCAGGTGTTCTTTTACCTGGGATGTTCGAATTACAGAGGAGACTCTGTCGAAATTTTTGTAAAAATACTAGCTTTTATTCAAGTATATTTCTAAATTAAATAGACTTGCCAGACTAGGATTGTAAGCTTGTGTGCCGATCAAGGCTTAGGTTTGAAGTCGTGACAAATTTTTATACCCAATTTCAGACGCTTATGTACTTATATAAATTATTTTCCGAAAGCAACCAGCAAACTATCTTTTTAATTTAAATTCCGCATGTGTTACGTAGTAATACCTAGTGGGGGTGTTACAATAGTCTTCGTATATTATTGTCATCCTAATTAACAATAATACTCGACTACAAATATTTAAGAATAGCTTTCTTATTATTTAATGAGGTCTCACGATTAAGTCTCCTCCTTCATGCCTCATTAAATGAACTGCCTATTCTAAGGACTTTATTACAATATTAAAACATATAATTAACATAATAAATAAAATTCCTTTATATATATAAAAATATATAATCCAAAGTCAAGATACAAATTGTATATCTACTAATACAGATTGGCTAGTAGGGCTTATGCCAACAATCTCCCACTAGTACTAGAGCCAATTAGGCATCAATCTAACAACCATTGATCTAGTGTGAGTGTCATGCTACCACCGAGCAAGAAACTCTATTAGCGGATTATTTAGTGTTGTCATTCTGTACATCTTCACATCTCTCCTCTATCGATCATCTATCGAATGAGATGGAAGAACCTAAGTATATGTTCGGATCACTGATGAGATCAAGTCCTTAGCTTATAGGATTACTCCATCATCATCGTAATGACATTAACAGAGTTCACGAAGTTAGGAATTATTCCTAGTTCATAAATGAACTTCCCGATCCAAACAACCTTAAAATATGCATTTAAGGCAACTATGTACTTGGCCTCTGTAATGAAATCTGCAAGTGTCTCACGCTTGAAACTTTTTCAAGCATCATATGCCATCATTAAGATAAAACACAAATCCATACTGCAATATGGAATAAGCTTTATCGGTTTGGAAACAGCGTCAGCAACTTTTTCCTTACCTTCATTTGTCAAGAATGTATCCTCAGTTCTTTTCAGATACTTAAGGATGTTTTTTACTACAGTTCAATGACCTTCACCGATATCAATTGGTACCTTTTTGTCATGCTCAAAGCGTACAAGATAACTGGTGTAGTACAAAACTAACTCTGACTGAGGCCCAACAACTTCAGCGATCTATCTCTATAGATCCTGATTCCTAACAAGCAGGAAGCCTCGCCTAAGTCCTTTATCAAGAAATAATTTCCCATCCATGTTTTCACACTTTGTACCATAGGGATATCGTTTCTGATAAGTAGTATATCATTCACATACAATACAAGAAAGACAACCTCACTCCCACTAACCTTCTTGTACACACATGGTTCATCCTCGTTCTTGATAAACCCAAACTGTCTTACAGCTTTATCAAAACGAAGATTCCAGCTTCTGGAAGCTTACTTTAATCCATGAATGGATCTCTACAACTTACATATCTTTCCAGCATCCTTTTGGATCGACAAAACCCTCGGTTTGTGTCATATATACACACCCTCGAGGAGATTCCCGCAAGGAATGCAGTCTTGACATCCATCTGCCATATCTCACAGTCTGCAGCAACAGCAAGCAGAATCTGATCGAATTTAAAAATCACTATTGGGGAGAAAGTTTCATCATAGTCTACACCATGAATTTGATTGAAACCTTTCGCAACCAGACACGACTTAAAGGTGCTCACTTTACCATCCATGTCAGTCTTCTTCTTGATGACCCACTCACACCCTATGGGTTTTAACCCTTCGGGTGACTCAACCAAGGTTTATACCTGATTCATGTAATTGGATTCCATCTCGGATCCCATGGCCTCAAGCCACTTCTCAAATTCCAGGCCAATTACAACCTCTTGGTAAGTTACAAACTCATCTTTATCCATGAGAAGCACAACACCTTCCTGAGTCAGGTGAAGTCCATATCTCTCAGGTGGCGACATGGCCTGTTAGACCTACGCAAGTCTTGTGTTACTTGAAATGGCGGTTCAACCACAACATCTTGTGCAACCGGTTCTTGTTCCATTGTAAGAGGGTCGATATTTTGTGGTACTTGAGTTTCTCCAAGTTCTACACTTCCTCCAACTGTCTCCTTTAGAGACGTATTCCTTCTCAAGGAACACTCCAGTCTTAGCGATAAACACTTTGTCCTCGAAGGGGTTGTAGAAATAATATCCTTTGATTTACTTAGGATATCCCACAAATATGCACTTATTCGATTTGGGCCCAAGTTTATCCGTCATAAGACATTTCACATAAACCTGACATCCCCAAACCCTTATAAATGACAAACTAGCCCATCGGTTCATCCATATCTCATATGGAGTCTTTTCAATTTCCTTAGATGGAGCACAGTTAAGAGTGGATGCAGGTGTAATTAGAGCAAAAACCTCAGAAAGAGTCAGAAATGTCTGAATGACTCATCATGGATCGCACCATGTCTAACAAGGTGTGATTCCTCCTTTTGGACACACAATTCCATTGTGGCATTTCAGGAGGAGTGAGTTGGGACACTATCCCACACTGTCTCAGATAGTCATTAAACTCATGACTTAAGTGTTATCGTATGGCCTTAATACTTTTGCCAAGTCGGTTTTCCACTTCATTATTGAACTCTTTGAACTTTTCAAAGGTTTCAGACTTATGTTTCATAAGATACACAAATCCATATCTACTGAAAACATAAGTAAATGTTACGAAGTAAGGATAACCACCTCTAGCAAACTTGCTTAGGGGCCCACATACATCACTATGTATCAAGCCCAAAAGATCATTGGCCCTTTCATCGTGTCCGATGAATGGGGCCTTAGTCATCTTCGCCAATAAGCAAGACTCGCATACATCAAACAATTCATAATCGAATGAGTCCACTAGTCCATCCTTATGGAGCTTGGAGATGTGCTTCTCACCTATATGGCCTAAACGATAATGCTAAAGGCATGTAGAGTTCAAATCACTTGGTTTGACCCTTTTCACATTTATATTATAGATGGGAATATGAGGATTAAGGACACAAAGTCCATTATCCAAAAATGTGCTAGCATAGAAAATATCATGTGACTGATCTTTCTACCAATAGCTGGAGCATAATAACATTTATTTAGTTCCAAAACAAGCCCCGAAGACAAAGTCAAAAAACTCTATAGTTATTGCAGCAACTTTTGCTCCATTTCCTATTCATGGGTTGACTTCATCTTTTGTCAACATCCTACTCCCTTTGATCCTTTACTCTAATGTGAGATCCACATGCGGTATCAAATATCCATGATTTTGAAGTGGGTTTATTTCTACAATACAATGCTCGAACAGGAAGTCATACTTCCTTTCTTTTCTCATACTCTTTCTGGTATCTCTAGAAGTTTTTCAAATGTCCAGTCAAACCACAATGAAATCAATTGCCTTCCTTAGCAACCCTGCCTATTATCTTCAAGACAGAAGTACTGGGCTTGAACTTGTTCTTGCCCTTGTTATTCTTCTTGTTTACCATGATTAAGACTATCCTTTTTAGATTATCACAATAATCTACCCTTTTCTACAGTAAAGACTCTGCTCGGCAGTTTTCAACTTCCTTGCAGTCTCTGGCAGAGGTCTGTCAAAATCATTCATAACAAATTGACTATAACTATCCGAAAACAGTCGCAATATCATATCACTAGCCAACAGTTTACTTGAAGGAAGGCTCGCTTATCAAGTTCTCAATGTACTCAATAGCATGAAGCACTTGGTAACTGTCTGGATTTCCTTCTTACAGTTCGTAACTGAAAAAGGGTTAGGATGACTTATGGTTCTTACGCATTGCATGCTCTCAACAGAGCATTATGAGGTGCAAGATCATATCATGCGCCTTCATGGTTGCAAGCACCAGAAATACTACATTTAGGACATCAACTTGATGATTCTCATAAGCATCCTTTTCAATCCTATAAGGAATTCGCTAAAGAACATACAACTCTTTATCGTACTTGAGGACAATCCTCAAATTCTTGTATCAATTCAAAAATTTAATTCTAGATACCTTGTACTTCTTAAGGACAAATAGCAGTAATACCTTATATTGTTTTATTTTATTGTAATTCTAATTACAGAAACATACAAAATATAAGTCTCATTATAAAACATATTTAATAATATCTTTTATTAAATACGTTCCCACTATTTTACTCAAATCAATTACCCTTATCATTGACTCGGAAAATCCCGTTGGAAGATTTTCTAGTGAGACAAAGATCCATATTTCCCCTTGTTTTGAGTCAACTTTGGCTGATCTCCTAATACTTAGTTATTTAGTTAGGAAACTCATTCCAAATTACATCTCATGTAACTCTTGGATCAGTTGGGTGAATGACTCTTATTTTAATCCATCACATAGACTAAAGCCCAACTCAACGCCTCTAGGCCTTTCAATCCTATTGAATTTGGCTTACTTAAGTTAGACCAAATGAATAGCTTTTGGACATTACAATTATCCCATCGTATCTTACTAGTATAGAAAAATGTACTCCGCTTTGACGGACCTATATTCATTCGATATTAGTCTTGATGAGTGCTATGCATTGAAATGCTCTTAAAATTAATATTTCCTTTGGAGGGATTTTTATTAAAATTGATCTTACCAGCATTGTATCACATACAAAACATATCTCAGCATACATGAAATACATGCCATCATACATTTAATTATCATATAAAACATACAAGACATATAAGCATACAACCATACATTTCATGCATCTCATACATAAACTTACATCTGATACATTTCAAGCATCTCATACATAAACATATAAGATAAGGTACCATGATTATGGCCTCCTAATGTACAAGAATTAAATAACTAATTTATTACAATTTTTTGACCCGAACAAGCTTCTCCAATGGCGTTATAGTGTTGCCTCATCTTCAACTCGAGCAATTATATTTATTTAAAATAAATAAATAAATGAAAAAGGCATGATATGCAGTCTGTATTTAAATAAATTAATCACGACATGCAGGACGTATTTACCCAAAATAAATGACACCAAAATCTAAGGTCATAACCATGCATATACCTAAAATAAAAATCAATAACAATCAATAATAATAAAATAAAACTTTTTATTATTATTATTATTATTATTATTATTATTATTATTATTATTATTATTATTATTTATTTTATTAAATAAACTTTATTTATAGTCTTGCACCAAAAAATTCGCACAGACGTGAGACATACTGAACTAACATACGTTTATAATTCAAAAGAATCATGATTATATTAAATGCAATATGAACTCATATCAATCTGGTCAGATTGAATTCAAATCAATTTCCTTGTCCGTTCAACTTTCACTTTTAATTTGAAATCTACTAATTTTTTTTCCTTTTCTTTTTAGGTTCTTGATAACCAATGTCATTAGGGTATTAGTTAAGGAATCCAAAAAAAAAAAGGTTGTATCAGAAAACAAATAATCACACTTATCAAAATATTAACTCCATCATTTTCTCATGAAAACTTATCATTTTAATTTCTTAATCATTGCCCTAGCATTTTTTCTTTTTCTTTTTTAGTGGAAATCAACTAACGTCCTGTCAAAAGTTCGTTCTAAGTCAAGAACGCTCTATCTCCGAAAAATAAAACTTGTGCTCACATATATATATATATATATATATATATATATATATATATATATATATATGTGTGTGTGTGTGTGTGATGGCTCAAGTGAGAGTGACGTTTTATTGTGAAAGTGAGAGGAATAAATCTGGGTCATTAAACCATACATGGATGGTCAGGATTAGAAGTTAGTAGGTGGTCATGTGATCACTTAAAAAAGTCACTTGACTTTATGTTCTAATCTTGACCATTCATGTATGATCCAAAGGTCCAGATTAACTCCTCTCATCTCTCATAATAACACACTCCTCTCACTTGAGTTGCTTCCTATATATATATATATATATATATATATATATATATATATATATATATATATATATCAAATAAGTATAAAAATAAGCTCACAAAAGATAACATGTATTCAATTGAATCATATTCAAAAGTAATTAAACATGTTGTCAAACAAGCACATAGGAATTCATAGTATTTATGATCATAGGCTCTGATATCACTATTGGGTTTTTCACGAGAATATCCTCTTTTAAAATCACATCTCAAAACGAAAGAAAAACATGCACATAGATCACGCATTACAAACATTAATCACACAAGGGCTATTGTGTTTACCTCTTGAAGCTTGCTTGGGTCACTAGTGCCACAAAGGTGTAGCACTTCTACTTAGTCCACGTGAGGAAATGGGCGTCGAAGCAAAGCGTCTTGTGCTAGCTGACGGGTACAGAGAGGCAAGGTTAACAAGACTAGGTTACAGGGGAGAGCACTAGCCTATTTTTAAGTTTGCAACTGCCTTTGACCTAACTGCTTACCCTATTGGGCTTTGTACACTACAAGCTCAATTGTCCTTATATTAATTAAATCATATTTAAGTAATATAACTACTCCGCATTTGATCTATGTGTATAACCCGATAGGCTCCCACTATGTTGGCAATAATATCAAATATTATAATAATATCATATATTAATTATAATATTAATATTATAAATAATAACGGTATCTAGGAATGCATCATTACTAGTCAAATAGCGAGAGTATCGGTAATCTGATTTTATCCTTATTGCAGCCAAAATTTACCGTGCAGTAAATGTCCCTTCGTCCTTATGTCTTAATTGAACACAAGACATAAGAATGTCATCCTTGTTATGTTCAATTATTTGTTCTCGATCCCCGAGATAATGTGAAATCACTGTAACATCCTAAAATTTCAATATAGTCTTTTTAATAAAAGATTAAGTTATTAAGAGGTTTAGTGTAGAAAATTGGTAATATAACAATTGAAAGGAATTATTTAGTAATTAAAATAATGCAAAATTAAAATTTAAAATTGGAGAATTAATGATAAAAACAAAGGAACCCATTTAACTATTAAAAGTTGATATTAGGTCCCAATTGATATTCAGTTCAATTGTGGTTTTGTTAAGGTCAAGAGTATAATTTGAATTTTTTAAAAAAGAATAGTGGGCCTACTAAAATATATATATATATATAGTTTGAAAGAATAAAATAATAAAAAGAAAAAGAAAAAGAAAGTACATTGTACGCTAGGAGAGCAGAGCTAGATACAAGATAGTCACGTACATTCAATGGTAGAAGGCTAGAAGCTTGTGTTAGCAAAAAAGAAAAGGGCCCCACAAATAGAATTGAAAATACTAAACCCTTCATTATTTCGAAAACTGGTGAGAGCGGGACTTAGAGGTCTGCGGCGCACAGTGAGGGAGAGACGTTCCTTTCTTTGGCAGTGCATTGCAACACACATATCCAAGAACACCAGTGATGGAAGAAGAATTTTTAGGAAATCACTACCTTTTATCATGGATAATTTTTAGAACATTACGAAGGTCTTCAAGAAATGAGTAACAATATTTTTTACAAACTCTTTCCATGGTATATATATGATTGTTTGTGTTGACAAGGAATTAACATGTGGTTTTAGGAGTTTTTAATTGATTTGATGTATATTGTTAGTAACTTAATTTCTAAAATTGGGGGTTTTGTTAAAAAGAGAATAAATTGATTAATTGATATTGTAATGTGCTTATTCATGTATGATATGTTGTGATATTCATGATTATTGGTTGTTGGGGGAAATTTATATGTTTAATTTGTGAAAAATATTGTTACATGTATGAGACATGACATATGTGAATTATAATATGTTGTATGATGTTTGTCGCAATACCACCTAAGTTAGGGGGACTGGCTTATAACATCATCATTTAATGGGATGTCGAAATTAAGATACGGGGCAAGGAATCCATTTTATGAACGAGGTTCTCGGGTCACCGTTTAATGGGAGGCAAGGAACCAATTTAATTATGAGGTTCTTGGGTCACCAAAGGGGCAATGAGTCAATTCTAAAATGGGATTCTCGAGTCACCATGGGGCATCAATTCTAGAACGAGGTTCTCAGGTCTCCATAAAAAGGGTAGCAATGCATCAATTCTAGATCGAGGTTCCCGAGTCACCGCAGACAAGGGCAAGGAACCAATTTAATGAGGTTCTCGAGTCACCGAATTGGGCAAGAAACCAACATAAAGTGGGGTTTCCAAGTCACTGGATGATTGTGTTATTGACTGATGCGTGGTTACTTTAGATAATTAATATATGATATTTGATTATGTTTTTGAGTTGTCGTTATATGATTGTTGTAATTAAATGTATTTTTAATAAACATTATTTTAAAAAATTAGCGGATATCATGGACAGTTTTTTGGGTTACTACATCGGCTAAGAACATCACTATTTTCGAAATATTTTATAATTGTATTGTTGTTCGCTGAGATTTTATATCTCATTAAAAAATGTTGTTTTCAATGCTCGAGGACAACGTCGTTGAGGATACAGAGACTTGAAGAGTTATTATTTTGCTTTTAGATTAGTTGGTTAGAATTTGTAGCATGATTTAAGAGCGTCATGCCAACATCGTTTATTATTTTCATTATACATTTCTCGAATTATAGTTAGACGCCCAGTTTTGAGGCTTTTGGTTTTTTTTATTCAAATGTATGGATTTATTAATATTTTTCATTACTTTGAAAATACTATTATTCTATTTAATACATCTCATGCTTTAACTTCCCTATTGATTACACCCACTTTTATTCTTATTTGTCTATTGTGTGAAGCACGGGTCACATACTATCCGGCTATCCGCCAAAGCTTTCCAAGCTTTCCAAGCTTTCTTCTTTCATAAGTTTGTGCTTTCTAAATGTATTCCAGCTGTACATACCCACCACCAAAGCTTTCTAAGCTTTATTCTTATTCTTTCATAAGTTTGTGCTTTCTTAATGTACAAGAATTGCTTCTTATTTTATTATATTTATAAGCCTATATATAAGACATATGTTGTAAGGTGGTTTAGTGTGTGCGTTTCATTGAACTGAATCCAATTCAAATACTCCCTTCCCTGTTGCGTGAGTGTGTGAGATAGAGTGGAAAATCTATTAATGCCTTGTTTCCATTTTTTCTTATAACAATATAATCCCAGAGTTTTCTATATATAATAACTCCACAGTCCATCAATTCATTCTCATACGAATAAAATCAAAGAAAGGTCGTTTCATAGAGTCATCGTAATGGGCAGCGGTTTTGAGAATATTGTTGCTACTGTTGCAGGTGTAGCCTTGGCAGCTGTTGCTGTTATCGGTGCATTTGCTGCTCTATTTGGTTCTGATTCAGGAAGGAAGACAATGAAGGCTCCGGGAAGAAATGATCGCATTTTCAGAGATGATTTTGAAAGGGACCCAGGAAAATACTTTCGAGGCTTGCGCAAATAGACTCATGGAGATGTGCAAGCTCGGTGGAATTAATTAATGGAGTAAATGGCTTTCATTTAATTTAGCTTTGTGTTATGTGATGCTACTGGTTAAGTTGTAATATTTTGCTTTGGGCTCTCTTATAAGCTTTAAGCTTTGTCTTTTGATGTGACGGTTGTTTAGTTGATATAAATTCCTCTTGTTTGAATTTTATGCTTGTGTTTTTTAATTAACATGAACATCTTGTTTTGAGGATCTTTCGGTGTCAGTTTGATTTGTGTTTAAAGTAAGAGTAAAGGCCCAAAATGGTCCCTCAAATTTTTCGAGTAGGCCAGTTTGGTCCCTAAAAAAAATAAAATGACAATTTGGTCCCTGAAATTTTAAAACAGTGGACAATCTGGTCCTTACGGAAGGACTGAATTGTCCCCCGTTTTTAAAATTTCAGGGACCAAATTGTCTCCCGTGGGGACCAAATTGTCCTTTTTATTTTTTAAGGACCAAATTGGGCTACTCGAAAAATTTGAGGGACCACTTTGGTTCTTTACTCTTAAAGTAATATATAAATTGTAGATTAGAGTGTGTTCGGGAAAGTCGAAAAATAAAAAATTATGTTGAAAATAGATTAATCGATTATAATCAGAATTTGTTTTTATTTGTTGAAAAAGGATTTTAAGATAATCTATTTCTTTTTGGTAGTGTAAAAAAAATCACTTTACATAACAAATTACAAAAAATGGTACGATATTATTTGTTTATATTAATAATATTTAAAAATTTTTAAAATTAAAACTTGTTTATTTTTTAAAAAAATTCTCATATAAAAAATTGAATCAAAATTATAACATTTTTTTATGACTGTTATATATTATTTTTAGAATAGTTAAATAAAAGCAATATATATTCTAGGTTAAAGTAATCTTTTGGTCCATGTACGTGATACTGATTTTTAATCTGGTCCTTATATGTAAAAAGTTATCAATTTAGTACCTATACGTGACACTGGTTTTCAATTTGGTCCTCACCGCTAATTGGTCCCTATATAAGAGGGACCAAATTGTAAATTATTATCACATATAGGGACCAAATGAAAATAATTGTCACATGTAGGGACCGATTTCAATTTTTTTTGTTGAATTGGACCCTACATGTGACAATAATTTATAATTTGGTCCTCTTATATACGGACCAATTAAAGGTATGACTAAATTGAAAACCAATGTCACATATAGAGACTAAATTGGTAACTTTTTATGTATAAGGACCAAATTAAAAATCAGTGTCACATATAGGGACCAAAAGATTACTTTAACCTATATTCTAATTGAACAATATAGAGGATTTTAACATAAATATATATATATTATGCGCTTTGGCATAGTCATAAAACAATATAGAGTGAAGACCCAAAGTGGTCCTTCAAATTTTTCAAGTAGGACAGTTTGGTCCTTCAAAAAAAAAAAGGACAAATTGATCCCCAAATTTTAAAATGAGAGACAATTTGGTCCCCCAAAATTCATAACGGGGGACAATTTGGTCCCTCCGTAAGGACCAAATTATCCCCCGTTTTGAAATTTGAGGGACCAAATTATCCTTTTATTTTTTCAGGGACCAAACTGTCCTACTTGAAAAATTTGAAGGACCACTTTGGGTCTTTACTCAACAATTTATTCAGAACATTTTAAGATTAAAAAAAAATATATTCATTTGAATAAATAGAGGAAGCAGTGCTTGGTCGTTGGTATTGAGAGTTGAGACCATCATGTGGGTAACAGGGATCTGGTTTGTCTCTATCAATATTGCCTCCAGCATCTCTCCAGCAGCAGATCTTAACCATTCATTTTGATCCAATGGTCCAAAAAAATCAAAGATTTTAAAACATTAAAAATTCAAAACAAACTCAAAGAAAAAAGTTAGAGTAAAGGCCAACAGTGGTCCCTCAAATTTTTCGAGTAGACCAGTTTGGTACCTAAAAAAAATAAAATAACAATTTGATCCCCGAAATTTTAAAATGGGGGACAATCTGGTCCTTACGGAGGGACCAAATTGTCCCCCTTTTAAATTTTGGGGGACCAAATTGTCCCCCGTGGGGATCAAATTGTCCTTTTTTTTAGGGACCAAACTGCGTTACTCGAAAAATTTGAGGGACCACTTTGGGCCTTTACTCAGAAAGTTATTTCATTTGGTTCATGTTTTCCTCAGTCCTCACCACCGCAACCCCCCATTCGTCACTGCCATCCTGTTGCCGTGGACGGTAAGCTGTCGCTGTTCACGGCCAAATATCGTCGCCATGTCACTCACACACACACACACACTCTCTCTCTCCCCCCTCCCTGGTTGTCACTTGTCTCTCTCCCTACTCTGCCACCCTTTTATTGACTAACGCTGCTGCCTGCGCTGTGCCGTTCACGGAAGCACAACACCCAATTGAAAGACCACCTTGTTCAGTGTTGCAACCAGAAACCAATCTTGTATAGCAAGACCATTAAAAGACATACAAGACCACCTTGCATAAAAGAGAGTGGAAAGCGAGGAGGAGGAGGAGGAGGAGTGGACTGAAACAGATTGTGAGAACGACGATGTCAGGAAGCAAACAGCGCTATGACGGCGTGCTCGTCGTGAACGATGGTGCAGCGGCAGTGTGATGCCTAGTCTTAATTATTACTAATTTAGATGATTAGATGATTAAAATAAGGATTTTCATAAATTATTTTCGAAATGTCCGCTTTGAAAAATGGAGATTTGAATGAGGCCAGAAAACACCTGATAAACAGTGTATAACTTCAAAACTTAATCCAAACCAAAACTTGGTCTCTGGACTTACATCAACTGCCAGGAGCAGATAACAAAAACTTCAACTATAATAAAGATTTAAAAACATAAATAGATACAGTAATCCCAAATTAATTTTCATACAAACGTAGAAGTTTTCATTAATAACATAAAATATACAATAAGTCATAAAACACAGGGAACTGCCATCAAGCAGGCCGATACAAAAGATACATCAAGTTTCCCAAGCATTCGTACCTAATAAAAATAAAACAAGGTACGTGAAATATTCCGAGACCCAGGATCCTCTAAGTTTGGGAGTCGCATCCATGATGTCCATCAGATCATGGCAGATTCTTGGCCCCACATACGAAGCGGTCATCAGAATTAGCTACTCACATGCACAAGAAGAAATAAGAAACACATATGGAGGTAAGATTCTATGCCAAGCTCATAACGTAGATATGGGTATGCGGCGACAAACAATCAATCAAGTGGATACATATAATTAAGGAAACTTTTATAAAAGACATATATGTAGACAATTTCAGAAAAAGGCTGAGACTCGAATGCATGCCTAAGACATTGACTTAACTTTGCTCCATGGAGACTATTGTTGTCATAGTGTTCTGTCAGGATAGCATTCAGGTAATATGCGTAAACAACTCGGTGCACAAGTCCCAAATGGAGTACGCTAACAGCCATCTCCGCGGTCCTTTCACATGAGAGTACTTAACATCTAAATAATATTTAGTTCAGTGGAGTGTCAAGATAGCCCTGCTGTCCAGGTCTCCACCGACGCAGTGCAGTTGTACACTGAACCATTGGCAGGATCCACGCCTGACTATCCCCAAGGTTTTCGTGGCCCCCACACAGTCCCCTAATATCCTATGAATAAGTGTCTATGCTTCCAGAACGACAACGACTATGATTAGGTTGGAATGTTGTACGAAGACAAACAAAGCAGGAACTAAAAGTTCCAAAGCGCTGGTATCAATTAAAAAGAGTTATTGTTAAGAATTGGGCTCAAAAGAACCATTGGCCAAAATTATCCTTTTCGACTCAAATTCATTTGAATACTTTAACTTAAAGCTTACTTAGGCTAAAATAACTATTTTAGAGTACAGGTATTGATAAAATGATTTAACTCTATAAATTGCCATTTTGACTCATTTTGGATAAAAATGTATAATAATAGTTACAAATAATATTTGATGTTTAAAATGAAATACTTTCATAAAATGTGAAAACATCCAAGGACAATAATTTGAAATTCCTCGACTATTCGATAATTTGGCCTATTCTTTCCAAAAATTCCTCAACTCCGTATAATAAAATATTTCGAGCTCAAGACTTAACAAAACGTAAACAAGAATAAACCAGTCAATAAATAAGAAATTGATACCAACTGTTAATAATATTCCAACACCTCCTGAATCAAGTTCGAAAACAAAATGCACAAGTCCCTAAGCGACTTAACGATCGGACATAAGGCTTATACTTAGAGCCCAGTTACTTGGAATTATATCCAACGCTTAACGTACGCGGTTTACGAAGATAAGTAAGATTCTCGAATTAGAACCTTACGCCAATTCAACTAGATTCAATTTAGTACAATGCTAAATTAAATCTAAGCAGATATAAGATCCTAAAATTCCACAGATAATAACATTAAAAATATTGAGCAAGCATATTAAACAATTCCCAATATTCCTAAGCAGTTATACTAACCCGCATTATACCCAAACTACACCTAACATATTATTTTCCCCACCTTAAAGTGACGTTTGAATTCTTTCAAGCACTTGTCAGAAATGCAGTCAGTTCCAGTCAGAGTTCCCAGAGGGCAATTTCTGCTTCCTCAGAGCAAGCACGAACATGAACGACAACCCAGAGAGACGATCTAATCATGTACAACAATCAGACAACTCCCAAAATCAATTACTCATCATCAACACTATATATATAATTCATTAATATACTTATTTTCTCAAAAATCACATCGATTTCAAATCAAAACAGAATTCATGAAGAAAATTGGGGAAAATCAATTTAACAAGAGATTGACAAAAGTGATCTAGGGGGATGCTTAATCATGATCCCAATTTCATAAAACATCATTTAATTTCAAAATTCCAAATCTGAAATCAAAGCTAGGGTTTGAGATTGGGGAAAAATTGGGGTCCTTGAAAATAGACAAGCAAAGTGGGAAACCACTCACCCAAAGAAGGAGATGAACTCGTGGTGGTGCTGTTAGTGGCGGTGGGCGGCGGCGACAACGTTTTTGAAGCACCCATGAGCCAAGATAGAGAGTAAGCTCAAGGAGAAGAAGAAGCTTAAACTAGGAAGGTTAGGTTCGAAAATCACCATGGATGGCGGCTTATCGGACTGAACGCGACGGAGATGGTGTTTCGTGCGGTCTTCTCCCTTGTGCTGGCGAACGACGACTGGAGGCGGCTCCTAGGGGCGGCGCGCATCAGCTGGACAAAAGAGAGAAGGAGATGTGTGGGTTTGATATGAGAAGTGATGTTGAGATGAAAGAAGAAGAAAGAAGAAGAAAGAAGAATGTCTGGAACGTGAGAGAAGAAAGGAAGAAGAAAAGAGAAAGAGAAGGAGAAAGAGAAAGAAAAGAAAAAAAAAAGGAAAAAGTGAGGGGAGGGGAGGGGTAGGGGTGTGCAGAACCCGGGCCGGCCCGACAACCCGTCCCGGCCCAAATGACTTTAGACAGGGTCTGACCCGACCCGGTTTAAAAATTGGACGAACCCATGTCCTCATTTCTGACCTGGTACCGGGTTAGGGTCAACCCTCGAGTTACCCGGCCCGGCCCTAAAATAAATTACCCTTGCTATAATATTATGTTTCGTGCCTTACTCAAGTGCTCAGTACTGCTCAGTGTCTCAGACTCTCAGTCCACTCACATCACATCTCACACAGCTGCACAAGACTATTAGGTTTTCACTCTCACTTTCACCCCTCAATTTTCACTCTCCCCTCTCTCAGCCGTCGACCCCCTTTCACTTTCACCCCTTCACTTTGTTGTTTGCTCTCTCAAGTCTGAAGGGCATCGTCGCTGCACCTCAAGGATGTCGTCACTGTCATCGTCGCCGCTCTCTCAAGGACGTCGTTCGCTGCACTTAACTTGGTGAATCGGTGCTCCTCCTCCCTCGAATCGGCGCTCCTCCTTGGCTCCTCCCTCGAATCGCCGCTGCTTGGCTGCTCGACTGCTCCTCCTTCCATTGACATCTCTTCTGATTCAACAAACACAGTAAGCTTCTCCTCTGTTTTTCTTTCCATTCCCTTCTTGCTCTATTTGTTGTAGGTTGTAGGTGGAAGCAAATTATCCCTATAGGTTGTAGGTTCGTTACAGTAATGGTTGAAGCAAATTATCACTAATGGATCTTCAATAGAAGTGAACCTTGAAGTCTTAGTTTTTGTTTGCAATTTGGTGAATGATATTGTTATAGTAATCAGTAATTTGATGGTTACCTATTTAAACCCATGAACTAGCATGCTTTGTGGTTTTTATGATGAAGGATAGGATAACTTAAGTGTATTTTTTTTATGCTTGAATGCCTTTCTTTGCATAAGTTTTATTTGTTCACCAAAACCCTTCACTTAGATCAGATTAAATTTTTTACATGGCACATGTTGAAATATGTCATGTTGCAATGGACATGATTTCAAAGTGCACGTGGTTTTCTCAAATTAAATTGCTTTGCCTCAGATCACTTTCCCACATAATGTTCTTTAATATATTCTCTGCATAGTCACTATATTGATGTTGATAGCAATCTCTACTCTAGATGCTTTACTCTAGTTGCAGCCATCTTTGAGCATTTGTTTCATTCTATAATCACAGTCCCTTAAAATTAACAAGTAAGCTTTAATTTCAATAATTTCACATGCTATTAGTTATCAAAATTTGACATGGTTTTGCTACTCATATGGGCATGTTACAGTTTTAGAGTGATGAAATCACTTCGGGCCAACTCGGTCCCGTCCCACATTAGCCCGGTCTTAATCAAACCCGCACATCATCGGGTTCCTTCGGGTCTAGGGACGGGTTCGGGCTCACACAATTGGCCCGGTCATCATTTAGGGCTGGGCGAGGGACAAGCCTAACCCGTCCTAACCCGTCCCACGCACACCCCTAGGGAGGGGGACGTGCACCTATGCTGACCAGGGAAGAAAATATTTGTTTTGGATGTGAATGAAATTTTGAGTGATTAAAATTGAGTCTAAAAAAATAATAGATTTTTGGCTCTTGGATCTAAAAATAAAGAGGGAAAAATCTAGAAGTTCAAAATTTGAAATGGAGTAGAAAGTGATGGTTGAGTTGGTCAACCAAGAAAATCAATGATCCAAAATTAATCTCCAATTAATGTTAAATTAATTTACTTTCAAATCTAAAATTAAATAGAGTAAAATCTGAAAATAAATTTCTCCTAATTATATTACTTAAAATATTTTTCTAAACAAGTAATAATAGCGATGATAGCGAAATATTATTTGCTAGCAAGCGTGGATACACTGCAATAATATAGTGTTAACGCACCAAATCAAACATCTTTAAATGAGTAAATAAAATTATTCAAACTAAACAACATAAGAATAAACAAAAATAATTATCCAGACAATTAATCACTCCAATAATTAATTAAACATATAAGTAAAAATTGGGATGTTACATGTAGAGCGTTATGTTGCAGCAATGATGGCGCGAGGGAGAAGGAAGAGGGGCAGAGTCTCGCCGTGAACGACGGACGATGGCGAATTAGCGGTGGCTAGCCTGGTGGGGTGAGACTTGAGAGGATGAGGGGTCTACAATGCCTTCATAGAAAAGAAAAGTGGTTTTTTTTTTTTTTTTGGATTTTGATTTTTTTTTAATGTTTTAAAATATTGATGTTTTGGGGACCATTGGATCTAAATGGAGGGTTCAGATCTGCTGCTGGAGACAATGTTTTGTCATTCTAGCATAATCAAAATAAATCTATCTACCAGTCCTTACTAATAGATGATAGCAAAATAGTTTTTTTTTTGAAAAAAAGATTTTTTAAAAAATAAGCTTGACACTTAAACATAACTGATTTTTTTATAAAAATAACTTTTTAGGAAAAAAAAAAAAGTTGAAAGTGGAATAATCCATCTTTCTCAAAGAAACACATAATGTTAACAAAATAATATCTTAAAACATTTTAGTGAGTCCTATAAAAAAAAAAAAAAAAACACTAAAACCTTTTAGTGAGTTATATTCACACAATATTGCAACGAGTAAATGTTCAAATTGGTCCTTAAAAAAAAACACGGTGACATTTTTGTTCCTGAGAAATGAAAAAATCCATTTGATCCCTAAAAATGTAAAATACGGGCCAAATTAATCCCTAATAGGAACTAAAATATTCCTAAAAATTATCCTAAAAAAGACTATTTTGACTCGTATTTTATTTTGTAGAGAATCAAATTGATATTTTTCATTTTTCAGGGACCAAAATATTAGCGTATTTTTTTGTTAGGGTCCAATTTGGACCTTCACTCTGTTGCAACAGAAATATTTGTCCCATTTGGCCAGTAATCCATATAATGACGATTGACCAATACTGTCAAAACTTCAATATTCTCGAAAGAATGAATTTTGCCAGGCTAGTCTGAAACAAGAGAGGATTAATAAAGTTAAATTAACCTTTTTTTTAGAAAAAAAATTGTTTTAAAGGTTAATGTTACGATGGTTTTAGACCAATATTGTCAAAACATTTATATATATATATATTTTTAAGTTGGGTTTGGAAGGGAAAGGGGATGAAAGGAGAGATTTATTGATGTATGATGTCGACCCTTACTTAGGAGCTGACAAGGTTGTAGACAACTCATGCCACTTAGTGAAACAAAACAAATATGCAAGGGTTCATCAACGGTCAAATACAATACTTAATTAACACGAACCCAACGTGATGTATTGAGTTTGATCAAATACAACCTTGTCCAACTTTTGAAAATCTCTCACAATTAAATTATATAATATATGAATGTTTACTAAAAAAATTATATATGAATGATTAATAGTTAATTATTGTTTATGTGATCAATTAAAAAAATCACATAATTAACTTTATATTATACTACCTCTGAACTCAATTATAAGTAAAAAAAAATACATATATTTGGTGGACTAACATATAAGCAAAATTCAATAAAGTCAACTCTATTTTTATTTTTATTTTGTGAAAGAAAAAGGGACCTAAGCCCCAACAACAAAGCAACTAAAACCCAAGAGGGAAGAAGCTGGAGGCAGCATCCCCCAAAATAATCAAATACAAGAAATCAGGATAAAAACCAAAATTTCTATTGTTGCCTTCTAAAGAAAGACCATGGTTTGCCATAGCATCTGCAGCTTGATTAGCCTCCCGAAGAGTATGAGACCAAGCGAACTGCCCTCCAAGCTGAGAGAAGTTCATAATGCTCCGGACCAGAGAACAACACGGATGAGCAATATCACAACCTTTCCTTAACAAATTAATTGTCACTTTGGAGTCAGATTCCACAATGAGACTTTTAAAACCCCTATCCCAGGTAACTTTGATGCCAAAATAAATAGCCCAAAGCTCAGCTAAAACCACCGAGCAGTTCCCTACATCCTTAGCAAAAGCAAAGATAACTTCTCCGAGGAAATTACGAAGGACTCCCCCACAAGCAGCTTTTCCATCACTAAGCCTTGCACCGTCACACTTAAGCTTGAAAACACCTTCCTGGGGAGATTTCCAAGTAACTGGGGGGTGGCCAAAGGTGTTTACTTGTTTCCCAAATAGTGAAACATTCACAACAAGACTTCTGAAAATATCACGCACACTACTTAGAACCCTTTGAGAAGTCGATAGGGGATTAGGGCTAACCTGAGCAAAGACTACATCATTTCTTTGATGCCACAACAACGCGAGAGTAGCACCAAAAATGGTCGCCCATTGATTGTTATTTATCTGATCACAAGATTTCAAGTTATCCATCAACCAAGCCTTCAAGTCCAAGTTGAAAAATTTATGCGGTGTAGTGCCATGGGAGACATAATCCCAAACTACCCGAGCGTAGACGCAATCCCTCATGGCATGCAATGTATTCTCAGTAGCGGAGTTAGAAACTGGGCACATGCTATTAGGGGACAAACCTCTTCAATTTCTCAAATCATTTGTGGCCAGAATTCCTTAGCCACTTTCCAAAGATGAAACCTAATCCTTTCTGGCCCCCTCCAACACCACACCTCATCAAAAATCCCTTCCACAAAACCAGCAAGGTTAGTCGCAGCCTATACGCAGACACCACCGAAAAAGATCCATCAGGGCTCCCTTTCCAAGCCACAATATCATCAGAATTGGAGGAAGGAATGATAGTCCTGATCTTGTTACAAACATCATTAGGCAACCAATAACTCAATTTAGCCATATCCCACGTACCATGTTGGTTCAAGAACTCTCTAACCTTAACATGCTTCATATTATCTTCAACAACGTGCATGGCTTTGTCTAAAAGCCTCCCCTCATTGGGCACCCAATCATCCATCCAAAAACCAATTTGATTCCCATCACCAACACGCCAGGTGGTATTACTTTCAATCAGATCCCACGATTTACATACACCCCTCCAAAAGTTGGAACCCTGCCTATTCTGGTCAGGTTGCACTCTACCATTTTGGCCACATCTGTACTTGGATCGAATCACTTCTATCCAGAGGCATTTTCTCCGAGAGTTCAACCTCCAACCAGCTTTCAAGAGAAAAGCTCTATTCATCGCACGGGAAGACTTGAGTCCTAAGCCCCCATGTCCTTCGGAGCACATAACTCAGTCCAGGACACAATATGAAGTTTTTTGTGATGCTCATTATCACCCCACACAAAAGCTCTACACTTTTGATCAATCTCATCACAGAACTCGAAGAGGAAGAGCCACCGTTTGCATGACATAGCTCGGGATGGCTTGAAGAACGGATTTAACCAGGGTCCCTCTTCCTGCCATAGATAGCATATTTGCCTTCCAACTACTCAGTCTCTGATTCACTTTATCCAACAAGAGTTGGAAGGTACTATAGGAAGCCCTTATATGTAAAATCGGGATACCCAAATACTTCCCCAAATCCTCAGTTCTTCTAAATCCGAACCTATTGCTGATGTCTTCCCTCACATTCCAGCTAACATTATTAGAGAAAAGGTCAACTCTATTTAATGCATCATATACTGTTTCTACATCAAGACATTTATGATTACATGTCATTTGCAAAGAAAACAACATGAGTAATAAAAATAAATAAATAACTATAACATAATGGTACATCTGGAACCACAACATCAAAAAGGATGGCTCTCAGTAGCCAAGATACAGACTATCAAAAAGTACCACTACCACAAAAAAAAACCTATAGCTAGTCACTCTAAAGAAAGCCATTGGGGATACCGCCGTGGTCATCCGCACCTGCAGGAGGTGTATCCAGAGAGGACACATCCACTCCTACTCCAACATCCGGAACTACTCTGTCATCCAGAGGATGATACTCCGGTGCCTTTTCCTCATCCTCTTCGGGATCCTCCTCGATCCCCTCGTCGACCTCGGGTACAAGAACAATCGGCGATGGAGGTGTGACCGGTGCTGCTCCAGGTAGCTGTGGAATAGGCGGAAGATGATGCATCAAATCTCTCTATGCAACCAAAGTTCCCAGCAGTAGACACATGGGTGGTAGTGGAACCTCGATCATCTCGAAATTGTGTATGTGGGTCTGCAGTCCGGCCTCATGTACCCGAGTCATACACACCGTGTAACAACCTAATTTTAATTATGTTGGTTAACCGGGTAAAAATATAATTATTTATATTTTAAACTGAGAGCTATAAAATGTTTTTAAATGATTGTGGTGTGGGTTGTTCATGAAAATTATCTGTTTTCTTTAATTAGTGTTTACCCTCTAAGTTATAAATTGTTGGGATTAAATTGTTTTGGGTAAAATGTTTAAGAAATTCTGTTGGAAGTTTGATTTTGATAGCGTAGAAGAATTTCATGCGATGCAAGTCTTTGATACCTTAGGTACTGATTATGTCTCTTTCACTTAAAGGACTAAGGAATGTTGGGATGTGGATTATTTGGATTAAAATTGTGGGAGCATGAGCATTTCAGAGAATTGAAAGTTTAGAATTTCTTATGAGATTGAATGGCTATAAGTGAGTATTAATTATATATTCATTATGATGAGACAATAAGGTGGAAAGTAGGAATCATAGGATTCAAAGAGGTTAGGTTCATATCATTGTGGAGAATAATTTTCTATGGATATAAGATTTATTAAGAGGAATTAAAGTATATTTATTAAATGAGTAGTTAAGTTTGAATATATTGTAGGGTACCTATAATGCTCAAATTTGTGATGCTATATGACGTATGATAAATGTTGAGTGTCAATTTGATGTTAAAGACACCACTTGGATAATATTATATATGACCTTAAGCAATAGTTGACGATTGATGGAGATATGATATAGCGTTGATTATTTATGATCTCAAATTCAATTTTTTTTAAGGACATTAAGCTGCTAAGTTCAATTGCATAAATTCTATGGTGAGATATATTAGTTTTCAAGGAGTTGTGGACATATGAGAGATTAGGGAAATAAGTTATTTGATTTTAATTGTTGATGTTGGTTAATTTTGAACCAATTGAAAGTGAGTCTAGGATCGTATCCCAACTATGTTAAATTCGGGACATAAAATTCGAAGTTGTTACTAGTGCTTTTGAGTGCTTAAATGTTAAAAAAGGATGTTCATAAATATGGCATATAAGTGCAGATGATTTTAGTGTAATGGCTTAGAATTTTATTTTGAGAAAATTCTTAGTATAGTTGTTCGCTCCTAATTGTTGATTTATCCGTGTAATTAGGATCTTCATTGATATTGTGGTTGAACAATTTTATTTTTGATTTAGTTGCTAACTTTATATCATTGATTTTGGTGTAAGGATTGAATCCGAAAATCTTACCCATTTCTTGAATTTCCGAACGTTAAGCGTCAATTCGATTTCGTTATAATTAGGCTCTAAGTGTAAGCCTATCAGTATAATCGTTAAGTCGCATAGGGACTTTTGTGACATGCATTTGTTTCCGAACTTAGATTCGGGAGGTGTTGGAATGTCATTATCAGTTGGTATCAATTTCTTAATTATTGAATTTATGAATTCAATCTTAAGGTTTATCCTTATTTATATTTTGTTATCTTGGGCTCGAAGTTAATATGATAAATGGTATTTAAGAATGAAATGAATAGACCAAATATTGGGAAGTTAAAGACTTACAATATCTTGTCGTTTGATGATTTTATTCTTGGATTTGTCGTTAATCTTAACTATCCAATGTTATTCTTAAACATTATTATATACTTCATTTTAGCTTAAGTACGCTCAAATGAATTTGAAGTGTCAAATGAATTTTGAGTCGGGAAGAATGATTTGGGTTAATGGTCTATTCGAGCCCAATTCTTAACAATAACTCTTTTTAAATTGATACCGACGCTTTGGAACTTTTAGTTCCCGCTTTGTTTGTCTTCGGACAACATTCCAACCTAATCATAGTCGTTGTCGTTCTGGAGGCATAAACACCTATTTATAGGATATTAGCGACTGAGTGGGGGCCACGGAGACCTCGTGGATAGTCAGGCGTGGATCCTGTCAATGGTTTAGTGTACAGCTGCACTGCGCTAGTGGAGACCTGAACAGCAGGGCTATCTTGACACTCCACTGAACTAAATACTATTCAGATGTTAAGTACTCTCGTGTGAAAGTACCGAGGAGATGGCTGTTAGCGTACTCCGATTGTGGGCTTGTGCATCGAGTTGTTTATGCATATTGCCTGAATGCTATCTAGACAGAAAATTATGACAACAGTAGTCTCCATGGAGCAGAGTTAGGTCTAGTCCTAAGTATGCATTCGAGTCTCAATTTTTTATGAAACTATATATGTATTTTATAAATATATCCCTTGATATATATATATGTGTAAATATATCCACTTGTATGCTTGTTTGTTTACCTGCATGCCCATATCTACATTGCTAGCCTATTGTAGAATCTTACCTCCTCTGTTTGCAGGGTCGTGGAAGCCACAAGGCCATTAAGGCATTTGCCTTAGGCCCCACATTCAATGAGCTACTAACCCTTTGTAATTTATATATTATATAAAGGCCTAATAAAAATTTAACATATGATAAATACATCAAAACGTGACAAAGGCCCAACAATAACATATATGTGTGAGAGATTTTATTAAAGTATTAAGTAGCAACGTGGCTTTCTAGCCCAAGCTGGCATCAAGTGCTATAATTATATGACCCAACAATCTTAATACACTTTTTTTTTAAATGGGATGCTCTTAATATTTATGTGTGTAAAACTGAAATTTCGTGAAAATAAAAATTGATTGCAATTGAAATTATTTGTTCCACGTCTAAGAAGATTAAGCATTGACACCGTTGGAAAAAAATTAGTTGTGCATGTGATTTTGTTAATAAAAATGAATTGAAATTAATAAAGTAATGGTAATTTTCTATATATGCAATAAAATTTGAAAAAAAAAATCTCTAATAGATCTGCCTTAGGCCTCAAAATGTCTCAACACGGCCCTGTCTGTTTGTATTTTCTTTTCTTCTCTGTTCCTTGTTGGCAATGATTAGTTTCATACGAGGAGCAATAAAGAGACGACCAAGAGTAAGAAAATGCCCAGAAGGAGACAGAAGAGAATTATGAAGACGTCGGAGCTTCGTTGTCGTGTGTGATATGTGGTTGATATATGTTTAGAGTGGTTTGTGTCTAAAGTATTTTGAAAATGTTATTATATTTATTTTTGGTATTATTGAGAAAATTCATTAGTCTACTTAGTTTTCGAAAACTTAAAATATGTAATTATTCACATAATTATACTTATGAAAATTTATTTGGGATGATTGTATATAACTATTCTAAGTTTCTTGTTCATGTTTGGAACTTTAAATTTTCTTCTCCTGGCAATTGATGTAAGACCAATGGTTTATTTTATTTGAGGAAGTTTTAAATTTATCAAATGTTTATCAGGTGTTGTTTCGACGTCATACAAAGTTCCAAATTTCAAAGAGGTTATTTCGAAAAATATCCTTGAAAATCCTCATTTTTATAAAGTTCATCTACTTTAAATAAAACATGGTGTTACACACAAGGTCGAGTGGTGTCTCCATAATACACCCACTTTGTTCATACAATTTCTAATGCGCCTAAAGTGGTGTCAGTTCCAATGGATGGCCACCATCATGGCAATAGCTCCAACATTTCAAACAAGGCAATCTAAACATTATACAAAGGCAAACCACACTAATTCCCTTCCTGTGTGTTTAGTATCTTCCACCTTCCTCTTGTTTCACATAAAGTCTCTGGATTTGTTTTTTCGGTTGGCGTCCGAAATATTGTTTCCGGAGGGTCTTTTTTGGAATCCGGATTTTTACTTTTCGGCATGCTGCGGAATCAAATTTCCGGACAATCTTGGCGAAATCTAACAATGGTAGAATTGTTGTATGTGTTAAGTCTCTAAATGTCTGTGTGCATTTCCATAAGTTTTGATGAAAGCTAAACATTGGATAATGATTTCATTAACCCACTTTTTGGTTGCTAACCTGTCTACTTAGTGCGCAGATCATAATAGTAAGACTCACCTGTCTGTCCACATGTATGACAACCTGTCTGGATAAGCAAAAGTCAACCTGTCTGCTGACTAGGATTATTGACTTTCTGCAATTGAGTTTCAACCTGTCTCTGCTATGTTCTCCTACTCGTCTAAGGTTCTTCGATGGGAACTCGAGTACAAAAATATTTTGGAAGCTGTCCCCTCATACAGAAGACTCTGAATCTCTCTCTCACGCTTATCAAGAAATTCAGAAGGTCATTCTCACAAGCAACCTAGGAAGTCAGAGATAACATCCAGTTAAAGAATGTTTCCAACATGCTTTATTCCCTAGTACTCTTGGTTATTACACGAAAAGAGAAATATACTCTGCAAAGTACAAAAGCATTCTACACAACTCTGATTTGGCTATTGCACGATGCATAAAGCCATGATCCTTCATGTTAGAGTACAACCAACGTTTCTACTGCATTAATGGCTGCCCAGAACGACTCTATTGCATTTAATGAAGCTCTGCTTGAAGCCATCGTTGGAAGGAATGTCTCTAACGGATCTTAAATGCTTGAAGGCTATAAATACAGAAGTCATTGAAGATGAACATCATCAGAGATTTAAAAGCATTAAAGAGCCATTACTCTGTTCATTTAATTCTTCATTCTTTCAATCTGTATTCTTCAATCAGTTAAAGTTATTATGCAGTCTTTCCTAAAGTCTACATTTAATTCACTCTCTGAGTGTTAGTGAAAGAACTGTCTGTCTTATTGTATTTATTACAAACAAGCTTCTCAAAACAAACCTGTGTGAGCCTGAAGAGGCTAAGTGAGCAAAGAATACTTGTTTTGGAGCCTGAAGAGGCCGGCTAGGTGTGCAAACAATACTTGGAGTCTGTAACCTGATCAGTTATAGTGGATAAAACTTGGCGCTGCCAAGGACTGGACGTAGCTCTTTGTGTTAAAGAGTGAACCAGGATAAACAATTGTGTTAATCTCTCTTCCCTTAAACTCGTTAGTTGTTTTGATTATATTATCTGCTTTCTAACTAAGGGGTTAAAAGTGTGAATATCGAGCTTGTTTTCATTTGTATGTTTGTGTGCTTTTCTGTCAAAATACACCAGACAGGTTACCTGTCTGTGTAAGTTGTTTTACACTTGTCTGAACCTAGCTTCTGTGTGCAAAAAGTTTTCAACTTTATTTTAATTTCTGATAAACACAATTCAACCCCCCCTTCTTGTGTTTATAATTGTCTATTTCAGTATGCATACATTTTAAGGTCACTACTCTAACACATGTGCATCCTATTGCTTCCATTAAGTTTGTGTATAGATTAGTTTGCTGTGTTCAAAACTTGTTATCCAAACCGTTTCATTGTTGTGTGACAATTAATGGTGGAGGTGGTGAGAATGGTGGAGGAGGTGATAAAGGTGTGAAGAGGTGAGAAATAAGGCGGGGTGTTTTTAGCGTGGGGGTTGGGTGTGGGGTGAAGGAAGTGTGTGGTAAGTGATAAGGGTATTTTTGGAAAAGAAAATATCAAAAAAAGTTGCAAGATGTAAAGAGCATTATGCAAGGTGTTAATAGCAAGCCCTAACATAGTGACACCGCCTTTGGGGAACAACTGAAGCTCTCCCCCGCTACACTACCGGGATGCAAATTTCTTGCAGTAGGTTATTTCTATCTCCCTCCATTTGTATTTATATTTTTTTTTGGATAAAACAAATCAATCGTTAAAAATGTAAGAGAAACAATTCTAATGACTGTAGATGACACAACAGCCGTAAATGCGTGAAATAGTTATCGCATGAATGATCCATCCTTATCCTTGAGTGCAATCATTCCTAGTCCTATGACCAGCACTAGAGGCCAAGTCACCATCAATGACATCACTAACCAAAAACACACCTGACCCCACTGATGCCATCTTCTGTATCTTCCCTTGACATTGACAACATGAGAACCATGTAACAAGAAGTCCATGCATTGATCAATTGCAAACAAAACCGACCTCATCATGAGGAGTAAGAAGGATCCCTTCATAACCGCAACGAGCCTCACTCTGATGACTGGAATTCTGCCCAAGGGTGAACCCTTCTCACCCTCAATCGATCCATTACCAACCATCAAATCATGACCAACTCGTTAAATACTCACTAACTTCAGGCTCCCAGGCATCATTGAACTTTATGACAGACTACGAAACCCCATGAACCAAAGTTATTAGGTTATTTTGCTAACCCCTATTACATATCGAATTCGTTGCAAAATAATGTAAAAAATGACTAGTTGCATACAAATTGAATTGCATCCCACTACTCTTATCAGGTATCTAGTAACTATGCTGTGAACACTTGGAGGTCTCAACTTTGCTTTGCTCCTTTATGGGGAATTTGACTAAAAAATCAGTGCTAGGCTTTTCCAAACACTTTTGGTAGCAGTATGACCCAGGATAAATTTTCTCACACAAACACACTCACTCACACAGCAGATAAAAGGGAGAGGAACTAAACTTTCATGTACTATCAATTCGACACAAAGGAGTAAAAGAGAATCATTCTTGTATTCTTTTACACTTTTATCGATTTTTTAACCAGACACTACAAATGTTTATATACTGTTTTTAATCCCTAAACAAAACACTTTGTAGACAATTCAAACACTACTACAAGCTTTCTTTGACAATTCAGTATGTGTTTGGTTTTACGTTGGAAACCTTCAGAGTTGATTCTGCCCTCTATCAAATGTGATTTTAGTAAAAATTAGATGTTTGATTACTGTCAGGTAAAATTGATTTTATCTTTAGAAGTGATTTTGACTAGAAGCCACAAAAAGTAGCTTTTGAGTTGAATTGAAAATTTTACACTAAGTTTTAGATCAAAATTGCTTTCAAAATAAAAGCATCCAAACATAAATTACTTCACTTCAAATTCAATTTTAAACAAATCAATTTTACAAAATCAATTTCATTCAAAATCACTTTTATCAAATGTATACTCAATCTTCTATAAGCTTTCTTTGGTGTGGCTATAAGAATTCAATTTGGTAACAATTTCTAACGCCACAAATTTTGACTTTGCTTGATTTATCATTATCTAACAACTTTGAAGCGATCCTATCTATATATAAAGAGTTCATGAGAAGGTTCATTACTGAAGCTATCCAAGTAGAGTAGAGAACTTTGATCCCTCACAACAGTGAAGGAAAGCAAAGCCGAGAAAGAGCGTAGAAGTAGAACTACAAGCTGATGAACCCCTTTGGCCTTTAGATTTTGCTAAGCTATAACAACTACTTACCTATTAAAGCTCAGCTAGAAAAAATCTATTAGATTTTCATTACAATGGTATGTTAGATATACTACATTTCTTATAGAAAAGCCTATGTGACTAAAACCCCTATAGTTCAACCAAACAAAATTAACATCATAGAAAAGCCCGTGGAAAGCAACCAGAAATGTCACTATGACTAAACGAACGAGTTTTATTTAAAAAATTATTACTTGGTTGTAAGTTGGATTTGTACATAAAGCTGGCACTTTTCAAATCTGTATCTGCTAGCTCACACCTTCCGAAATAAAGTATTTTCTAACGTAAAACAACTTAGTTTGTATTTGAATGTGTGTTTAACAAACATGATTTTGGATATAATTGATTTTGTAGAATTAATTTCAATACAATTGAGTTTGAAGTAAAATGATTTATGTTTGAATGTTTTTATTTTGAAAGCAAGTTTGATATAATACTTAGTGTAATTTTTCAATCCAAAAGCAAAAGCTACTCCAAGCTGCTTCTGATAGAATCAATTCTGGATGCAAAATTGATCCCACGAATGTGTAATCAAACACCTTTTTTTTATCAGAATCACATTTGACAGGTACAGAAACACTTCTAAATATTTCCAGAAGTGAAACCAAACACACACTTATTGATCCAATCCAATGCACATTTTATAGGTTAAATTGAATCAAAACTCGCAAATTTGTGAATTGACCCAACCATCTCCAATGCCCCTATATCTACAGTTGCCCAAAATAACAAGAACATCTTTCTCTATTATCTTTCTGCTGTAATAAAAGGCATTTTCTTTACATTTTATGTAAAAACAAAAAGAAAAGAGTAAACAAAGAAGCCTTTTCTTACTCCTTTTTTCCCCCTCATTTATTCCCTAATAATGATTAATTAAATAACTATACGTTTAAAACACTAGGATTAAGCAATGCAAATTTGAGGAAGTCCATATATATCATTTTCCAAGATAGCTACATGTTTCTCTTCCATTGTCACCCATGCTTCTATCCCTTCATTTGTTTCCATGAAAACTGCTGTGTTTGGAATAGTTTCTTGACTGCCCCCTCTCTGAGCCATCCACAAAGGCTTTCCCCAACCAAAATCCAATTCATTGAATCCCATGTTACCCCAACTTGTGAACACAAGCGATATTGGGTTCTTTATCTCTATTCCTTCAAGCATTAGTTCAGCACACTCATCACTCCACATAAAACTAGGATCATTTTGCACTTTTTGAAACAATTCTTTTGTGAGCTTTCCAATTTCTTTTCCCATAATTCTAACCAAATCTTTAACATCAGGGTTCATATTGACTTTCTCACAAAGCAACACTACTGCAGGCCATAAACAAGTTCCCAATGGAATATTGTGAGAATGGTTCTCCCATCCTTCTCCTCATGGCCACAACATGTAATACTACCAATGGTCTCGTGCACTCGCATGATTCCTCCATACATGCAGGGACGGAGCCAGACCTAAATAATTGTGAGAAATTACAAAAATTAAAGTTCATCTAATAAATACATATACATCAAACTTTATACAAAATATTCATAATTATATATTTCAAAATATTAATTATATTAATAATATAGCAAAACACCGAACCCCTCTATTGCATGTTACGAAAAATATTTATAATTGAATGTACACTAAACCTTTTAACATACCCTAAACTTTTCAATAATTTTTTAAATCAAAAGAAATGTGGGAGGGCCAGCGCCCTCCCAACCCAATACGTACCTCCGTCCTTGCATGTATGCTACAACCATATGCTTGCAGATGAATGAAGACACTGCTTGGTAACGTGTAGTTTTTGACACTCCATCATTTTCTACCATTGCCTTTAGTTCATTGATGGCTTTGGCATTGAACAAGAATCTTCTTGTGGTGCATTTTGTTTCTATATTTGAGCCTGAGTTAATATTCAATACACCAGCTCGCACACCAAAAGAGAAATCTGGCCATGAAATTTTGTCCCTTGATGACCCTTTGCAAATGGAAGACCAAGTTTTCAATAAGGCACTGCAAGAGAATGCATCTAGTATTGTGTGGAGATTGCACAAACCAATGGCAATGCCACCACACTTGAAAATGTTCACTTGGACAACTAGTTGGGGCAAGACTTGTTTGTGGGGGTGTGTCTTTTTTGGCTCACATGGAAGCAATTTGTTTAGAAATTCTAATTTGGGTGGTTTAAGAAACTCTTCCATGTTGAAATTCACTATGGCTTCCATGTAAATTGCACCTTCATCGTTACAATTAATATTGAAGAAGTCATTTCTTCTACCTGCAAGAGGGTAGAAAATGGTTAATGCCTCGGATAGTGATTTTTTCAATTGATTTGAGATGTGTGAAAATTCTTGCATGTCACTGGTTTTGCGATAAATTAGAATTACTGGAAAATAGGTGTTGAGTTGAAATACATCAAATAAACATAGTTTGTGGGTTTTGCGTTCATTTGGAGTAGGCAAAGATGGTTTAATGGTTTCTCTGTTTTTTTTTTTTAAGCAAACTAGGTATGCAAAAGCATCACTATAAGATCTAACATCCCAACTAGGTTGGCACCTTAGATCCTATCATTCATTTGCAGGACACCTAAAAATTTTATTAAAAAGATGAAAAATTACAAAAGCACGGGGGGATATAAACCTTTACCCATGATAAAAAGAAAAAGTCAAAGGAACCTAAAAATTTGGTAATCCTAGTCTATTACGACTAAAATCATCCCTAATGAAGTCGGGAATTAAATCCCACCATGTAATTCCCGGATGAGTTTCTCCATAAGAGGCTAACTTATCCGCGCAACTATTACCCTCTCTATGAATATGTGAAACCATAAAGCTCATACTATGAGTAATATCAATACAATTACACCAACGATTCTTAAGCCTCCATGGAACTAATTTGATAGAATCAACTGCTATAACTACTAATGTTGAGTCGCATTCTAACCACAGTTTTTTCCAACCTTTCTCCTTTGCAACTTCAATAGCCATCATAGCTCCACATAGCTCCGCATACAAAGATGAAGCTACACCAAGATTTGCTGAAAAACATCCTAAGGTAGATGCATGATAGTCTCTGAAGATTCCTCCACAAGAAGCTTGCCCCGGATTCCCTTTTGATGCTCCATCGGTATTACATTTAACCCAATAGCACAATGGAGGATGCCAATCAATTTGCTTAATGACTGGGGCTGATCGGGCATGACAAGTAATGGAGAATGCTTTAAGAATACTAAACTCATTCATGGCTGAAAACAATTGTACCATGAGATAAATTTCCAGACACTTTAACATCGGCTTTGATCATTGCAATTGCTGAAGAACGTGATGTTAATTTATTCTGAAATCTGCAAGAGTTTCTGCTAAGCCAAATGCCCCAAAAGACATAAGTAACTGCTGCCAAGACAACATCACCTAGCTGCGCACTCCAAGACCTGTTACAAGCTGCAAAAATTCCTAAAATAGAGGAGTAATCAATAGGTAAATTTAGAGTGTAGCTAAGCCAATTCCGGATATGAACCACATAAGAACAACTAAAAAAAAAGATGATTGGTTGTCTCCTCAAAGAAGCCACACAAATTGCATCTAGAGACAACTATGCATCCTCTTCTTCTAAGATTTTCATCAGTTGGAATCCTATTTGAAAGAATTCTCCAAAGAAGAAAAGTTTTAGAAGGAGGAATGGATGAGTTCCATATTATTTTTCCCCAAGGACTTGAATTGTGGACAGGGAATAGAAAACAGTATGCATCTTTAAAACTTAAAGCACCATTTTCAGTAAAATTCCAAACTAGAACATCCTTTGCAAAAGACTTTCGAATTACCACTTGCTGAATTTCATCAACAATATGAGGAATTTTCTGATTTAAAAGTAAAGGAATACTCCACTTGTAATCATGTATGAAATCACTTACAGATGCCTTAAAGGAAGCATGTAAACTACAAGGGATGTTCAATTTTTGAACTAGTGGCAAATCAAGCCACTTATCATTCCAAAAGTTAATTGACTTTCCATCTCCAACCTGCCAAGAAGAGTTGGCCAGAACATAATTTATTTTCAGTTTTAAAGCAGGCCAAATAGAGGACTGAATATATGAAGGGGCAGGAACCTTATTCCTCATATATCTAGCTCTTAAAAACTTAGCCCATTGACTATCCGATGCTATCATTTTCCAACAAAGCTTCAACATTGCAGCTTCATTAATATATCTAATAGGTCTTAGACCTAAACCACCATCCTCCCAAGGTCTACAAACCAGGTTCCATGAAATTGTCACTAGTTTTTTAGTTTGAATGTCCCCTGACCAAATGAAAATTCCTTATCCATTTATCAATGATTTTTAGCAAGGAAATACACTACAAGAAAATCAGCTTTTAGCATAGGCCAAAAGCCCACGCTAAATAGTGATAGCTGAAGCTACAGGGCCATTTAGCATCGAATTTGCGTCGGCGTCGTGGCCGACGCTATTCTCTTCGACGCAAACTCTTGGTGTCAGCCAAGTTCCAGCCAACGCTATTTAGCGTCGGTCAGTCCTACGATACCGTTGATGCTAAATCTATTTGAAGTTAGTATGAAAATGGCCGACGCTAATTTGTGTCCAACCAATTCATGGTGTCTAGCGTCGGCTAGCCGACGCTAAAGTTTGCGTCGGCCATCAACCCACACTAGTTAGCGTCGGTTTTGTCGACTCTAGTTCTCTTGGGTTTAGCGTTGGCCAGGCCGACGCTATTTTTTTCCCCCTTTTTTGATTGGTTGTTGACACTACATAAGCCTTGATATTCAAAATAGCCTATACAAACAGCCTGATACAGTCAATTACTTTTACTGCATACAAACTCATATATTCCAATAACAGCAAAAAAACCAAAACACAAAATATAATCATTTTTAATAGACATTACCAACATCCCTAGTCAAATATCCATTTGCTTATATCTACCACAAAAGAAAAGTACCATACCCACATTAAAAACTACTAAGGTTAATGTCAAAGTAAATGGAAAATATCTAAACATAGTTTAATACGAAATCAACGACGACGACGACGACGTCGACCAACTGGTGAGGCCTCATCCATGGAATGGTCCATCAATATCATCGTCGTAATATGGATGACGACGAGACTGACTTGCACCACAGGAAGCACTGCCTGACTGGCGCTCTAGAGCTGCCATACTTTCCATCATAGTGTGAACTTGGTCCTCCAGATTATCATAGCATGCCTTAGCTCTAGCTGCCCTCTCCTCAGCTCTAGCAGCCCTCTCCTCAGCTCTGGTGGCCCTCTCATCGCCCTCAAACCCGCTATTACGACTAGGTGTCGAGGACTGTTGAGTCAAGGACGATATACCACGTCGTATGTTCACAGAGAAATCTACGGTGCCATAACACCGGCCCCGAGTCTTGCCCCCAGCAACCTCCTTCCATAATTCAAGCTTTGTTGTCCCATCCACCTCTTGCCCCCCATTTGTGGAGGACTCAATCTGTGTCTTTATCTGGCTTAAACGGTTTTGATAAGAGTCCTGTCAAAAGAAAACATAACTCAGCTACCCTTATAAACTCAGCTACAAGATTAGCCAAAAAATGGAGATTGAGAACTTATATGACTTTCAAACATAGGATATATAAATTGGAACTTCAAAGTGAAAGTTATGGCATATAAACTGACAAAGAAAACAATATGAAAATTCTAAGCAAGGTCCACAATTTTAAGGTTGCGGTTCTTCAAAAAGTCTACAGATAAAAATTCACTGGGGACAGCCACAGCAACATGAAAGTTCCTCCATATGATTCTAAACTTAATAGAACACGGTTCTCATAATCAAGTATGATATCCTTATGCACTGTGTTTGTACACTTATCAACAAACTATAACACTACAGCAGCAGCAAAGGAGCAAAGAGAGCCAAAACCAAAAAAACTATAATATTAACCATCCAATAAAGCACTGCAGCATTAGCTTAGGCGCATAGAAAACCAAGACAGCAGCACACACTTCTTTTAAAATGTAACAGTCCAACATCAAAAGCAGTAGCACTCCCTTCAAACAGAAACATTACTCAATAACAAAATAACAAGCAGCAGAGAGGCTTTGTTAAAACAACAACCAAGATACCCTTCTTTTTTAAAAAACAAAACATAGCAAAAGACACATTATATACATGCATTTTACAAATGGCAAAATACTAAAATCCATTGAGCAGCATAGCAACTCTACATTTAAAGAAAGTAGGACCTCAACTAGCGTCCCCACTGATAATTTGAGAAAGAACACTACCACCAACAACTTTAATATTTGATAAACAAAACTCATTACTTCCACAGTTAAAATAGTCCAGCTGTGCATGATCAAGTGGTATAAAGAGCACCCTTGACAAACCACACAGCAGCCAACAATACTACACAGAAAAATGAAAATCATAATCAGCAATATAAAGAGCAAATGTTTCTAGATGAGATCAGAAAAAACTTTTCCATCATAACAGCCTCCATATTTCTCTATCAAAACTGCTTTGAAAATCCACATATCACAATACAAATACATGATAGCTGCTATATTGCAGACAAAACAAAGCAACATCATAGCTGTCAAACATTCTCAACCAATAAAAATAACCATTTAGCATACAGGAAACAAAAAATGAAAAAAGCACCACAAATTGGAACTTTGAAAACAACTTACATATGTTCCTTCAGAGCGATTATCCACCCACTCGCCGGACTTCCTCTTATGAGTGGCCAAGAAGAATTCATCAGGCTCCAAAGGCCTCCTAAGTTCTTCCTCCTACCAAAAAAGCAAATACTTATTCAGTATACTTCAAGTCTTAGCTATGCTAACATTGTCAACACAATATTTAAAACATGTATGAAGTAAAGATTTGTTATCTAATGAAAAAGAGAATAAAAGGAATATATTTGTTTGTTCTACTAAAATGTATTCACTCCAATAATGAACTAGAATAAGTGTGGAGTAAATACATACCAAGTCTTGTGCCACGTCACTATGAGACTTTCGACCCGTGGTGTGGACTGCTCCACCTTTAGCTGAAGCTCGGTTGGTTTTATTTTGATTTGAGATCTTTAGGAACTCGTCACTAGCCCAATAGACAAGAAGACCAGCCCATGCGTCGTCCCTTATCCAATGAGGTTGCACCCCTTTCTTCCTCTCCTTCGTGAGCATATCAGATAGACGTTTAGCACATTTTTGGTTAAAAATGTTCTGGATAATGTCATGGTGACAAAGGATCCCATGAAACTTTGTCCTACATAAAGATTTAGTCAAAATAGTTAGCCAAAATAGTTAGTCAGTACGTAGATGCAATTACTTAGTTATCAAATAACTACAATTAAATGTACACAACTTACCATAAATCTCTGCCACCAATAATCCTTCACTCCATCAGGGGTCACACTCCAGCAATGGTGAACACCCCGAAACTGTTTCCGGATGGCATTCCTAATTGCATCGGCAGCCGTCGAGCTAGGAGTCCACCTACAAAAAAATCCAAGCTTTGTCAAATAACAAATCAAGTGCATCCATAAAACTAAGTGCTTAATAAATACATAAATATGAAAAGAAGATTCTAATTTACCCTCGACCATAAGGACATATGATAATCTTCCCATCAGCATCCCTCTGTAACTGCCTCGAACGACGACGAGGAGGGTCGTGCTCCTCTCCCACCCCCTCCTCCCCCGCCTCCTCCTCCTGTCGGTCTGCCTCCTCTTCCTCATCCTCCTCATCCTCCTGAAGAGGCTGCTGCCTCACAAACTCCGGTGTGTTGCGGTATGAAGACGAACCCGGCTCAAACCGTCCAGAGGGTATGTATCCTGGGGTAGGGATCATGGTGCAGGTGCCATGGGTAGGCTGGACTAGTGGTGGTGCCGGCTGAACTGGTGTTGGTGTTGGTATGGAAGGTGGTAGTGTCGGCTGGACTAGTGGTTGAGTAGGTGGGGGTGGGGGTGGGGGGGTGGGCTCAAGTGGGAGTGGTGTAGGCTGGGGTGGGGGTAGTGGAGTACTTCTTTGGTGGCGCCTACGATTAGTATGTACAGCAAGATCACCAGGTCGTATAAGCTTCCCTCGACCCCTGGTCACTTGCATCTTGCCCCTCTCGTTACGACCTCGTCCTGCCATTTTCTGTAGTGCAAAATATAACATAAAACATACATATAACCTAAGTTATTTTATTAGACAAGCAGATAAAATATGTTTCTGGAGTCCGAGAAGTACTGCAACCCATATACAAAAATAAATTTGTTCTCAACCTGTTAAGGTAAAGGTCTTATACATTCAAATGGGAAACTAAACAAATTATAAAAATATCAGCAAGAATTACTAACTAGTTACTTACAAAGTTTCCTAGTTCAAAATCACTATACTCTAAACTTCTAACTTAAGCTAATCCTCGTCGTCGTCCTCATAATCGTCCTCCTCCTCTCCCTCATCACTATATTCTGTAGAAACATCTTCTTCTGATTGATCATCCACAACCATTGGATTGTTATTCGGATCAACTATCTGTTCAAACTCGTGTATTGTTTCATCAAGTAAGCCATGTAATGGTTCAACTTCCGTAATTGGTAGAACAGGTGACATCTCATCAGCTTGAATGGCATTTCATCATCAGTGTACTCGACTTCCACATGACCCCTTGGTTTTGTGGAGATTGCCACAAACCAACCACGCATGTCTTTGCACGTTTCTGGATAAGGGACATAATATACTTGTCTTGCTTTTTCTGCAAGGATGAACGGATCATATCGACTATATTGTCTACTCATCTTAATATCGACAATATTATACCGCGGATGAACCTTTGTGCCTCTGTTCCTCGTTGGATCAAACCATTCACAGTAAAATAGGGTAATCTTATTACTTAAACTAGGGTATTCCAATTCAAAGATATGTTGGATAATACCGTAAAAATCATCTTCTCCTCCTTCGATAAGACCTTTTACATGCACCCCGCAATTTATGGTTTTTTTACCATTACTCCAAGCCTTAGTGTGAAACCTGTACCCATTAGCAAAGTATATGTGCCATGATGTCGCCTTTGATGCGGGACCCCAAGCTAATGCCTTTATGTCTGTGTTGGTCACCCCATTCCTTTCATCATGAACCTATACAGAAGATACGCATAAGCTTAGAGAGTGTAGTTGTTAATAATTACATCAATTGTGTACAATGCACTTACATATGTCTTGAAACCACTCAGGAAATTCCTCATGTATACGACCAGGAGCATCACGATCATTGATGGAGTGATATTGCAAGAATGCACTGACATCAAACACATAATTGATCAATAAATCGACAGTATGCACTGCATCAAGCACATACTTGATGTGATAAGAATTTTACTTACTCAAGATATGGTTTAACCTCATTGCAATTGATCAGAACATGTACATGAGCAGACTTCCATTCATCATCTGTCAGCCAATGGATTTAATGCTTCCCACTAGGACGACCGGATTTGTTCAACATTGACAGCATTGGTTGGACGCCCTCATGTTCTGATCGAGGATCGTTCCTAAGGCTCGTGGTTGGTAACAAGCTAAAGTTCTTGAAATAGTGAGAGCAGAAATAGGTTGTCTCGCGGTGTAAGTAGAAAGCACATATGGAACCTTCTACCCTAGCCTTATTTTTCACTGCCCGCTTTGAGTCTCCCATGAATCTGCATGTAAAATGACCATACATCTATATGAAGTTCAAATAAATTCACAATATAAATGGTTTTTAAAAAAAAAATCATTTACCTTTCAAATGGATACATCCACCGATATTGAACTGGACCACCAAGGATTGCTTCATTAGGTAGGTGAATCGGGAGATGCTCCATTGAATCAAAGAAACCCGGTGGAAAAATCCTTTCTAACTTGCATATGATTATGGGAATGTTTTGATCCAATCTAACCAAGTCATCCATCCTCAATGTATTACAACATAGATCTTTGAAGAAACGACTTAATTCAATCAGTGCTTTCCATACACATTCCGGCAAGGAACGAAAGGCAATTGGGAGTAAACATTCAAGGAATACATGACAATCATGGCTTTTCATCCCAAGCATCTTACCCTTGGTGACATCAACACACCTAGCGAGGTTTGAAGCATAACCATCAGGCATTTTCAGTTCCTTAATCCATTTACACACTAACTTTGCATCTTCTGGTGTCAAAGTGTAGTTTGCCTTTGGCTTTCCCATCTTTCCGTTACCTAAGGGCTGCATCTCCAAATCCTTGCGTGCACAGAACACAGATATATCCATTCTCGCCTTTTTATTGTCCTTTGTTTTACCCTTAACATTCATTATAGTGTTAAACACATTATCGAAGAAATTCTTCTCTATGTGCATCACATCCAGGTTGTGCCTTAACAAGTTGTCCTTCCAGTATGGAAGATCCCAAAATATACTTCGATTAGTCCAGTTATGAAACACGCCATACCCTTGCAATCTGCCCCAACCAACCTCTGTCACTTTTGGAAAATCACGAACACATTCCCAAACTTGTTGCCCTGTGAGCATGTAAGGCGGACCATCTTTCTCATCCTTGTTTCTCGTAAAGTTCCTTTTACTTCTTCTTCTGAATGATCTTCTGGAATGAACTGACGATGACAATCAAACCATGAATTCTTTCCACCGTATTTCAAGGTGAAAGCCTTTGTGTCTTCCATACAACAAGGACATGCCAATTTACCTTGTGTTCCCCATCCAGATAACATACCATAGGCCGGATAATCATTGATTGTCCACATTAAGCACGCCCTCATGACAAAGTTTTGTTTCGTGGAGATATCATAAGTCAAAACGCCACAGTTTCACAACTGTTGCAGATCATCAATCAAGGGCTGCAAGTAGACATCTATCTTTGCCTTCGGGTTAGATGGTCCAGGTATAAGACAAGTCAAAAACACGTATGGTTTGGTCATGCACATTTCAGGGGGAAGATTGTAAGGTGTAACTATTACGGGCCAACATGAGTATGGAGAAGTAGACGCTTGGATGTAAGGTGTAAACCCATCCGCACATAGACCTAGTCTTACATTTCTTGGCTCGTTGGCAAAATCTGGATAAACATCATCAAAGTGTTTCCACGCCTTCCCATCGGATGGGTGGCGCAGAACATTCGAACTCTTTCTGTTCTCATGATGCCATCTCATTTGAGCCGCAGATTGCATTGATGCCGTTCCTTCGATAGAACATTCTTTTCACCGGAACATCACTGTATTTTCCGATCCCGTTCCTTCGAGGAAGATATCTTGCAGCTTGACAAAATTTGTACTCAGATAAGTTTTTATCTACTTTGTAATATAACATGCAACCGTTCACACAACAATCAATCTTCGCAGCCATCAAACCTAACTTAGACACCAACTTCGTTACTTGGTAGTGGCTTTCGGGCAAGCAATGTTTTGTTGAAGCTACATCAACAAGCATTTGTGCAAAAAAATCTATACACTTTTGAGGAACATGCCAGTTAGATCTAGCTGCCAAAAGCTTAACTGATATTGACAACCGAGATTCGATTGCTCCTTCGTAAATAGGATGGTTTGCAGATATCAAGGTATTATAAAATCGTTGGGCTTCTGGATTGGGAACCTCTTCCTCATTGAACGTCTCGTTTCCCGCATTAACATTGACATTGGGGACATCAGCAATTGGCCTAAAAGCATCATGCACCATCTGATGCATTGACAAAAATTGATCTTCATTATCCACATGACAGCCACTACTTGGATGACCCCCTATGTCATTAACCGGCTTCACTTCTCCGTGTTCAGTCCAGATCCAATAGTTTGGCTTAAACCCGGACTTGTACAAGTGAAGCTTCACCTTGCTTGGGGTCAACAACTTCATGTACTTGCACTTTACACAAGGACACCCGATCCCTCGCTCAGACAAAAAGTAGGGCTGTTCCTCAGCCTTCTTGACAAACTTTGCAACTCCACTGACAAACTCATCTTTCAAGCCTCTCCTATTAGGATTGACTCTATCATACATCCAGCTACGATTCATTTTCTACGCGGCCATCATATAATTATCAGCCACATAGGCAACTTTGACAAGTGTCCAATCAAGGTAAAATAACATTGCTACTGCCTAAAAACAGTCACTATCAACTACAACAACATATGCCCAGTAAAAGTATCATATCATGTACCCTTTCCAGCACTTATGACTCTAATTGGGAAAATATATTGATGCTTGAATGAATTGGCAGTACATCTTAAATGCAATATTAGCTATGTAAATTCATATTCAAATGCAAGTCCTCCTGTCCTAGTTAACAAGAACATAATTATGATAGCTTTCCATGATACATACTTCTATACTTTAAAATATAATATTTTAAATAACTTGAAAACTTTAAGTGGGTGAACACTAAAATATATCATACAACTCCATTAATTACTCAGAAGTTACGAAGTGAATAGCATGCAAAGCCTTTGTGACCATAACTCCATTACTCAAAATCAAAAGAATCATACCTTATAGTTGGAATATAAGCAAAAGTAGGCACAGGATGGGTTGGTCACACAGACCCAAGGCCAAACCAACACCCTACAACAAACAAAGCAACATGATGGTTATAAGATAACAACTTGATAGTGTAGACATGCATGTAAGGAAACAAAGAATGCAAATAATATGAACAGCAAGTTAGTAACATGTATACTACAGTCAAGTTGAATGATATCAATTCACTTTTGCAGATGGAAAAAAAATAGTAAAGACAGGAATACATATTTTGGAAGCTAGATATTGTTTTGCATCAGTACAAAGATGAAGTGAAGAGAAAGTACTAAATCAATTTTCAAGGAATATAAATTCATTAGATTAGAGATTAAACCATTGACCACCATGTTTTATTGATTTCTATAGTAAAGTGTAAGTGTGAGTGTTTCAGCCAATTAAACTAACATAAACAGGAGGAGAACAAAATCTTAAAACTACCCCAGCCCCTTTAAAATCCAAACCATGATGACCTTGAACACTTAAGCCACAGTATAAAACTTCCAAGAAACATAAACTTGCAGTAAGTGAAGACAAAGACCCAACAATAGCATCAATCACATTCCAGTAATTCATCATACCCAAAATGACAAGCAACAAGCAAATTTATCCACCTAATGGTTACCCCTACAATCACAAAAACCTTTCGGCAAACATCCATAACCACTTTCCTGTAAGAGACCACTTTTAAAACCTTTACATATCAACCCAAGTAAACTAGTCCAGCAAAAGGAGATAAAATACCAATGCATTGTAACCATAATGAGTGACCATAATGAAACAACCCCTTGGGCAAATATATTTTAAACCTTATGTCAACAATATAAGGTTTAAACATAATACAATATCAAAGTTTATAGATAATTCTAGCTAGTAGATCGCTTCCTAGGAGTAATGTTATTTAAAGAATTTGTAAATTTAATCTTTTGTACATTCATAAGATAACTTCAACTACTTTGAGTGTGGCTCCATCAGAATTTTTAAACAGCTTTGTGAATTTAGGAGTCACTTTGCTATTTCCTTGAAATGGAGGCTGAAATTAAAATGTTATAGATTATTTTTTCATGTGAAGGCCATCCTTGGAAATTTCAGTCTCATTTGTAAGATGAGACACTAATTAGTCCTGAAAATTGTCAAGTAACATTACTAGTGAATTATTTAAGAAACACACAAGGTATAGTTATTCATATTCATGAAACTGAAACTAAGTAGCATAATTGTGATACTTGCTTAGAAAAGGACTGTGGTACATTTCCCCATTAATACTTAGTACTTCTTGAAGACTTTGGCTCATAGAGGCTATGTTATTTGTGAAAAATGAATGAGCAAGCTTTGAAATAATGCTAATAAAAGAGGAGGAATGTAATACACTTCAATTCAGACTAGCATTAATTGACATTCAACCCCCACTCCATCCCCTGGATCTATCCAATTTTGGAAATAAAGGGACAAATGTTTATCCTATGTGTACTTTGCATCTATTATCGTACCACTTAACACTAACACAAAAAAAGAAGTTGTAGCCCACTGCCAAAGTATATGTTCAAAATTCAAAGTATCCTCTCTTTGGAATTGTAGCACCAATTTCCTTTATCTCTTTTAACTCCTTTAGAATTCATTGATTCCATTTATCAAGGTTGCCACTCAAACAACACTAAAAAGTACTACAACACATCCCTCTTATTCTCCTTTTTTGTGTGGTCTCTGCTGTATATAAACCACCCCTCCTATCACATTTCCTCACCAGCAATTCCTCTTCACATTTATCAAGCTATGTTTTACATAAGATAGAAAATGATTGGATATAACAAGGATGGTAATAACAATCACTTGAGCACAAATGATTATAGTTGTAAAATGAGAGGTCAAAACGTGCAAATCGTTGCACACATTCTAAAAATCTAACCCCAGTCAACAAATCTAAAAATTTCTTGTTACTCTCCCCATCTTCTCACTCTGTTACTCTCCCCCCTCTCTCTTTCCCCATTCATTAATTTCTTGTTTTTCTATCATCAAATTCCTTTGAAAATTGCTAATCTCTTTTAAATTTGTAACTTATTATTATTATGGTGGGAATATGATTACCACTCTCGATCGTCCTCTTTCTAGTTGTTTTCTATAGAATAATAATGGATTTTTGTAGTTGTAAGGTACTGGATGATGAGAGGAGACAATATATAACAAGGAGAAAGAGAAGGGGCAGGGGAACGTACCGTCGGACGGAATGAGCGACGGAGGACAGGTACAGCAGCGGTGACGGCGCGAACGTGCAGAGCGACGGCTGACGGCTGAGACGGTGACGGCTGCGTAAACCAGCAGCGGCGACGGAGCGAAGTGCGGAGCGAACGTGAGCGAGGTGCAGAGCGAACGTGAGCGAGGTGTTAGGGCTCTCAGCAGCAGAGCAAACGTCGTGAGAGGGAGAAGGAGGGAATAATAAATCAAAAGAGGGAGAAAATTTAAGCCTTCCCGCGAATGGCCCAATGGGTTCTCAAAATATAGCGTCCATTAGGCTGACGCTAAATCTAAATTCAATGTAGCGTCGGCTGGGCCGACGCTAATTGTCATAAAATAACATAGGCTAGGCCCACGCACAATTAGATCTATAGATAAAAAAATAAAAAAAATAAGATTAAGGCTTTTGCGTCCATTTTGCGTCGGCTAGACCGACGCTAATAGCGTCGGTGTCGAGGCCGACGCTAAACTTGCGACGCTAAATCAGGTTTTTCTTGTAGTGATAGGCCATCCATAAACATGAAAACTGTATGTAAGAATGCCATGAATAACCGATTTGACCAGCTGGACCCTACCCATAGCTGAGAGCATTATTCCTTTCCAACTAGCAAATTTAAGCTCAATTCTATCCATGATTGGTTGTAAGTAGATTTTTCTTGGTTTTCCCTTGAAGAGAGGGACACCAAGATATGTGAAAGGTGTTTAATGGTTTCTCTTGATGTAATGTTAATTTCCATTCTTAACTGTTTGGTTTGATTTCAGATATGAAGGAGCTAGAAGCTAGAGCTTATAAAGTGTGCTCATAAATGTGTTTCTACTGTTTGATGAACGCTAAAGAGTTTAACAAGTGGAAGTTATTAATTAACATTCAATAGTAGTGAATGTTAGAACATAAAAAATCAATTGTAAAACAACTAATTAACATTTAGATTTTCTGGAAAGAGAAATGTTACTTAGAAAATTTTATTGAAGATAGATAACTGCAAACATGAGGGCAATTGATAGGAAGGAATGGAGAAAAAAAAAATAAACTAATAAGTATGGGATTGTGTAAAATCTGTGGACAACTCGATTTCTAAGCATATAAAATGTATAACTTTGAATATAATGTGTAGTTAAATTATTAAATTATATAGGTAAGAAGTTAAAGTTAAGATGTATTTTACAATGTATATTTAAAAATAAATAATGTAAATATAAATATATTATCATGTTATACAAAACCTATTAATTTAAGTCAAAAAATCTTAATTTATAATTAATTATAAAAAGTATAAGTTTCAAACTAATATGTATAATCAAGTCTGCAGGTTGGGATGACTTGAAATATAACTCAAACCTGATTCCGTTGCCAGGAATTAAACCCGGGTTTCTTGAGTGAGAGCCGAGCACCCTAACCAACTAGACTACAATGTATTTGATATGAATGTGGCATATATCTTTTTCTTAATATATTTAATAATTAACGATAATTTACTTCAAAGGCTTGTAGTGAAAATTAACAAATAACCGATAACATTTTCAAAGAATGAACAAAATAAAGGTGTGTAAAAAGACTCATTTAAATAAGGTTTAAATAATAAAATGAAATTCTTTTAACATGTGGAAACATATGATTAAAAAAATAATAAAAACACAATTATAATCGAGATTAAAATTAAAATTAAGAATGATAAAGATTTGTCTCATCTTACTAATTCATCACAACTCAAAATTAATTGCAATGTGTTCGAGTTTTAGACATTAGAACCGATATATTTTTGGGTTAATTTTAAGTTATATTTCGAGTTTTTATTAATTTAGTTAGATGTGTAGCAATTTTTTTAATATCTATATTAAAATTTGGCATTAAAAAAAAATTTAGGAGTAAGTTCCATGTGGTCCAGTTTTATTAGAGAAAATTCTAGTATAATTGTGCTGGTGTAAGAAAATCAATTCATGGTGACTACTAATGAATAATGACTAATCTAAACTAAGATTATACAATACCTTAACTTCAACTAAACAAATTTAGGAAAATACAACCTTGCCTATAAAATACAAAGATAAAATCAATGAAGAATATACAATTTATAGTTGATAGCAGGGAAACTTGAACCGAAAACAAATGTACGAAAACACTATTGAAGACATGTTCCGAACCCACTGTCGCATTTAAGATTCGAACATTGACCCCAAAACAATGCCTATACTCTTCATATATATGAATGATGTTTGTCTACCTAAACTGTTATTACAGCATATTAGAGCTAAGTTCAAATATATATAGCACATTGGTGACACCTTCATCTGTCACAATTACGAGAAAACCAGACGTGAGAGCACAAAACCATGGTGTCATCAAGATACTTAGAAATTCTAGTCCTTTTCATTGACGTACAGCTTCGTCTTCAATTCAAGAATATTTTGTCCAATGCCTCAACTCCAATTCAGAAAAAGCATTTCCATTTTATGCATGCATCAATATATAGTCCAAACATTAATGCTTCATATTACTGAATGAACTTTCCTGAATATATTGAATACAATGAATATTGAATTACATTGATAGAATTCAGGAGCTATCTATATATAGCATCCTGATAAACAAGACTTGGTCAAAAGAGAAACTAACACAACTACTAACAAACATTATAACTGATGAAACTGATTAATAATAGCTTAACTAATATGATTAACTGATTGGAGAATTTATCTAATATCTAATACCCTCCCGCTACTTGGAGAGTATATGCTTAACACTCCAAGCTTGGAAAGTAATGCTGAAAAAGGAGAAGCATCCAATGGTTTGGTAAACATGTCAGCTAGTTGATGAGAGCTTGAGATGGGCAGTAGCTGAAAGAGTTTCTCTTGTAATTTCTGGCGGGCTATATATATGGCAATCCAACTCTATATGCTTTGTCCTTTCGTGAAAAGAAGAGTTAGCAGCTACGTGTCGGGCTGACTGGCTGTTGCAATAAAGAAGAGTAGGTGAAAGGAATGGAAGTTAGAGATCATGTAAAAGATATGTTAGCCATTGGACTTCACATGTTGTATGAGCCAATGCCCTATACTCGGTTTCCGATGAAGATTGTTGTAGCCTGCTTCTTGGATTTCCAGGATATAAGGGATTCACCATGAAAGACACAATAGCCAGTAATGGATTTGCATGTATCAGGGCATGTGGCCCAATCTGAGTCACTAAATGCCTTCAATTGTAATGAGGAATTGGCAGGATAGAATAAGCCTTGGCCAGGGGACAATTTGATATATCTAAGAACTCGAATTGCTGCATCATGATGAATGGAGGTTGGTGAACTCATAAATTGACTTGATTGTTGGACAACATAGCTAATAACTGGATTGGTAGTGGTCAAGTAGATCAATGTCCCAATTAATCGCCAATAGATCCCTGGATCTACAAGTGGTGTACCAACATCTTTGATTAACTTGGTGCTTTTAGGAGTGGAAATAGACCTAGCAGCAGATATCTAAGGCATACTTTCTTTGGCATAGATGAATACCTTTCCTGGATCTAGATATTTCTAAGCCAAGGAAGTATTTCAAGTTGCCTAAGTCTTTAATTTTAAATTGAGTATGTAAAGAAGTTTTGATATGGAATCAATTTCATGCAAATTATTTCCATCAACAATAAGATCATCTACATAAATCAATAGAATAGTAAAGAAGTTACCAGACTTTTTAATGAAGAGGGAATGATCAGATGCAGATTGTAAATAGCCATGTTGAGTAAGGAAGCTAGACAATTTAGCATACCACTATCTACGAACCTGTTTTAAGCGATAAATTGATTTATTTAGATTGCACACTTGGTTGGATTTAGGAGAAGAAATTCATGGGGGTAAAGCCATATAAACCTCTTCATCCAAATGTCGATGCAGAAAATGTTGGTGTAAGCCCTAGTGGCCAATCTATTTTGAATAGATCATTATTTGTATTATGAATCTGATCATATATTTGATATATGAATGAGGCATTAATTTATTTTGTTATTAGTTTATAACATAATAAAGTCCTTAGAATAGGCAGTTCATTCAATGAGATGTTAAGTATGTGACTTAATCGTGAGACTTCATTGAAGAATAGAACTATATTCTTAAATATCCGTAGTCAAGTATTATTGTTAATTAGAATGACAATAATACATAGAGACTATTGTGTGAGTAGACTGATGACCACATCTCACGGGTCATGGATATGTGATATCAAGTCGGCACACAAGTATAAATATTAGGAGTAATATTTATACTGGATGACCCACTATGAGAATACTTCATAATAGTTATGTAAGTGTCATAAGTATTCTCATGGCGACCATAGTGAAGTAGTCCTTTGACTTGAAGTCACTATGATTCCTACATGAGGAGTTGTAGGCTTTAATGCTATCAAACTTCATGCGTAACAGGGTGATCATAAAGGTAGTTATTGGGCCTGTAATAAATCATGTTGAGGAGTGTGAGCAATGTAGACAGGATTCGTCCCTCTTACATAACAGGGGTAATGTCTTGGGCCCCTCGATAGAGTGAGACGTGAAATATGCGTGGCCACGCGGAAGTGGGCCAATATGTGATATTGGGCCCGTTTGTGATTACACGTCTACTCGGGGATCGAGGAACAAACAATTGAACATAACAAGGATGACACTCTTATGCCTTGTATTCAATTAAGACATATGGACGAAGGGACATTTACTACACGGAAAAATTTGGTCGCGGTAAGGCTAAAATCGGATCACCGATACTCTCGCTAATTGGGTAGTAATGATGCATTGCTAGATGCCGTTCATTATTTATAATATTTAATATTATAATTAATATTTGATATTATTATAATATTAATATTATTGCCAACTTAGTGGGAGCCTATAGGGTCACACGCATAGAGCAAATGCGGAGCAGTTATATTAATTAAATATGATTTAATTAATATAAGGACAATTGGGCTTGTAGTGTACAAAGCCCAAAAGGGTAAGTAGTTAGGTTAAAGGGAGCTGCCAACTTATAAATAGAAGTGCTCTCCCCTCTAACCTAGTCTTGCTAACCGTATCTCCCCATAGCCGTCAGCTAGCACAAGACGCATAGCTCCGACACCCATTTGCTCTCGTGGACTGAGTAGAGGTGCTGCCCCTTCGTGGCACTGGTGATTGAAAAAGTAAAGCACGCTTCAAGAGGTAAACGCTATTGCCATTTGTGATTCATGTTTTGTAATACGCGATCCATGGTAGTGGTTTTCTTCCGCCTTGAGATTTGATTTTAGAAGAGGATTATCTCATGAAAACCCAACAGTGGTATCAGAGCGTATGGTCGTAGTTACCTTGAATCCCTATGTGCTTGTTTGCCTTGTTTGATAACATGTTTATGCTTTTGAATGTGATTCAATAGAGTGTGTGTTATCTCTATGAGTATGGCTTTTGAAATTGTTTTAAAAGTTCATCTGCTTTGCTGCCTTATGCGCTTATTTCCTTTCACTGTATCGTGTCACCGTGTTTCAATTTTTGAAATTGAAGTTTCAGTTTGTTTTTCACGTTGAGTGTGCAATGATAAAAGAGTTTTCACGATCAACTATGTTAACGGGATTGCATTAGTTGCTTTTTAAACGGATCCGTGAAATGCTTGCTGGACGTTAATTGAAACTGTTTTTTGAATTCACGCTTTTTGAAATCAATTCATATGGACTTATGGATTGCCCTGTATGTGTGGTTCTTAATATATATGTGGTCATTGCAATTGAATTCGCTCATTTGTACGTGTTGGGCTGCCTGGGCATGAATTGCCTTATGAGAGCATGGAGCTTCTAGAATACTAGAACATGACCAGCTTCATTTTTTTGGAGTTCAATTTTAAAATATAATTATGGGATCAATTGCTATAAAAATCAATTATGATAAAAGTGGAATTGAATTTTGTCAAGTACAGGCCTTGGCTTCATTTTGATTTGAAAATCAAGCCTTTAAGTCATGATTTGGATATCCATCAAGTGTGATATTATTTTGACAATTGATTTCATGAAGATTTTCCCTTTAAAATTTATTTAATAATCATAATAATAATAAAGTGTTTATGATTATTGATTGTTATTAAATTATTTTAAGGTATATGGTTATGCCCCTAGATTATGGTGTTATTTATTTTGGGTAAATACGACCTGCGTGTCGTGATTTATTTATTTAAATACGGTCTGCGTGCCGTGTCTTTATTTATTTATTTATTTATTTATTCATTTATTTTAAATAAATGTAAATTCTTCGAGTTGAAGAGGAGACAACACCAAATGATGACGCCATGGGAGAGGCTTGAGAAGCTTGCTCGAGGGTCAAAGAATTGTAATAAATTAGTTATTTAATTCTTACTTTTTTAGGAGGCCATAACTATATTACCTTATCTTATATGTTTATGTATGAGATGCATGAAATGTATGAGATGTATATTTTTGTATGTGATGCATGAAATGTATGTATACATGTATGTTTTAAATGTTATATATGTTTGTTAAATGTATGATAGCATGTATGCATGTATGCTGAGAGACGCTTTGTATGTGATACAACACTGGTGAGATCATTTTAATAAAAATCCCTCAAAATGAAATATTAAGTTTAAGAGCCTTCCAATGAGTGGCACTCATCAAGACTAATATCGAATGAGTGTAGGTCCGCCAAAGCGGAGTGCATTTTTCTATACTAGTAAGGTGCGATGGGACAATTGTAATGTCCAACTGCCAACCATTGGGCTTGACTTAACTGGGCCGAATTCAATAGGATTGAAATGGGCCTAGAGGCAAGAAGTTGGGCTTTAATTTATAGAGATGAATTAGAATAAGAGTTATTCACCCAACTGATCCAAGAGTTACATGAGATGTAATTAGAAATGAGTTTCCTACCTAAATAACTAAGTTTTGGGAGATCAGCCAAAGTTGACTCAAAACGAGGTGAAATATGGATCTTGGTCTCACTAGAAAATCTTCCAACGGGATTTTCCGAGTCAATTATGAGGGTCATTGATTTGAGTAAAATAGTGGGAGCGTATTTAATAAAAGACCTTATTAAATATGTTTTATCATGATACTTATATTTTGCATATTTCTGTAATTAGAATTACCATGAAATAAGACACTATAATTTATTACTGCGATTTGTCCTTGAGAAGGACAAGATATCCGGAATTAAAATTCTGGATTGGTACAGGAATTTGAGGATTGTCCTCAAGTACGAGAAATAGCTGTATGTTCTCGAGCAAATGATACCTTAGCAACCAGTTCCTACTAGGATCGAAATGGATGCTTACAAGAATCATCAAGTTGATGTCCTAGATGTAGGATGTCTTATGCTTGCAACCATGAAGGCGCGTGATATGATCATGCACCTCATGATGCTCTCTTGAGAGCATGCAATGCATAAGAACCACAAGTCATCCCGACAGTTATGATGTGCTTCATATTATTGAGTACATTAAGAACTTGGTAAAATGAGATTTCCTTTTGGCCAAATGTTGGCCAGTGATACGATCTTGCAATTGTTGCTGGATAGTTATAGTCAATTCGTTATGAACGATTCTGACAGAACCTCTACTAAAGATTGCAAAGGAAGTTGAGAACGACCGAGCAGAGTCTCTAAAGTAGATAAGGGTAGACTATTTTGATAGTCTTGAAAGGGAAAGCCTTAAGCATGCTAAACAAGGAGAAGAACAAGGGCAACGACAAGTTCAAGCCCAGTACTTCTGTCTTGAAGCTAATAGGTAGGGTTGCAAAGGTAGGTAGTTGATTTCATTGCGATTTGACCGGACATTTGAAAACTGCTAAAGATACCATAAAGAGTATATGAAAGGAATGGAAGTATGACTTCCTCTTCGAGCATTATATTGTAGAAGTCAACTTACTTCAAAATCATGGGTATTTGATACCGCATGTAGATCTCACATTAATTTGAAGGATAAAAGGGAGTAGAATGTTGACTAAAAGCGAAGTTAACTTGTGAATAGGAAATGGAGCAAAAGTTGTTGCATTAACTATAGAAGTTTTGACTTTGCCTTCAGGGCTTGTTTTGGAACTAAATAAGTGTTATTATGTTCCAGCTATTGGTAGAAACATCAGTTACATGATATTTTCTATGCTAGCAAGTATTTGGATAATGGACTTCGTGTCCTTAATCGTCATATGCCCATCTATAATATAAATGTGAAAATCTTTGGCATTGCCGATTAGGCCAGATAAGTGAGAAACACATCTCCAAGCTCCATAAAGATGGACTCTTGGAATCATTCGATTATGAATCGTTTGATATATGCGAATTTTGCTTGTCGGAGAAGATGACTAAGGCTCCATTTACCAGGCAAGGTGAAAGGGCCAGTGATCTTTTGGGATTGATACATAATGATGTATGTGGGCCCCCTAAACAGTTTGCTAGAGGTGGTTTTCTTTACTTCATCACATTTACTGATGGCTTCAGTAGATATGGATTTGTGTATGACACAAATCAGAAACTTTTGAAAAATTCAAAGAGTTCAAAAATGAAGTAGAGAACCAACTTGGCAAAAGTATTAAGGTCATACGATTAGATCGTGGTGATGAATACTTAAGCCAAGAGTTCAATGACTATCTGAGAGAGTGTGGGATAGTGTCCTAACTCACTCCTCCTAGAATGTCACAATGGAATGGTATGTCCGAAATAAGGAATCGCACCTTGTTAGACATGGTACGATCCATGATAAGTCATTCATACCTTTTTGACTCTTTCTGGGGCTTTGCTCAACTTACAGCTGGATTCACTCTTAACCATGATCCATCTAAGGCGATTGAAAAGACCCCATATGAGATATGGATGGGCCAAAGGCCTAATTTGTCATTTATGAGGATTTGGGTATGTTAGGGTGAAACGTCTTATGACGGATAAACTTGGGCCCAAATCAGATAAGTGTATATTTGTGGGATATCCTAAGGAAACCAAAGGATATTATTTCTACAACCCCTTCGAGGACAAAGTGTTTGTCTCTAGAACTGGAGTGTTCCTTGAGAAGGAATATCTCTAAAGGAGACAGTGGGAGGGTTGTAGAACTTGGAGAAATCCAAGTACCACAAAATATTGACCCGCCTACAATGGAACAGGAACCGGTTCCACAAGATGTTGTGGTTGAACCGCCGGTTCAAGTAACACAAGACTTGCGTAGGTTTAACAGGCCACGTCACTAACCTAAGAGATATGGACTTCTCCTGACTTAGGAAGGTGATGTGCTGCTCATGGATCAAGATGAGCCTGTAACCTATCAGGAGGCCATAGTTGGGCCGAAATCTGAGAAGTGGCTTGAGGCCATAGAATCCGAAATGGAATCCATGTACACAAACTGGGTATGGACCTTGTTGAGCCACCCGAAGGGGTAAAACCCATAGGGTGCAAGTGGGTCTTCAATAAGAAGACTGACATGGATGGTATGGTGAATACATTTAAAGCACAACTGGTTACGAAAGGTTTCAAGAAAAATCATGGTGTAGACCATGATGAAACCTTCTCCCCAGTAGCGATGCTCAAATCCATTAGGATTCTACTTGCTATTGCTGCATACTATGACTAGAGATCTGACAGATGGATGTCAAGACTTCATTCCATAGCGGGAATCTCCTCGAGGATGTGTACATGACACAACCCGAGGGTTTTGTCGATCCAAAGGATGTTGGAAAGATATGTAAGTTGCAGAGATCCATTCATGGATTAAAGTAAGCTTCCAGAGGATGGAATCCTCATTTTGATAAAGTTGTAAGACAGCATGGATTTATCAAGAACGAGGATGAACCTTGTGTGTACAAGAAGGTTAGTGGGAGTGAGATTGTTTTCTCATTTTGTATGTGGATGACATACCACATATTAGAAACGATATCCCTACATTGCAAAATGCAAAAGCATGGTTTGGGAATTGTTTCTCAATAAAGGACTTGGGTGAAGCTTCCTACATGTCAGGACTCAGGATCTATAGAGATAGATCGCTAAAATTGATAGGCCTTAGTCAGAGTACATTATGTACTACACCAGTCATCTTGTATGCTTTGAGCATGACAAGAACGTACCAATTGATATCGGTGAAGGTCACTGAACTGTAGTTAAGAACATCCTTAAGTATTTGAGAAGAACGTAGGATATATTCCTGACAGATGAAGGTAAGGAAGAAGTCGTTGTAAGGTGTTACATCGACACTGTTTCCAAACTGATAAAGGTTATTTCAGATCGCTGTCTTGATTTGTGTTTTATCTTAATGGTGGCACTGTAAGCTTGAAAAGGTTCCAAGCGTGAGATAGTTGCATAATTATTACAGAGGCCAAGTATATAGTTGCCTTAAATGTAGATTTAAAGGCCGTTTGGATCGGCAAGTTCATTTATGAACTAGGAATGATTCCTAATTTTGTGAACTCCATTGATCTCGTTGCGATGATGATGGAGTAATTGCATAAGCTAAGGAAACTAGATCTCACCAGCGATCCAGACATATACTTAAGTGCTTCCACCTTATTCGATAAATGATCGATAGAGGAGAGCTATGAAGATGTGCAGAATGACAACACTAAATAATCCGCTAATAGAGTCTCTTGCTCGGTGGTAGCATGACACTCACACTAGATCGATAGGTGTTGGATTGATGCCTAATTGGCTCTAGTGCTAGTGGGAGATTGTTGGTGTAAGCCCTAGTGGCCAATCTATTTTGAATAGATCATTATTTGTATTATGAATCTGATCATATATTTGATATATGAATGAGGCATTAATTTATTTTGTTATTAGTTTATAACATAATAAAGTCCTTAGAATAGGCAGTTCATTCAATGAGATGTTAAGTATGTGACTTAATCGTGAGACTTCATTGAAGAATAGAACTATATTCTTAAATATCCGTAGTCAAGTATTATTGTTAATTAGGATGACAATAATACATAGAGACTATTGTGTGAGTAGACTGATGACCACATCTCACGGGTCATGGATATGTGATATCAAGTCGGCACACAAGTATAAATATTAGGAGTAATATTTATACTGGATGACCCACTATGAGAATACTTCATAATAGTTATGTAAGTGTCATAAGTATTCTCACGGCGACCATAGTGAAGTAGTCCTTTGACTTGAAGTCACTACGATTCCTACATGAGGAGTTGTAGGCTTTAATGCTATCAAACGTCATGCGTAACAGGGTGATCATAAAGGTAGTTATTGGGCCTGTAATAAATCATGTTGAGGAGTGTGAGCGATGTAGACAGGATTCGTCCCTCTTACATAACAGGGGTAATGTCTTGGGGCCCTCGATAGAGTGAGACGTGAAATATGCGTGGCCACGCGAAAGTGGGCCAATATGTGATATTGGGCCCGTTTGTGATTACACGTCTACTCGGGGATTGAGGAACAAACAATTGAACATAACAAGGATGACACTCTTATGCCTTGTGTTCAATTAAGACATATGGACGAAGGGACATTTACTACACGGAAAAATTTGGTCGCGGTAAGGCTAAAATCGGATCACCGATACTCTCGCTAATTGGGTAGTAATGATGCATTGCTAGATGCCGCTCATTATTTATAATATTTAACATTATAATTAATATTTGATATTATTATAATATTAATATTATTGCCAACTTAGTGGGAGCCTATAGGGTCACACGCATAGAGCAAATGCGGAGCAGTTATATTAATTAAATATGATTTAATTAATATAAGGACAATTGGGCTTGTAGTGTACAAAGCCCAATAGGGTAAGTAGTTAGGTTAAAGGGAGCTGCCAACTTATAAATAGAAGTGCTCTCCCCTCTAACCTAGTCTTGCTAACCGTATCTCCCCGTAGCCGTCAGCTAGCACAAGACGCATAGCTCCGACGCCCATTTGCTCGCGTGGACTGAGTAGAGGTGCTGCCCCTTCGTGGCACTGGTGATTGAAAAAGTAAAGCACGCTTCAAGAGGTAAACGCTATTGCCATTTGTGATTCAAGTTTTGTAATACGCGATCCATGGTAGTGCTTTTCTTCCGCCTTGAGATTTGATTTTAGAAGAGGATTATCTCATGAAAACCCAACAGAAAAGCATTATGGACATCTAGCTGTTGAAGATACCAATTCTGAGAGGAAGCAATGGCAAGTAAAAGTCTTATTGTTGTTAATTAGTTTAGCTACTGGAGAGTATGTATCAAAATAGTCAACCCCATGTAAACCCTTTGGCTACAAGCCTTGCTTTATACCTTTCCACACTACCATCTGCTTTATATTGATTCTGTAAACCCATTTACACCCTATAGGAGACTTTCCGGGGGGCAAATCAGTGATTGTCTAGGTTGAGTTATGATTTAAGGTTGCAATTTCTGATTGCATAGCCTCTAACCAGTGAGGATATTGAACGGCCTGCTTATATGATGTTGGCTCAGTATGTGTAGAAGTAGATAAGATAAAATGTAAATCGTAAGGAGATAAATTGAGATAAGACAGGACATAAGATAAAGGGTAAAGGATTTTAGAAGCTGTTGTGGAAACAACATTATAGTGAAATTCCTGTAGGTAGTTTGGTGTCTTTTTTATGCGAGTTGACTTTCTGGTATGATGTTCCTCAGAGTCATTGTTGACAGATGAGATGCCAAGAGGAGGTGCTGTGAGACACCCCGCTGTGCCCCTTGTGCCCTTAGTTATTTATTTAGATTCCTCGTGTTATTAACATTGATTATAAATCGAAAATGCAAAGGAATTAAAATTTGACTAATAATGAAAGATAACATCAAAGTCATATTATAAATACACCCTTAAATACAATACCAAAACACTGTCTAGGGCATCCTCTCAATGAAATCCCTAGCAGGTACATCCTTATACAAACCCTTAGTTGCGGAAACATAAACACATAGTTCTAGACTCACTGGCCCTATTTACTTAAATGCTATTACTACCATCTACAGCTCTTCTTCCTGCGTCTGGCTCATAAGGAGTCCCGTCTAACTCCACCGCATTAAAATCCTCGGTGAAGTCCTCAGCTAGTTCCTCCACATAGTCCATCACCCAGATCTTTGGGTAAAATATTCTCGTATCCATATAAGCAAAATATATACAAATACAGAAATAGGGGATAAGACACATGTCTATCATCAAAGGTGGAAAAATGGACATAGTATATAAATATAATAACCATTAACACAAACATCTCTCAAAACTCCAAATCAACCTTAAACCACTATATGGTTCCTCTAACCTTACTCTCATGCAAACTTGGCCATCTATATTCCTGTCATTAGTCAGTAGTCCAATCGGTCCGGTGCAAGTAACTTAGTGCCATGGTGCTTATACACCATTCCAGTAGTTCCAAACTACTCATGCCGTTGTGCCATTAGTGCCATACCTCAGGGACTCAAGGACTATCCCGACCTCGTGTGTTCCATCACACACGGCCATGAACCTCAACACATCTAAAATCCTGAATCTTACTAACTCACATTGTTATAACCTAATGCCTTAACCTTCCACTACAAATCTCAACTCTCATTCAATATCCCATCTCATCTATACACTAAGGCTAGGCATCACTAAATCATCATAATTCACTCACCCAAATACATCTCTTAAATCACCCATATCATGTCCTAACATCAACTAAACAGTTTATCATCCCAGGCAGATCATACATACTACATTATCAATCAACTACTCAAGTATCACAAAACATCATAATAAACAATTTATCACAACATAATTCAATAATCAATAAATTCAATCAACCTCAAATATCATAAGATTATCCTAACGGCGATAAACCTACAATCCCCAAATCATCATTGGTTTCACGAAAAAGCTTCCAATGTGATTTTTGGTCTTGTCGATTACTCGACCACTAGTAGGGTTTAGGTCGCCCTACACAATTATTATAATTTAAATACTACTTATCCGTTTCCGATGGTAGATTGGTTCTTTCCCCCACCTGATTAACGCGTGCGCTTTCCTGTACAAGCTTCGAATGCGTCTACATTACTGCCACGAACCTCAGCACGCTGTCCAACAACATCCACAAATCTGCCACCATCCATCCTTCCACATCCACCGTTCCGCTTTCCATCCTGATTACATGTACGAGTATCACAATTTGCTGGAAACACCAAATATCAACCGAATCAACAATAGGGTTTCAAATAAATAAATATATTTGAATCAAGAGACAAAATCGATGGAAAAACTTACCAGAAGAACGGCAGGACTTAGGGAAAATCGGATTCAAAATAAGCTCATGAATCCTAAAGAAAAGCTACCAAAACAGAGCTGCTGTTCGAGATCCATATCTCTGGCCAAAGATATTTGTTTACGAAAATGAACGGTGAAAATGAAGAACTATCCTTAATAAATCTTCTCACAAACTTCCAGCCCAATCCAACGGTTAACGAATCTTAGATCACAATTCTATGATGACAGGTTAGATGGTATACGGGTTGAGTTTCTCACTTCCTTGGCCTACTGTCCGAGCTTCATATCTCAGACTCTGGTAGTTTTTTTCCAAATTCTGACCGTTGGATATGAAGAACAGCAAGTCTTGAACCTTCTTCTAAAATTTGGGAATGATCCAACGGTTGAAGAGTGTTTTTCGACTATCTCACTGCGACTGCTCCAGTTATTGTTCAAAGCTTTCAACAATGGCTTTCTTCTAACAATTGATGATTCTCTCTCAATTCTTCTCCTTTGCTCAGAAATATGGGATGATAAAGAGAGTTAAGGTGATGATCGAGGAAGATAACTAAGACCATAGAAGTGAGGGTTTACCTCTAGATAATGAAAGAAAGAAAAAGAATGATCAAGTTGTGCAAGAACAACAATGGAGTTTTAGGATTTTCTTTTGTGTTTTCTAGGTGAAAGATGAAGAGAAAATGATGGAGTGTGGGGAGAAGGAGGAAGCGTGAGTTTGATGAGTGAATGAAGGAAAGACCTTGAAGCAAAATGATCAAAGATGCAAAAGTTGTCAAGACTAGAAACTTAGAGTTTTTGTGTAAAAGAACATGAACATGAACATGAACATGAAGGAAATGGAGGAATGAAAGAAAAGAAATGCATAGGTGAATGATGAAGGGAAGGCAGCGTGAGTGTGTTGTGTGTGTGAGGAGGAAAGTTGTTTTGCTAATAATAGAAGATAACTATGGTTGAATGATAACTTAAGCTTGGTTAAGCAAATACAATATAATACTTTAACTATAGTTAGTAGTCATTATGACTAAGAGGACCAGGGTGTGGTGAAGGATGAATGATGGTGTGGCTGCTCCAACACCACAAGAAAAAAGAGAGAAACCAAATTGAAATTGTCTTGCCCTTAACCATGGTTAAACTTAACTAGGATAGGTTAGGTACATAAATATCTAGATATTTTAGGGTTTGCATTTATGATGAAGATGAGTCACCACGATGACTCATTCCTTCTGAGTCATCATAGATGACTCGTCGATCTGACCCCTTGTGTATCTCTGCACATCCGTATCATGTTCCGTTGGTTACCCGATTACGGTTTTTGAAGAGAAATGATGAATGAATGATGAAATGGATCAAGTGATGAGGAAGGAAAGGGCTGCACGAAATTGGCTAGGTGTGGAGGGTTTTTATCCATGTAAAATGAGTGGTTGAGAGGAGGAGATGTGTCCTTGTTAATAACCATGAAAGCTTGGGGGCATTTTGGTTTTTTTACCTAAATATTTAGGAATCGTCATAAATGTGCCATAAATGCTTGTCCCCTGGCATTTAATGCTTGTCCCTTCACATTTAATGCTTGTCTCCTCCATCACATCAATCACTTCCATCACCTCAGTTCCATATCTGGCTCCGTTGTTTTACCCGATTAGAGTTTCCGTCTGTTTTTCGATCGAAAATTTTTAAACTAACCAGACTCGTTGGAAATATGATTTAATCATAAACCATTTCGTTCAAAATTAGGTTTTCTGATCATTAAAATCTTACTGTCACTGAAAACACCGACTGTTTTCCGTTCGAACTTTCATCAAAATTCGTCCGAAAACACATAATATTTTATTTCTGATCAGAAATTTGGAAAGTAGGCTTCCTCACGGACAAAATATAAAAAATCTACAAATTTCAGTTTTCGGGTCAAATTAGGGTTTTCTGGCAGTATAAAATTATACTGTCAGTTAAAAACGCCGACCGGACTTCGTCTGAATTTTCAACCCAAATTTTCACCGTAACCTTCTACCATAAGAAGAGAGACTATGAATATGATTTTATTTTATTAAAAATCACTTTCTAACTCTCAGATTAAAATATAATTAATTATATTTTAACCGGTTAAACAGCGTAATTAAAAATCAGGCTGTTACATGCTGCTTCCTCAGAGTCATCGTTGACAGTGGAATTGTCAATAAGAATTGGTGTTTGTATAGATGTAGCAGCCTCATTAGAAGATGATGATGATTGAGGCATATCAAATAAGAACAAGAGATCTGTAACACCCTGTTTTTCCTATGCTTTCTGTAGCAGTATAAACATATTTAAATGTGTTTATTTTAGATTAAACTCAGATGATGATTTTAATTACACTAAAATCATTTTCTTGTGTTGTTATATCATTTGAAGTCACGGTAAAATTTTCGGTTGAAAATTCAGACGGAAGCCGGTCTGCGTTTTCACTGCCGGTATCCGTTTACTGAGTAGAAAACCTAATTTTGACCCGTGAACGAGACGGTTAGTGTTTTTATCATGTTTCCTTCAACTTTGGTTATTTTGAAAATTTTCGTTCAAAAATAAAATAAAATATTTTATTCGGGCGAAAACGTCGGGAATTTACGATCGGAAATGCAACCGGGTATGAAATGGAGCACAAAGAGGGATGAAGTGACTTGAGGTGACATGATGGGAGAGACTCTTACACACTCCAAAAGTATAATCATTATACTTTTTCAAATTATAATACTAATCTAATCTAAAAGCTACTTCTCTCTCCTATTTCCATCCCATCAAGCCTTAACTCTCAGACTTACTCCACAAGCCACTCCAAACCCCTCTCTTCTCCCTCAATTTCGTGACCTCTCCCCTCTCCCCCTATATATACCCCTTTCATTTACACTTCCTCACTTTTTCTTCATCTATATCACTTCTTCACTCTTATACTTCATCTTCTTCTTTAAGTTTCAACTACTTAAAGCTTACCTTTTTATTTATCTTTTGCACCTGTGTTCTTCATTAAATTTCTTCCTCTTGTTAAGGGTAATGCTCTCATATAAATTTCTTTACAAGTTTGTCATTTTATTCCATTATTTGCTTTATGTGTTCTTATTAAGCTTTAAACTTCAAAAAATCTCTTAAAAATGGTAGAAAACTCCTTTTGAGTTGAAACCAATTTCTATAGTCTTGTATTTACTTGTATTTTAACATACTATAAGGTTGTGTAAAACAAAGCTCCCTAGCCCTTTCTTTCTAAGGAGGCCGAAACCATGTAGTATGGTTTAGGTGAGTTTTGTTTCAACTTTTGAGAAAATGATCATGTGTTTGAGTTTCTAACTATCCCTTGATCTTAAACCTATAAATCTTGGAAGGTTTTGATAGCTTGTTCCTATGATGGCCGAAAATATGAATAAGTAGGCCTAGGGTACTATGTTTCAACTTTCCAACTATGATCATGGATTTAGAACTCTTAATACCTTGTGATTCTAAACCTAAGAGTTGTTATCAAACAAAGATTTCTAACCTATTCTTTCTATGATGGCCGAAACTATACCTTAGTGGCCTAGGAAGTTTGGTTTTCATTTCTCCAAAATGATCATGGACTAAGGCTCCTTAATGTAGAAGGATGCTATGTCTAAGTGATTGGAAAGTTTCAAGATTGTATAGTCTATTCATCCTATGATGGTTGTGAACCTAGGATATGTTATTTTCATTTCTCCAAAATGATCATGGACTAAGGCTCCTTAATATAGAAGGATGCTAAGTCTAAGTGATTGGAAAGTTTAAAGACTTCTAACTTGTTTAGTTTATGTTGTAAAACCTAGAATGTAACTCCTTTCATTTTCCAAGATGACCATGGACATGAGCTCCATAAGATATTTGGATGCTAAGTCTAAGAGATTGGAAAGTTTAAATCTTTCTAACTTGATTTCCTATGATGACCGAAACTAGTGTTTTTGGACCTAGGATGTATTATTGTTATTCTTCCAAAATGATTATGGACTAAAGTCCTTAATGTAGAAGGATGCTATGCCCAAAAGATTGGATGATTTAAAGATTCCTAGCCTAGGAATCCCATCAAGGCCGAACCTTAAGGGTTGTGAGCCTAAGATGTTTGGTTTTCATTCTTCCAAAATGATCATGGTTTTGAGCTCCTTAATACATATGGATGCTAGACCTAAGAGATTGGAAAGTTTAGTGAATACTAGCCTATTTTTCTAGCTTTGGCCGAATACCCTAAGTCTATGACTTAGTGGGATTTTGATTTAACTTTGTTAAATGATCATTGTTTATGAACTCCTAGCACTTGAGGATCATAAATCCATAAGTTGCATAATTTTCGGGAATCCTTAACCTTACTTTATTGTCTTGGCCGAACCTAATACCTTATGATTAGTGTTCTTTGATTGAGTTTTAACTTATGGTTTCATGTTTGTAACCTTAGACTTCCATCGCCGGCAGGGCGAGGACGACCGTGAGCCTTTCTCTTCGTATCGGAAACTCTTAACTTCCTCGTGAGGTAAGAGGAGATTTCCTAAAGATATTCAATAACTGTATGCATGTGTGTAGATGTTCAACTGTTTACTTAAATGTTATTGAGATTACTTGATTATCTGATATATTGAAGTGTTATGCTATTATCTGATGTTGCACCGTACTTGTTATATAGGTTGAGATGCATATCTGTGATGAACTGCCTTCAACTATGATATTAGCATTGAATTGTGAATATATATATATATATATATATATTGCTGTTGTTGATTGAAGCTTGCTAAGCCGGACGTGTGTCTGTGCTCAACTATTAATAAGGATTAAAAGCTTTAATAAGCTTTGAAGATGGAAGGATTGGTGTTCTTTTCCAAAAGCTTAAATACTTAAAGGACTTGTTTTTAAGTGATGAAATAGTTTTGGTGACCAACTGTGTTACAAGAGAAAAATCCTTTTCGAACTATATATTTTCAAATGAAAACTTTCGAAAATATTTGACAATATCCTATTGGGGATTTTCAAAGATAAAAGTGTTTCAAAAATGTTTTATAAAGGATTTCAAAAGAAAAAGTTTTTCCCCAAATGATTTAGAAACTTTCCGATAGCCTGAATAGGTTATCGAGGATTTCGATTTTGAAATTTGTTTTCGCCAAATGAAAGATGAGTACTAAAAGAATAGGAATCTAGACGTGAGACGTCGCCTCTAGTTTTCCATGTTAAGCACGTGATCTTGGATCAGTGTTAATTCGGGACCGTAAGGTCCTATTCATGATGTTATGGGCTACAAGTCCAATTTACGGAATCAAGGATAGTTCGTTCTGATCTCCGTTGTTGTGGGCTATTGTCCTTAGCATGTTAAGTTTAAAACATGACTAAAAGTATATTGATTTCTATTACCACAAACCTTGACTGCGGTCACAGTCTAGGGTGTTGTGATTGAGCATTCGGACAGTGTGTCCTATGCTTCTAAGTTTTCAAGTGATGGGGAAATGATGTTAAGTCATTAGCTTTGAGCTTTGACAGTGAAAGATTAACACAAAGAAAAACCTTGAAAAGAAAAGTTTTTATTCATGTGCACTTCCCCTGGCAGACGTGCCTTTTCTTTCATTGAGGATACCCGAGGTATCTGAGAGTCAGTCCATGTGAGCGGTTCGGAGTCACATGTGACGTTGCTCGACCTATAGACCTTGTGCACCAGGTTGCGGTGGCAACAGCCCGAGGGGCTAGAGATTGACCAACTCTATTTCTTCTACAGTGGTAACATGGTGATGAGATCTCATGAGATTAGGATAGAGCCTGATATTGAAGTGTCATGCATATTTTCGAAAACTGATTGTGCGGGCTTGAGACCCTTTGATATAACACTGTTATATTATGATTATGCATGATTTAACTGTTAAACTGATTATGTGTTGTATGTATCATGTATATGGTTGTTGTGGGATATATCTTATGACGGTATCTCACTCTTGCATATCTATATGTTCTTTTCTTCTTCTTGTATCGGTGTATGCGTATGCCTTAGATGGAACCCCTTGTTCCCCTAGTACCCGCGATCACGAGGTTTGAGCAGTTCGATGAGGCTGGACGAGTGGGGAATTGGACAGTGAGCGACGACGCGACTACAGCTACATATAGGGGACCGATTACGACGACAGAGTCTAACGCCAACGGAGAGCCGATCCGGAGGATTCACTCGGTTGAAACTCGGACAGTGGCACTTCCACCTCCCTGGTTGTATCTTCATACACTGCAGCTAGCTGGCCTTCTCCATCCACACGTCGAGCCGGCAGAGCCCATGGAGGAAGAGCCCGAGGAGGATCCCGAGGAGGATCCGAAGGAGGAAACCTCTCGAGGTGGTAGAGTATTGGTGGGAGGACGAGCTAGAGGCAGAGTACTATCCCCAGGACCCCGGTGAGGAGGATGTTCCGATCGACGACGGTGGTGAGGTCATCGACCCGGAATCTGACATCGCATCTGGCGGGGGTGTTTGCGGCCACTCGGAGTGCAAGAGGCACTGGTAGTTTGTCGCCGGCTTTTGGAGTAGTCTGTTTGTCCCTGGCTTTTAGAGCCTTCTTTTGAGTCTAGTACCCAGATTTCCCCATTCCCAGTTTGATGCTTTATCTGTTTCCTTGTTCCTGTTTCAGTAAAGTTGGCTAGATTGATTAAGGCCCGTTGTGTAATCTAAAACTTAAGACCCCTTGAGGCAATGTTATATAATATGATGTCGTTCCATGTTTTGAGTTTTATTATCTTTTACTTCACCTCTTTTCAAAAATAAAAAAATAAAAAAAAAAATTAAGCACCTTTTCAGTAACCTTGTGTATGTTAAATGTTCTTTTTCGAAAGCGACCAGCGTTTAAATGAGTTCTTTTCCGCAAAAAGGGTAACCATGTGATATCCAAGTTAGGGTGTCACAAGATCTGTCTCAGAAAACACATCAATAACAGCATAAGGATGTTGGGAATGCACAGGAATGTAAGGAAAAATAGATTCATAAAAAATTGCATTTCTGGAAACAAAAGTTTCCCTAGTATGTAAATCAAAAAGAAAATACCCTTTAGTGCAAGCTTTATATCCAAGAAAGAGGCATTTTCTTGCCCTTGGATCAAGCTTTGTTCTATGTTGAGTTAAAGTTGAGGCATATGACAAACAACCAAAATGTTTTAGGTCAAGAAATGTCGGTGGAACACCATGTAATATTTCAAAAAGGGTTTTATTTTTAAGAACATGAGTTGGCATTCTGTTTATGAGGTAAACAGAATGACAAACTGCATATGACCAAAAAGTTTTAGGAAGTTTGGATTGGAAAAGTAAGGCACGAGTGATATTAAGCAAGTTCTTATGTTTTCTTTCAACCACATAATTTTGTTGAGGTGTCTCAACACATGAAGTTTGATGTGAAATGTCAAAAGAAGAATAGAAATCATGGATTTTAAATTCATTCCTATTGTTTGTACGTCGGAATTACCTTAATCTTAGCATTAAATTGTGTTGAAACGAAAGCCAGAAAAGTAAGAATGCAAGATCTTGTTTTAGATTTAGAATGCATCAAATAGAGCCATGTATGCCTAGTGTAATCATCAACTAAAGTTAAAAAATATTTATGACCTTGTAAATAACAAATACTTAAAGGTTCCCATATATCCATGTGAATAAGATCAAAAGGAAAAAGAGAAGAAGTTGTGCTAATAGGAAAAAGGCAATTTAGATTGTTTAGCTAAATGACAAAATTCACAAATCAAGTTTTATTAAGATGAATATAAGGAAATTGCAAATAGAGTTGTTCTTGGACAACAATTGAAGGATGGCCTAACCTAGAATGCCACAAGTAAAAAGAAGTAAAGATCTTAGTGGCAGATTTATTAGCATGATTTATAAGGAAACGAATTGTCTACTGTTGTGGCAGGAAAGGCAGCGATCAATCCGACGGTCCAGAAGGTGCCACGTGTCCCCATGTTTTTTTTTAAAAACTTAATTTATACTTTTGAAATGTTAAACCAGACCCACTATCTCTGCACTGTGTACCCTGCCACACGTAAGCCAGACCCGCTGCCCACCGCCTCGCCTCTCGCCGCCCTCCTCCTCCCCGCTAGCTAGCGCCACCCTCCGCCTCACCGCTCCTACCGCCGTAAGGTGAGGAAAGCATGAAAAAACCCAACTTTCGAGTAAAACCCATCTGAACTTTAGAGGAAAACCCTCCGCCTCGCCCTGTATCTTTGCGTCTCTCCACAAACATCGTGCCGCCGCCTGCCGCTTGTCAATCGCCGATGCTATGGCTCCACCGTAGCCGCTGCCTCCACATTGCCATCGCGAGGAGAAAATAGAGAAAAAGCTTCTCCCCTAGCCGCTGCCTCGTTCGTCGCTGTTGCGCTAAAACTACACTTAAGGGCAAGTGCACCTTATCACAAAAGTAATATAGGAGTATTTGGGACTCTAAATATCGAACCCACAGAGATTGTTGACAAGTACTAGATTAATTAAGTCCTTATGTTATCTAGACAATCGAATTGGTTATGTGTAAAGAATTAAAAGAAACAAGATGGTAAACACCAAGAAAGACAAGAATTGCAAGCAAAGGTTCAATTATGGAAAGCCTAGGGTGCCTGGTTTCACTTATGTTACTATCTATGATGTTACCCAATTCCTCAATGTTATGTATTTCTTATTGAATGCCAATCACTCACTCTGAAGCTATTAATACCCAATGGTCATGCAATATTAATATTCTTTCTCCTAATCATTTACCCCCAATGGTCATGCAAGATAAGCAGTTAAAAGAAGCATAAAGAATTGGCAAGTTTTATTAATTCAATAACTGATTGAAAACAAGGGATTGCGTTTGGTCCACGCAACCCCAAATCCGGTTAATCCTAGAGTTCCGTTAACTAACTGTGGTACGGTCGTCAGTCAATTAATTAACTTAATAAAGGATGATCAAATCTCATAGAAATTGAAACACAAGGATTAAACCAATCAATTAACAGAAACACTGAATCAAATTAAAATTAGGCAGACATCAAAGGTATCAAAACATAAGATCCACCATTACCCTAGGAATGAATTTAGCTATGCATAGTCATACTAATCACTATATAAATCAAAGACATGTAACAATCCATAAAAGAGAAAAAGAAAACTAAAACCTGAACACCCTTTTGACGCGAAGCAGTCTTCAAATCAATTGGGAAACGGTCCTTCACTCCAAGACTCGATCTTCCTCTACGATCAGCTCTCAACGATGCAAAACGTCTCCTGTCAAAAACTTTTTCCTCTATGCACGAAGCCAATTCACTGACGCTATGAGGCTCTCTCGCTTTCGTGTGGCACTGCCTGTCCTCCTCCAATTTCTCGCTGACGCTGTGCCTTTTTATATCATGCAAGTCTTGAATCTCCTAATTCAATTAGGCTTCTCATTGATTATTGGCCCAAACCATACTTTTTCTCCTAGCCAAGCAACTCACGTGACTCTTGAAAGTCAATTAACAAGTTAATTCATGTGTGTGAGCCTGAGTAGATATTGATCACATTAACTTCAATTTACCAAAGCCAAATTTCTTTTTTCCATCTACAATATAACTTAGGCGGGACCTATGAATGTAACTGAACCTCTCTTACTCAGATTGAGAAGAGAGCATTGATTTATTTAAAGAGAGTTGTTACAAAGATATAACAAAGCTGAAGATAAGAAGATAAGAGATCATAACAAATCAAATACAAATTCAAATGAAAATCAATCTAAACTAATTCCTAAGAATATGGATCTAAGATTCTGCTTCAACAGCCCCCCTCAAACTTGGCGTGGGACCACAGAGACCAAGTTTGGATCGAAGATGGAAGAAAGAAGCTTTGGCCAGCGGTTTCGTGAACATATCTGCAAGCTGGTTAGCAGAAGGAACATAACAGGTGACCAAAGTTCCCTGAGCAACTTTCTCTCTGACAAAGTGATAGTCCAGCTGAATGTGTTTAGTACGAGAATGAAAAACAGGATTAACAGTGAGATAAAGAGCATTGATGTTGTCACAAAACAACTGTGGTGATTCAAGTAATGGGAAACCAATGTCACGAAGAAGATAACTAAGCCAAGTAAGTTCAGCAGTGGCAGAGGCCATAGCCCTATACTCAGCCTCCGCACTTGAGCGTGCTACAGTAGGTTGCTTCTTGGCACCCCATGAGATACAGTTACTGCCAATAAAAGTGCAAAAACCAGTAGTGGAGCGGCGAGTGAGGGGGCAGCCTGCCCAATCAGCATCAGCAAAAGCATACAAATTTCCAGAAGTTTGTGAATGAATGGGCATACCAAGTTCCACAGTTCCTTTAACATACCGAAGTACACGTTTTAATAGCTTAAAGTGATGCTGTGTAGGAGAGTGCATGAACTGACAGAGATAATTAACACAATAAGCTAGATCAGGCCGTGTAAAAGTAAGATATTGAAGTGCACCAACAATGCTTCGGTACAAAGAAGGATCAGGATGCAAAGTAGGATCAGTTGCGGCATCACGGGTCATCATAGGAGTGGCAACAGCATTGCATTCGTGCATGTTGGCACGTTTTAAAACATCAGTAGCATACTTAGACTGATTGAGAAATAAACCATATGTAGTATGTTGAACTTCAACCCCAAGAAAATAATGAAGTGTGCCCAAGTCCTTTATAGAAAAGGAAGAGCCAATACTATGAATGAAGGAGTTGAGAGTTGTTGTGTCATTACCTGTAAGGATAATGTCATCTACATATAAGAGCAGAAGAATTACCACACTGCCAACACGGTAGATAAACAAAGACGGATCAGCTGTACTGCAAACGAATCCAGAATGCATCAAGTAAGTGCTCAAGCGATTAAACCAGGTGCGTGGAGCCTGTTTTAACCCATAAAGTGCTTTATTCAACTTCCATACATGATCTGGAAATAAAGGGTTCTCGAAACCAGATGGCTGAGTAACAAATAAAGGTTCATCCAAGGGACCATGCAGGAATGCATTTTTAACATCAAGTTGTCGAAGAGACCAACCATGCATAACAGCTAAGGAAAGAACCAATCTAACAGTGCTGAACTTGACAACAGGTGAGAAAGTTTCCTGGAAATCAAGACCCGCAACTTGATTAAACCCCTTAGCCACATACCGAGCCTTGAGTTTGTCCAGAGAACCATCTGACTTAAGCTTGGTTTTCCAAACCCACTTGGTACCTAGAACACGCATATTTGGAGTACGTGGGACCAGCTGAAAAGTGTTTTGATCAATGAGTGCCTGTAGCTCATCTTCCATAGCCCATTTCCAACTTGGATGGCGCAAAGCGGTCTTCACTATTTTTGGTTCATTCGGAATGAGGTCACAATTGAGTAAATAGCGCCGGTTGGGACACTGAATACCAGCTTTAGCACGGGTAACCATGGGATGACTAGGTGGACAAGGATCATTAGGAGGAGAGTCATGAGGTGAGGGCTGGACGGTATGGTCAGAGTTGGATGAAAGGCTAGGTGAAGAGGCCAAGAGTATGTCAGGTTTATGGATGGAGTGTTGTAGAGGTAGGGAGGGAGATGTTGGCTCATCATGATCAGAACGAGAGGGATGGCGAATGGGGGAAGGAGAAGGTGATTTGGCTGTGTTGTTAAAATGAATGATGGTAGAGGTGAGATCAGAGGAAGGTGTGTGAAGTGTTTGAAGATTATGGTAAGGAAAATGAAGTTCATCAAAAACAACACTGCGTGACACAAAGATCTTACCGGTAGCTGGATATAGGCATTTATATCCCTTGTGACGATCACTATAGCCCAAAAATACACAAGGCAAGGATTTTGGAGCCAGTTTGTGCATGGAAGAGTCCTTGAGCAGCGGAAAGCATCGTGAACCAAAAGTGCGCAAACATGAATAGTCTGGATGCTTGTTGTATAGAAGATAAAAAGGACTGTTGAATGCACGTACAGATGATGGCAAACGATTAATGAGAAAGCAGGCAGTTTGGAATGCTTCTGGCCAATAAATAAGAGGAATCTTGCTTGCAAAAAGAAGAGTCATAGCAAGTTCACGTACATGACGATGTTTATGTTCGGCTATTCCATTTTGTTGCAGAGTACCTGGACAAGAAAGTTGTAATCTAGTACCATTAGTTGCCAGATGTCCCAAAAATAGGTTGTTAACAAATTCTCCACCACCATCACACTGAACCGTTTTGATAGATGCATTAAACTGACGTTCCACAAATTTCTCAAAGAGAAGAAACTGTTGATAAAAATCAGATTTAGCTTTAAGTAATATTAGCCAAGTGAAACGTGTATAATCATCCACAATACAAGCATAGTAACGAAAACCAGATTTGGAGAAAATAGGAGATGGACCCCACAAATCTATATGAATAACTTCAAATGGAATACTACTTCTTTTATTTACTGAAAGAAAAGGCATCTCAGATGCTTTTGCCATAGTACAATGTTCACAGATGAATTGTAAAGAGTGCCTATGAGAGCATTGAATAGCTCCTTTATTTTGCAAAAAATGAACCAAACGCATATGTGGGTGGCCAAGGCGAGCATGCCAAATGTGATCATCAACTTTTTGAAACCTTACAGAATAGAGAGCATCAATCTTCATTGGGAGTGAATACACATCCCCCATCCTCTTCCCTTTGGTCAAAGTCATCCCTGTCCTCTTGTCCTTAATCACAAAACCATCACCAGAAAATTCACAAAGACAAGGATAGTCAGTAGTTAATTGACTGATGGATAATAAATTTTTCTGAATATCAGGGACAACAAGCACATCTTTAATAGGTAAAATTGAGCCACTCGATAAAGAAATAGATGTGTCACCAATATGAGATATGGGAAGAGTGTCACCATTACCAACCGCAACATATTTGTTGCCTCTGTAAGAACGAATATTACACAAAATACCTGCATCATTAGTCATATGTGCACCAGCTCCAGTATCAGCAAGCCAAGCATTAGCATCATCCGTATCATTAAGAGTGAGAGCTGCTAAAGCAGGAGAAATAGTCTCTGGTTGATAAGCATGATTGTACCGTTGTGGACAGCTTAGAGCTTCATGATTTGTCCCTTTGCAAATCTGACATGAACCAGACTGAGAGGGAACACGAGTAGAGGATTTGGCAGCAGAAGATGAGGAAGAATGAGGTGTGAAACCACGACCCTTGGAGGTAAAGGACTGCCTTTGTGAACGAGACTTGGATGGTGGATGTTTGTAGTTATTTTTCTGTGGGCGACTTGTATAGAAAGCGGGAGTGACTTGTTTAGGCAACTCAGTGATACGAGTGTCATAGTTGATAAGTTGAGGAAGAAGAGATTGATAAGAAGGAATAGGTGGGCGCATCATAGTGGTAGTAAAAGGATTGTAGTCAGGCCCTAGACCACGAAGAAGATGGAATACCTTATCATTATCAGATAAAGGACTGCCAATGAGAGAGAGGTCATCACAAATAGATTTGAAATATCGAATGTAATCATTGATGGGCTGCATCGGATCTTTTGACAAGGTAGACAGCTTCTGCTTCAACAAGAATTCACGTTCCACAGAAGTGTGAGCAAAAGTCTCCTGCAATGCTAGCCAAACATCACGAGAAGTGTCCATGTCAATAACAAGACTGAGTGCCTCCTCAGATAGTCTGCTAGTGATCCAAGCTCGAACCAAACGATCGGATCTGCGCCAATGCTGGAAAAGTGGATTGGGTTGATCAAGCCTCATGCCAGGAAGCGAGTTGGGTGTTCGTGGGGAGGAGATCATTGGAAGTGGCGCCGGTGACTCTCCGGTAATAAAACCACCAAGGTCCTGACTCTCAATAAGGTTGTGCATTTGAGAGCGCCATAAGCGATAGTTAGAGGAGGTGAGGTCAAGGGAAACAAAGTTGCTGATGTTAAGAGTAGCAGGGTAAGGGTAGGGAGAAACATCAGTAGCAGCGGAGGAGGAGTTGGAGGAGGTGGACATTCTGGAGTCAGGGGTGTTAGCCATAGGCTCTCTTGATACCATATGAATGTAACTGAACCACTCTTACTCAGATTGAGAAGAGAGCATTGATTTATTTAAAGAGAGAGTTGTTACAAAGATATAACAAAGCTGAAGATAAGAAGATAAGAGATCATAACAAATCAAATACAAATTCAAATGAAAATCAATCTAAACTAATTCCTAAGAATATGGATCTAAGATTCTGCTTCAACAGGACCCACTTTATAATTCAATTTTTCCTTCAACTTTCACTTCTCTTGCTGGATCGTGCCTATATGTTTATATATTTAACACCTTGCACTTGAATTTCACTTAAGATTGCGCCATTTTGTTCTTTTATTCTTGAATTCCTTAAGTGATGTTTCTTCTTCATTCTTGATTTTTTCCTTCATCTCATGTAGCTTCTACGTGACTTTTGTTTTAATTGCCAAACAATTCACTTTTCAATTGAATTCTCCTTTTCACAAAGCAAAGTCTTCTAGCTTTTTCATCAATTTGCTTTCATCACTTTAATATTTGAATTCATCTACAAATAAGATAATTATATAATGAGATGAAATCAAATAAAATAATTAGGAAAATGAATTAATTTATTAAATTTTAATAGACACATCAAAACTCATCAATTCTACAACAAATAAAGGAAATTGGGTGACAATTCAACATTAAACACTCAAACATATATAAAATGCACCCAAATTCACTCAAATAAATAGACAAAATGACGGTTTATCAGTCGCCCTCCGCCACGTCGCCGTGATAACAGAGCAAGGAGATAAATTTTAGGGTTAAATATGTTTTTTAGTCCCTCGTTTTTAACAAAAGTTCGGTTTTAGTTCTCCGTTTGGAAAATGTACTTTGTTAATCCCTCGTTTATTAAAATGTGTAAAAAATGGTCCCTACACCACACTTCCTTTTAAAAAACGGGGGATTAAAACCGAATTTTTGTCAGAAACGAGGGACTAAAAATGTGTGATTTTAAAAAACGAGGGACTAAAAATGTGTGGTGTAGGGACCACTTCTGACACATTTTAAAAAATGAGGGACTAAAAAAATACCCTTTTGAAACAGAGGACTAAAACTGAACTTTTATAAAAAATGAGGGACTAAAAATATATTTAACCCGAAATTTTATTTACATAAATTGATTTCTCTTCAATTCAGATAAAGTTTGATAGATTTTTTTTTGCATATCTTGATTTCTTGCTTCTTGGATAACAGAGCAAGGAGAAGGAAGCAAAATTTAACTTCCAGTATTTGCATATCATAAAATAAAATGAATGTTGTTATCTTATCTGATTTGTGCATATGCAGATTTGTGCATATGTAGATTTAGGGCTTTATGGCCAAATTTCCTTTGTATTTCATAGCAAGATAGCTTTAACTTACACATTGTTATGTGCAAACTATTGTTTGCTATTGCCATGAGAAAACTGCCAAGCACATGAGGTCGCTGCAACAAAGAGTCTCATTGCACAAGCTTAAAGTAGTGAACTGGTTGCTGTTGTGTGCACTTGTTCTATTCTGATACTGGAGGTTGGATTCAAGTGGGATAGACTTAGTCACTTAGGTTTATTTTAGCGAACTATGAATGTTCTACTACTGTAATAAGGGGGTCAATGTAATAGAGATTCAATAGTATGTGTAACAGTATGTTGTCCTGCTTGTTATGGCCAATGACAATGTAATGTACTCTTATTGATTAAATTTAACATATTGAATGAACTGAGACTTTCCTATTACTTTCTTGTTTTGATATTGATTCTATAAAATTGACTAACTATAATAAGGAACATATAGAAATGTTAAATTGAATGAAATAAATAGTTTCCCAGTACACAGATATCAACACCATCAATACACCAAAATAATATTGTATCAAAAAACTATAATATTATTATCCCCAATCAGCTTTAATTCTTTGAATACACAATTCAACATCATCAATACACCAAAATAATATTGTACCAAAAAACTATAATACTATCCATAATAGCTTCAATTTTGCATATCTTCAATTCTTTGAATGTACATCAGGGAATGAAGGCATGATGCCTCCTCTTGCAATGTCTATATCATTAAGAGGTGCATACATAATATAACAAATTAATCAATACCATGACAAGTAAAAAGGTAAGGAGAAACCCTTTTTATTATTAACGACAGGTGACATTACCATAAAAAATGCAGTGAAACTAAATTGATCCTCTTGTGTTTGAGGGAGTTCATAAGTTGGAGGTGCCGAACAAGATACCCCATCGGGCATATGACTTGTTGACCCTTTGTCCTAAAAGGATTATGTAAAATTAAAACAAGTGATAGTACATGTAAAATTAAAAAAAGTGAATCTCAAATTAAAATTATATACCTGAGATGCTTGATTGTGTGGTTGTCCTCTAGATGCCGAACAAGATACCCCATCGGGCATATGACTTGTTACTTCTTTGTCCTAAAAGGATTATGTAAAATTAAAACAAGTGATAGTACATATAAAATTAAAAAAAGTGAATGCCAAATTAAAATTATATACCTGAGGTGCTTGATTTTGTGATTATGTCAATGTTTCCTGCTTGTAAGCGAAGTTCCATTATTTGCTTACACATGACATCTACACTGTTATCTACAATCTTGTGGTATTCTTCACAAGACGACACATCGGCTGCCATCTAATGAATTTAGAGACAACTTGACTAAATCTCTACTTGCTAGATAGTTTTGGATCTCCTTCAATCTTCTTTCCCCTCACATCATGCACAACACTGCAATGGGCTTCTTTTGTCCACCTTCTTAAAATATAGTTATCGGGGATGACCTTAACATCATTTTCTTCAAAAACTTTTAGTGCATGTGAACAAAGTATGCCAAATGTCTCAAACTTTCTACAACTACAAGATATGGAGGTTGACCCACGATCAAATGATACTTACCAAGATCCATCATGGTTGACCATAGTGATGACATATTGACATAAAGAGTCAGACTCATTTCTCATTTCTCTCCTATATGCATAAAGCTAAGAATAACTCAAAATCATTCTGAAACAACTCAAATACAATGAGTGTGTGTGTGTGTGTGTGTGTGTGTGTGTGTGTGTGTGTGTGTACACTTTTTCCATTTGTGTTAGTATTGGTGACAACTCATACCTTAACATTGCAAGCTTATGCAAGGACTCATACTGACAAGTTAGCTTGTTTCCTCTCTTCTCCTCAACAACTCGTTCAAAGTGTTTGAAGAATTGGATAATATCCACATTCGGTGTCATACAAGATTTGAAGTGAGATTTCAAGCTTTCATTTAGTTGGGTACTTCGCATGCCAAGTGTGAATGCTTTGTTCATGTAACACGAAACCCATTTTTCTTTTATAGCATTAACTGATTTGATCCAGTTATTTTCTAGTACATCATAGTGGTTGATTAAGCCGGTCCAAGCTGTCTCAAAATATGCTTCAATGTCAAAGTCATACATGTATTTCTTGAAATATCTTAAAAAATAACTTCCTCCCTTCATCAAGTTTCCAAGGTGTTTAATTCCGTTCTGCAACAAGTGCTAGGTACATAAACCATGGCGAGTCTCAGGCATCACTTCAACAAGTGCTCTGGCCATTGCTTGATCTTGGTCAGTAAAGATAGTCTTCGATTTCTTTTGTTTGTGTGCTTGTAAAAAAGTTTCAAACAACCATTTAAATGATTCAATTGTCTCATCATACAGTAGTGCTACACCATAAATTACTGAACCCCGATAGTGGTTGAAACCAGAAAATAGAGCAAGTGGCCTATTGGCACGGTTGGTACAATATGTAGTATCCAATGACATAACGTCACCAAAATACCCATAATCCAACACCATATTTGCATCGCACCAAAATACATTTGTGATTTGTTCTTCTATATCCATCTGGTATGCATGAAAGAAAGACGGATTCTCCAACAATTGCCACTCAAAATATTACGAAAGACATCCAGCCTCGCCATACACCATACTTCTTTGTCTTTTTGCATTGAGGTAATTTTTTACATCCAATCGTGTATCTCCAAGATTAGCTCTATGCCCCGCTTGTAACACCCTGTTTTTCCTATGCTTTCTGTAGCAGTATAAACATATTTAAATGTGTTTATTTTAGATTAAACTCAGAGGATGATTTTAATTAAACTAAAATCATTTTCTTGTGTTGTTATATCATATGAAGTCACGGTAAAATTTTAGGTTGAAAATTCAGACGGGAGCCGGTCTGCGTTTTCACTGCCGGTATCCGTTTACCGAGCAGAAAACCTAATTTTGACCCGTGAACGAGACGGTTAGTATTTTTATCATGTTTCCTTCAACTTTGGTTATTTTGAAAATTTTCGTTCAAAAATAAAATAAAATATTTTATTCGGGCGAAAACGTCGGGAATTTACGATCGGAAATGCAACCGGGTATGAAATGGAGCACAAAGAGAGATGAAGTGACTTGAAGTGACATGATGGGAGAGACTCTTACACACTCCAAAAGTATAATCATTATACTTTTCAAATTATAATACTACTCTAATCTAAAAGTTATTTCTCTCTCCTCTTTCCATCCCATCAAGCCATAACTCTCAAACTTACTCCACAAGCCACTCCAAACCCCTCTCTTCTCCCTCAATTTCGTGGCCTCTCCCCTCTCCCCCTATATATACCCCTTTCATTTACACTTCCTCACTTTTTCTTCTTCTTCATCACTTCTTCACTCTTACACTTCTTCTTCTTTATTTTCAACTACTTAAAGCTTGCATTTTTATTTGTCTTTTGCACTTGTGTTCTTCATTAAAGTTCTTCCTCTTCTTAAGGGTAATCCTCTCATATAAATTTCTTTACAAGTTTATCACTTTATTTCATTATTTGCTTTATGTGTTCTTATTAAGCTTTAAACTTCAAAAATCTCTTAAAAATGGTAGAAAACTCCTTTTGAGTTGAAACCACTTTCTATAGTCTTGTATTTACTTGTATTTTAACATACTAGAAGGTTGTGTAAAACAAAGCTCCCTAGCCCTTTCTTTCTAAGGAGGCCGAAACCATGTAATATGGTTTAGGTGGGTTTTGTTTCAACTTTTGAGAAAATGATCATGTGTTTGAGTTTCTAACTATCCCTTGATCTTAAACCTATAAATCTTGGAAGGTTTTGATAGCTTGTTCCTATGATGGCCGAAAATATGAATAAGTAGGCCTAGGGTACTATGTTTCATCTATCCAAGTATGATCATGGATTTAGAACTCTTAATACCTTGTGATTCTAAACCTAAGAGTTGTTATCAAACAAAGATCTCTAACCTATTCTTTCTATGATGGCCGAAACTATACCTTAGTGGCCTAGGAAGGTTTGGTTTTCATTTCTCCAAAATGATCATGGACTAAGGCTCCTTAATATAGAAGGATGCTAAGTCTAAGTGATTGGAAAGTTTAAAGAATTTATAGTCTATTCATCCTATGATGGTTGTGAACCTAGGATATGTTGTTTTCATTTCTCCAAAATGATCATGGACTAAGGCTCCTTAATATAGAAGGATGCTAAGTCTAAGTGATTGGAAAGTTTAAAGACTTCTAACTTGTTTAGTTTATGTTGTAAAACCTAGAATGTAACTCCTTTCATTTTCCAAGATGATCATGGACATAAGCTCCATAAGATATTTGGATGCTAAGTCTAAGAGATTGGAAAGTTTAAATCTTTCTAACTTGATTTCCTATGATGGCCGAAACTAGTGTTTTTGGACCTAGGATGTGTTATTCTTCCAAAATGATTATGGACTAAAGCTCCTTAATGTAGAAGGATGCTATGCCCAAAAGATTGGATGATTTAAAGATTCCTAGCCTAGAAATCCCATCAAGGCCGAACCTTAAGGGTTGTGAACCTAAGATATATGGTTTTCATTCTTCCAAAATGATCATGGTTTTGAGCTCCTTAATACATATGGATGCTAGACCTAAGAGATTGGAAAGTTTAGTCAATACTAGCCTATTTTTTTAGCTTTGGCCGAATACCCTAAGTCTATGACTTAGTGGGATTTTGATTTAACTTTGTTAAATGATCATTGTTTATGAACTCCTAGCACTTGAGGATCATAAATCCATAAGTTGCATAATTTTCGGGAATCCTTAACCTTACTTTATTGTCTTGGCCGAACCTAATACCTTGTGGTTTAGTGTTCTTTGTTGATTTTTAACTTATAATCTTGTGTTTGTAACCCTAGACCTCTATCGTCAAGTAAGCGAGGACGTTCGTGAATTACCCTTTCCAAGCATCCAACCTCTTAACTTCACGGAAGGTAAGAGGGGATTGCCTAGAGATATTCAATGACTATATGCGTGTGTGTATGTGTTTACTTGAATGATTTGAATATTGTTATGATATTGAACCGATACTTGAATGACTTGTTTACTTGAACTATTGTGATTATTACTTGAAGTTGAATCTTACTTGCCTTAAAGGATTGTGCATATATGTGATGAACTGTCATGGACTGTGATATTATTGTTGAGAATATATTATTGTTGATTGAAGTTTGAGAAGCCGGACTTGAGTCTGTGCCCAATGACTATAAGGATTAAAAGCCTTAATAAGCCTTAAATAGAACTTTGAAAGTTTTGGGTTCATTTATAACAGTTCCTTGCTTAAAGTGCTTACTTCAGAAGAATAAGATCTTGTTTTTAGAAAAGTGATTTCAAGTCAATAGAAACTATCTTTTTATGAGCAAACGTCTGGTACGAGAGAAAACATTTTCGAACTGTGTGTTTTATGAAGGAAAAACCCTTTCAAAATATTTGACTTTATTCCATCAAGGATTTCAAAGAGTAAGCGAATTTCTTAAAAGTTTTATAAAAGAGTTTGCAAAGGAAAATGATTTTTCTCCTAAATGATTTAGAAACATTCCGGTCACTTGGATAAGTGACCGAGGTTTTTGTTTTGGATTTGATTTTCACCGAGCGAAAAGTAAGTACATGCGAAAGAGAATCTAGTTGCGAGACGTCGCCTCTAGTATTCAGTTATACGCACGTGATCTAGGATCCGTGTCAAGTACTATGGACCAAGGGTCCTATTCATGATGTTATGGGCTGAGAGTCCAAAACTCGGAATCGAGAACGGTGCGTTCTGATTTCGTTGCTGCGGACTAGGTGTCCTTATCATGTTAAATAAGACATGGATAAAATCATAAGTGATTTCTACGACCACAAACCTTGACTGCGGCCGCGGTCTAAGGCGTTGTGATTGAGCACTCGGACTGCGTGTCCTGTGTTTCTTCAAGTTCAAGTGATGGGGAATTGTGAATAGTCGTTAGCCGTGAGCTTCGACAACGAAAAAGAGTATACACAAAGCAAAACCTTGATAACGGAAAGTTTTTATTCATATGCATTTCCCCTCAGCAGACGTGCTTAAGTAAACCAGATACAAGGTGGTATCTGAGGGTCAGTCCGATTGGCCCAGTGGAGGCATTCGAGACGTTGTGCATCCGGAGACCTTGGTGCACGAGGTTATGGTGGCAACTTGCCAGTGGGCATCAGAGCTTGACCAACTCTTTATTACTTCTACAATGAAACGGTGTTGTTATCTCATGAGATTAAGTTAGAGCCTGATATTGAAGTGTCATGCATATTTTCGAAAACTGATTGTGCAGGCTTGAGACCCTTTGATATAACACGGTTATATTATGATTATGCATGACTTAACTGTTAAACTGATTACGTGTTGTATGTATCATGTATATGGTTGTTGTGGGATATATCTTTTACTGGTATCTCACTCTTGCATTTCTACTTGTTACTTTCTTTTCCTTTTGGTATCGTCGCATGCGTACGTACTCAGATGGATCCGAGCATTCCGCTGGTGCCATCCGCATCGAAGATTGAGGTCTTCGATAATGCCGAGAGTGCGGGGGCATGGCAGATCCACGAGGGGGCTATATCTGCCACCTACGAAGGACCCATTACGACCACGGATTTTGACGCTAACGGGAACCCGATACGGAGGACACAGACCGTGGAGACTAGGACGGTTGCGCTCCCTCCGACTTGGTTATATCTGCACACGTTACAGGTGGCTGGGCTTCTACACGAGCACTTTGATCCAGCTCCAGAGGATGACCCAGAGGGGGAACCTGAGGAAGATCCTGCAGTGGGACTTGAGGAGGACCCTGAAGAGGACCCCGAGGAGGAGCCCTTGGAGGTCATGGAGGAGGACGAGCCGGATTACCATGTTTTAGACTATGACGATGATTTTTATTCCTTGGATGAGGGCAGTGAGGTCATAGATCCATCACCGGAGTTCTCGTCTCGTGGCAGTGGTTGTGGAGATCCTACTTGTAGCCAGTGCCAGTAGCCAGTTTAGAGCTTGTGGGTGTTTGCCGTTAGACTTTTGGCTTTGAGAGCTATCTTTTGAGATGTGGTTCTGGAACCCCCTTTCCCGTGTTTTGCTTACCCTCTTTAGTCGTATCCGTAGACTTTTTATAATTCTGTTTCAATGGCCGTTAATAAGGTCCTATTTTGTACTAAACTTGAGTCCCACTGGGACAGTTATATATGTGTGTTGTTTCAGTTCATGTTCTGAGTGTTCATCACTTCTTCTTTCGTTTTAAAAAAAAAAATAAAAGGGAGATTTTTAGGTACCTTTTTCAGTAATACTAATTATAAAGAAGGTTTATTTTCCGAAAGCAACCAGCTTTTAAACAAATTTTAATTCCGCAACGGGTAACCATGTGATACCAAGTTAGGGTGTCACACCGCTTGTGTGCACATAAGTTGAAATGTTGACTTTTGCCTTAATCCCGAGTCATCAGCCAGCTCAATGTCATATTCTTGGACTTCATTTATCTTTATGTGTGACGAAAGCATGTGTGTTGTCTCTGGAAGTTGTAAAGGGTGGTTATATTCCTCTAAAAATTCATGGATGACAAGCTTTCCATTCTTTACTACAAGTGAAATCCTTGCTTTGCAATCAGTTTTAGTCTCGGGTCTTCGTTTTCTAACAGAAGCAGCATCTCTTTTGTCTTTCTTTCGTACCCCTTCCTTACAACAAGTAAACATACATGATGATATATTACCATCTATTTTTTCCTCTTGTTAGCATAACTTTTTCTAACTCCAAAGCCAACACGTGCAGTATATGCGAGCCAAAATTGATAAGCTGCCTCCCTATTGTCAAATTCCATCCCAACCTTTGGCTTCCAATCAACATTTGAAGATGTCATGTTTGATCAAACTCCCCAAATGAAGAAACATGACAAGTGCATAGAAGAATTAAACAATATATTCATTTATTCTATTTCTAACATAAAAAATGGTAACAAATATTTTTTTTAAAAAGTATTCAATGCTCATAGCTATCTAAATTCTGGGTGTGCTGCATATGATTGGTAGAGTCTGGGGTGCCAACATAGTTGGGATGTCTTTCTCTGCAGTGATGCTTTTGCATGCCTAACCTTTGATTAAAAAAAAATAGCTATCTAACTGATAATGGAAAGTGGTGCGAGGATATAACATATTCGTAGGCTCTAACAAGCATATACAGAATTTCAACTAGTCTTTTTTTTTTTAGTTTGACAAGTGCTGATTAATATTTTCATAGGATTTAAAAGTTAAAAAGAAAGGCAATATAGTTATCTTCAGAGCACAAAGAATAAGTTTACATGGCTATCTTTATATACACATTTTATGCTATGATATAAAAACCGATAAACCAAAGAAACAGAGGATTTCATATTGTTATGCTATAAAATTGCTAATTAGCTGATAAGATGATAAGATATCATATATGGATCTTCTACTGAATAGGTGTATATGTGATTAAAATGAAGTTCAGATGGGTTTTACTCGAAAATTGGCCATTTTCCTGTTTTCCTCACCTTACGGCGGTAGGAGCGGTGAGGGGGAGGGTGGCGCCGAAGGCTGGCGGCTAGGCTGAGGGCGATGAGAGGCAAGGCAATGGGCAGCGGGTCTGGCTTACGTGAGGCAGAGGTACACAGTGCAGAGATAATGGGTCGAGTTTAACATTTCAAAAGTATAAATTAGGTTTTTTAAAAAATGGGACATATGGCACCCTCTGGATCGTCGGATTGATCTGATGACTTAGAATGAGGGAAAGGCACCCTGCCTTTCCCGCCACAACGGTAGACAATCTATTTCCGATTTATAATAGGAAAAGATAAAGACTGTTCTAAATTGCTTTTCAAAAAACCATTGGATGTGGACTGGTGAAGTATGTAGAGGTGATTGTGGATTTCAGCATGCCCAATCATCTTCTGGGTAGACATGTCTTGTATGTCACAAGAGAAAGGGGAGTAAATGAGTTTACAGTTAAAAGAATGTGTCAGTTTGTTTACTGACATGAGGTTAAACTGAAAGTCAGGAATAAGTAAAACTTTATACAAACATAGTGTAGGAGTTAAAGAGATAGTCCCTGAAAATCTAGCAATAGTCATGGCACCATTAGGCAATTTTACTGTAATTGCAGAAATAGAATGATAGGTGCTAAAAAGGTGGACATGAGGGCAAACATGACCGGATGCTCCAGTGTCCAAGACCCAAAAAGAAGAGGGAGAATTTGTGAAAGAATTACCTGATTTTGTCACAGTTGAGACAATATGAGGATTTGTGTCAGGAGTGATGGGTTTTGGTATTGGTACTCACTAAAGTAGAGGGTTCTGATTTTGATGCATGGAGCAAAGAAACCAGATATTGATAATCTGCTCGAGTGAAAGGTGAAGCCTGATCAAAAGAAGAAAGCTGGCGCAGGTTCAGGATTGACAGATGAGAGTTGCAGTGTGGTTCTTTGGTTTCTGATTCTGTAACCAGGAGGGAAACCGTGTTTGAAATAACAGGTTTCATTGGTGTGATTTGTTCTCTGGCAGTAGGTGCAGTGCATCTGTTGTTTGTTTGGATTGCGGCCACGACCCCTACCTTATGTTGAGGAACCTTTTACCTTGAGAATAAGCAGTGGCTACAAAAGCTGGAGAATCAAAAACAAGATTGCTGCCATGCTTTTCTTGATGAATTACCAAAGAAAAAATCTTTGTGATCGAGGGCAGAGGGTCCATGAGCAGAATTTGAGAGCGAGCAACATCAAAGGAATCATTGAGTCCTTTGGGGAAACAAATGACATATTCCTTGTCTTTGTATGTCTCGACAGATTTACTAAGATCACAAGTGCAAGCAACAACACATGAACAAGATGGTGTAGGGCATAAAAATTCCAACTCATCCCTAAGAATCTTCATGTTAATGAAATAGGTCGAAAAGGAACGGTCACCTTGTTTCATTGAATGAAGCTCTTGTAGGAGATCAGAAATCTTGAAGTGATTACCCTTGGTGGATCTTTCTTTGAGAAGGAGCCACAGATCGCGTGCATTATCAAAAGAGGCTGAACTTTGTGAAATATTAGGGTAAAGGGTGCGTGTGATCCAAGAAACAATAATGTGATTGCATCTTTCCCAGGCCTCATACAAAGAATCATCAGCAGTATGCTTTTTAATGTTGCCATTAACAAACTTCAGTTTTGTTCTAGGAAGAAAGAGCACGAATCATAGCTTTGCTCAAAATGTAATAGTTGTCCTCACTGAGAGGAGGAGATACCAGAACATAGCCAGGGTTTTCACATGGATGAAGGTAATAGGGACTACTAGGGTTTTGGGATGGATCAGAAGAAACTGTACCATTCCCAGTGGAAGAATTTTTCTCAGGTTCAATGGTTGGAGAAGAAGGAGCCTTGAAGAAGAAAGAAAGGATGAATAATTGTAGAAGCTTTGATCAGAATTGCAAATCTGATACCATATTACTGAATGAATTTCCTGAATATATTGAATAGAATGAATATTGAATTACATTGATATAAGTCAGGAGCTATCTATATAAAGCATCCTGATAAACAAGACTTGGTCAAATGAGAAACTAACATAACTGCCTAACAGACTAACAAACATTATAACTGATGAAACTGATTAATAACAGCTTAACTAATATGACTAACTGATTGGAGAATTTATCTAATATCTAATACTTCATTTAATACCATCCTTGATTCCTCTACACAGAACCCGCGTTTATATTCACACCCTCAACTGAATCCCATGTCCAAGCATTTAATTATAGTAGTTGTCATTCAGTCCTCTTATAAATAAGTTAGTTGTTTAGTGTAATATCAGAGAAGCAGAAAACATAAATGAAATACATCTATTTTATTGAGTGAAATTGAATTTGAGTACAAAGGGATCTGTTATTTATATTACAAAAATAAGAGCATATGGTGTTAAAGAAGTGATCAAGAAACGCGCACTAAAAGAATCCTAATAGAAACCAAATAAGTCTTTTACAACAGAAAAACATACCAACTAACCAATTGATAAAATCTATCTGTTACAACTAATAAAACAGATTATGGTTTTAATGACTCCAATACCCCCAGCAAGCTGAGGAGTGGATGTGAGCATGCGAATCTTGGAAAGCAGAGTCTTAAATGCATCAAGCTTATAGACTAGATCATGACAAGAAGACATACTTCAAGAAGCGTCTATCTCTTACAATATGTGTCTGAGCTTCTGACAGTGTCAGAACCACTCTTTTGTCATAATACTTAATGGATTCGACATCTACACTCTCGAGCTTAGAAGGTGTGAAGCATCAATCTCAAAATCTCATATTTGAATCTCTGAAGCAACGCGCAAAGAAGAAAAGCACTTTATGGAGAAATTGCTTAATCTCTGAATCAAAAGCAAATATGATTTGAAATATAATTATTTAAACTTGAAAAAAGTTTATTAATATATTTCTTGTCTACAATTGAAATCAGAAAAAGGAGAAAAGACAAAAGCGAAATGCTACAAAAAGCATTCTTTATGCAAGTAAGAGAAAACCTACTTTATTTGAGTTTTTCTAAGTGTTACACAAATAAGGAAAGAACACTGCTCAAAGTTAGAAAAGCATGACTGCTGCTCTCTGAGGTCAACAAAGAATCTCCAACATTCTATTGAGCATTTATTATCACGTCAGAACGACTATTTTCTGAAGAACAAAGCTAAAGACCTTCGATTGCACTCTAACGGATCTCTGTGATTAAGTATAAATAGAAGAAATCAAAGATCTGAAGAAGAAGAGTGACGAAAAACTAGAGAAAGCTAACATACTCATCTGTGAAAAGCTATACTACTCAAGTACAACACTCATCATAGAAATCAATAGCTGAAAGCAACGTTATTCACATATCATCTTCTTACTCTGAAAATCATTTGGAGAAGAACTCATTTGGAACTCACCAAGCTCTAAGTTTATATTAACTCTCTGTCGTGTTAAGATTGGTTGAATTGCTATTATAACTTTGAAGCTGTGCTTCAAAACACTCTCAAAACTCTCCGAGCCTAAAGAGGCTTGTTTCAAGAATACTTGTTGAGCCTGAAGAGGCTAGGTGTGCAAACAATACTTGTGGCTGAGCCTGGAGAGGGTAGGTGTGCAAATAATACTCGTCTGTAACCTGGATCAGTTATAGTGTTAAAAACTTGGTGAAGCCAAGGACTGGATATAGCCCAAAGTATGTGGGTGAACCAGGATAAATGTTTGAGTATTTTCTTTCCCTGTCTTTACTTTATTATTCCGTTTATTTAATTGTTTTAGTAATTAACTTCGGTGTGTTAAATAGTTGCTGACCAGTTTGCCGAGAAAGGCGTCCGTCTCTAAGCGTCTTATCCTTGCTGATTTTGTTTTGTGCTTCTAAAACTCTGATTATCGAAAACACTATCCAACCCCCTTCTAGTGTTGTTTTGTGCCATTTCAATAATGAGCGGCATCTAGCAATGCATCATTACTACCCAATTAGGGAGAGTATCGATGTTCCGATTTTAGCCTTATCTCGACCAAAATTTACCATGGAGTAAATGTCCTTTTGTCCATATGTCTTAATTGAACCCAAGGCATAAGAGTGTCATCCTTGTGTTATGTTCAATTATTTGTTCCTTGATTCCCGAGTAGACGTGTAATCACAAATGGATCCAATATCACATATTGACCCACTTACGTGTGGCCACACATATTTCACGTCTCACTTTATCGAGGGGCCCAGGATATTACCCTTGTTATGTAGGAGGGACGAATCATGTCTTCATCACTCACACTCCTACACATGATTTATTGCAGGCCCAATAACTACATTTACGATCACCCTATTACACATGACGTTTGATAGCACTAAAGCCTATAATTCCTCATATAGGAATCGCAGTGACTTCAAGTCGAAGGACTACTGCACTATGGTCGCCATGAGAATACTTATGACACTTGTATAACTAATATGAAGTATTCTCATAGTGGGTCATCCAGTATAAATATTACATCGTAATATTTATACTTGTGTACTAACTTGATATCACATATTCATAACCCGTGAGATGTAGCCATCAGTCTACTCATACAATAGTCTTCGTCTTTATTGTCATCCTAATTAACAATAATACTCGACTACAAATATTTAAGAATAGCTTTCTTATTATTTAATGAGGTCTCACGATTAAGTCTCCTCCTTCATGCCTCATTAAATGAACCGCCTATTCTAAGGACTTTATTACACTATTAAAACATATAATTAACATAATAAATAAAATTCCTTTATATATATAAAAATATATAATCCAAAGTCAAGATATAAATTGTATATCTACTAATACAGATTGACCACTAGGGCTTATGCCAACAATCTCCTACTAGTACTAGAGCCAATTAGGCATCAATCTAACAACCATTGATCTAGTGTGAGTGTCATGCTACCACCGAGCAAGAAACTCTGTTAGCGGATTATTTAGTGTTATCATTCTGTACATCTTCACATCTCTCCTCTATCGATCATCTATCGAATGAGATGGAAGAACCTAAGTATATGTTCGGATCACTGGTGAGATCAAGTCCTTAGCTTATAGGATTACTCCATCATCATCGTAATGACATTAACAGAGTTCGCAAAGTTAGGAATTATTCCTAGTTCATAAATGAACTTCCCGATCCAAACAACCTTAAAATATGCATTTAAGGCAACTATGTACTTGGCCTCTGTAATGAAATCTGCAAGTGTCTCACGCTTGAAACTTTTTCAAGCATCATATGACACCATTAAGATAAAACACAAATCCATACTGCAATATGGAATAAGCTTTAGTGGTTTGGAAATAGCGTCGATGTAACACCTTATACCAACTTCTTCCTTACCTTCATTTGTCAAGAATGGATCCTCAGTTCTTTTCAGATACTTAAGGATGTTCTTGACTACAGTTCAATGACCTTCACCGATATCAATTGGTACCTTTTTGTCATGCTCAAAGCATACAAGATAACTGGTGTAGTAAAAAACTAACTCTGACTGAGGCCCAACAACTTCAGCGATCTATCTCTGTAGATCGTGATTCCTAACACGCAGGAAGACTCGCCTAAGTCCTTCATCAAGAAATAATTTCCCAACCATGTTTTCACGCTTTGTACCATAGGGATATCGTTTCTGATAAGCAGTATATCATTCACATACAATACGAGAAAGACAACATCACTCCCACTAACCTTCTTGTACACACAAGGTTCATCCTCGTTCTTGATAAACCCAAACTGTCTTACAACTTTATCAAAACAAAGATTCCAGCTTCTGGAAGCTTACTTTAATCCATGAATGGATCTCTACAACTTACATATCTTTCCAGCATCCTTTTGGATCGACAAAACCCTTTGTTTGTGTCATATATACACACAATCGAGGAGATTCCCGCAAGGAATGCAATCTTGACATCCATCTGCCATATCTCACAGTCTGCAGCAATAGCAAGCAGAATTCGATCAGATTTAAAAATCACTACTGGGGAGAAAGTTTCATCATAGTCTACACCATGAATTTACTTGAAACCTTTCGCAACCAGACATGACTTAAAGGTGCTCACTTTACCATCCATGTCAGTCTTCTTCTTGAAGACCCACTCACACCCTATGGGTTTTACCCCTTCGGGTGACTCAACCAAGGTCCATACCCGATTCATGTAATTGGATTCCATCTCGGATCCCATGGCCTCAAGCCACTCCTCAAACTCCTGGCCAATTACAACCTCTTGGTAAGTTACAGACTCATCTTTATCCATGAGAAGCACAACGCCTTCCTGAGTCAGGAGAAGTCCATATCTCTCTGGTGGCGACGTGGCCTGTTAAACCTACGCAAGTCTTGTGTTACTTGAAACGGCGGTTCAACCACAACATCTTCTGGAAACGGTTTCTTGTTCCATTGCAAGAGGGTCGATATTTTGTGGTGCTTGGGTTTCTCCGAGTTCTACACTTCCTCCAACTGTCTCCTTTAGAGACGTATTCCTTCTCAAGGAACACTCCAGTCTTAGCGATAAACACTTTGTCCTCGAAGGGGTTGTAGAAATAATATCCTTTGATTTACTTAGGATATCCCACAAATATGCACTTATTCGATTTGGGCCCAAGTTTATCCATCATAAGACATTTCACATAAACCTGACATCCCCAAATCCTTATAAATGACAAACTAGCCCATCGGTCCATCCATATCTCATATGGAGTCTTTTCAATTGCCTTAGATGGAGCACAGATAAGAGTGGATGCAGCTATAATTAGAGCACAAACCTCAGAAAGAGTCAGAAATGTCTGAATGACTCATCATGGATCCCACCATGTCTAACAAGGTGTGATTCCTCCTTTTGGACACACCATTCCATTGTGACATTCCAGGAGGAGTGAGTTAGGACACTATTCCATGGGAGCAAAGATAAGAGTGGATGCAATTATAATTAGAGCAAAAACCTCAGAAAGAGTCAGAAATGTCTGAATGACTCATCATGGATCACACCATATCTAACAAGGTGTGATTCCTCCTTTTGGACACACCATTCCATTGTGGCATTCCAGGAGGAGTGAGTTGGGACACTATCCCACACTGTCTCAGATAGTCATCAAACTCATGACTTAAGTGTTATCATATGACCTTAATACTTTTGCCAAGTCGGTTCTCCACTTCATTATTGAACTCTTTGAACTTTTCAAAGGTTTCAGACTTGTGTTTCATAAGATACACAAATCCATATCTACTGAAAACATCAGTATATGTTACGAAGTAAGGATAACCACCTCTAGCAAACTTGCTTAGGGGCCCACATACATCATTATGTATCAAGCCCAAAAGATCATTGGCCCTTTTACCTTGTCCGGTGAATGGGGCCTTGGTCATCTTCGCCAATAAGCAAGACTCGCATACATTAAACAATTCATAATCGAATGAGTCTACTAGTCCATCCTTATGGAGCTTGGAGATGTGTTTCTCACCTATATGGCCGAAACGATAATGCTAAAGGCATGTAGAGTTCAAAATCACTTGGTTTGACCCTTTTCACATTTATATTATAGATGGGCATATGAGGATTAAAGAAACAAAGTCCATTATCCAAAAATGTGCTAGCATAGAAAATATCATGTGACTGATCTTTCTACCAATAGCTGGAACATAATGAAATTTATTTAGTTCCAAAACAAACCCCAAAGACAAAGTCAAAAACTTCTATAGTTATTGCAGCAACTTTTGCTCCATTTCCTATTCACGGGTTGACTTCATCTTTTGTCAAACATCCTACTCCCTTTGATCCTTTACTCTAATGTGAGATCCACATGCGGTATCAAATACCCATGATTTTGAAGTGGGTTTATTTCTACAATACAATGCTCGAACAAGAAGTCATACTTCCTTTCTTTTATCATACTCTTTATGGTATCTCTAGCAGTTTTTCAAATGTCCAGTCAAACCACAATGAAATCAATTGCCTTCCTTAGCAACCCTGCCTATTATCTTCAAGACAAAAGTACTGGGCTTGAACTTTTTCTTACCCTTGTTATTCTTCTTGTTTACCAGGATTAAGACTATCCTTTTTAGATTATCACAATAATCTACCCTTTTCTACCGTAAAGACTCTACTCGGCAGTTTTCAGCTTCCTTGCTGTCTCTGGCAGAGGTCTGTCAAAATCATTCACAACAAATTGACTATAAACTATCCGGAAACAATCGCAATATCATATCACTGGCCAACAGTTTGCTTAAAGGAAGGCTCGCTTATCAAGTTCTCAATGTACTCAATAGCATGAAGCACTTGGTAACTGTCTGGGTTTCCTTCTTACAGTTCACAACTGAAAAAGGGTCAGGATGACTTATGGTTCTTATGCATTGCATGCTCTCAACAGAGCATTATGAGGTGCAAGATCATATCATGCGCCTTCATGGTTGCAAGCACGAGAAATACTACATTTAGGACATCAACTTGATGATTCTCATAAGCATCATTTTCAATTCTAGAAGGAATTCGCTAGAGAACATACAACTCTTTATCGTACTTAAGGACAATCCTCAAATTCTTGTATCAATTCAAATATTTAATTCTGGATACCTTGTCCTTCTTAAGGATAAATCGCAGTAATACCTTATATTGTTTTATTTTATTGTAATTCTAATTACAGAAACATGCAAAATATAAGTATCATGATAAAACATATTTAATAATGTCTTTTATTAAATACGCTTCCCACTATTTTACTCAAAATCAATGACCCTCATCATTGACTCGGAAAATCCCGTTGGAAGATTTTCTAGTGAGACCAAGATCCATATTTCACCCTTGTTTTGAGTCAAATTTGGCTGATCTCCTAATACTTAGTATTTAGTTAGGAAACTCATTTCAAATTACATCTCATGTAACTCTTGGATCAGTTAGGTGAATAACTCTTATTTTAATCCATCACATGTACTAAAGCCCAACTCAACGCCCCTAAGCCTCTCAATCCTATTGAATTTGGCTTAGTTAAGTTAGACCAAATGAATAGCTTTTTGGACATTACAATTGTCCCATCGTATCTTACTAGTATAGAAAAATGCACTCCGCTTTGACAGACCTATACTCATTCGATATTAGTCTTGATGAGTGTTATGCATTGAAAATGCTCTGAAACTTAATATTTCCTTTGGAGGGATTTTTATTAAAATTGATCTTATCGGCATTGTATCACATACAAAACATCTCTCAGCATATATGAAATACATGCTATCATACATTTAATTATCATATAAAACATGCAAGACATATAGGCATACAACCATATATTTCATGCATCTCATACATAGACTTACATCATACATTTCAAGCATCTCATACATAAACATATAAGATAAGGTACCATGGTTATGACCTCCTAATGTACAAGAATTAAATAACTAATTTATTACAATTTTTTGACCCGAGCAAGCTTCTCCAACGTGTTATGGTGTTGCCTCATCTTCAACTCGAACAATTATATTTATTTAAAATAAATAAAAAAATTAATAAATGAAAAAGGCACGATATGCAGTCCGTATTTAAATAAATAAATCACGACACACAGAACGTATTTACCCAAAATAAATGACACCAAAATTTAAGGTCATAACCATGCATATACCTAAAATAAAAATCAATAACAATCAATAATAATAAACTTTATTTATGGTCTTGCACCAAAAAATTCGCACAGACGTGAGACGTACTGAACTAACGTACATTTATAATTCAAAAGAATCATGATTATATTAAATGCAATCTGAACTCATATCAATCTGGTCAGATTGAATTCAAATCAATTTCTTTGTCCGTTCAACTTTCACTTTTAATTTGAAATCAACTAATTTTTTTTCTTTTTCTTTTTTAGGTTCTTGATAACCAGTGTCATTAAGATATTGGTTAAGGAATCCAAAAAAAAAAAAAAGTTGTATGGGAAAACAAACAATCATACTTATCAAAATATTAACTCCATCATTTTCTCATGAAAACTTACCATTTTAATTTCTTAATCATTATCCTAAGGATATTTATGAGCATTTTCCTTTTTTTTTAAGTTGAAATCAACTAACGTCCTATCAAAAGTTCTTTCCAAGTCAAGAACGCTCTATCTCCGAAAAATAAATCTTGTGCTCATATATATATATATATATGAGCTACAAGATTTAAATTGAATCATATTCAAAAGTAATTAAACATGTTATCAAACAAGTCAAACAAGTAAATAGGAATTCATAGTATTTATGATCATAGGTTCCGATATCACTATTGGGTTTTTCATGAGATTATCCTATTTTAAAATCACATCTTAAGACGGAAGAAAAACATGTCCATGGATCACGCATTACAAACATTAATCACATAAGGGCTATTGTGTTTACCTCTTGAAGCTCGCTTGGGTCACTAGTGCCACAAAAGGTGTAGCACCTCGACTTTGCCCATGTGAGCAAATGGGCGTCGGAGCAAAGCGTCTTGTGCTAGCTGACGGCTACAAAGAGGCAAGGTTAACAAGACTAGGTTAGAGGGGAGAGCACTAGCCTATTTTTAAGTTGGCAACTGTCGTTGACCTAACTGCTTACCCTATTGGGCTTTGTACACTACAAGCCCAATTGTCCTTATATTAATTAAATCATATTTAATTAATATAACTGCTCCGCATTTAATCTATGTGTGTGACCCGATAGGCTCCCACTACGTTGGCAATAATATCAAATATTATAATAATATCATATATTAATTACAATATTAAATATTATAAATAATGAGCGACATCTAGGAATGCATCAATACTACTCAAATAGCGAGAGTATCGGTAATCCGATTTTATCCTTATCGCGACCAAAATTTACCATGCAGTAAATGTCTCTTCGTTCTTATGTCTTAATTGAACACAAGGCATAAGAGTGTCATCCTTGTTATGTTCAATTATTTGTTCTCGATCCCCGAGATGATGTGAAATCACTATAACCAATGTTTTAAAAACCGGTTGAACCGGAGAACCGAAAAGAAGAGTGGTTCAAGGTCCAACCGATTCAACCGATTGAACCGGTGGTTGAACCGGTATATATACACACACACACACACACACACATACATTAATAAATAGATCAAATAACAAGTATAATTTCCATATTAAGTACAAATTATTTAATACTTAAACAAGCACAAATTGGAGTACGTCATTCAATTTATGATGCTCTAGCCTTTTTTTAAAATTTTTTAATTTTTTTTAATGAACCGATCGGTTTTCCGGTTTTAGCCCGGTTCAACCGGTTTTTGTGATTTTTGGCGGTTGAACCTCTTTTCCGTTCTGTGGCTCGACCAGGACCGGAGAGGGGTCCCTCGACGGTCCAACCGGTTGAACCGGTCCTGTTGGACCGGTTTTTAAAACACTGACTGTAACATCCTAAAATTTCAATATAGTCTTTTGAATAAAACATTAAGCTATTAAGAGGTTTAGTGTAGAAAATTGATAGTATAACAATTGAAAGGAATTATTTAGTAATTAAAATAATGCAAAATTAAAATTTAAAATTGGAGAATTAATGATAAAAACAAAGGAACCCATTTAACTATTAAAAGTTGATATTAGGTCCCAATGGATATTCAGTTCAATTGTAGTTTTGTTGAGGTTAGTCATCTACATGTATCTTGAATCTCTGATCAAGAGGACCAACATGCAAACCTATCCCTATGGAATGCTGTTGACAAGGGTTTTCAGAAACAAACTGTTTGTTCCTAGTGATGTTCATTTTGTGGACATGTCACTTCCTCTTAACAGGAAGGTCCTGTCTATGATGGACATTGAAGGTATCCCTCTGAAGGATGAAGAAGAAGAAGAAGCCTGCTGCTGAGCAGAAGCAGAAGGAGAAAATGGAGGAACCAGTGGTTTCCACTGATGAATCAGAGGTTCCTATCTCTAAAAGAATCTGGAAGCCTACTGGAAAGGTGGCCAGACAAGACCAGAAACCTTCAGTTTCTGATGATTCTGCTGAAACAGTTGAGCCTCTAAGGTTCAAACTGAAGAATCCCTCTCCCACGAGGAAGACAAATGAAGCTGAAGTTGTTGGTGCATCTGCACAACCCAGCAAAAGAAGAAAACTGGTGAAGACCTTTACCAAGGTCAGACAAGTGGAGTCTGAACCTAGTAAAGATGAAGTATCTGCTCAGGGGGAGCAGACAACTCCACCCTTGGAGAAGCCCAAGGAGAAGAAGCCTCTTGATTTGGGAATCATTCCCAGAAAAAGAAGGTCAGGCTACCCAATGCCATTAGTGGCTCATGCTGGAAGGGAAGAAATCCCTGCAGAAGGACCCTCTTTTGAAGATGTTGTTGCTGTTGTAACTTCTGCTGACCTGTCTGGTAGGACTCAGACAGTTATTCATCCTGAAGCTGCCAACTTCATCTCCTTCAAAGAAGAAACCAAAGCTCTTTGAGGATCATATATTCTCTTTTTCTATCCCCTTTGCACCATCCTCTCCCCTTCACCAAGGTATCCACAACTCTGTTGTCTCTTCTCCATCTGCTCTTTTTGTTCAACCTCTTTCTGTTGCCTCTCCTTTTCCCTCACATGTCTCCTCACACCACACCCAAACATCATATGATGTTGTGTCTGATATGTGTCAGTACACAGTTGTTCCCAGGGACTCAACTCCCAAAGAACAATCTGGCATATCATCAAGACTGTTTGTGAGTAATCTGCAATCTCTGATGACTGCAAGTGTCTCTCACTTATCTGTCATTCCTTCTCCTACATCCCTTGTAGGGAAATTTTCTTTTATCCCCCTACTGTTGTGTTCATTAGAACATTGGAAGGATCTCACTATCCTGCCTCTGTTGTAATGTTACCTAATAGGTCTAGGTATTTCTTTCTCTTAGTAACAGGGTCTAATTCTTTTTTCTGTCGTATAGACTCTCTGTTACCTTTACCTCCATCTGTCTTAGTTAATAAACCTCTTCCCCCTCCTATACAAATTAGAGTCACTCGTCTGTCTCTATGTGAGAGACTTTCCTGTGCCTTTCCCTCTCTTGATACTGACTTAGTCAGAATCAAACCTTTGTTTAAGTTAGCTTTTCTCCCTTTCTTCTATTTCAGAACCATTCATCAATACGTCTTTCCCCGTGTCTCTTCACCCTTCTCTGTACCCAAGGCACCCCCAGTCTTAGCCTTGCCCTGGTATCTAGACCTGTCTACTGCTTCAACCGGCCTGTCTACAGAAGCCCCTTCTTCTCAGATGGTGGACTTATATAGCTTCAATTTGCTTAAAGCTGAGCTAGAAGAAGTCAGAAGACAATTGGATGAAGAAAGGCGTGCTAGGATGCTTTTAGAAAAGAGAGTTGCCTCTCTGTTTTCACTTTTTAGTCAGCCTAGGTAGTTGTTGCTGTAAAAGTTCTGCCTTGTACTTATGAAAGCTTATGATGAATGAAAAATCAATGTTCTTTTATCATCTTCGTTCTTTATTGTTTTCTGATTGTTCCTTTTTGTTGTTGACAAAAGGGGGAGAAAGTATAAGATGATTAAGATTAAGTTATTAAAACTGAAATTTTGAACTTGATAATTTTAACTCTGATAATGTACTGTTTAATGATTAAAATTGTACCTAAGTGCACCTGTCTACACAATACTTCTGGCTGTAGAAAATTTCAACTTGTCTTAATTCTGTTATCTCTTGTGTTGATATTTTCTAAGGTTCATTAAATCATCTGAATGTTTGTCATCATCAAAAGGGGGAGATTGTTAAGTCTCTAAAATGTCTGTGTGCATTTCCCTAAGTTTTGATGAAAGCTAAACATTGGATAATGATTTAATTAACCTACTTTGTGGTTACTAACTTGTCTACTTAGTGTATAGATCATAAAATAGTAAAACTCACATGTCTGTCCACATGTATGACAACCTGTATGAATAAGCAAAAGTCAACCCGTCTGCTGACTAGGATCGTTGACTTTCTACAAATCAGTCTCAACCTGTCTCTGCTATGTTCTCCTACTTGTCTAAGGTTCTTTGATAGGAACTCAAGTACATGAAGCTTTTGGAAGCTGTCCCCTCATGTAGAAGACTATGAATCTCTCTCACGCTTATCAAGAATTCAGAAGGTCACTCTCTCTAGCAACCTAGGATGTCAGAGATAACTTCCAGTTAAAGAATGTTTCCAACATGCTTTATTCCCTAGTACTCTTGGTTATTACACGAAAAGGGAAATATACTCTGCAAAGTACAAAAGCATTCTGTACAACTCTAATTTGGCTACTGCACGATGCATAAAGCCATGATCCTTCATGTTAGAGTACAACCAACGTCTCCATTGCATTAATGGCTGCCCAGTACGACTCTATTGCATTTAATGAAGCTCTGCTTGAAGCCATCGTTGCAAGGAATGTCTCTAACGGGTATTAAATGTTTGAAGGCTATAAATACAGAAGTCATTGAAGATGAAGATATCAGAGATTACAAAGCATTAAAGAGTCATTACTCTATTCATTCTTTCTATCTGTATTCTTCAATCATTTGAAGTTATTACGCAGTCTTTCCTAAGTCTATATTTAATCCACTCTCTGAGTGTTAGTGAAAGAACTGTTTGTCTGATTGTATTTATTACAAACAAACTTCTCAAAACAAACCTGTGTGAGCCTGAAGAGGCTAAGTGAGCAAAGAATACTTGTCTTGGAGCCTGAAGAGGCTAGGTGTGCAAATAATACTTGGAGTCTGTAACCTGATCAGTTATTGTGGATAAATCTTGGTGTTGCCAAGGACTGGACGTAGCTCTTTGTGTTAAAGAGTGAACCAGGATAACGAACTGTGTTAATCTCTCTTCCTTCAAACTCTTTAGTTGTTTTGATTATATTATCTGCTTTCTAACTAAGGGGTTAAAAGTGTGAATATCAAGTTTGTTTTTCACTTGTGTGACTGTGTGCTTTTCTATCAAAACATATCAGACAGGTTGACCTGTTTGTGTAAGTGTTTTTACACTTGTCTGAAACTAGCTTCTGCTTGCAAAAAGTTTTCAACTTTATTTTAATTTCTGATAAACACAATTCAACCCCCCTTCTCGTGTTTATAGTTGTCTATTTCAGTATCTTGTTCTAGTTTGTATGCAGTTTATGATGCTGAGATCGAGAATTTGAGGCATATTTTGTTTACATGCAAGAATAGTATTGATTGCTGGACTATTCAGAATTTATGGGTGCACATTCTTCCTCACTTAGACATCGTCTCTTCTTTCAAGTAGTTGATCTTTCTACTCTTGTCTTCTTGAAGTGTTGAAAAAAGAGCAATTTTTGCAACAACACTCTAGAGCTTATGGTGCAATAAGAACCAAATTTTGTAGGAAAAAGTTGCTGCATCGCCCCATCAAATTGTCCAGTGCGCCTTGGCTTTCCTGGTGGATTGGAACCACGCACACAATCTTGATTCTCATAGCCGCATGCAGCATCGAGAGGAATGTCAGGTTGCATGGTCACCACCTCAATCAAGTTACTTAAAGTGTAATGTTGATGCTAGCTTTTCCGAGGTTTCTGGTAAAACTTCTTTTGGTATGTGCATTAGAGATGAATGTGTGCATTTTATTCTTGATAAGACAGATTGGGTTCCTTCTTGTCTCCCAACTCTTGAAGGAGAAGCTACGGCTCTTTTAAAGGCTATCCAAAGGCTCCAAAGTTTGAATATGCATCATGTTAGTTTTGAAGTTAACTGCATAATGGTAGTTGACAAAGTGAACAAGCAAACAGAAGATTTTTCGAAACTGAGAGTTGTTACCGGTTATTGCAGTGATTTCCTTTCTTTGTTTCCAAACTTTAGTGTAAGTGTTTGTGAGGAGACAAGCGAATAATGTAGCTCATAGCTTAGCTAAGATGACGATATTCATGGCTAGTCCCACTATTTTCTATCATGTTCCACTTTGTATCGCTTCCTTGATTATTAATGAAATACAATAAGTTGTTTCCTTGATAATAATATAATGGAGAATACTAATGAATTTTTAGGACATTGTTTAAGGAATTAAGAAAGAAGATTTTATATGAAAATTAGTGTATTTAATCTTTTAAAAATATTACACTTAATTTCTGAATACAAACTTTCATTAAATTAATGAATTTTCTATATACAACATGAAGTCTTTTCTTAATTCGTGTGACCCATGACTGTTCGAATGCACAAAGCCACTTCATAGTTATCAAAACATCAAAACAGAAAATATAGAGCATTTATTGATCGCTTTATGCAATCAACCATCTGGGAAAAATGCAACATTAATGCATATGACCATATATCTATTAAAAAAAGACAATTATTATTTTCTCTTAGGTTGTATAGCTGTACTATACAGCTACATATGGTCAAAAATTTCTACACCATCCGCGCTACTCCTTTGATTTTTCATTCTTCCAGCTTCAAATTAATCACCCACCACCAAAGCTTTCTAAGCTTTCTTCTTTCATAAGTTTGTGCTTTCTTAATGTATAAGTGTTGCTTCTTATTTTATTATATTTGTAAGCCTATATAAGGTATATGTTGTAAGGTGGTTTAGCATGTGTGTTTTAATGAATTGAATCCAATTCAAATACTCCATTCCCTTCTCTATTGCATGAGTGTGTGAGATAAAGAGGAAAATCTATTAGTGCCTTGTTTCCATTTTTTCTTAACATTTGATATCAGAGCCATACGGTCTAGGACCAGGTGAGGTTCTAGAGAGTTGAGGTGTTGCCCCAGATAGTCTAATAGTCAAGGACTATTAGTGGAGGTGCCAAATCGGAGGTACCATTAGTGGAGACTCTGCTCGTACACAGTTAGGGACTGTAAAGCTTGTTGGTCTAGGACCATTACTTTCTTATTACTAAGGAAGTTATAACAAGTTATCACGATGACATATTTTATCTCTGTTGGCTGCATCAAGAAACTCAACAATCAAAATTATAGCACATGGAAGACTTGCATAAAATCATATTTTCAAGGTCAAGATTTGTGTTAAGTTGTCAACGAAAGTGAGACCACACCACCAGTAGATGCATAATCTTTTAGAAAGTGGTGCATCAAAACTTGAAAAGCAATGTTCGTGATAAAGACGACCATTGAGAAGGAGATGCTGGAACACATTCGGCATACTACAACTCTAAAGGAGGCTTGGAACGTTTCACAATCGTCTAAGAAGAATGACATAAGACTACAACTTTTGGAAAATGAACTGATGTCTCTCACACAACGTGATTTGATGATAAATCAGTATATTTTACAAAAGTAAAGTCTTTATGTCGAGAGATCTCTGAATTAGATGATGCATCAAATATTAATGATGACAGGAAAAGAAGAATTATTATTCATGGCTTAAAGCCTGAATATAGAACTTTCATCACTGCAATCCAAGGGTGGCCAGTTCAACCATCACTATAAGAGTTAGAAAATCTTCTAGCCAACCAGGAGACTCTTGTAAACCAAGTAGTTGGTGTCACTCTGAAGAATGAAGAAGAAGCACTTTTCAGTAACAAAAGGCAAAACAAATCAGGAAAACAACATGTAGATAAGTATGATAATTCAAAGAAAGGCCAAAATAGAAGCAACTGAGCAAGGGGAGCTGACAACAATCAAAGCTTCAATAAAAAGCAGGGCAAATCCCACAATTTTGAATGTTATAATTGTGGAAAGAAGTGCCACTTTGCTTGTGATTGTCGATTTAAAAGGCGGACGACTGAAGGCAATACAGCTACATCAAGTAATCAAAAGAATAGCGAAGATGAGTGGGATATGGAGGCCTCTTATGCAGTGGTTGAAGATATAGGCGATGCAGTTACAACTGGAGTTGCTGTGATAGAGAAGGAGGAGCTAACGTTAGTAATATCCATTCCTAGTAAAATTGATTATACTAAGAGTTGGATTGTTGACAGGATGCTCTAATTACATGACAGATGATAAAGAGAAGCTTCTCAACTTATCATAATATAAAGGTAATCGAGTGATTGTGACAGCAAATAATTCAAGATTACCAACAAGTCATATTGGTAAAACTATGGTTGTATCTCAGTTCAGTTCAAAGCAGGTGCAACTCGAAGGTGTCTACCATGTACCTGGGATGAAGAAGAATTTATTGTCAGTTTCTCAGCTGACGGCTCCAGGTAACTATGTTGTGTTTGGTCCTGATGATATGGAAGTCTATCAGGAGGTGAAAATTATTGGTACGCCATTTATAGAAGGGAAGAAACAGGGACCTATCTACCTGATATCAGCCGAGTCATCATACGTAGATATGATAAGAACGAACATGACGACATATCTTTGGCATGCTCGATTGGGACATGTTAGCTATCACAAGCTAAAAGTGATGATGATAAAGTCTATACCCAAAGGCCTTCCGGAGTTGGACATCAGAGCAGACACAATATGTGCAGAATGTCAATATGGAAAGGCTCATCAACTTCCATTTGAGGAGTCAACTTTCAGAACCAAGCAACCAATGGAGTTAGTTCACTCAAATGTGTTCGGGCCTATCAAACAACCATCTGTAAATGGATTAAAATATATGGTAACTTTCGTTGATGATTTTTCTAGGTTTGTTTGGGTTTTCTTTATGAAAGAAAAATCGGAAACGTTGACTAAGTTCAAAGAGTTCATAGAAAAGGCAGAAAGTGAAGTTGGTCGAAGGATAGAATGTCTGCGTTCGGATAATGGTGGGGAGTATACATCAGATGAGTTCAATACATACCTTTGAGAGCATAAGGCCAGAAGGCAGTTCACTTGTCCTAATACTCCACAACATAATGGAGTAGCTGAAAGGAATAATCAACATTTGGCAGAAATTTGTTGAAGCATGTTGCAAGCCAAAAATGTGCCATCCAGATTTTGGGTCGAGTGCATGAAGACTACAGCCCATGTAATCAACAGATTGCCTCAAGCACGATTGGGTTTTGTTTCTCCATTTGAAAAGCTATGGAGTCTCAAACCAGTGGTGAGTCACTTTCGAGTCTTCGGAAGTGTTTGTTATGTATTTATTCCTGATCACCTTCATAGCAAGTTTGACAAAAAGGCAGTTCGATGCATTTTTGTTGGCTATAATGATCAAAGAAAGGGGTGGAGATGCATAGATCCAACAACAAACTGGATACATGTGTCAAGGAATATTGTATTTGATGAGGCATCATCTTGGTGGTCACCAGAACAAGTTGTTCTACCGGATACAAAAGAAATAGAAGACAGGTTGCATGAGAAGCTTGATATGAAGTCAGAAGAATCATCTTCGACTCTTGAAACCCCTATCGAATCAACACCAGAAATTGATGATGAAGCTGGAGTTGAGAGGAGTCCATGGTAGACCAGAGTACATCATTAGAGTCCTGAATAACACTCTGGTGAACCAGAAGAAGCTTTCGTGCAATCACAACCTCAAAGATCACAGAGGCAACGAAAACCAAATCCAAAATATGCTAATATAGCTTTAGCAGAATTGGAAAAATTCACCATTTGGTCCCAAAATTTGTGGATGAAAAATTCACTCTTTGTTGGTGTTTTGCTGGAGTTGCGATACAACAATTGAATTAGAGGTGCTACATAATTCAATATTTGGCGTGGCATAATATTGAACTGCTATTTGTATGGAGCTGGTATTTTTGCAGCAAACAATTGTTGTGTATATGATCTTAGGGATTGGAAAAATGCAAGGTGTTGGAACTTCTTTATGTAGGATATTTTTGGGTTGGTTTGGTACAAGTTACAGATTCAACCTTGTTGTTAACTACTACTCTAGGTTGAATTTTTATCTTGTCTCTATGTGTATATGCATTACCCTCTGTATATGGATTAGAGTACTCCTAGTGCTCTCATTAATACATTTTTTTAATAAAAAAAAAAGAATCATCTACTTACAATGGGACATCAACAAAGCAAGAATGGAGTTTGTGAACACTAATAACCAAATAGTAGATATTTTCCCAAAAGGACTCAATGATATGAAAATAATTATTGAAGGGGAGTATTAAAAAATACAATTATTATTTTCTCTCAAGGTTGTATAGCTGTATTATTTTATCTCAATTATTAATTATCCTATGATTTTTCCCTATTATAATATGTTGCATTGGTAAATTTTCCATTAAAATCATTTCTTATTAATGGTTAATAAAAAGAGAATCATCATTTGACATAATAAGACAATGAAGATAAGAAATTGTATTTTGTAGGAGACATAATAAGGGTCTGAAAGACAGGTACTAAATGCAATAGTACAAATTCTAAAATAAATAAAAACTTCTTGCCTGTTAAGTTTATCAACATACTTTTGTCAAAAAAAAAAAAATTTATCAACATACTGTTGTAGGTTGATTACTCAGTATAGATAAACAGGAAAGGAAATATAAAATTATAAGATCAACATACCCCAATTTTGTAGCATTCTATCCTTCAATGAGTTCCACTACAAGAAAAGGCAGGATTTCCGACGGATTGTTACCGACGACCGCGATTTCCGTAGGAAACTAACGACTTACCGACGAAATCCTCCATCCGAAAGCTTGGAAAGAAAAAGTCACAAGAATTACCGACGGAAAACCCGTCGATAAAGTTACAGATGACTTTTCTGTCGGTATTGAGACACCCCGATGTCCCATTAAATAAAAACCTAAATTTTAACTAAAACTTAATCGTAATATTAGCGTTAGACATATCTATAGAAAATCATAAATATTAAAAACTTAAAAGTAAAGGACAGAAATCAAACATCACACCACACACATATATAATACAGACATACTGTGCTGATAAACTAAAGAGGGTACTCCGTCAGTAGGGTCCCAAAATATACACACTGATACAAAATGATATAAGCAATGGAAACTAAAACGTCACAAAAAGACGCACTGGCCATAGACTCTAAACTCGACTAGAGGTCGCTGCTCGTCCTCCAGCATCTGGCTTGTAAGCAGTCCCATCAAGCTCCTCTATATCCCGATCCTCCGCAGGGTCTTCTCAAAATGATCACAAAAGAAACATACATAGAAAAGTAGTATGGGGATAAGAAACTATCCCCTCATCAATCTCGTCATAATAAAATATTAATTAATTAGGTTAGGCACTTCTAAATCATATATCATACGCTCCCCAACATGCATCACTCAAAAATATCAGATATCATCACCTAGATGTCACTAAGCATATTATTCCAGATAAATCATATTATCAATCAGACTACATGTTATCAACCATAATCAAAATAATAATAATAAATTAATACTAACATATTCTAATAAACATAATAACTATGATTTAACATGTTAATCCAAACAGCACACAGCAAACAATTCAAACATAATAAAACCAGACAACCTCAGATATCATAAAATTAACCTAGCGGTGATAAATCTACAATCTCCATATCATCATCGGTACCACTAAATAGTCCCCAATGTGATATTGACATTGTCTATTATTCGCCCACTAGTAGGGTTTAGGTCGCCCTACGCCAATATTAAATAAAATGTTACGTAGCCATTTCCGACGCTAGATGGTTACTTTCCCCCACCTTAGGTGTCGTAGGCTAGCTTTAGAGCAACAAAACAAGCCCACTCCAATCTCCCCAAATCTGACTCGTGAGGTTCTCCTACCTCTGGGCTCCAAAAATTCACCTGAACACATATTCACGAAGTACACGTTACGTGTAGCTCAAATCTGAAGATGGAATTGAAAACAGCTAAACGGATTGAGAGATAACTTCAATACTATCACGGACAGCATTTCGGCATAAAAACATAGACTTACCTTAGCCTAACCAAGAAAAGAAAGGTAGGATGATGAAGTAGAAGTCGCGAGGATCACAACGGTATAATCGGTTTTTCAATAGGACGAACGGATTGATCAGAATTAGCTCTGGAACTTCTCTCTCTTTCTTTCTTTTCTCTCCCTCTATCTCTCTTAGTTTTTCTGAGTTTTCTCCCCTCTTCTCCAAGGCTCCATGAAATTCCTCATTTAAAACTCCTTTTTTTTTTCCTGGCGCCCAGCGCTCAGCGCCCGGGATCCAGGGCTCAGCGCTGGTGAGGCAAACCGCCTCCCTCACCCAATCACGACACGGCACGTGGCACTCTAGCCAGCGCTCAGTGCCAGGAATACAGCGCTCAGCGCTAGTTGCTGTCCAGCACTACTGGTTCGTACGTTTTATCGCATTCTGAGCTCGTTTGAAGTCCGTTTGACCTGAAATTTGAAACATAGACTCATATACACCTAAGGAATAAGGCCAAGCCCCCAAAAATACCTAATCTCTTCCACAAAAGTAAATTTCTTATTGTGCATTCTTATGCATTCTAAACTGTATAACGAAAATTCTAGAACACTTTCTTATTCAATTCAATGCCGGTTGATCTCATACTTTCCATGCAAGGTTCCCAACACCTAAACATGCATATCAGACCTTAAATCAAAGTCTTAAACATAGTTATCCAACACATAATTAATGCCTTAAAACACAGATGTTACATTTCTACCCCCCTTAAAAGAAATTCCGTCCCCGGAATTTACGTACCTCAGAAAAGATGTGGATACTGCTACTGCATATCTGCCTCACGCTCCCAAGTAGCATCTCCTGTAGTCTCATCCCAGATGACCTTGACCAAAGGAATCTGTCTACCGCGAAGTTCCTTAATCATTCTATCAGCGATCCTAACCGGTAAAGCCTCATACTCTAGATTCTCTCGGAGTTGTATTGACTCAGGTTCAAGTACATGAGAAGGATCAGGATAATACTTTCTCAACTGGGATACATGAAAGACGTCATGAAGATTAGAAAGGTTAGGCGGTAAGGCAATATGGTAGGCTACTGGACCAATCCGTCGAAGAATCTGGAAAGGTCCAATGAATCTAGGAGTAAGCTTTCTAGACTTGATAGCTCTGCCAATTCCAGTCTTCGGAGTGACTCTCAAAAACACGTGATCACCTTCCTGGAACTCCAAGGGTCTCCTCCTCTTGTTACTGTAGCTCCTTTGCCTATCCTGCGCTTCCTTCATCTTTTCCCTGATCTTTCTAACCTGTTCCGTCGTCTGCTGTACCACATCAGGGCCTAATACCTGGCTTTCACCAGTCTCATACCAACACAACGGAGTCCTACATTTCCTGCCATACAAAGCCTCATACGGTGCCATCCCGATACTGCTATGGAAACTGTTGTTATATTTAAACTCAATCAACGGCAAAAACTCATCCCAACTGCCAATGTGCTCTAAAGCACACGCCCTCAAAAGATCCTCCAATGACTGAATTGTCCTCTCAGACTGTCCATCCGTCTGAGGATGATAAGCAGAACTCATCCTCAACTTCATCCCCAAAGCACTGTGCAACTGTCTCCAAAATCTAGATGTGAATCTAGGATCTCGGTCAGAAACAATGCTCGACGGTACACCATGTAGCCTAACAACCTCCTTGATGTAGATCTGGGTCAACTTCTCTAAGCTATAACTCTCACCAATAGGTAAGAAGTGAGCACACTTCGTCAACCTATCGATGATAACCCAAATCGCATCATGCTTCTTAGGAGTTCGTGGTGATCCAACCACAAAATCCATAGCTATACTATCCCACTTCCATTCTGGGATATCTAAGGACTGTAGCAAACCAGCAGGCTTTTGATGTTCTATCTTAGCTTTCTGACAAACCAAACAAGATAAAACATATTCTGCCACTTCCTTCTTCATTCTCGGCCACCAAAACATTTTCTTTAAATCCTGATACATCTTGGTGGCTCCGGGGTGAAAACTCAACTTACTCTTATGCACCTCTTCCAAAATCATTTTCCTAAACTCTAAGTCCTCTGGCACACATATCCTATCCCTAAATCTAAACACACCATCAGGCCCTCTACAAAACTCTGAAATCTTACCCTCATCTATGCCTCTACTCACCTCTTGCAGGTATTGATCCTGAATCTATTTATCCTTAAGATCCCTCAGAAACTCACTATTAATTGTGATCATACCTAAGCATAGTCTATCCTCACACAACTCCATCCCTAGATTCATATCTCTAAACTGTTCAACCAATTCCATTTCCTTTACCATCATCGCCGACACATGTAAAGATTTCCTACTCAAAGCATCAGCTACAACATTCGCCTTCCCAGGATGGTATTGAAGATCAAACTCATAATCCTTAATAAACTCCATCCATCTACGTCGTCTCATATTTAGCTCCTTCTGATCAAACAAATACTTTAAACTCTTATGGTCACTGTACACATTAAACCTAGCTCCATAAAGGTAGTGTGGCTATATCTTTAATGCGAACACTATAGCTGCCAACTCCAGATCATGGGTCGGATAATTCCTCTCATGAACTCTCAACTGTCGGGAAGCATAAGCCACAACTCTTCCCTCTTGCATCAAGCCACAAACTAATCCTTGGTATGACGCATCAGAATATACGTCAAACTGTCCTAAAGGATCTGGCAAAGCCAGAACAGGTGATGTAGTTAACTTTTCCTTCAACTTCTGAAAACTCTCCTCACATTCTTCCGTCCAAACAAACGCTGTACCTTTTCTCGTTAACTGCATCAGGCAACGCAATTTTCGAAAACCCCTCGATAAACCTCCGATAATATCCAGCCAATCCCAAGAAACTCCTTACTTCACCAACTGACTTAGGTCATTCCCACTTAAGCACTGCTTCAACTTTAGCAGGATCTACTGCTATTCCTTCTTTGTTAATCACATGACCTAGGAACTGAACCTCCTCTAACCAGAACTCGCATTTAGAAAGCTTGGCATACAACTGTCTATCCTTCAACACCTATAACACTGTTCTTAAATGTCCCTCATGCTCTTCTCGTGTACGGGAATAAATAAGGATATCATCTATAAACACCACCACAAACTTATCGAGGAACGGTCTAAAGATCCTGTTCATATAATCCATAAACACTGCTGGAGTATTAGTCACACCAAAAGGCATAACTAAATATTCATAGTGTCCATACCTCGTCCTGAAAGCTGTCTTGGGTATATCCTCCTTCTTTACTCTAATCTGGTGATACCCGGACCTTAGATCAATCTTGGAAAATACCGAAGCTCCCTTTAATTGATCCATCAGATCATCTATCCTAGGCAACGAATACTTATTCTTGATCGTCAATTTATTCAACTGCCTGTAATCTGTGCATAATCTAGCACTTCCATCCTTCTTCTTAACAAACAACACTGGAGCTCCCCACGGTGAAACACTGGGCCTGATAAATTCCTTTTTCAACATATCCTCCAATTGTTTCTTTAACTCGACTAACTCTACGGGTGACATCCGATAGGGTGCTATAGATATAGGTCCTATCCCTGGTATGAGATCTATGGTGAACTCCACTTCCCTCTCTAGGGGCAAACCCAGAACATCGGGAGGGAAAACCTCAAGAAATTATCTCACGATAGGCATAGAATCTATACTCGGAGTCTCCTTAGATTCCACTGAGAAAAGCATCACGTATAGCCGAGAATCATCACTCCTCATCGGTATTCCTTCATTGACAGATACTATGCTAGAAGGCTCTAGAAATGACAAGGTCTTACTGGAACAATCTAACACTACATGGTTAGCCGAAAGCCAATCTATGCCAAGGATAACATCTATCTGCTGCATAGGTAAACAGATAAGGTCCACAAGGAATGTTCTATTCTCAATAACTATAGGACACTGTAGACAAACAAACATCGTAGTCAAGGAATCATTGGTTAGGGTTGATACTGTAAGGGTATAGGATAACAAAGAAACAAGCAAATGTAAATGATCCACACACTCATGCAAAATAAATGAATGTGTAGCACCTGAGTCAAACAACACAGACGAGAGTCTACCAGATATCAAGCACATACCCTAGATAAGATCTGCAGATTGAGAGGATTCAGCTCCCCTCACGGTAAACACCCTTCCTGTGGCCTGAGGTCTGGCCACCGACTGTCCTGCTATTGGGGTTCCTCTCCCAGCTCCACCTCTGCAACCTGCAGCTCCTCTACCAGCAGTTGACTGCTGCTGTATCCCTCTCTGCCTGCAATCCCGAGCCATGTGACCTGGTTTTCCACAGTGGAAACAACTAGGCCTCTCTATGCAATCTCTAATATAATGTGGACCTCCTCATCTAAAACAAACTGGGCCTCTCTGCTGCTGGCCCGCTCCACTAACAGGTGCTGTAGAAGCTGGTACTGATGCAGATGACTGAACACTCTGCACGGGTCTAGTATAGGGTCCACGTCTCCCCTGTGAGCTACTGCCTACTCTCCTCTGGAAATCTGATCTGATAGGGCCTCCACTCCTCTGCTGTCTGTGATCAGCAGCCTGCCTCTGATCTATGCCCTCTATGGCACTACATCTCTCAACCAGATCTGGGAAGCTCTGAATATCAAGCGGCACTATGGCTCTTTTGCAGCTCATGTCTCAAACCATCCTCGAACCTCCGGCACATCCAATCCTCGTCCGAAAACCTCTGATAAAACTCAGAATACTGTATCAAGGCCTCAAATCTGGCTGCATAGTCACCCACAGACATGTCCCCCTGTCGGAGACTCATGAACTCCCTCTCCTTCTCGCGTCTAACCAACCGCGAGAAGTATTTATCAAAGAAACAGTCTCTAAACAGCTCCCAGCTAATCTGCCTGCCCTCTGCCTCAAGCAACCTTCTCTTGCCTCTCCACCATGACTCTGCTCCTCCCGTCAGCATGAAGGCAGCATAAGTCACTTTCCTGTCATCTCTGCATCTCATGGTGTCAAAGATTTTCTCCAACTCTTGTATCCACCACTCGGCTCGCTCTGGATCATAATCCCCTCTGAACTAGGATGGCTTCCCTTTTAGAAAGGTAGCCAATCCTGTATCCTCTGCCTCGGCAATCCTCCTCCTCTCCTACTGCTCCTGTAACTCTGCCTCTCTCTGCATCCTCTGAGCATTCTGTTGCGCCTGCTGCAACAGTACGGATGCTAACTCCCGAATGGTCTGGAGAGTCTCAGATGACTCTCCTCTGTTGGCCATGGCAACCATACCCAAGAGGGGGGTGAATTGGGTTTTAAATAAAAAATGAAAACTTTTTCGATAACTCGAAACCCTTTTTAAAGTTTTAAACAGAATTTACAGCGGATGAATATTATTTTCAAATTAAAACGTTGTCGCGTGCAAGTAAAAACGTTTTTGCAAAAGACAAAACAAAAGTAAAAGAGATAGGGAAAGAAGATGAACACCACGATATATCCTGGTTCGGCCACAGACTACCCACGTGGCCTACGTCCAGTCCCCAAGGCAATACGACCAAGGGATTTCAATCAACTCTAGTTTTTAAACAGGATCAACTAGAACCTTTACAATTCAGAGAACCCTTAACACAAATCTCAGGACATACGATCCCTTGTGTAAGAGCCTCAAACACTAGCTTTTAAACAGGCGTAGCTAGAACCTTTATAATTCAGAGAACCCTTAACACAAATCACAGGACATACAATCCCTTGTGTAAGAGCCTAAAAAATATCCCAAGAGATATACCCTCTCTTGTTTGGTAATCAAAAAAGTGGTTTGAGTCAATCCGACTCTTACCAAGATAAAGCACTCTTAATAGTGCAGATAAAAACAAATTGAAGCACAAATACACAAGAACCTATATGGTATAGTAGAGCTCTCTCAATATAAAATATGATCAAGATGTGAGAGTAGTGAGAGTAGTATAGAGAGAATAGTTTGACAGAGTTTTGGCACAATTAAAAATGGTGAAATTCGTGCTCTGAACTGTGCCTAAGTTTCCTTTATATAGGCCATGAAAGATTAGGTCAAAAACTCTCTAAAACTCAATTTTTTGCGCATAATAATCGATTATTTAAAAGCCATAATCGATTATTTTAACTCAGATTGAAAGAGCGCCTTTTTGAGACTGCAGCATCATAATCTGTTATGATAATCGATTATTTCAGCATAATCTGTTATGTAATCGATTATTGACAGCATAATGGATTATGTAATTGATTATTGATTCTCTGTTTGAAATTTTTCGAGCTCTTAAAGCATATGATCGATTACCAAATGATCATAATCGATTATTCATATTCAAATTCGAACTTAACGGCTAGAAAGAAGTTATTACTCATTAAAACACATTTAATAGCCAATTAAGTTTATTAAAAACGTGTTCAGCATAATATAATCGATTATGCTAATCGATTATTATCATTTAAAATAGTTGATTTAAAATATTTAATAGCTCTAGATTTGATTACTCATTTAAAGCATAATAAGAGCTATATTAATCCTATTTGAATTTGAATTCTGAAAAACTTGATGGCTGAAACTATTTTCTCATTTAGGTTCATTTAAGAGCCATTTAAGTTTTATTTTGAAAGCTCATTTATGTGTGTGTGTGACCAATTTTAATTAGAGAGCTTTACTTACCATTTACAAGTTTTTCTAGAACAAGCAATACAAATAATAAGATTCCCTTTAAACCCATCTTGATTGCTTGCATGTCCTTTTGCCGCTTTTTGCAGTTAGGTCCTTTTCACGCTTTTTGCAGCTAGGTCCTTTAGATGAATTTGCGTGTTGGTCATTGGACTTGAAATTTCCCTTTTGCTCATCATCAAAACAAAAGTACCTATCAAGGCATATATCCACATCCTCCACCTCCAGCTCCTACCTCAAGCTGAGAAGTCTCACCCACTACTCTCTCTGGGGTCCTACTACTCTCTCGTCCTCTATGTCCTCTGCCTCGAGCCATGATCCTATTAAAAGAAATCATTAGCCAACATCAATATGACATATAATACTACATAAAACTGGAATATAAATACTATATGTCATAGAAATGTCGCATTCGGACTACTACCCAACTTCTAAGCATAGTCGTTATCCGATGTGGATTCAACTAAAATGGCCAGTACACCTTAACCTCACAGTCTGAATAGAATCAAACTGCTCTGATACCACCAAATGAGACACCCCGATGTCCCATTAAATAAAAACCTAAATTTTAACTAAAACTTAATCGTAATATTAGCATTAGACATATCTATAGAAAATCATAAATATTAAAAACTTAAAAGTAAAGGACAGAAATCAAACATCACACCACACACATATATAATACAGACATACTGTGCTGATAAACTAAAGAGGGTACTCCGTCAGTAGGGTCCCAAAATATACACACTGATACAAAATGATATAAGCAATGGAAACTAAAACGTCACAAAAAGACGCACTAGCCATAGACTCTAAACTCAATGACTAGAGGTCGCTGCTCGTCCTCCAGTATCTGGCTCGTAAGGAGTCCCATCAAGCTCCTCTATATCCGGATCCTCCGCAGGGTCTTCTCAAAATGATCACAAAAGAAACATACATAGAAAAGTAGTATGGGAATAAGAAACTATCTATCATCATATAAGGAAAAGGATACGTAACATATAAACAATAAAGGCACATGGATATGCATCACAGATACATATAAAAGAATTATATATATAATCATCCCCGAGACACATTATCATCCTCTACCCTTCGCACTCATCCAACTTATGCTGACGTGGCCACCACCAATCCTGTCACACATCCCATACCCGCTCTGGGATGTTAGTCAGTCGTCCAAGCGACGCATCCCCAAACACCGGTGCACATTCTCATCTGCGGTGAGAATGCTCATGCAAAGCAATGACACTATAGCTGCACAACCTAAACCTAAGTTGAGACGGTCCCGCGAGGACTTCTGACCTTGTGTGTTCCAAACACACGGCTGTGATCATCAACATGCATCTATATGGATCTCACCGGCATATATCGAATCATATCCTAGTGTCTTAACCTCTCACTACTATCTCATAACATAGATGATATCCCCTCATCAATCTCGACATAATAAAATATTAATTAATTAGGTTAGGCACTTCTAAATCATATATCATACGCTCCCCAACATGCATCACTCAAAAATATCAGATATCATCACCTAGATGTCACTAAGCATATTATTCCAGATAAATCATATTATCAATCAGACTACATGTTATCAACCATAATCAAAATAATAATAATAAAATAATACTAACATATTCTAATAAACATAATAACTATGATTTAACATGTTAATCCAAATAGCACACAGCAAACAATTCAAACATAATAAAACCAGACAACCTCAGATATCATAAAATTAACCTAACGGCGAGAAATCTACAATCTCCATATCATCATCGGTACCACTAAATAGTCCCCAATGTGATATTGACATTGTCTATTATTCGCCCACTAGTAGGGTTTAGGTCGCCCTACGCCAATATTGAATAAAATGTTACTTAGCCATTTCCGACACTAGATGGTTACTTTCCCCCACCTGAGGTGTCGTAGGCTAGCTTTAGAGCAACAAAACGAGCCCACTCCAATCTCCCCAAATCTGCCTCGTGAGGTTCTCCTACCTCTGGGGCTCCAAAAATTCACCTGAACACATATTCACGAAATACACGTTACGTGTAGCTCAAATCTGAAGACGGAATTGAAAACAGCTAAACGGATGGAGAGATAACTTCAATACTATCACGGAAAGCATTTCGGAATAAAAACATAGACTTACCTTATCCTAACCAAGAGAACAAAGGTAGGATGATGAAGTAGAAGTCACGAGGATCACAACGGTATAATCGGTTTTTCAATAGGACGAACGGATTGATCAGAATCAGCTCTAGAATTTCTCTCTCTTTCTTTCTTTTCTCTCCCTCTCACTCTTAGTTTTTCTGAGTTTTCTCCCCTCTTCTCCAAGGTTCCACGAAATTCCTCATTTAAAACTCTTTTTTTTTTCCTGGCGCCCAGTGCTCAGCGCCCGGGATCCAGGGCTCAGCGCTGGTGAGCCAAACCGCCTCCCTCGCCCAATCATGACGCGACACATGGCACTCTGGCCAGCGCTCAGTGCCAGGAATACAGCGCTCAGCGCTAGTTGCTGTCCAGCACTACTGGTTCGCACATTTTATTGCATTCTGAGCTCGTTTGAAGTTCGTTTGACCTGAATTTTGAAACATAGACTCATATACACCTAAGGAATAAGGCCAAGCCCCCAAAAATACCTAATCTCTTCCACAAAAGTAAATTTCTTATTGTGCATTCTTATGCATTCTAAACTGCATAACGAAAATTCTAGAACACTTTCTTATTCAATTCAATGCCGGTTGATCTCATACTTTCCATGCAAGGTTCCCAACACCTAAACATGCATATCAGACCTTAAATCAAAGTCTTAAACATAGTTATCCAACATATAATTAATGCCTTAAAACACAGATGTTACAGGTATTAATGGCGGGAAATGCGTTTGTTTTGGCCCTCGTCTGTACTGACTGAATTTCCGTCGGAAATGTCGATTACCTGTTACCGACGGATTTTCCATCGGAAAATCAGATCTCAGTTACCGACGGAATTTTCCATCGGTAATCGTTTTTTGAATTAAGATCTCAGTTATCGACGGAATTTTCCGTCGATAATCTTTTTTTGAATTATAGACGGCAAAAGCCGTCGAAAATCTTGGGAGGCTGTTGGAAAATCAGATCTCAGTTACCGGCAGAATTTTCCGTCGATAATCGTTTTTTGAATTAAGATCTCAGTTACTGACAGAATTTTCCATCGGTAATCGTTTTTTTTTAATTTCCGACAGCTTATCCCGCCGTCGGAAATTTGAATATGTCGTTAGTTACCGACGACCCAGTCCGTCGGTAATTTCCTTTTATCTATATAAACCGGTTCTCTCCCCCCTCATTTCCCTGTTACGTCTTTGCTCTCCCCAATCTTCTCGCTCTCCTCACTCTTCTCGCTCTCCTCACCGGCGACCCCAGCCGCGGCCACACCTCCTTGTCCTCTCCGGCCACCCACCCCCCACCGTGAGCCACCATATCTTCCCCCCTTCCTCTTCTTCTTCCTTTCTCCTTCTCTTTCCTTTCTATTTTCCTTCTTTCTTCTCCACCACCGTGCGAGACCGAACCGTACGACCCCGCCTGCGCCGCCTCCTTCTCCGCCACCACATTGAGGTAAGCAGCCACCTTCTCCTCCAACTCTCTTATCTGTTTGTGCATTATAGTGATGGAATCTTTTTCTTCTCCAGAGAACCACCACCAGTTTGGAGCACCAGCCACCGTGCCTGAGGAATTCCGGCCACCAACTAAATATTATAAAATAAAAAATGTCATATTTAAAATAAAAAACAATTAATAATGTATATTTTAAAAAAAGATAACTAATAATTTTAAAAAAAATTAATTACCGACGACTTTTTCCGTAGGTAACGTTTCCGACGGCTTTTTCCGTCGGTTATGTTTCTGACGGAAAAATCCATCTGAAACGTTACCGACGGAAAAAGCCGTCAGAAATTTCCAACGGATTTGGCCCATCCGTCGGAAACTATTTCCTACGCGGCTAGTACCGACGAAACTTGGTCCGTCGGAAAGTCCATCGGAAATGCGCTTTTCCGACAGATTTTTAGTGTTTCCAACGGTTTTTGGCCATCGGTAATCGAGTTTTTTTTTGTAGTGTTCCCCTTCGATTGGGTGGGTGGTGCTCCATAATAAATCTAATAACCAAAAAAAAATATCAATTTAAAAGATCTGCATAGTCTCACATTTACGAAACATAAATTAGAATAGTTAGGATCTGAATACGTTTGCTATATTGTTCATAAGAAGGTTTTGCTCAATATCTGTGATGAAATCGGGAATATATATCAAAGTTGGCAAAGTTCCACCAACATTGTAAATTGTAACTTGTAATTATTTAATTTCACCTTTCCTTCCATCACTTTGCAAAATCAGAGGCTCAATATTAGTTTATATTACTATTAATTTTACAATGCCAAGTTGCCAACATAACCAAAAAGGCTAAATAAAGGAGAAAGGTAAAATTTAAATCACTATAATGCATAGGAAGTGAGAGATTACAATTTTATATGCATTCCAAGCATAATCTAAAAGCTTAACACATCCCTCCAATTCTATTATATCATTAGAAGCATAACCAATAACCTAATAATAAATAAATAAATAATTAAATTGCAAATACCTGCAACATCTTGGTATCCTATCAATAGCTCCATATGCTCCATGAGCTACAACATATCATAAATCCAATTTGGCAAAATCAATCTCCCACTCTTCTTCTAGCCTTTTTGACTCGATGCTTCCGGATCAAATCCCTGCTGAAATGCTTTTAAGTCGGGCATCCAAACTGTTGAGATCAATCTTATCAGCTCTAAAATTATATCCTTACTGTTTTGGTTTCCAGCACCCTTCATCTTTGAATTTAGAGCTCCTTCTACTTCCAATTCCGTCTTTGGTGTCTTAACAACTTCACTATCTGAATCCATCTTCAACATCTAAATTTGACAGCCTCAAATTTTAAAACGTATTTGGACAACCCGGATCATGAAAAAAGATAATTTGTTCTAAAAATAAACTCAACAGCGAAATTATAATTTTCCTAAAAATGAAATAAAAATAAATGATGAGAGCACCCCAAACAAAACCTCCCTTCTACATATCCTACCTAGAAAATTGACACTCCCTTATTCTAACCCATAATTTTCTCTCCTCGTCAGGAATGCATCTTGTTGACTATTTTAACTTGAAAAAATAATAGCAGAATAAAGAAAAATAATGCTAACAGAATATGACCCAATTAGCACTACACATTCTCCATGCTCGTCCAGTAAATTCAATTCAATGCTCAGAAAACAATGGGTAAATCTTCATACCAATTAAATTTCAAATACATGGACAATCATATATTTTGAGACGTACGTCAAAAGCATAAAGCATCGTGTTTGAGAATTTTTTTAAACCAAAAGCGTGTCTTTTTATTTTTGAAACAAACCAAAAGCATGTCTTAGAAGCTAAATTTGTTTAAGACAAATATATTTAAATTAAAAAAATCTGCAATAATGAAGCTGTCTAATTTTTGTGATATTTTGAAATTCAAAAACATGGAAGAGGAAGAAAAATAGTGGTGCTGGCCCTCTCAACATCTAATCCCATTCAATGCACCTCCACCGAATTAAGCAAATGAATCAATCAAAGGACCAATTATATTAATAAAAATAAAAATTAGAAACAAATAATGGTTTAAAAACATTATTAAACTCGTTAAAATACGGATAACCCTCCACATCAGATATACAGTAATTTTAACTCTTCAATCTTATCAATATTTATATCGATATCTATATTTATATTATAATATATATTTCAATCTATATCTATCTATATCTATATCTATATAATATATTGTTCTTGCAAATTCTGACACTAGGATAGAATTAATAAATAACGTTATAGCTATTCTTAAGCAACACTCTTAATTCGTAGAACTCAGTATATTAATGCTTTCTTTGAATTAGCAGAGTATTCCAGTTACATGAATGAATAGCCTACCTTTTCGAACCTATCTCGTTCCTATATATACAATAATTCAAAAATAATCAAACTACTCAATCTCCGCGGGAACAGTTATCCCTCTCTCCTTTCATCTTGCCAGCCCCCACGTATCCCATGTCGCCCACTCTTGCACGTTCTCGGTTTTCTCTTCTCCAACTACTCATTTCCAACGTTACTCAGTTGCCACATCTCGGTTCACTCTCGATTCTTTTCGGGCCGCATGAAGATTGGGCTGCTTTCATGGGCCCGCGGTCCATAACAATTCGTAAGTACATTAGTCCCCAAGCTCTCAGCTGATAAAGCGAAAGAGCTTCTAACCTTATTGGCCTACAGCCCATAATAATTCTTCACAACATTAGTCCCCCAAGCTCTGAGCTGAGTAAGCGGAAGAGCTTACAATGGGAACTGCTTACACTTATTGATGCTTCAGTCCCCCAAGCTATGGGCTTAAACAACAAAATATCTTCTAGAAAATAGCTACCCGAGATCTGATAATTCATCAATGTTCTTCACCTCGATGTGCCTCGTTAAAACCTCTTCGGCCAAATGTAACACCCTGATTTTCACTGTTTCAAAATAATCGAAATGCGGACGATTATGTTTAGATATTTATATGAGTGTTAGAAAATTATTTTAAATAAATATCACTCAATCCTACTTGAACGTAGGAAGCTACGATTAAAATTTAGGTTTGAAAGTCAGGCGAATCCCGGCCCGCGAATTTCACTGACAGTATATTTATACTGATCAGAAGACCTAATTTTAATTCGTGAACGAAAAACTTAAGGTTTTTATTTTATTTCCTATGATGGTGTGTTTTTAGAATTATTTCATGTACAGTGACATAATTTAAGTTTTACGGGCGTAATACTCGATCGGGTAAACGGCGGAGCAGATTACGGGATTTCCGGGAGCCGCTAATGGATAATACCAATGAGTCATGCATGATGAGTCACAATGTGAACACATTAAGTGTTGCACATGGTCATAATTACAAACTATTAGGAATTTGCAAACTAGTCCCTATACTTTTGGAATTTTGCAAAATGGTCCCTAGGAGTTATTTGCACCTAAGTCCTTGAAGAAGCCACCTCCTTTCCACTTAATCCCTCCCTTGGACGCAGCCCTCTCTATAAATATAGACCATCACACTTCATTTTCTTCCTATTACAAGTTTAACACAAAAACACCAAAGTTCACAAGTCTTAGAATCATTTTGTGAAGCAAGTCATTGGATCTTCACTTGTTTTTGATATTCAAGAGGTGAATCATCTTCTCCTTTCCTAATCATGTTTATGTTCTTCAATAAGTTTCATGATTCAAAGCTTTATTCATCTATGTTTTTCACTTTTTAGTTTCTAGATCTAGAACTTTGAAAATCCATAACTAATTCTAGAAAAATCATATGATGTTGAAACCACTTCCTATGTTCTTATAATCCTGTATATTCTCTAGATCTAAGAGCATGTGATGATCAAAAATTTCTTTCCCCTCAAACCCATCTAGGCCGAAACTAGGAGGTATTGGATGGATGGTGTTTTGTTCTTGTTTTTCATGTATGATCATGTATCCTTTATGACATGCTCTAATCCATGATTAGCCAATCAAAATGAAGTCTTTAACCCTAGGTTGATGTGTTGGCCGAAATTGTAGAGGAAGAAATGGATGAGTTTTGTTCATGATTTTTGATGTATGTTCATGTCTTTCAACATACATACATGTACACTTGTTGAATCCTAGTTGGTTCATGAAAATGAAAACCCTAGCCCTTGGATCTTGCTTTTGCCGACCTAGAGCTTTGAAGGGTTAGGATGGTTTTGATTCTAATCTTTGTTGTTTAGTCTTAATCCTTTGTCTTAAGTACCTTAGAATCCTTAATCCATGACTTAAACAATTTTGGAGTTTGTTTAGTCATTTGACCCTATTAGGCCGTGACCTATATAGGTGAATTAGTGATGTTTTAATTGTTTGATTAAGGGGTTGTTTGGTTGTGTTGATTGAAGGTTAATTGTTTTACGGCGTACGAGGGTTTCCGACAACTGACAGAATTCTTTTGATTTCACTGAGGAGCTTCGAGAGGTAAGAGGGGTTACTTGAGGGATCATTCGGATGGCCATGTGTAATTTGTTTGTGGTCCATATATGTTTATCTATGTGGCTGTGGTGTTTTCTGATTTATTTTACTAAGCTATGTGTTTACAGCTGTAAGTGGTTTATCTGTGTTTCGGTTGTTTATCTGCTTTTAATTGATTTAATTATCTGCAGTTGTATGTTATATTGCTGTGATGCATGATTTGCTAGTAATATAATTATGATGATGATGATGAATGTTGTTTGTGAGGCCTGACAGTGGTCAGTGCACAACCGATTAATGAGATAAAAGCCTTAATAAGCTGTGTATATTATATTCAATGTTTTATGGGAAATATTGGGATATAATGTTTGTGGAAAATATTATTTGGGAGAAATAATAAGTATTTGAGAAATCTTATTATTTTAATGATTTATTTATAAAAAAGTGATTTATGGGTCGTAGAGAGGGCGCAACCGTGAAAATATTTTACTACTGCTAATTTTTACATAAGATATTCCGCAATATTATAAAAAGATATTTTGTGAAATTAATATGCAAAAATAACTCAACCGTGAATTTAGAAAATTGTTTAAGCGGAAACAGCTAAGTTTTTCCTTAAAATACTTTAAAATGATTTAACAACGGCAATTTGGAAAACCGACGACGGCAAGTATTTAGAAATGGCAGCTCATAATTATGATGAAGTTAAAACCTCTGTGACCCTCTTTTCTGAAAATGACATTTTTCGGTAACCGGTGTTTTTATGATAGAAATCTTCCCACTTAATGTGTTTTCCGAAATCAAGTTTTGACTTGGATGATATATTAAAAGATTTGAACTTAATAACCGAGACGTCGGGATATTAAGGTTCGGTGTATGGTAGACTGGATAGCTACCAGGTAGACTGGATAGCTACCTAAAAGAGATAAAACATTTTGAGATGTTTTCTATTACCACGAACCTAAGCCGGATGCATCGGTCTAGGGTTTCGTGATTGAGCACTCGGACTTTGAGGTCCTGTGTTGTTAATGAATGATTTTAAAGATGTTAAAACGATATTTGGTTTAAAGTCGTTGAGCTTTACCAAGGAAAGATATAACGCAAAGAACAGTGTTAAAAGAAATATGTTTTCGAGCATGCATTTGGCAGACGTGCCACAATACGAAATATGATTACCTTGCGGCGTCAGGTATTTCATGCCACGAAGTTTTCATTGTGCCGGACGGACAATGGAACCCCATTCACGATGTTATCACTGTGCCACGATGTTGGACAGTGTGCGATGGGTTTTGGACGTGGGCCTGTGACTATATGTCTGTGGCTACGTGCCGGGAGTCTGATCAACTCAAACACGAGGTCGGGATATCTCATGAGATTAAGTGAAAATGTTAGATGATGTATATGAAGTGTTCATGCATATTTTCAAAAGATGTTGTTTGGGGTGTGAAACCCATTATGCTTTGATGTTAATGTTTATGAGATCGCAAATATGTATATGGGTACGTATATGTGTAGTTTTTGTTGTGTCGTGCATGTGGCTATCGCGTTATGTCCATATGTCGGTTTCTCACTCTTGCATGTTTTATTTGTGGTTTCTTTTCTGGGTTCTATGTGGTGGAATTCAGATGAACCTCTTAAGGACTATGGCGTCTACAAGAAGAAGAATGTTTAGTACGGGGCATGCTGATGCTGCATTCTTTTTGTCGTAGTGTTTGACCAGCTTAGGTTTACGTTAAGTTATATTTTGGGAATACTCGTTTCATTATAAATGTTTAAGTGTGAAACATATAATGCAATATGGTTGTATGACTTACATATATATTTTGATATATCTAAGTGTGATTATGTGAACGTTGTTGCGACGATGTTGAAAAGAAAAAAAAAAATTTATCACCACATTTTGTTTAAGACAAACGTTGAGAAAACTTTATTTTCCGAAAGCAACCAGCGAATTTATGATTTTATTTTCCGCAAACGGGTAACCATGTGATGACCCGAGATTAGGGTGTCACACCAAAAACCCTATTAGGAGAAAAAACCGATAGTAGGAAAAAGAGTACACATCTAGGATCCGTTTCCGAGAGTATTGTTCCCGAGAATTGGTGTAGTAATCTTCAGCAGCATGATCAGCCAAACAACATCCCTATGACGTGACACACATTTTCGGGGCTGATTATCTAGATCCTTCTACTCTCTTACTCTGATATTTCGTGCAACACACGCTTCTCGTAATTGATGACCAAGGCTCTCGCTCCACAATCCTATGACACTTGTCACGTGCCTGTCACACACTTCCCCGTACGCAGCCGTCTTACATCATTAGCTGCATTTAAAACAGCTATAATGACTTGCTATTTCTCTCTCCTCTTGTCCTTTCATTTCCTTCTCTTTCCGTTGTCCTTTCGTCTTCTTTATTTGACCCCTCTCTTTGAAATTCTTCTTAAATATTTGACCTTCTTCCTCAACATTCCACAACTCCTCTGCATCTCCTTCTTCTTTCCCTCAAGCTCTCTTCGTGTCCTTCAAGGTACGTCTCCTTTATCCCTCTCCTTCACTTTTCCTTATCTTCATTATGGCTTCACCCAATCTTCCCGAAGATTCTCCCACTCCTCCTCTACCAAATAACCCTGAAATTTTACTCATTGATGACTCCTCCTCTGCTTCCTTATCTTCTTATCAACAAAACGATGAATCTTCTGATTCTTCAGATCACCCTCGCGGCCGCACTACCCCTTTGCCTCCTCCTCCCATTATTCCTGTTCCTGGCTATGAATGGGTGAGCCCTGCTGTAATAGGATACTTCTCTAGCTTCCAATCTAATTCAGTCATTGCTACCCTCAGAAAAGAGGTTCACCTAACCATCTCTGGGGAAGAAGATAAGATCATCTGCTCCCCTTGCTCAAGTATAGACCGAGTTTGCTTCAGGGCTGCCGGGACTGACTTCCCTTTCGTGTTCCTTTATAAAGCAATGTTCAAGGACTTGGACATTCATCTTCCATTCTCGGATTTCCAGTGTGATGTTCTTTTTCATCTCAATGTCGCTCCAAGCCAACTACATCCCAACAGTTGGGCTTTTCTTCGTGCATTCGAGATACTCTGTGCCGAGTTATGCATTACTCCAACCTCCTCAAAACTTTTTCACTTCTACTCCATCCGATTATATAAGCAAGCCCGTTGGATTTCCCTTCATGGCCGTCAAAATAGGAGGCTTTTTACACTCTACCAATCATCCTACAAAAATTTCAAAACAGAATTTTTTAACATACGCTCTGCTCCAAACGAGCTAGCCTTCTTCCTCAACCAAGAGGGAATGCCGAGATTCCCACTATACTGGACTCGGAATCCTTGCCGAGTCTCTGACCCCTATCACAAACTTTCAACGGCCGAAAAAGAAGAAGTGGATCTCCTCTTTAAACTTGCCCCTTAGAATGTCAACCACTTCTTAAGCTCTCTACTGGCGTAAACCGCTCAGATGAATGGCGCCGTAAGCTATGCAATAGATATATTTTTACACATTGTTCAAATTGACTTACACTGATTTTTTATTTTCACATTGCAAAAATTATAGGTGACAAGATTTCCATTGCCGAGATGCGGCGTCTGAAGCAACAATCTCGGTTAAAGAAAACTAGCCCAGTTCCTGGTTCTAGCCCCAGCTCCATACCTCAAGCCATCAAGACTTCTGCCGAGAATCTGCATACTTCAAATCCAACTGCTCCGAAAAGGATGAAGGTGGCCGAGAGTGTCGAAATCCACACTTCTTCTGCCACCGAAAAGGATGTTCCTCCGCGACCTCAAACCGAGAAGAAGGGCACCAAAATAAAATGGTTTGATATCACTCAAAATACGCCTTCTCCCTCTTGCTAAAGTGTAGACTTCAGCCCCCGCCACCATATTGACGACCACTGAACCTTCTAAGCTGATATGGATGCAGTTGACAAATACGGACCTTCATCTGCTTATGAGGCTGCCGCGACCTACGCTCTTCGTACTGCCGAATTAATACGACTTGCCGAGAAGGAAAGAGCCCAAATGCACTACAAAATGGAACAAGTCAACCGCGATCTTCTAGGCATCGAAGAGCTGATGAAAGAACTGGCCATCTTCAGGAGCGAGAAGGAACTCCTCATTCAACAGAAAGAAGAATTGATGAAATCCAATGAGGAGTTGAAAACCGAGTACCAAAGAGCTGAGGACGCCCTTAAGGATGTGGAGCATGTGAAAGCATCACTTCAAACCGAGTTGGAGGGACTTCGCTCTTCGGCTGTGCAGTTAGAAGAAAGGCTGCATATTCAGAAAGTTGAAATGGAAACAACAATCGAATCCTACAAGTTGGAAGCTGCTGATAAGTATGAAGAAGGGTTTATTGCGGGCATAGAACAAGCAAAGGTCATAGCTCCTGAGGTTGACTTCTCTGAGGCTGATGCTTGGAAAGAAATCAGGGATGGCAAAATTATGTCTCCTCCTCCGGATTACTCATCTGAGTTGCACAACCAGGACCAGCCTTCTCCTGCTGCCGATATTAGAAACACCAAGAATAATTCAGCTACCACCACTACTGAGATCTCTATCGACCCTCCTGCTGCTATGATTGATCCTGCCGATGAAAATGCTCTTGTGTAATCAAGTCCCTTTTACACATCTTTTATCTTAATTTTCTTTTGTAAACTGCTATCAATCAGAGGGATCTGAGACCTCTACTTTTGTACTCTCCTTTTATCTGCTAATCTGACTAAGTTAATGAAGTTCTTCATTTGTTTTTATGATCTTTCTTTCCTTTTTCTATAATACAACTTCACAATTTGCATAAGGGATCCAAAGATTACCCAACAAACCATAACATCAACACACACCGAGAACATCTGAAAAATTAACATCTTTGTACTTTATCTAACCTTTCTCTCAAACACTCGCTTTACTTTCCCTCCCTTTCGGGTGTAACAAGCTATATTCCGGAAATGCCATCTTCTTCGACCTTCTACATTGTTTTAAAACTTCTTCAACTTAAGTACTATAATTTCTTCTCCCTTATTTCTTCTTTTTCCTCCGAAGGTTTTCTGCTACGAGCTTCCCCTTGCAATTCCTTCTGACTTGCATATACTCTCGAATCAACAATCTCCAAAAAACCTTCGTCCGAGATCACTACATATCACTCAACCAATCCTTCCTCCAATAATTACTACAACCCTCTTTTTCAAAGAACCTTCCTCCGAGATCATCGTTATCTTCCTTATATCCTCCATTCGAAAATATCATTCACCGATATCACTACCTCCCTCCTCGACAAATCCTTCCTCTTCTTTCTCAAATAGCCTTCCTCCGAGATCATCGTTATCTTCCTTATATCCTCCATTCGAAAACATCATTCACCGAGATCAGTACCTCCCTCCTCGATAAATCCTTCCTCTTCTCTCAAATAGCCTTCCTCCGAGATCATCGTTATCTTATATCCTCCATTTGCAAACATCATTCACCGAGATCACTACGTCCCTTCTCGACAAATCCTTCCTCTTCTTTCTCAAATAACCTTCCTCCGAGATCATCTTGTTTATTTTCATTATATCCTTCACTACCTCCATTTCTCCACAAACATCATTCACCGAGATCACTACCTCCCTCCTCGACAAATCCTTTCCTCTTCTTTCTCAAATAGCCTTGCTCCGAGATCATCGTTATCTTCCTTATACCCCCCATTCGAAAACATCATTCACCGAGATCACTACGTCCCTCCTCGATAAATCCTTCCTCTTCTTTCTCAAATAACCTTCCTCCGAGATCATCTTGTTCATATTCATTAAATCCTTCACTTCCTCCTTTTCTCCACAAACATCATTCACTGAGATCACTACGTCCCTTCTCGACAAATCCTTCCTCTTCTCTCCCAAATAGCCTTCCTCCGAGATCATCTTGTTTATATTCTTTACACCCAAAATCCCCTCTTTTTTTTTTGGATAACATAAAAATGAAATTCAAAAGAAATACACAACTTCTTTAATTAACTGACAAGTACATAACATAGGGTGGTGGCCTCATCAAAACCTCCTCAGCCAAAAACCTCTTTTCTATGAGGGAAAAGACTAAGGTAGGAAAAAGAGTACCACCAAATACAATAAATCAACTGAAATAAAACTTAAGGTGAGAGGCATTCCATGTTCTCGGAATAGCCTTTCCTGATAGCTCCTCTAAGCGGTATGCTCCATTCTCCAAATTGTCAATTATCCGGAAAGGTCCAGCCCAGTTTGCTGCCAGCTTCCCCTCGGATTGGTCCTTCCGAGCACTTCCCTGTAATCGCAATACCAGATCTCGTACTTCAAACTTCCTCGGTTTCAATAATGCATTATGTCTCTCAGCAATTCTCCTTTTGTATTCTGCTTCTCATACTCTGACCTCTTCCCTGACCTCTTCTATCATGTCTAGCTCTTCCCTCCTCATCTCTTCATTCACCTCTGGATTATAGAATTCCCTCCTAATAGACGTCTCCCCAACTTCAACTAGTATCATTGCATCAGCCCCATAAGCTAATCGAAAGGGTGTCTCTTTTGTTGTTGATTGTGGAGTACAATGATACCCCTACAAGATACTAGGCAATTCCTCCGTCCATCTTCCCTTTGCCTTTCCTAATCTCTTTTTCAGTTCACCGAGGATTACCTTGTTAGCCGCCTCTGCTTGACCATTTGTCTGGGGATGTTCCACCGATGAAAATCTTCGTTTAATTCCAAGGTTACTGCAAAACTCAGCAAACACTTTGTCCGTGAACTGCGTCCCATTATCAGAAATAATCACTGCTGGGATTCCATATCTGCATACAATACTTTTCCACACAAACTTCTGAACTTCGCCAGCAGTAATTCTGGTTAAAGACTTCGCTTCAATCAACTTTGTGAAATAATCAACAGCAACCAATAAGAACTTGACCTGCCCCTTTGCTAATGGGAAAGGTCCGAGAATATCAATTCCCCACATGTCAAAAGGCCATGCCGGAAGAATACTGTGCAGTTCTTCTGGTTTCGTGTGCGGAATCACCGCATGCCTTTGGCGTTCATCACAATTATGAGCAAATTCAATACAATCCATCATCAATTTTGGCCAATAGTAACCAGCTCTAATTACCATCCTTCCGAGTACTCTCCCTCCATTGTGCATTCCAAAGATACCTTCATGTAACTCGGCCATGACATACTCGGCTTTTTCTTTCGTGATACACTTCAACATTGGGCCATTGATAGCTCGCCGGCATAACACTCCCTTCACAATCGTATACCGACTAGCCTGCCTACGCAACTTCCTGGCCTCTTGAGTATCTTCGGGCAAAACATTCTTTGTCAAAAATTTCCATATCGGTTCCATCCATTCTCTGCTCAACTTTTCAATCACCAATGATGCCATCTCATCTTCAATGCTCGGTTTTAAAAGTGTTTCTTGAATGACAGTTTTATGTCCCCCAGGAGCTTTAGTACTAGCCAACTTAGACAACAGATCCGCCCGACTATTCTTATCTCTCGAGATGTGTTCAATTTCGAACTTCTCAAAATCAGAAACCAATGAATTAACTATACATAAGTACCTGGTCAAATGTGATTCCCGGGTTTGGAAAGCCCCTCTGACTTGTCCAGTGACTAGTTGTGAATCACTTCTACACTTGACCGCTTTGACTCCTACCTCTTTTGCCAGCCTCAAACCTGCTATCATTGCCTCATACTCAGCTTCATTATTCGATACCTTGAAATCGAATCTCAACGACTGTTCCAAAACTATGTCTCCTGGTCCCTCCAATATCACGCCTGCTCCACTGCCCCTGACATTGGACGCCCCATCTACATACAGAATCCACCAATCTGATTCTAGTTTTGGTTCAGGTTGTAACTCAACAGCAAAGTCTGACAGACATTGAGCTTTCATTGAGCCTCTTGGTTCGTACTCGAGACCAAATTCAGATAGCTCCAAGGACAAAGCAATCATCCTCCCAGCCAGCTCAGGCTTCCGCAACACCTGTCTGATAGGATGGTCTATCTTCACTATTATCCGATGGCTTTGGAAATAAGGTCGTAATCGCCTAGCCGCAGTGACCAAAGCAAATGCCAACTTCTCGATCACTTGATATCTTGTCTCTGCATCGTGTAATACCCGACTGATGTAATACATAGGAAGTTGCCTCCTCTCTACTTCTTGAACAAGTACCGCACTGACCGACATTTCTGTCACGGACAAATATAAAAGCAACTCCTTCCCAACTTGAGGTTTAGTCAAGATGGGTGGGGAACTCAGAAAGGATTTGAAATCTTGAAAAGCCTCTTCACACTCAGGACTCCATTCAAACTGCTGTGGCTTTTTAAGCAGCTTAAAGAGCGGCCGAGCCTTCTCGGCTGATCTAGGCAGAAACCTGGACAGAGATGCCAATCTACCCCGCAAGTCTCTGTACTTCTTTGACGTTCATCGGGCTTCTCATCTCAATGATTGCTCGGCACTTATCAGGATTCGCTTCAATTCCTCGGTTCGTCAGCATGAAACCTAAAAATTTCCCACTCTTGATCCCGAATATTACATTTCTCGGGATTAAGCCGCATATTGTATTCTCGTACTTGACCAAAGATCTCTCTCAAGTCTTCGGCATGTTTACTCGGTTCCTCGGTCTTCACCACGATATCATCCACATAAACCTCCATGTTTCTTCCGATCTGACCTTCAAAAACTCTGTCCATCAGCCTTTGATAGGTGGCCCCCGCATTCTTCAAGCCGAATGGCATAACCTTATAGCAGTAGTTTGCTCTGTTTGACATGAAAGCAGTTTTCTCTTCATCAGGTGCATGCATTCGGATTTGGTTGTAACCCAAATATGCATCGATGAGACTGAGAACTTGATACCCTGACGCTCCATCCACTAGCTGATCAATGCTAGGTAAAGGATATGAGTCCTTAGGACAAGCCTTGTTCAAATCTGTACAATTAGTGCACATACGCCATTTCCTGTTTGACTTTTTCACCAAAACAACATTTACAAGCCAAGTTGTGTACTTCACTTCTTGAATAAATTCTGCATCCACCAATCTTTTGGTTTCATCCTCTATTACCTTCCTCCTCTCCTCCCCCGCCTTTCTTTTCTTCTGAGAGACAGGTTTGGCTCCCATGCAAAGGGATAGCTTATGACACACTACCCTCGGGTCCACACTTGGCATGTCAGCAATACTCCATGCAAAGAGATCAGAATTCTCCAATACTACTCGGATTATTGCCTCTTCGACATCGGCTTCAAGATGCGTCCTGATATGCGTGTCTTGCCCCTCCTTTTTCCCTATTCAGAATTTCTTTAAGTCATCTGGTGATTGTGGACGCAGCTCCTTCATATCTAACCGCAGATCCAACTCAACTGTTCCGACCGAAGCCACCTGCATCTTAACCTTCTGTTTTCGATCTGTTTCCATTCCCTTCTCAGTTGACTTTTCTTCCTCCTTGTACTTCATCCTCAAACTATCTACATAGCACTGCCGAGCTTCTTTCTGATCAGCCCTTACGGAGATGACCTCACCTGTTCCGGAATGAAACTTCATGGTCAGATGAGGTGTTGACACTATTGTGCCAAGTTCATTCAAACTTGGCCTCCCAATGATTAAATTGTATGCTGCTCTCGGGGCATCCACAATAATAAACTTCACCGCTATAGTTTTGGAAGCTATGCCATTACCAAATTTGGTTAGTAATTCGACATAACCTCGAGTTTCAACATGTTCCCCTGCAAAGCCCACCAAAGCATTTCCAAATTCCTTGATCTCGGTTTCCGGTATTCCCAACTTCTTAAAAGTTTTGTAGTATAAGATATCCGCCGAACTCCCCTGATCAACCAAAACCTTCTTCACCACAAAGTTTGCTAGTTCTACCGAGATAACCATAGGATCATCTTGATTCGGATCAGTTCCCACGAAATCATCATCCGTAAAAGTTATCGGATAATGGTTTTGCACAGTTCTCGGCATGACCGAATATACTGATCTTGCAGCTCTAAGATGCCTCCTTCTTGCTGAACTGGTAACTCCCCTCCGGAAAAACCTCCCGAGATCGTATTTATAACACCTCTTACTTGTGGATTCTCTTCTCGAGGAACGTCATTACTTGCCACTCTCTCCTGATTTTCTTTTCTGAAAGTATTTCCCCTTCCTCCTGCTCCTCGTCCTCTTCCTCGACCTCTTCCACCATATCCCCTCCAAGGCATTTGTCTTCTCGATCCTCCCCATTGCACATAATTGGTGAGTTCCCCCATTTGGACCAATTCTCCGATCTGATCCTTCCATTCCATACACTCCTCAGTTGTATGACCATACAAATCGTGGAAACGACAGTACCTTCTCCTATCAGCCGACTCTGGCGCAGTAACAGGAGGAGGTTATTCTACGAAGCCCGCTTGACAAACTTCATCTAGGATCTGTGCTCTTGTAGTGTTGAGCGGAGTATACATGGTATACTTTGGTCCTCTCGGCTCGTATAATCTAGGAAATACTTCAATTTTGGATGCCAATCTCCTACCGATATTCTGATTTGTTTTTCTATCTTGGTTATCATTCCTCTCCTTCCTTTTCGCCTCTCGCACCTCCTCCATACTAATATATTTTGAAGCTCGCTGTCTGAGCTCGTCTATATCAATGGCCGGCCTCTTTGATAATGAATCTAGGAACGGTCCTTCTCTCAAACCAGCCCTCATGGAGTGTAAAGCTACTCCTGGTTCCAGATCCCTGATCTTCACTATCTCCGAGGTGAATCGGTTCAGATATTCAGATAATGACTCATTTTTCTCCTGTTTGAAGTTATCTAAACATGCCGAGGTCTTTCTATACATTCTACTAGTTTCAAATTGAATGAGAAAACTTCTCGATCAAATCATTCCAAGAATAAACAGATCTCGGTGGCAATTGAGAGAACCACATGAGAGCCTGTCCTTCAAGAGTTGTTGGAAAGACTTGACATTTAACTCTTGATGTGATGTGTGAAACCATTACCTTGACATTGAAAGCAGTGAGATGCTCCTGTGGATCTGAAGTGCCATCATAGTGTCTCATCTTTGGGAAACGGAAATTGTTTGGTACCGGTTCAGATATCACCTCATCAGTGAAGGGGTGATCCCTCCTCTCCCTCGGATTCCGGTCTCGGTATTCTCTGTCTTCGGAACGATGACGACGCCTCTCTCTATTGGAATATCTGGTTTTCACTTTCCAGCACATATGTTCTTTCTGCTGAAGGACTTCGTCTTCGGCTCTCTGGATTTCGGGACCCACGTCTATAACGACTTGACACTTCAGTTCTGGACTCAGCATCTCTGTTATTGCTCCTTTCGTGTCGGGTTCTGCTGCGTTCCCTCCAACGAGAGAAATTACTTCTCTCCCGGCTCTGACCTCGACTTCTTCCACCTTCATCTTGACTCCTTCTCAACCGTTCCACCTGCCATCTTAGATTATTTACTTCCCTTTCCAATGCTTCACCATTGGTATCCCTCGATTGTCTTCTTGACTCCAACCTTGAAACGGTAATAGTCCTTCCTCCTTCCACACTTCTCGATCCCTCCATCACCTTATGAAAGTTACAGTGTGACCGGGGAATATTTGCCTCGGCCCCACGGTGGGAGCCAAATGTTCTTGCAAATTCTGACACTAGGATAGAATTAACAAAGAATGTTATAGCTATTCTTAAGCAACACTCTTAATTCGTAGAACTCAGTATATTAATGCTTTCTTTGAATTAGTAGAGTATTCCAGTTACATGAATGAATAGCCTACCTTCTCGGAACTATCTCGTTCCTATATATACAATAATTCAAAAATAATCAAACTACTCAATCTCCGCGGGAACAGTTATCCCTCTCTCCTTTCATCTCGCCAGCCCCCACGTATCCCATGTCGCCCACTCTTACACGTTCTCGGTTTTCTCTTCTCCAACTACTCATTTCCAACGTTACTCGGTTGCCACATCTCGGTTCACTCTCGATTCTTTTCGGGCTGCATGAAGATTGGGCTGCTTTCATTGGCCCGCAGTCCATAACAATTCGTAAGTACCTATATATTTCAAGAACACATTTTTAGAAAATTTGAACAATGTCATTTTCTCACGCAATGACTTTCAAATGAAACTCTTTCAAACCATTTTATTTTTAAAAAGTTTTATCTAAATGTTCAAAAATAAATAAATAAATTTCAGACACAATTGTTTCTTTATGGGTTCCAGCTGATGCTTTAACTTCCCTATTGATTACACCCATTCTTATCTATCTATTGTGTGAAGCACGTGTCACATATTAGTTAATTGTATAGATTCTTCCAGCCGGAAATTAATCACCCACCACCAAAGCTTTCTAAACTTTCTTCATTCATAAGTTTGTGCTTTCTTAGATTCTTATAAAATTTTAAATTATAAAAAAGGCTTAAATAAGTTTTTGGTCCCTACAAAGTTCATCAATTTTGGTTTTAGTCCCTGTGAAATTTTTTCTTATGTTTTCGTCCCCGTAATCTAATTTTTTTTGCAAATAGTCCTTACCATCATCTTTTTCCGTTATCTAGTATTCATGGGTATCAAGGTAATTTTATTTTACTGTCCGACTTACTGTAAAATTTGGCCATAAAATATAAACAAAATCATACATGAGGGACATAAGGTTAAAATTGCTAAATTCCTTCATTTTGTATGATATCTAGTACTCAGCGGATATCGAGGTAATTTCTCATTCTTGTCCTACTTGCTCCAAAATTTGGCTAGAAAGTAGAAATAAAATTATACATTGGGGACATAGGGTTAAAATTGACAATTTTTTTTCATTTAGTATGATTTCTAGTACTCAGGAGTAACAATAGGGACTATTTACAAAATTTTCGAAAATATAGGGACGAAATCCTAAGAATTTTTTTTACAAGGACTAAAACCAAAATTGGTGAACTTTCCAGGGACTAAAAGCATATTTAAACCTATAAAAAATAAACTTGTGATACTATATTATTTGTTAAGATGATGGTAGATATTAATATTATTAAGTTATAACAAAAAAAATTGTAACCCCACGTCAATAGAGTTGAGTGACATTAACCCCAAGGGATTGATCTAGTGGAGCATGACAGGATCTCGTATCTGAGATATTGCAGGTTCAAATTCCTACAAGTCTCCTTAGGATGAGGCAAATGTAAATCCCTTTATAAGTGTTCATAGAGCCCGAAGATTTTCCCTACCTTATACTGAGGCATCATCCCCTCAACCTAAATTTTTATTATTATTAAATAAATAAAAAAGAGTTGAATGACATTTGTTACTGGATACACTTATTCAAATTTATTTATTTTTTTTGGGTGTTATATTGTTATTCAAAATTTTAAAAGTACATAGACCTCTTGATAAACTTTCAAATTATGGGTATATTGTTTTTACAGGAAATTATGGGTATATTTAAAAATTTAGTAAAACAAAAATATAAGTACCATTAAAATAATTTAACGTATTTTTTTGACAAAAAAATAATTTCACGTATAGACTATGAATTCTTTGATATTGACTATATTATTTATTTATTTGCCTGAAACTATATTATTTATAAAAATCTAACAAATTACAATTCAAATTAGCGAAATGTTCAATTTTTTTGATATTATTTTATTAAGAGACGAGTTCAATTATGAATAACAAAATATATTTTTATTATTATTTTTAATAACGATTTTTTTGTTTAGTCTTATTTGTGATTATTTATTTCGAATAGTGACTTTTGAAGCTCAATTTATCTCCTATTATATCATTATAATTCAAATAATGGTTTTTATCCTGATAAAAAATATAATGGTTTTTATATTCAAATTTAATCTTTTTTATAATTTTAAAAACAGATTTTTTTTCCAAATTAATCCCTTATTATTTTATTTATTATTTCAAAGAGCAACTTTTCTGCTAAGTTTTAATTTTCTTTATTTTATTTTAGTTTTTAAAATATTAAATTTTTTGTTTTAAAAAAAAAAAGAAATATTAAATTTTTTTTAGTTTTTTTTTTTTGACAAAATTAACTTTTTTTAGTTGGTTCCATATCTTTTTGTTATATATTTTTTTGTTATATAAAATACTTCAAATAATTATTACTTTTTTATGTTAAGTTTTATTTTTTTTATTTTATTATTATTTTAAATATCAATTTTTTGGATAGAATTCATTTTGTATATTGTAGTGTTATTCTAAGTTGTAAGTTTTTTAATTTGTTTTTTGGCATATTATCTTATTATTATTTATAAAATTAAAAATTTCCGTGATTTATCTTATAATATTTTTATATTATTTTAAATTTACATTTTTTTTTGTTTTTCATTTTTTATTATTTTATTATTATTTTAGATAATGTCTTTGTACACTAAATTCAAATTTTAATATTTATTATTATTTCAAATAATATAATTTTCACTCTGTTTAATTACTTTATATTTTATTAGAAACCAGGAACTTTCTAACGCAACTTTATGTTTCATTTTTTTATTATTATTATTTATTATTATTATTATTATTATTTTAAATAATGATTTTCTCATTCATATTCGTCTATTATTATTTTATGAGTTTAATTTTGAGACGCTATCAGTGTAAAATATTTTACACTTGTAACCAAACACAAAACATTCTATATGTGACCAAATGATATAACAATTTATAATGGTTGATAGTATAAAATTTCTTATATTTACAATACATATCTTTTTTCTATAAAACGAGAAAGGCATGCAAAAACATCACAATAAAGCAGGACATCCCAACTAGGTTGGCACCTCAAGCCCTATCCATTATTTGCAGCACACCCCAATAAATTGAGAAAATAGAAATTAGAGAGTACAAATGTATGGGGGGACCAAACCAAACCCATAGGAAAGAAGGAAGCTACTTAAATCTATACATAGGCAAACCATACCTATCATGATAAAACTCAATCCTAAAAAAACTAGGAACAAGATCCCACCAAAAGTAGCATTTGGAAGAAATACCAAAATTAACTAATTTATTCGCACACATATTGGCTTCTCTAAAAACATGAGAGCATTGAAATCTAAGCTAGCACAAACATGGAGACAATTTCTCCCATTGACTCTAATGTCCCAAGGCACAATCTCTGGTCTTGAAACAACAGCCACCATAAGAGGGGAGTCACTCTCAAGCCACACTTTGCTCCAACCTCTATCCTTTGCTATGTGAATGGTAGTGATAACAGCAGATAACTCAGCATGAAAGGCATCACAGCAGCCATAGAAGTCTGTAAAACAGCCCAAGATAGCACCACTTCTGTCCCTAAAAATTGCCCCCTCCACTTGCAGGACCTGGACTTCCCTTGGCAGCTCCATCTGTGTTAATTTTTATCCAGCCACAAGGAGGAGCATTCCAATAAACAAGCTTAACTATCATCTGCTTTCTTAGGTTACCAGTGACCTGAAAATGCCTTAGGATGGCCAGCTCCTGAACTAAGTATTGCATATGCTTATTTGTCAAGTTACCTGACAGGAAAACAGAAGATTTGACTAAGCTCACAGCTGCTCGAAAAAAGACCTGTTTATTGTCAAACTTCAATTTGTTCCTACAAAACCAAACCACCTAAATGATGTTTATAACAGCAACAGAGCCGATGATTTCTAATTGGGGGCTCCAGCCTTTGTCAAAGATGGACAACAGAGACTGTAAAGAGCTGAGATCAATGTTGCAGCTAACAATTTCATTGAACCAACACCAAAGCTTTTTAGCAAAAGAGCAATGTAGGAATAAGTGTGCAGCTGATTCAGAACTTTGATAACACAAAGAGCAAACTGAGACAGTAGTGCAGCCTGCTTTCTGCATATTGTCATCAGTGGAAAGCCTGTTGTAGATTAACCTCCAAGTGATGAAAGACTTAGAGGGAGGGATTACTTCATTCCAGAGAAACCTAGACCAGATCACTTTAGGGGCAGAAGGTGTATAGAAACCAAATGCATCCCTTAAATGTAAGAAGTCTAGAGTTTGAACTCTTCCAGATCAGATAGTCAGAGGCAGTATAATTTGGAACAAGCACCCTGGTTAAATCCACACCAGCCGAGGTTAGCTTGCGGAGCAAGTATGAAGGAACTACCCAGCTACCATTATCAATGAAATCGGTCACTGAAGCTTGTAGATTCTGGTGCAAGCTGACTGGAAGACCAAGCAAATCAACAAGAGGAACATCATACCAATTATCAAGCCAGAAATTGATTTTTGTGCCATCTCCAATTTCCCTAATAGCATTAGACATCACTGTTGCAATTTTCCCTTTGATTCCAGGCCAAACTGAAGACTTCACATATTTAATAGAAGGCCATCTGTGACTTAGAAACGTGTTTCTGAGGAAAACTCCACATTCTTCATTTGAACAACAAACATCCCAGGCTAGCTTTAACATAGCAGCCTCATTAATAGTCCTTAGAGACTTGATTCCCAAACCACCTTCCTTGAAGGGCAAACAAACTTTTTTCCAGGCTACTGTGACAACCCTTTTGATAGATATACTCCCACCCCAAATGAAGTTTCTGATGCAACAATCAAGGTGCTTAAGCAATGCAACAGGCTAGGCATACACTCTAAAACTGTGAAGGAGCATACTCTGGATAGCTGATTTCACTAGCTCAATTCTGCCCATTGTAGAGAGCAGGTGGCCTTTCCATGAAGACAATTTTGAAATGATTCTGTCTGCAATAGGTTGTAGAATAAGTTTCCTAGGTTTACCCTTAAATATAGGGATACCTAGGTAAGTAAAAGGCAAGGATCCAGCACCAAACCAAGCACATTAGCAATCTGAGCAATTTTCCTAGGAGCAGCATTGCCAATGTAAAATTTGCACTTGTTCAAACTCAGATGCTGTCCAGAAATCACACTATAGTCATTAATTAGCCTCATTAAGTTCTCCAAGTTCCTTTTAGAACCCTTGTAGAAAACCATCACATCATCAGCATAAAGGGAATGGCTTGGAGTTGTTGAGTTTTTAGGCCCTGACATTGGCTGCAACAAGCCTGATTCAACTAGGAAAGTGATGCCACGACTCAAAACATCCTCAGCGAGACAAAAGAGGAAAGGTGACAGAGGGTCACCTTGCCTCACCCCTCTTTTGCAAGCAAAGAAACCAATAGGTTTGCCATTTACAATAAAAGACAACTTTGCAGAATCTAAAACTGTTTTGTTCCAGTTGAAAAAGATTGAATTGAATCCAAAAGCCTCCAACACTTTAAGTAAGGAAAGACCAGTCCAAAGTATCAAAAGCTTTTTTAATATCTAGTTTGAGAGCAATGTTTCCACCAAGAAATTTGTAATCCAGAAGGTTAATGGCTTCAGAGGTTATTCCTATGCAGTCATGAATATGTCTCTCCTTAATGAACCCCCCTGCTGATGAGAGACTATGTAAGGAGCTAAAAAGGCAAACCTGTCTGCCAGGACTTTGGTGATAAGCTTGAATTGGAAATTAGGCAAAGCTATAGGTCTGAACTCATCTATCTTGTCAGCTCCAGACCTTTTAGGAATCAGCACAACATTGTTTGAATTCATGTTAGGCAGCATCCATCCTTGCTCAAAGAATTGAGTGACAGAACAACAAACATCATGAGCCACAATATCCCAAAACTCTTGATAGAAACAGCCCCCAAAACCATCCGGGCCAGGGGCACCTTCCCCATTCATAGCAAAAACTACTCTTTTAATTTCTTCCTGAAAGGGCAGCTTTGTTAGCATGTCATTGTCAGATTGAGAAACAATCTTAGGCACCACTTTAGAAATCAAATCATTAGCCAAACAGTCATTAGAAGTTGCATACATATTGGAGAAGTAAGACAAAACATGCTACTCAATGTCATCAGGACTGTCCAGGATGTCATCTCCATTTCTCAACATTGTCATTGCCTTAGAAGCATATCTGATTTTGATTAACCTGTGGAAAAAAACTAGTGTTTCTATCCCCTTTACAATGCCAAGTGACCCTTGCTTTTTCCCTCCAAAATTCTTCATCAAAGGTAAGAGCAATCTGAAGATCCATTTGAGCCATTACTTCCTGCTCCAATAAGCTATCCGAGGCACCATTATCATTGATTTGCTGCTGAATAACATTAACAGCTTCTATAGCCTTCTCAACTCCCAAATGGACATTCACAAAAACATGTTTGTTCCAATCCCTTAGAGGAGCTTTAGTGTTTTTTAGCTTTTGTGACAGAATGAACATAGGAAAGCCTTGAACTGGATTTGACCAAGATACCTGAATCAATCTTCTGCAATCTGAATGCTGGATCCACATCTTATGGAATTTAAAGGATGAAGGATAGGTGGAGACAGCTTTGTTAGCAACAAGAAGCAATGGACAATGGTCAGATTTACTCCTCACAAAGGTACAACAAGATGAATTAGACCAATAGTCAATCCACTCATCATTGCAAATACTCCTATCCAACCTTTTTTCAGTTAAAGCATGCCCACCTCTGCCATTGCTCCATGTATAAGCAGAGCCTCTAGTAGGGAGATGAGTTAAATTACTTGCTTCAGTGAAAGCATTAAATTCATCAGAGGAAAGCCTTAAAGGGAGATTAGACCCTCTAACTTCATGAGACCCCAACACTGTGTTAAAGTCCCCAATGATGCACCATGGCCCCATCAACAGAAACACTGAAAGAAGCTTACTGAGAAGAATTAGAGATCATAGCTGGAGCATACAAAGGGTTACACAAACCCCACAAGTTTGGAAGATTACTCCCTCTATCATTGACAAAAAATAGCTGCAAGTTCAATTGCCTCCAAAAATAATTGGACACATCATCAAATTCAATCCAGGACTCTGAAATGAAAACGAAATCTGGTTTATTGGTCATAAACAACTTCTTCAATACAGATCTTGTATCTGAATTACCAAATCCTCTACAATTCCAGTAGAGGATCTTCATATTATTAATGATAATGAGCCACCCTTAGACCGGGTACTATAAGCATCCTTTTGAGCTTGCTTGGCTTTTTTCTTCATCTTTTTTCTTTCTGGATTTGGAAAGAACAAGAGTAAAGTTGTCCTGCCCCTCCTCAGTTGAAGCCTTTAGATACTTATCTGGACTGAGGCCACCATTTTGAGAATTAGAGATGTTCTCTTCTTCCTCTTCCTCCACTCTATCTCCCCAGAATTTTCCCACCATTCTGAGATCATTAGTCACTATATCATTTCTGATAGCAGATGGAGTGACTATAGTATCATCAATTATTCTGTTTTGATCAACAGAAACTTGAGGAACCCTCAGAAAAATTCCCTGAGCCAGACATGTTGTGATTAACAACTGGATCAACCTGCTGGACAGGTAATTCAGTATTCTGAGAGGTAGATTTAACTGAATTTTCAAGAGAATCTGGAACAATTAAATTCTGTTGGCTAACAGCTAAATCATTACTATGAATAACATTAATAGAAGGGGATTCAAGAGGCTTATCTTGAGAGTCCTCCACAATTAAGTTCTGTCCTTCATGATCATGAATGAATCCAAGAATCGGATTTGGATCTTTTAGGGAATCTTCCTTTAACTTCTACAACTGTTCTGGAGTTTTGTGGATAGGGTCATCTTCATGGATGCTCTCCACCTCAAACACAGTAGGATCCACTTGAACCTGCTTCCCTTTATCCACCTGATCAACCTTAGATTTTTCCATGCGCACCTTAACAGGCTCCTTATCATTATTTATCTCAATCGAATTGACCACCTTAGCATGCTCCTTGTCACCATTTATCTCAATCAGTTTCTCCCCTTTATTTTTTATTCTGACCACAAACTGTTGGACAACCTTCTTTGGGTTAGTATTGATGATCTTAACGTTCTACACTGTTTGATCCTTCATCAAATTTTCATCAATGACCTGTTTCTTGCAATTGGCTACTACATGGCCAATAGATGAACAATTCTTGCAAAAGTCTGGTAGATTTTCATACTGCAAATAAACAAAGAAGGCATATCCTTCTCTTTCAACCATAATCTTATCCTCTAAAGAACCATTAAGATTAAGATCCACCAGAACTCTACCATAATGGCTAAAGGTTCTCTTACTAGTTGCCTCATCTATAGAAATAGGAACACCAATACCTGCCGCGATTGAGAAAAAGATTCTTGTGCACCAGTATTCTTGCGGAAGGTTAGAGATATTTTTGAACACAATCCGGCGACCAAGAAGACATGCGGATGAAGCCAGGCTTTAGACTCCATGAACCCATGGACCAAACACTTCTTTGATCCTCCATGGAAGAGAAGGAGAATTCATAGTAGCCTTTTCCCAGCGAAATCATGTTCCATGGCCCTATTGATTTCTATAAAGAGGATAATTTAGCTTTCAAATCGGTGAATTTCATTGGAGCATCCCCCTTAGCGAGGATCAGCCTACCATGGAGATTGAACTTGCACCGCTCCAAGCCTGCTTTGTAATCTTCTTCATGTATTTTCACCGTAATGGCATCACCCTTGCGGCAGGCACGTGGAAGCTCGCTCATGGGAATGTCACATAAGTTATTAAGCATCTGAGCAAAAGTTTTACGTTGAGGGGAAGCGTTTAGATGCGAGGAGGATTGAGAAGACATAAATGAAGAAGGAGCCAAGAAGCTCCAAGGGCAAATTGGCTTAGGGGCAGCCATGAGAGTGCATGCAAAACCCTAGAAAAAACTCATGTAGGGAGAAACCCTAGCAGAGCCATCATATTTATGTATTCTATTTATCCCATGAGCACTTTCAAACCCAACTAGAGTCATATCATTTGACGATAAATACTACATCTCGTACCTCGCTCAAAACTAAGTGATGAAAAAAATACTACAATTGGACTAGTTGAACCATTTTTTCTATTATGTTTCCAATCATTTACAATACATATCAATTAAATCATTATTTTATAAGGATTTATTTGGTATACACTTTGTAGAGTTCCCAAGATATTTTGAAAGCAGGCTGTAGATGGCGAGTCGGTGATGGCATGAGGATCAAGGTTTGGTATGAACCTTGGATTCGTTGTAACCCCTCTTTGACAATTCAAACTACTCCCATTGCAAATCTTGAGCACATTTGTGTCAACCAGCCGATGTTTCTTGGTGCTAGGGTTTGGAATGATGGGCTTATGATACAGGGTCAAATGAGAAAGCTCTCCTCTTCGAGTGGGAGAAAACTCCTTGAATGGGGATGAGGAAATAGAGAGTAAAAAGACTAAAATTTGGTGGATAACTCCTTTTCTGAATATTGTATTGAAAAACACTGTATATAAAGAGATTACAATTCCTACTTTTACGGATCCTCAGCCAGGTGGCTATTAGACCATGCATTACTAACAAATTTAGGGAATATGCTAACAGAAAGGGAACACGGCAGAAAAATGAAATCTATAGATGATTCTAGAATTTATTCATGTGCTAACAGCTACTGTCCCACATAGTCTTCAAACCACCTTGGGTTCCTTTTTATGCGTTTGGGCCTTTCCATTTCCTTCTGATGTGGCCCATTTGGTTCAATGTCCCTTGGTCCAGCAGAGACTTCACTTTGACTTGTAACATTACCGTGTCCTCCTGGGACAACCTTGTCCTCAAGGTTGTAGTTAGGGTATGCTGTCCGAAACTGCTCTTCTTCTTCCCATGTAGCCTCAAGCGATGGTAACCCTTCCCATTGTACCAGAAATTGTTTGCGAGTTCCCTGAGGAGTGCGAACGGTTCTCGAATCCAATATTCCAGTGGGGTGGAGCTCGACAAGGGTGCCGGTTACGGTGGGGTCCAAAGTCGGTGTCTGTGGCGGAGGAGCTCCATGGAAGGGTTTAAGCTTCGAAATATGGAAAACCGGATGAAGCTTCGCACCCTCTGGCAAGGCCAACTCATAAGCAACTGGACCGATTTTTCTGGTGATTCTGAAGGGGCCGAAGTAGCGTTTGGCAAGCTTGGGAGACCCGCGACCTCGTACGGTTAATTGACGGTAGGGTCGAAGTCTTAACCACACCCAATCGTTTTCCTGGAAGGCTCGATCCTGGTGGTGGGCATTGGCCAAGGATCTCATGCGGATTTGAGCTAAGGTGAGGTTGTCTTTCAAGACCTGAAGCAGTTTGCGACGATGGCTCAAGGATTCGTCGAGGGAGGCAACCGTGGTGGTCCCAGTGATGTAATTGCGCAGGGATGGAGGGGCACGGCCATACACCGCCTCAAAGGGAGTCATTCTAATCGCCGATTGGTACGAAGAGTTGTACCAATATTCTGCTAATGGCAAGTATTGTGTCCAGAGCCTGGGTGAATCACTGACGAAGCAACGTAAATACGTCTCAAGGATCCGGTTGGTCACTTCGGTTTGGCCATCAGACTCGGGATGGTAGGCGCTACTGAAAGCCAAGGTAGTACCATGGAGTCTGAACAGCTCTCGCCAGAATTTGCTAGTAAAGATCTTGTCACGGTCACTGACAATGGAGCGTGGCATCCCATGTAACTTGTAAATCTCAGAAATGAATATTGGGGCAAGGGTGGCAGCAGTGAATTGAGGTGGCAGGGCAAGGAAGTGGGCATATTTGGAAAGTCTGTCAACAACCACCCAGATCACAGTTTTTCCATGCGACATAGGCAGGTTAGTGATAAAGTCCATAGTTAAATCCTCCCACACATGACTTGGGATTGGTAATGGTTGTAATAGCCCTAACGGTTTATGTGTGGAATATTTATGCTGTTGACAAATGATGCAGGCACGGATGAATTCTTTGACATCTCTGGACATATTTGGCCATGAAAACACCGCTGTCAGACGAGCTAACGTACCCTTGTTCCCCGAGTGACCTCCCGTTGGGGTAGAGTGGTATTCCTGAATTAATTTCTGGCGCAAACCGGTTTCTAGAGGGATGAAGAGGCGATCCTTGACATACAACAAGCCTTGTTGGACTGCAATTGAGCTGGAGTCACTATCAGCCTGAGTGAATTTCTGCATCAAGTTGATTCCAATGGTGTTGGATGCATAGAAGTCTTGAAGCTGCTGAATGAGGAGAGGTTGGCAGATAGACACTGCTGCAAAGAAGGCTTCAGAGGCTTCAGGAACCCGAGAAAGCGCATCAGCTACCACGTTTGTACGCCCAGGTGTGTAGATAATTTCATAATCAAAACCCAGTAGTTTTGTTAGCCATTTTTTGTTGTGCTGGAGTTTGAATAGTCTGAGATAGGAGACCCTTTAAGCTCTTTTGATCTGTATAGATGCGGAAATGGCGTCCTAGCAAATAATGGCGCCACTTCTTCACTGCAGCTGTTATAGCATACATCTCGCGCTCATAGGTTGACGCGGCTTGCATTTTAGGACATAGTTTCTTGCTAAAATAGGCTAGTGGGTGGGAGTCTTGGGATAAGACAGCACCTATAGCTGTGCCTGATGCATCAGTCGTGACATCAAACGGGAGTGTGAAATTAGGAATGCCCAGTACCGGTAGAGAGATCATGGCTTGTTTCAGTGCTAAGAATGAAAGTTGAGCTGCTTGGGACCATGAGAAACTCTGCTTTTTAAGTAGGTCTGTTAGGGGGCTTGTTATAGCCGCATAGTTTCGGACAAACTTCCTGTAGTAACCCGTGAGGCCTAAGAACCCACGAAGTGAGGTGAGGGATGCAGGGGCTGGCCAGTCCTGGATGGCCTGGATTTTTTCGGGGTCAGCAGCAAGCCCTTGTTGGTCAATAATATGTCCCAAGTAAGCTACCCGAGTCACTCCAAATTGGCATTTGGAAAACTTGGCAAATAACTGATGAGTAGCCAGTATTTGAAGCACTTGGTGTAGGTGGTGTAAATGAGAGTCCCAATCTGAACTATAAACAAGGATATCGTCAAAAAAAACTAGGACAAACTTGCGAAGTGACGGAATACCTCATTCATAGTTGCTTGAAAGGTGGAGGGTGCATTTGACAACCCGAAGGGCATGACCAGGAATTCGAAATGCCCATCAATGGTGCGAAAGGCTGTCTTGAATGTATCCTCGGGTGCAAGGAGGATTTGGTGGTATCCCGACCTCAAGTCCAGTTTTGAGAAAACTGTGGCACCATGCAACTCATCAATTAGCTCATCCACCGTAGGTATGGGGAACCTATCTTTGACTGTAATAGCATTTAGGGCCCTATAATCTACACAAAACCTCCAAGTGCCATCTTTTTTCCGGACCAAAATCACCGGGGAGGAGAAAGGGCTGGTGCTTGGCCGGATTATACCCTCTTGAAGCATCTCTTGGATCATTTTAGTCATAACCTCCTTTTGGCAATGGGGGTAGCGGTAGGGTCTAACATTCACCGGGGTAGAGTTGGGTAATAAGTGGATGTGGTGGTCTTGGGTTCGGTGAGGTGGGAGTCCATGGGGAAGGCTAAATAATGAGGCAAATTGTTGTAAGATGGTGGCTAGGGATGGTTCTAAAAGGCTGGTATCTAGGGTAGAAGTTGGGGAGGGAGTTACAGGGGCCACAACATTATCAATGGAAGACAAGGTAATGCTGTGAACCGAGGCAATAGAGTCAGTAAAAAGAAATCTATGGAATTGGGCCAGTGTTGCAGGGGTGGGGGTAACAGAGGGTGAGCCTATGAGGGTAATGGGCTGGTTGTTATAAGTAAATTGAATGGAGGGAATAGTGTAGTCGGAGAGGAATGCCCCCAAGGTTTGCAGCCACTGCACTCCCAAAACCAGGTCAGCCCCATGGATGGGCAATATAAAGCAGGGAATGTGGAATAATTGGTCTGCAAGCATAACTGGCACATCGGCACAGCTGCCATTGCACTGAATAGAGGCCCCATTGCCTACCACCACTGAAAAGGGAGTGATGGCAACCACTGGGAGTTGGAGAAATTCAGCTACCCGTGGTTGTAAAATGTTGTGGGAACTACCCGAATCCACAAGAATGGTCACTGTGAGTTGCTGGATTTTGCCTTGGACACGGAGGGTTTTTAGGGGAGGGTGGGCCTGTGAGGGCAGCTTGTGAGAGTTGGAAGTGTTCATATGGGTTTGGTGTGGAGTTTATAGGTTCTGGGGTTTCTAAGGTTGGTCCAGGGTCAATAGGTTCGGTAAGGGTAGGTGTAAGGTCATCTAGGTTGTTTGGTGGGTCATCAGCAAGCAATAAGAGGAGTTGTCTCTTTTGGCAGCGATGGCCAGGACTAAATTTGTCATCGCAGTAGAAACATAGGCCTTTAGAGCGTCGTTCATACATTTCTTGGGGTGGTAGGAAACGGATGGGTGGGGTAGATGGGCCAGGCCGTGTGGGGAGTGGTGTTTTTGATGGGGTGGTTAGGTTCTGGTGGTTGTTTGTGAAGGGGTACTGGTTGGTGTTTGTAAAGGGTTTAGGGTATCTTTGTTGGGCAGATTTGGCCTCTAGGAACTTAGCCTCCAAGAGTTTGGAGAGGCCAATGGCATGGGATAGGGAATGGGGTTGGAGGATAGCGAGTTCACGTTGGAATTCGAGTTTAAGGCCAGAAATAAAACAATTCAACAACATCTCAGATGGCATACCAATAACTCTATTAGAAAGGGTCTCAAATTGTTGTTGGTAGTCTGTGACTGTTCCATTTTGCCTCAGTTTAAACAGGGTAGCTTGATGATTATCAAATGAGGAGGGTCCAAATCTGAGCTCCAAAGCTCTGGTAAATGCATCCCAAGTGGTGATTTGCTGGTTCCCCACCATCCATTTGTACCATCCGAGGGCTTCCCCTTGCATAAAGAAGGGAACATATGTCATACGCTGCTGTGGTGGAATTTGGGTCAGATCAAAATATTGATCTGCTTGAAAAATCCAATCCAATGGGTTGGTTCCATTGAATGGCAGTAGGGAAATCTTTGGGGGTTTAATGGTGGGTGTGGGTGGGGGTGGAAATGAGTAAGAGTTGAGTTGTTCTCTGATAAGTGAAGGTAGTTGTGTGGCTAGGAAGTTCTGTAGGGACTCTTGCTGGGTATTAATGGCTTCAATGCTGAGTTGCATTTCTTTGATTTGGGCTGTGATTTCCTCACTGTATTTGTCATTTTTTTCAGGTTTGGGAGGCATTGTAGTAGGGAGATGAAAGCACCAATGATACAGGGTCAAATGAGAAAGCTCTCCTCTTCGAGTGGGAGAAAACTCCTTGAATGGGGATGAGGAAATAGAGAGTAAAAAGACTAAAATTTGGTGGATAACTCCTTTTCTGAATATTGTATTGAAAAACACTGTATATAAAGAGATTACAATTCCTACTTTTACGGATCCTCAGCCAGGTGGCTATTAGACCATGCATTACTAACAAATTTAGGGAATATGCTAACAGAAAGGGAACACGGCAGAAAAATGAAATCTATAGATGATTCTAGAATTTATTCATGTGCTAACAGCTACTGTCCCACATAGTCTTCAAACCACCTTGGGTTCCTTTTTATGCGTTTGGGCCTTTCCATTTCCTTCTGATGTGGCCCATTTGGTTCAATGTCCCTTGGTCCAGCAGAGACTTCACTTTGACTTGTAACAGCTTATTCGGTCAATGTTCAATGAAGAGGAGGCCAACTCGATCCTCTCTATCCCACTGGGCTCGCTAACTGGAGATAATGAGTTGATTTGGAACTTGAGCTCTAATGGCTTATATACTGTGAAGTCTGCCTACACCTTAGCCGGTAGTGTTGCTAGCCAGCATGATCCCCCGGTTGTGCAACTGGACTGGGATGGTTTATGGAGCTTAGAGGTGCTCCCAAAAGTCAAGCACTTTCGATGGCGTTCTTGTCATAATGTACTCCCTACCTGATCGAGATTAAGGGATAAGGGTGTTTAGTGTGACTCTTCTTGTGCTGTTTGTGAGAGAGGAAATGAGAGCTCTTGGCATATTCTATTATCTTGTCCAAAGAGTGAGGAGTCTTGGAGGAAAGAGGGGCTATGGCTCGATATAGAGCATTGCATGAGCAGGAGTGATGACTTTCAGTCTTTCTTCTTCAACCTCATGAAATGTTTATCAAAGCCTAGAATGGTTAACTTTGCTATGGTGTCTTGGAGCTTGTGGTTTAGCATAAACCAGAAAGTGTGGGACAAAGTGGTAGAGACCTCTCATCAAGTTGTTATTAGGGCCTCCTCGGTTTAGGAAGAGTGGAAGTTGGCCAAGAGGGTTCTTGTCAAGCCTCTTATGGCCCACGATTCCAGTGATGGTGTGAAGTGGTCTAAGGCTCCCAGTGGGTTCTTGAAGATTCATGTGGACGCTGCATTTCCATCAAATGGGGAAACCACTAACTGGGGCATGTGCATGCGTAATGAAGAGGGCCACTTTGTTGGTGCAAAGTCTGGTTGGACGTCCTTCAAGCTTGCTGTGAAAGAACGAGAGGCATTGGGTCTCTATCATGCCTTAACTGGCCTTTGTCTTTGAACCTGGACAATGTTATTTTTGAATTGGATGCTCAAACAGTGGTTAACAACGTTAATTCTCATCTTATTGATGTCTCTGAGTATGGGAATATTATTTCTGAGTGTAGGAGCATTGTAGGTTCTTTTCCAAACTATATGATTAGTTTTGTTAGGAGACAAGCAAATGTGGTTGCTCATTCCCTTGCTAGGGTGGCCACATCCTGGCCTTATTTCCATGTTTTTGATTCCCTACCATCTTGTATTTCGGATGCTATTTTTAATAATATGAAGTGATCCTGTTCCAGTCAAAAAAGAAAAATTGGTATACACTGATAGTTTAAAGTTTTTTTACACTGTCAATCAATCAGAAATTGACACATCATAACAAATCTTTGAATCTTATCCTAATCACCTTAGAAGTCATCAATTTCATGATTTCTGATTGGTTATCAGTGAAAAAATCTTTACATTGATAGTACATAGAAATTAAATTCATTTTATAATTATATCAAACCGTTTCTTTTTTTATACGCTTTATCATTTATTAGTTTACCATTATTTTAAATAAATAGTTATTGTTATGAATATGTTTTAGAATGTAATTGGTATGCACACTGTTGTTGTAAAGGTTTTTTACACTGTTAACTAATAATTAATCGTCACGTTATTGAAAATCTTTGATTCATATCTAAATCAACTTAAAAGTCATTCAAACCATGATTTGTAATTGATTGACAGTGTAAAAAAATTTATACTGATAGTGTATACCAATTAAACTCTTACTATTGTATTGAAAAGTAAATTTTCGTTGGATTTAATTGGTATCTAATCTAATCTAATCTAATCTAAACTAAACTATGTACATATCAAGGTTACTGTTGGAGTAATTTAGGACACGTGGCAGCCATATAGAGGGGATCTGGCAAATCACAAAAGACAAAAAATAGACCCATTTTTGGAATGTTTTGGTGCAATGGCTTCGCAAATGGGTGTTATTAAATTACTCCCTCCGGTCCACAATGTAAGCAAAAATTTCCAAATTTTTTGGTCTAAAATATAAGCAAATTTCAACTACTTTCTTCTCATTTAATGAAGTTATTCTCAAAATATCCTTCATTTAATACAAATTTTGTTTTCCAATGACTCCTTTTATTCTCAATAACACAAGCTTAATAAATAAGAGGAAGGGTAATTTAGGTAACAAACTTAATTTTTTATTCTCAATGACTCTTTTAAATGAAATCAACTAACTATCTTAATATGTGTGTCCCATTTAATTTTTGCTTATAATAGAGACCGGAGGGAGTATTTATTATTTATCAGTTATTATTTTAAATAAATCAGTTGCTCTCAATAAATGTTTCTCGGACCATTTTCTTTGAAAGTGACAAATGCTGGTACTTTTGTAAATAAATAATAGAAAAAGTGAGCCCTTTTTCATCTACTTTGTCTCTTTCTTCAATGCCACCTCTATTCTTCCAATGCCAGTATCTACCATCTCGTCCTCTCTCTTTCTGCAAGGAACCAGCTGGATGCTACTTTCCCTTTCTATTTCCTTCAACAAAATCTGACAAATCAAAATCCTAATCTCTATTAATCCACTCAATAAGCCCCTCATTTGTGAAAGTCTTTCTTCTCTCTTTGGTCTCCCTTCTCTTTTTTCTCTGTTCTATGTGTGTCGCTGCAGCCATGGTGCCAAGCGCCCCGCTCACAGCTGAGACTGAGACGTCCTCGAACAATGTTTCTCCTCCATCTTACGCTACATGCTCAGGTCAGTTGAAAATTCAAACTCCCGCTTCAATTTCAAATTTCATTTCCCTCTTCAAAATCAGGATTTGTATTTGATTTCACTTTCAATCGTCTATAAATAGTGCTTTCCCTTTCCTTTGAAACCGTCCCGCCTCAATTTCATGCTTTTTTTATACACTTTTGTTATACACCATGATTTATCTGATTTATAAGACTGATTTATAACTCTGTTTTATCTGTTATACACTTTTGTTCTCTTTGATCGTGATGCCAAACTCCTGCTTAACAAAAAATTGCTCTGATTTGTTTGAAGCACATGTCAAGGTTGATATAGTTGTCTAAATTTCTTAATTCTAAAATGCTGAAGTTACTATTACTATTTTTCTACTTTACTAATCTTTAACGTTTTTCACTCTGTTTTAGAGGTCTGGTCATTCAGCCCTGCCTAAGGCAATTTCTGATTTGGTGGATAAGAGCTTCATATTCAAAGTGCAATTCAAGAATGCATCAAGCTTTAAGTTTGAGCAATCCTTTGGTAAATTATCAACAAGTTCAATGAGAAATACATGAAATCAGTGGTAAATTTCTGTTAATAATTGTTAATCACCTATTGTTTACAGAACTTGCTTTCCATTATATACAAATGATAACAGCTATGTTCTGTTTTATTCTAACAGGATGTCAATTCTGAAAATTGTTTTTTGGGTGATGGAAAGCAGTCAATGATTGAGGCTTGTGACAGTGAACTTGCACAGGTATTCTCCAAATGTGTCTTCATGTTGGTGAATGCCTTTCTTAGATGTTTTTCTCATTGTTGCTGTTCACAGAATCTCATGCCCAAGTTTTCAAATGTCGATGTTGACACTGAGTCCCAATGGTGAATGGGAAGGCTATCATAAGGATTCAGATGACCTAACCCTTCTTAAGAGGGTCTGTGCAGCTCAACAAAGTCAATCAGACTTGGAACTTCCACTGAAAGTCTTGAAGAAAAACATCAAGATTGAAAAGAAATAGTTAGCTGCTGGACTATTTTATGGGTTGAATGTGTTATGTATTTTCGCCACCTCTTTCTGTGTTTTATTATGGTGGTTATGCTGGTGATTCAACCTACTATAAGTATTTCTTATATTGGCTTTGGTGTTGTTTTGTAGACAAATTTCCTATTAGTGTTTAGGTGTGCTTTTTTAATTTCTGGACAATGTGCTGTGGCTTTTGTAATGCTTTTCATGGAAGGTGGTTCTGTAAACTCGGGCTTATATTAACAATGTATTTTGTGTTTGTGTACCTGGCTTATGCTTATGAATGAGAAATGCCCTTTAAGTTTAAATCCCTTGGCTACTTATATTTCTATTTACCATTGAATGAATTACATGGTGACTATAATTTTCTGACTTACTATTACAAATAACTTCTATTATTACAAGTATGCAGCGATAGCTACTAAATGACATAAAATAAAGGACAATTTTGTTATTATTCTGAATTCTAGAAGATGATCATAAAATATAACTATAGATCCGTCATTTACATTAAAGTTGATCTTTTACTTATATGTAAATTAATTTTATTTATTTTGATTGATTAAATCTGATTAATTTTCTAATATATTAGATATTTTGATTTGATTTTGATTTAAATAAGTTTCTTGAAATTAATTAAACTTTTTTGAATAGAAAAATTAAAAGTTTTACCAAGACTTCAGTAGTTTTTATGATTACTTAACAAAGATATTTGAACCCACCTAAAATTCTAATTCTATTTGCCAAAAAAAATTCATTTGGGCTACACGTTTCTATTTACTGATAATTGGGTCTATTGCTGACAATAACAACAACATTGTTGAGTTCTATATGACTTTAACTATTTTTTTTAATATATTTTTTGGGTGAAACATAAACTCTTTGGAACCATCTTTGGCCTTTCAGTTCCTTTCCTTCTTTCTACAGTTATGTTATTCCAACAACTAAGTTAGACAACATACGGTGACAACTCTACATGACAGTAGCGATTTTGTAATTTTGTCCATGGGTAGTGGCATGTTCGTAATGAGCAGTGCATAAACAGTGCATTTTCGGATTCTTTTTAAAAATATTTAGCTCTTTTAAAGCCTTGATTATTTGGTCTATTACGTGCAATCACTTTCTAAGGTAGGACTTTATCTTCCACACCAAGTTTTTACGCATGGTCAGCTATATGTTGCTGTTTCTAGAGTAAAATCAAGAACACGATTTAAAGTATTGATCTTGAATGAGGATGAGACTGTGTGCACTAACACAAAGAATGTTGTTTACCAAGAAGTTTTTCAAAACCTATAGCAATACTACGACATCAGGTAACCAAATCTATTTTCCACCACTACACATCCAAATGTTCCTCATATATTATAGTTTATATCATAATGGTTAGACCAGGGGAAAATAGCATACACACCTTTTTTTAACTGATTTGAATTCATGTTTCAATGTAAATTCTATTTGGATCATGAATTCCAAATTATCAATGAACAAAACCATGTCAGTTATTGACAAATGAAATGTTCAATAATATATTTTAATACAAATTCCAGAATTGTTGATTCCATGTTGTAAATATAGGTATTTTGAAGCCAGTTTTGCATCTATGTGGTTATTAAAAGAAAATGCCGACACTCAAGTAACGTAAACAGGGCATCAACTATTATTGAATTATTTTTGTTTGGGTAACAACAACACATAACAGGTCAGCTATCAAACTTTTTTTTTTTTTTTGATAAACCAAACCTTCACATCTTATTACAATGCAAGTATGTATTACATGTTCCTAAAGCAACGTACCAATAATTTCACACAGTCATTCTTCATATGCTATCTGAGACATTAACTAATACCCTAATCTCTTCTTGGCAGTCTTTTTTTGGTAGAAATTAGGTACATGCAATCCAAGTTATCCAACTTGCTTTTATGCTCCATAACATCAATTTCTAAAGGCTAGGTAAACTTCACAACCATTGCTTTATACTTATGTAATGTGTACCACATAAATAAGATGTAACTATCATGATTCATCTTTTTTTTCTTTTCTTTTGCAGATTTATAGACATATGACAACATTATCAAAAGCATCTTTGCAATGTCAATGTTTTGAAGTTATATCAAATGAACTAAAATTGTTGTAATCCCTATAATATTAACTCTGTTTTAGATTTATGTAGTCAATTATCATTTGTTTCCTTTATGTTGCAATTTTAAAACAATTATTACAGACAATTGTGATTCATTACTATTTGATCTTAAAAGTTTACTTCTTGAATTTTATTTGTTAATTGTTATTTCGAAGCAATTTACCTAGCCCGTGCATTGCATGGGTCAGGATATTAGTACACTGACATTGTAAAGTTTTTTACACAGTCAACCAATCAGAAATTGACACATCACTACAAATCTTTGATTCTTATCCTAACCACCTTAAAAGTCATCAATTTCGTGATTTCTGATTGGTTGTCAGTGTAAAAATCTTTACACCGACATTGTATAGAAATTAAACTCATTTTCGTTTTATGGTTTTTCGTTTAATTATTAATTTTAAACATTGAATCTTCTTTCTAGTGTTGTCTTATTTATTTGATTAAGATTTAAAAATCTACCCTTCTAAGTTTTATTTACTGTTATTTTTTATTATTTAAAACAGTTTGTCATTAATCGTAATCTTTTATTATTATTCTAAAAAAAAATTTCTACTTAGTTTTATGTTATTTATATTTTACTATTATTTTAAATAGTGATTTTGTAACGTCTCCTTCGACGCTACATGTTCTTACTCAAATGTGGAAAATAAAACAGAAACTATTTGCTGGTTACTTTCGGAAAATAAATTATTACTTGTTCTGTTTAAAAAAAAAAGGGGTATATAAAAAAACTATTGACTTATACATAATAACATCACCTGCATATATATCTACATATCCATACATCTACACATCATCAAAAATTTACATCATCAGGACCATTATAGTTACGCGTCATTGGTCAGAGTTTCTAATACTTGTAAAGAAAATACATACATAATACATACAGTACCAAAAGTCAGAGGGTTAAATAGAGAACCAGGATTACAAAAAGACATGGCTATCATCAGCCTGATATACAGCTAAAAGAAGGTAACACTACCCCTATAAGACAACAACCTAAGCTGGTCAATCTAGTGGAACCCGTTAGGGAGACCTCCATGATCATCCCTATCTGGAGAAGGATCGAGTGAACCTCCTCCGACATCCACATCAGCGATGGGATCTACAACCTCATCATCCAGAGGATGGTACTCTACCACCTCCTCATCATCCTCTACAGGATCCTCTTCAATCGGATTTTCTTCTTCAGGGTCTTCTTCAACCATCACAACTTCCTCATCATCCTCTCCTCCAACAAGGACAATGGGTGCAGGCAGTTGTGGTACTGGAGATGCAGGTGCTGATCCCGGTGCAAACTATAATAGTGGAGGCAGATGATAAGTGTTTCCTGTCTTCACCAGGGTCCTCAAGAGAAGCCATAAAGGGGGTAATGGCACTTCAATTACCTTGATGCTGTGAGTACAAGACATAGTCCCTGCTTCTATTCACTTAGTAGTGAGTAAAGGCCCGATAAATACAGTGCTTCAAGCTCCCGGGTTTATAACTCAAGCGCGACCATCATCTCTATGCTCAAATGCCAGTCCCATGAACCCCGAGTGGGTCAAATGGTTCATTGGGTGCATCTATATACGTGTATAAGCATACCAGAAAAGAGAACCCAATAGAAAATAATGCAAAGCTGAGATACCAATATATGAGTTTTATCAAAGCAGTCATATACACGACTCACAAGACAACAGCATATGACAACAATACATAATATAATATCATAATTATATCACAGGGATTCATTTCCGACAACAAAATGCATTTTGTAAAACATTTCATGTCACTTCAATATTCACTATCTATTTCATAATTCTCTAGAGATCCTAACTTTCTTTCGACGAGCATGATAGGTCGCGATATGCCTATAACACAATTGTTTCGCGTTGGGTCGGCCTCTCTTGGGTTCGATCCCCAATTGTTCTATGGTATCGCATCTCACCTAATTAATACATAATAGTTCCTGATTGAGTACATTTCGAGCAGGACAGCCGATTTCCACTACCCGAGATTGCAAGGCCCCGAGTATCCCATGGAGTTCGAACCCAAATGTCCCTAAAGACCCAAAAACTAAAGAATATATCTTTGGTCCATAACTATTCAATTTGTCAGTTCACTTTGTATGAAACTGTAGCTCGATACACAACGGCACGTCTGCCTAACTATGCATGTAAAACAAAGATTTTTTCGTTTTCTTTTTCTTTTTCGCTTCTTGCTTTCCTCGTCGAGGCTTAAAGCTCCTGACTACTTTTGTTCAAGTATTAAATAAACTTTAATACCAACTTAGGACTTTCAAACCAAAAACAATGGTTCACAATCTCCTTCTCAATTGAACACAAGCTCGACATCTCGGAAATCTAGCTTCTTCTCAATCGAAAACACTAGCCCGGCTTCTCGGCAATCTGAATCCAGCCCGATATCTCGACAATCCAGATCCAGCCCGAATCTCAGCATCGGAAATCTAGGTCATTTCCTTTCCTCAAAACTCAAAACAGGAACTCTAGCCCGTCATTTCGGTAATCTAGGTCCTTTCCACTTTCATTTCCTTCCACTTGGTATTCTTTTTCGTTTAGTGAAAACTAAATCGAAAAACACAAATACAAAAGTCTTCTCCACTTTTTGCCATAAATACTCTTTCGTTCTTCGAAATACACTTTCACTAAAACTGTTTCTTTTAGAAATACATTTTCTGAAAATTTAGAAAAACACTGAAATCTTTTTCTCAACTTAGAACCAAATACAAAACTCTTACAAAAAGATTTACCAAAGAGAGAAATTTCTCTAAAACTTCCATTTTTAAACAACTTTTTATAAAACCTAAAAGAAAATCTTTGTTCTCAAAAGACTGTTACTTTCAAAAAATCCCTTTAAACATTTTCACCAATTTTGACATTTTCCATTTTCTTTCTTTTTTCCTAAAATTTGTTCTATCTCCACACTTTCATCATTAGAATTTTCTTCTCACTTTCCAAAGAACCAAAACACCACTTTTTTAATCTTTCTGAGTTAAGGTATTTTAATGTCTTAATCTTTATTAACAAGCAATGACTAGTGTCATACAATCAGCCAATCACAATCAAGCAATACAGTAAATATAATCCAATACATATATCACCCATTTATATAATCCAACAACAACATGTCCATTTTCAACAAATTTTCAATTATCATCACAACACATTTTTCAATCAACATATTATCAATTAAAACACAACAAGGTACATGACTAGCAAAAACTCCTCAAGCAAACTCCCTTTACCTCAAAGTGTGAAATCTTGTTCTGAAATTGATCGTCCAAGCTTCAGTTTCCTCCACACAAATCCAAACAACAAACTATTCCACAAATCCTTCACAAAATAACATAGAACAAGTTAAATTTTGAAGAAATCCTACTAGCTCACCTAAGAGTGAAATTCGGCCTCTATAGAGAAAATAGACTAGGGATTTTAGTTGAATTCAATCTCTTGGATTTTGATTATCTAGGTACTAGAGAGTTTAAATCAATAATTAGATATGAAAAATGGGACAAAAATATCTATCCCGGGATCCTTGTGGGTTTCGGCCAAATAGGGGTTTCATGGGTTAATGTTTTCATCTCATTCAAACTCTCAAATACAGAGTTAGCACCTTATATTGATGATCTAAATGATAATGGTACAAGAATCTCATGCATCAAAATCATGTTTGATTCCATTTTCAAGAACAAAGAAAAATGGGTTTTCAACCACAAAGAACATGAAAAAGCTGTAGACGGCTATCAAGAAGAATAATATGATCAAGAATGATGAGATTACCTCAAGCAAGTGAAGAAGAATGAAAGGAGATGATGATCTTGAGAACTTTCCACAAAGATGGCACTTAGCTCTTAAGGATTGGTTATGGTGTTTTTGGTAAGGAGGAAGAAAATGAGAGTTCAAGTGTGTTTAAAGGAGGAGGGGGAGCCGTGGGTTTTAGGGTTATATTCGGAAAGAAAATATTAGTTAAGGCATTGTTTGGATCTTCATAGAAAAACCATTAATAGGTTTTACTTAATATAAAATCATATCTTTTAAGATGACATCATGATTTGTCAAAAAGTCATGATGTGACAATTTTCACAAGTCCCCTCAATCACTTACCTCATCTCTGCTCCATAGTATCTCTGCACCATAGTTAGTTTCGTCGTTTACCCGACTTATGGTTTTCGCACCCGTTTCGTTTGATTACTTTACCCAAATAAAATATAATATTTATTTTAGAGCGAAAATTTGGAAATGACTCATATGTCTTAGAAAGGGATAAGAATTATTGATATTTCGTTCACTGTTCAAAATTAGGTTTTCTGATCAGTAAATTGATACTGTCAGTGAAAACGCAGACCGGGTTTCGTTTGAATTTTCAACCCAAAATTTTATTGGAACTTTTTACTATCTAGAATGATCTAGATATGATTTTATTTTAGTCAAAATCCTTTTCTAGATTTCGGAAAAAAATATAAAAACATATAAATATCTTTACAGATATTGGAAAGCATTGAAAATCGGGGTGTTACATTACTACCCCACTAAAAAAAAAAATCGTCCTCGAAATTACGCACCTGTAAAAAGATCAGGATACTGCAATTTCATCTTGTCCTCAGCTTCCCATGTTGCCTCTCCGGTTGTCTCGTCCCAAATAACCTTGACTAAGGAAATTTGTTTACCCCTGAGCTGCTTAATCATCTTATCCTCGATTCGTATAGGTGAAGTCTCATAAGAAAAGTTTTTATTTTAATTGTACTACATTGTGTTCAATTACATGCGATGGATCATGAATATACTTCCTCAGTTGTGAGACATAGAATACATTATGAATGTTCGAAAGAAAAGGTGGTAAAGCAATTTGGTAGGCTACTGGACCAATACGACGAAGAATTTGGTAAGGTCCAATGAATTTAGGAGTGAGTTTTCTGGACTTTATGACCCTACCTACCCCAGTTGTGGGTGTGACTCTCAGAAATATGTGTTCACCTTCTTGAAATTCGAGAGGTTGTCTTCTTTGACTAGGGTAACTCTTCTGCCTGCTTTGGGTTGCTTTCATCCATTTGCGGATTTGTTTAACCTTTTTCGTTGTTTACCGCACGATTTCGGGATCGAGAATCATGCTTTCTCCATCTTGATACCAACACAACGGTGTTTGACATTTCCGCCCATACGGAGCCTCATAGGGATCCATCCCTATAATTGCATGAAAACTGTTGTTGTACGTGAATTCAATCAGCGGCAAGAGATCATCCCAACTTCCACGATGGTCTAAGACACATGCTCTTAGCAAGTCTTCTAACGATTGGATTGTCCTTTCAATTTGCCCATCGATTTGAGGATTATACGCTGAGCTTAAACGTAATTTGGTTCCTAACGCTTGATACAAACTTCCCTAGAAACGTGAAGTGAACTTCGGATCTCGATCTGAAACGAAACTCGAAGGCACTCCATGAAGTCTGATCACTTCCTTGATTTAAACATCAGTTAAATTTTCCACAATGTAATTGATCTTAACAGGTAAGAAATGTGCTGATTTCGTTAACCTGTCAACTATCACCCAAATTGTGTCAAAACCTTTGGAAGTTCTGGGTAAACTTACTACGAAATCCATGGATATACTATCCCACTTCCATTTAGGTACATCTAACGATGTAAGCATTCCTCCAGGTTGTTGATGTTCTAGCTTTGCTTTTTGACAAGTCAGACATGATGCCAGGTACTTCGCGACTTGCTTTTTCATGCCTGGCCACCAAAACCTTTGTTTTAGATCTTAGAACATCTTAGTTGATCCAGGATGAATACTTAACCTGCTCTTGTGTGATTCTTATAGAATCATCTTTTTCATCTCAGGATTATCAGGTACACAGATTCGTCCATTGCACATTAAGATGTTATCCGATCCCAAGCTAAACTCAATAGCTTTTCCTTTTTCCATTAATTCTTTCTTCTCTTGAATGAATGCATCCATAGCTTGTTGTTCTCGGATCTCTTCCATTAAGCCACTAGAAATCTTTATCATTTCCAAACTGATTTTCTTTTGGCTTACTTCCATAATTAAATTGAGATCACGGAACTTCTCAATTAACTCAAGTTCCTTTACCATCATATTTAAAATATGAATGGCTTTCCGGCTCAATGCATCCGCTACCACGTTCGCTTTTCCAGGATGATATTGGAACATGAAGTCATAGTCTTTTAGAAACTCCATCCATCGTCTTTGCCTCATGTTGAGCTCCTTTTTGATTGAACAGATACTTTAAACTCTTGTGGTCACTAAAGACATCAAACTTGGCTCCATAAAGATGGTGTCTCCATATTTTTAGTACAAAAACCACAGCAGCTAACTCTAGATCGTGCGTTGGATAATTCCTCTCATGAGTCTTTAGCTGATGTGACGCATACGCTATGACTTTTCGACGCTGCATTAACAGACAGCCTAAACCTTGATGTGAAGCATCCTAATATACTTCATATGGTTCACTTGATTCAGGAAGTATTAATACCAGCCAAGTTACCAGACGTTCCTTTATTCTTTGAAAGCTTTCCTCGCACTTTGCAGTCCACGCAAAAGGTTGATCTTTATTTGTGAGTTGAGTCAAGGGCGCTACTATCTTGAAAAACCTTCAATGAACCTCCTATAGTAACTCGCTAGACCAACAAAGCTTCTAATTTTCGTCACCGTCTTTGGTCTTTCCTAAGAAAGTTTAGCTTCTCCTTTCGTAGGATCTGCAGCAATTCCCTCTTTGGTGATCACGTGTCCTAAGAACTTCACTTCTACGAGCCAAAACTCGCATTTGGGAAGTTTTGCGTACAACACTTTCTCGGTAGGATTTGTAGAACTTGTCGCAGGTGTTCCTCATGACTCTTTGAGTAAATGAGAATGTCATCGATGAACACTACGACGAACCGATCAAGAAACTGACAAAAAAAACCGATTCATGTAGTCCATGAAGATAGCAGGTGCATTCGTCACTCCAAAAGGCATTACGAGATACTCATAATGTCCATAATGAGTTCTGAATGCAGTCTTTGGTATATCTTCTGTCTTCACTCTTATCTTATGATAACTCGTCCTTAGGTAGATTTTTGAGAATACAACAGCTCCTTGCAGTTGACCCATCAGATCGTCAATCCTTGGTAGAGGGTACTTATTCTTAATTGTCACTTTGTTGAGTTGTCGAAAATCTACGCAGAGTCTCGAACCTCCGTCTTTCTTTCTCACTAACAAAACTGGTGCTTCCCACGGGGACACACTCGGTCTTATGAATTGTTTCAACAAAAGATCCTCCAGTTGAGCTTTCAACTCAACAAGTTCTGTAGGTGCTATTCAGTACGGAGCAATAGAAATCGGACCAGTTCCCGGAACTAGATCGATCGAGAACTCAATATCTCTGATTGGTTACAAACCCGAAACATCGTTCAGAAAAATGTCCAGAAACTCTCTTATTATAGGCACCATACTCAGATCGATCTCCCCCATCACTGATTTCCTTCTTTCGAAGAAGTTCTTACTTGGTTGGCAGATAAAAATCCAGAAATCTCAGGATCAGGAAAAACTAAATTTTTATGGGCACAATCTAAGAGGATACGGTTGGAAGATAACCAACCCATGCCTAAAATTACATATAACTGTATTAAAGGCAAGCATATTAAATTCACAAGAAAATGTCTGTCCCGAAAAACAATAGGATAATTCAGACATATAGAATTCACAACAATGGGATCAGTAGTAGGGGTTGAAACAATCAAATCATATGTCATGGAAGAAACAGGAAATTTCAGATGTCTCACACAATCCATCGAAATAAAAGAATGCGTTGCACCCGAATCAAAAAGTACAGTTAAAAGATTACCAGCTATGTCGCAATTACCTTGTATGAGATCATTGAACTGTGAAGCTTCAGCACCACTCATGGTATAAACCCTTCCCTTAGCGATCGGTTTATTGGTCCTTGAATTGTTAGCATTTGGAGCAGGTCTCTGTGCATTGCAGTCCCTTGCTAAGTGTCCTATTTGTCCACACTTAAAACATTTTCACTCCATTCAACAAACAGTCTTTTGTAGGATGGTTTGGATTTCCACACTTGTAGCATTTCTGAATAAATCCTTGACTTTGATTACTCTGGCCTCCGCTACTAGATGCAGAAGCAATTGGACGATACAATTGTCGAATCTGATTGTTTACGGGTGGGCTATAGTATGGTTTCCTCTGGCTTTGCTTCCCTCTCTGATTCTAGAATTGATTCGTAGATCGAGACGGTCCTCCAACATTTCCTCTGTTATCCCTTCCTTTCTTCATTTGCTCCACCTTTCGGCACATCTCCACCAACTCTTGAAAGTTTTGAATCAACAGTGGTAACAATGATTCCTTGATCTCAAACCTCAGTCCTCCTTCAAACTTCTCGCATTTCAAGCTCCCATCAGGTTGAGCGTGGAAGAAATGGAAATATTTAGCAAGCGATTCAAATTTTGCTGCATATTCCCCAATTGATAGCTCCATCTGTTGCAGACGCAGGAATTCTTGTTCTTTCTCAACTCTGGCACTTAGAGGGAAATACTTGTCCAGGAATGCATTGCGGAATACCTCGCAAGTGATTTCCTGATGATCAGCAACTAGTAGTTGTCTGGTGCCCTTCCACCAGTGCTCAGCATCTCCCAAGAGTAAGAAGGTAGCATAGGGAACTTTGACTCCTTTCGGGCTATGAATCAATTCAAATATTTTCTCAAGGTCTTGTATCCACAAGTCTACTTTATCAGGGTCAGTCTCTCCATGGAATTGTGGTGGATTCTGACGTCTAAAAGATGTCGGACTTCCTTCCGCAGCTTGCTCAGCATGAAGCTGTTCTTGCTGAATTTGAGCAGTCATTGCAGCTGTCTGGAGAGCAATAGCAGCAGCAACATCTGCCATCACTTGTGCCGCATAATCCATTCCACCAGCATCACTGGTTCCATAACTAACCTACAAGATAAAAATCAGTTAATCTGAAACCAGAAAATGAAACGTAAACTATTCTGTTAACACTCATTACTTCTAAAAAGTAATTCAATCAAGTCTTAGTCAGAGATCACATAACATAGACATAACAGACCTATTCCCAAAGATTCCCGAAAGACTCGACCAGCTCTGATACCAAGGGCTACATGTTCTTACTCAAATGCGGAAAATAAAAACATAAAAACTATTTGCTGGTTACTTTCAGAAAATAAATTATTGCTTGTTCTATTTAAAAAAAAAAACCGGGTATATAAATTTTTTTTTTTGACTTATACATAATAACATCACCTGCATATATATCTACATATCCATACATCTACACATCATCAAAAATTTACATCATCAGGACCCTTATAGTTACGGGTCATTGGTCAGAGTTTCTAATACTTGTAATACATACAGTACCAAAAGTCAGAGGGTTAAACAGAGAACCAGAATTACAAAAAGACATGGCTCTCATCAGCCTGATATACAGCTAAAAGAAGGTAACACTACCCCTATAAGACAACAACCTAAGCTGGTCAATCTAGTGGAACCCGTTAGGGAGACCTCCATGATCATCCCTATCTGGAGAAGGATCGGGTGAACCTCCTTCGACATCCACATCAGCGATGGGATCTACAACCTCATCATCTAGAGGATGGTACTCTACCACCCCTCATCATCCTCTACAAGATCCTCTTCAATCGGATCTTCTTCTTCTGGGTCTTCTTCAACTATCACATCATCCTCATCGTCCTCTCCTCCAGCAAGGGCAATGGGTGCATGAAGTTCTGGTACTGGAGATGCATGTGATGATCCCGGTGCAAACTGTAATGGTGGAGGCTGATGATAAGTGTTTCCTGTCTCCACTAGGGTCCTCAAGAGAAGCCATATAGGGGGTAATGGCACTTCAACTGTCTTGATTCTGTGAGTACAAGACATAGTCCCTGCTTCTGCTCCCGTAGTAGTGAGTAAAGACCGGATATGTGCAGCGCTTCGGGCTCCCGGGTTTATAACCCAAGTGCCACCGTCATCTCTATGCTCAAATGCCAGTCCCATGAACCCTGAGTGGGTCAAATGGTTCATCGGGTCCATCTATATACGTGTATAAGCATACCGGAAATGAGAACCAAATAGAAAATAATGCAAAGGTGAGATACCAATATATGAGTTTTATCATAGCAGTCACATACACGACTCACAAGACAACAGCATATGACAACAATACATAATATAATATCATTATTATATCACAAGGATTCATTCCCGATAACAAAATGCATTTTGTAAAACATTTCATGTCACTTCAATATTCACTATCTATTTCATAATTCTCTGGAGATCCTAACTTCCCTTCGTCGAGCATGATAAGATCGTGATATGCCTATAACACAATTGTTTCGCGTTAGGTTGGCCTCTCTTGGGTCCGATCCCCAATTGTTTCTAGGGTATCACATCTCACCTAATTAACACAGAATAGTTCCTGATTGAGTACATTTCGAGCAGGGCAGCCGATTTCCACTACCTGAGATTGTAAGGCCCCAAGTATCCCATGGAGTTCGAACCCGAATGCCCCTAAAGACCCAAAAACAAAAGAATATGTCTTTGATCCGTAACTATTCAGTTTGTCAGTTCACCCTGTATGAAACTCTAGCTTGACACACAACGGCAACATCTGCCTAACTATGCATGTAAAACAACGATTTTTCGTTTTGTTTTTTATTTTTCTCTTCTTTCTTTCGTCGTCGAGGCTTAAAGCTCTTGACTACTTTTGTTCAAGTATTAAATAAACTTTAATACCAACTTTGGAGTTTTCAAACCAAACAAAATGGTTCACAATCTCCTTCTCAATCGAACACAAGCTCGACGTCTCGGAAATCTAGCTTCTTCTCAATCGGAACACTAGCCCGACTTCTCGGCAATCTGAATCCAGCCCGATATCTTGGCAATCCAAATCCAGCCCGAATCTCAGCATCGGAAATCTAGGTCATTTCCTTTCCTCAAAACTCAAAACAGGAACTCTAGCCCATCATTTCGGTAATCTAGGTCCTTTCCACTTTCATTTCCTTCCACTTGGTATTCTTTTTCGTTTAATGAAAACTAAATCGAAAAACACAAATACAAAAGTCTTCTCCACTTTTTGCCATAAATACTCTTTCGTTCTTAGAAATACACTTTCACTAAAACTGTTTCTTTTAGAAATACATTTTCTGAAAATTTAGAAAAACACTGAAATCTTTTTCTCAACTTAGAATCAAATACAAAACTCTTACAAAATTGATTTATCAAAGAGAGAATTTTCTCTAAAACCTTCCATTTTTAAACAACTTTTTGTAAAACCTAAAAGAAAATCTTTATTCTCAAAAGACTTTTCCTTTCAAAAAATCCCTTTAACATTTTCACCAATTTTGACATTTTCCATTTTCTTTCTTTTTCCTAAACTTTGTTCTATCTCCACACTTTCATCATTAGAATTTTCTTATCTCTTTCCAAAGAACCAAAACACCACTTTTTCAATCTTTCTGAGTTAAGGTTATTTTAATGTCTTATTCTTTATTAACAAGCAATGACCAGTGTCATGCCATCAGCCAATCACAGTCAAGCAATACAGTAAGTATAATCCAATACATATATCATCCATTTATATAATCCAACAACAACATGTCCATTTTCAACAAATTTCCAATTATCATCACAACACATTTTTCAATCAACATATTATCAATCAAAACACAGCAAGGTATATGACTAGCAAAAACTTCTCAGGCAAACTCCCTTTACCTCAAAGTGTGAAATATTGTTCTGAAATTGATCGTCCAAGCTACAGTTTCCTCCACACAAATCCAAACAACAAACTATTCCACAAATCCTTCACAAAATAACATAGAACAAGCTAAATTTTGAAGAAATCCTACTAGCTCACCTAAGAATGAAATTCGGTCTCTATAGAGAAAATAGGCTAGGAATTTTTGTTGAATTCAAGCTCTTGGATTTTGATTATCTAGGGACTAGAGAGTTTAAATCAAGCATTAGATATGAAAAATGGAACAAAAATATCTCACCCTCCCTCCTTGTGGGTTTCGGTCAAATAGGGGTTTCATGGGTTAGGGTTTTCATCTCATTCAAACTCTTAAATATATAGAGTTAGAACCTTAGATTGATGATCTAAATGATAATGGTACAAGAATCTCATGCATCAAAATCATGTTTGATTCCATTTTCATGAACAAATCAAAATGGGTTTTCAACCTCAAAGAACATGAAAAAGATGTAGATGGCTATCAAAAAGAATAAATATGATTAAGAATGATGAGATTACCTCAAGTAAGTGAAGAAGAATGAAAAGAGATGATGATCTTGATGAACTTTCCACAAAGATGACACTTAGCTCTTAAGGAATGGTTATGGTGTTTTTGGTGAGGAGGAAGAAAATGAGAGTTCAAGTGTGTTTAGAGGGAGGGGGGAGCCGTGGGTTTAAGGTTATATTAGGAAAGAAAATATTAGTTAAGACATTGTTTGGATCTTCATAGAAAACCATTAATAGGTTTTACTTAATACAAAATCATATCTTTTAAGATGTCATCATGATTTTCAAAAAGTCATGATGTGACAATTTTCACAAGTCCCTTCAATCACTTCCATCATCTCTGCTCCATAGTATCTCTGCACCACAATCAGTTCCGTTGTTTACCCGACTTAAGGTTTTCGCGTGCGTTTCGTTTGATTACTTCGCCCGAATAAAATATAATATTTATTTTTAGAGCGAAAATTTGGAAATGACTCATATGTCTTAGAAGTGGATAAAAATCATTGATATTTCGTTCACTATTCAAAATTAGGTTTTCTGATCAGTAAATTTATACTGTCAGTGAAAACACAGACCGGGTTTCGTTTGAATTTTTAATCCAACATTTTACTAGAACTTTTTACTATCTAAAATAATCTAGATATGATTTTGTTTTAATCAAAATCATTTTCTAGGTTTCAGAAAAAAAATAAAAAAAAAATAAAAAAATCTTTACAGATATTGGAAAGTATTAAAAGTCGAGATATTACAGATTTACTAAACTTCAAAGGGTAAGTCATCTCCCTTAGTTTTTTTTTAATTATTATTTTTTTTACATTATTTTACTATGATATTAACATACCTTGTCTTAATAATAGTTAAATGAATATTTCGATTATTTATATAAAAAAAAATATTTCGGTTGAATGAACAAATGCAAGTAGCGGATTATATTTTTTTTAATGAAGTACAGTAGAGTAATGTGAACAGTAAATGGATAGATTCCAGCTGTAAATTAATTACCCACTGCCAAAGCTTTCTAAGCTTTCTTCTTTCATAAGTTTGTGCTTTTTGTTAATGCATTCCAGCTGTAAATTAATCACCGACCGCCAAAGCTTTCTTAGCTTTCTTCTCTCATAAGTTTGTGCTTTCTTAATGGATAAGAGTTGCTTCTTATTTTATTATATTTGTAAGCTTATATATAAGACATATGCTGTAAGGTGGTTTAGTGTGTGTTTCATTGAATTGAATCCAATTCAAATCCAATTGTTTCCATTTTTTCTTATAACAATATAATCCCAGAGTTTTCTATATATAATAACTCCACAATCCATCAATTCATTCTCATTCTCATACGAATAAAATCAAAGAAAGGTCGTTTCATAGAGTCATCGTAATGGACAGCGATAAGAGCAAAAACAAAGGCAAGACCAAGATGGAAGCTAGCGATGGAGGAGTACTAGGAAATGTGTCGTTTGAGACTGTTGCTATTGGTGCAGGTGTAGCCTTGGCAGCTGTTGCTATTATCGGTGCATTTGCTCTGCTTGGTGCTGATTCAGGAAGAAAGGCAATTATCGGGGCATTGGCTCTATTTGGTGCTGATTCAGGAAGGAAGACAATGAAGGCTCCGGGAAGAAATGATCGCATTTTCAGAGATGTTTTTGAAAGTGACCCAGCAAAATACTTCCGTGACTTGCGCAAATAGACTAATGGAGATATGCAAGCTCGGTGGAATTAATTAATGGAGTAAATGGCTTTCATTTAATTTAGCTTTGTGTTGTGTGATGCTGCTGGTTAAGTTGTAATATTTTGCTTTGGGCTCTCTTATAAGCTTTGGCCTTTTTAGCTTTGTGTCTTTTGATGTGACGGTTGTTTCGTTGATATAAATTCCTCGTTTGAATTTTATGCTTGTGTTTTTTAATTAACATGAACATCTTGTTTTGAGGATCTTTCGGTGTCAGTTTGATTTGTGTTTAAGTAATATATAAACTCTAGATTAGAGTGTGTATGGGAAAGTTGAAAAATAAAAAATTATGTTGATAATAGATTAATCGGTTATAATCAAATTTTGTTTTTATTTGTTGAAAAATGATTTTAAAATAATCTTTTTTTTTGTGGTGTAAAAAAAATCATTTTACATAACAAATTACAAAAAATGATATAATGTTATTTGTTTATATTAATAATATTTAATTTTTTTTAAAATTAGAACTTGTTTATTTTAATTTTTTTTCTCATAAAAAATTGAATCAAATTTATAACATTTTTTTTTATGACTGTTATATATTATTTTTAGAATAGTTAAATAAAAGCAATATATATTCTAAGTTAAAGTATTTTTTTGGTCCCTGTATGTGATATTGATTTTCAATTTGGTCCTTATACGTAAAAAGTTATCAATTTTGTATCTATACGTGACACTGGTTTTCAATTTGGTCATCACCGCTAATTGGTCTCTATATATGAGGGACCAAATTGTAAATTATTATCACATATATGGACCAAATTGAAAATAATTGTCACACGTAGGGACCGATTTCAATTTTTTTTGTTGAATTGGTCCTTACATTTGACAATAATTTATAATTTGGTCCTCTTATATAGGTACTAATTAGCGGTGAGGACTAAATTGAAAATCAGTGTCACGTTATAGGGACCAAATTGATAACTTTTTACGTATAAGGACCAAATTGAAAATCAATGTCACGTATAGGGACCAAAAGATTACTTTAACCTATATTTTAATTGAACAATATTTTTTTTTTTTTTGATTTGATAAAATTCTAATTGAACAATATAGAGGATTTTAACATAAAAAAAATATATTATGCACTTTGTCATTGGTCATAAAACAATATATTCAGAACATTTTAAGATTACAAAAAATATATATTCATGGAGGAGGGATCATTTTACACCATAAAAAATGTTACACCTCTTACATCAAGTATTATTCGTTGATCATATTTAATCCGACGGCTCTAACCTTTTTATAGTTAGTATCCCACGTGCCTCTACTCACTCCATCTTTGCTTTTCCTCTCTTACCCATTGTGCGCCTCTCTCTCTCTTTCCAATTTGCTTCCCCCCTCTTAAGCTTACAGAGAAAGTTAGAGGTTTTTCACTATTTTTGGGATTTATTTTCTTTATTTTTTAGAAAAAATTCAAATATTGAAACTAATCATTCAGAATCTAAAAACCCAAAAAATAAGCAACCAAACAAGATAAAGAATTAGATGTTGATAATCAGACGATGACGCAAAAGCAAAAATACGTAAAGAAAAAAAAAAAGAGAAGTGGAATAACCACAGACGTGATTTGGCGAGTTTGAAGGAATTAATAGATTTGTGGAATAATTGAAAAGGACAATAACAATGAGGTTCTTCCGTTGAATTCTCTATTCAATTCAATTCTCAGAAAAGAGGAGAGAGGAGAAATGTTCATAGAAAGAAAAACAATTTCCGGGATTGAGAAAGTGGGGGTCACGTGCCTATTTAAGTGAATGTATCTGTACCGTTGGATTTATATGATATGAATGGTTGAGATGGGGTGTACGAGGTGTAATATTTTTGAAGTGTAAAATGAATCCTCCTCATATTCATTTGAATAAATAGAGGAAGCAGTGCTTGGTTGTTGGTATTTGAGAGTTGAGACCATCATCATGTGGGTAACAGGGATTTGGTTTGTCTCTAGCAATATTGCCTCCAGCATCTCTCCAGCAGCAGATCTTAACCATTCATTTTGATCCAATGGTCCAAAAAAATCAAAGATTTTAAAACATTAAAAATTCAAAACAAACTCAAAGAAAAAAGTTAGAGTAAGGCCCAAAGTGGTCCCTCAAATTTTTCGAGTAGGCCAGTTTGGTACCTAAAAAATATAAAATGATAATTTGGTCCCGAAATTTTAAAATGGGGGACAATCTGGTCCTTACGGAGGGATCGAATTGTCCCCCGTGGGGATCAAATTGTCCTTTTTTTTTAGAGACCAAACTACGTTACTCGAAAAATTTGAGGGACCACTTTTGAACTTTACTCGTAAAGTTATTTCATTTGGTTCATGTTCTCCTCGGTTTTCACCACCGCAACCCCCATTCGTCACCGCCATCCTGTTGCTGTGGAGGGTAAGTTGTCGCCATTCACGGCCAAATACCATCGCCATGTCACTCACACACACACACACACTCTCTCTCCCCCCTCCCTAGTTGTCACTTGTCTCTTTCCCTACTCCGCCACCTCTTCATTGACTAACGCTGCTGCCTGCGCTGTGCCATTCACGGAAGCACAACACCCAATTGAAAGACCACCTTGTTCAGTGCTGCAACCAGAAACCAATCTTGTATAGCAAGACCATTAAAAGATATACAAGACCACCTTGCATAAAAGAGAGTGGAAAGAGAGGAGGAGGAGGAGTGAACCGAAATAGATAGTGAGAACGGCGATGTCAGGCAGCGAACAACACTACTACGGCGTGCTCGCCGTGAATGACGGTGCAGCAGCAGAGGGTTATGTTGCAGCGATGATGGCGTGAGGGAGAAGGGAGAAGGGCAGAGTCTAGCCGTGAACGACGGACGACGGCGGATTAGCAGTAGCTAGCTTGGTGGGGTGAGACTTGAGAGGGAGGGATCTACAATGCCCTCAGAGAAAAGTGGTTTTTTTTTTTTGGATTTTGATTTTTTTTTAATGTTTTAAAATATTGATGTTTTGGGGACCATTGGATCTAAATAAAGGGTTCAGATCTGCTGCTGGAGACAATGTTTTGTCATTCTAGCATAATCAAAATAAATTAATCTACCAGTCCTTACTAATTGATGATAGCATAATAGTTTTTTTTTTTTTTTTGAAAAATAAGATTTTTAAAAATTAAGCTTGACACTTAAACATAACTGATTTTTAGTAAAAATGAAGAAAAAAAGTTGAAAGTGGAATAATCCATCTTTCTCAAAGAAACACTTAACGTTAACAAAATAATATCTTAAAACTTTTTAGTGAGTCCGGAAAAAAAAAACAAGAAAACTTTTTATTGAGTTATATTCACACAATATTGTAACGAGTAAATGTCCAAATTGGTTCCTGAAAAAAACACGGTGACATTTTTGTTCCGGAGAAATGAAAATATCAATTTGATCCCCTAAGAATGTAAAATACAGGCCAAATTAGTCCCTGATAGGAACTAAAATATCTCTGAAAATTATCCTAAAAAAGACTATTTTGACCTATATTTTATATTATTGAGTATCAAATTGATATTTTTTATTTTTCAGGGACCAAAATATCGCCATATCTTTTTGTTAGGGTCCAATTTGGAACTTCACTCTGTTGCAACCGAAATATTTGTCCCATTTGGCCAGTAATGCATATAATGACGATTGACCAATACTGTCAAAACTTCAATATTCTCGAAAGAATGAATTTTGCCAGGTTAGTCTGAAACAAGAGAGGCATTAATAAAGTTAAATTAACTTTTTTTTAGAAAAAAATTGTTTTAAAGGTTAATGTTACGATGGTTTTAGACCAATATTGTCAAAACATATTTTTTTTTTTAAGTTGGGTTTTGAAGGGAAAAGGGATGAAAGGAGAGATTTATTGATGTATGATGTCGACCCTTACTTAGGAGCTGACAAGGTTGTAAGGGTTCATCAACGGTCAAATACAATACTTAATTAACACGAACCCAACATGATGTACTGAGTTTGATCAAATACAACCTTGCCCAACTTTTGAAAATCTGTCACAATTAAATTATATAATATATGAATGTTTACCAAAAAAAAAAAAAATCATATATGAATGATTAATAGTTAATTATTGATTATGTGATCAATTAAAAAAAATCACATGATTAACTTTATATTATACTACCTCTGAACTCAATTATAAGCAAAAAAATACATATATTTGGTAGACTAACATATAAGCAAAATTCAATCAAGTCAACTCTTTTTTTATTTTTTTATTTTTTTTGGTGAAAGAAAAGGGGACCTAAGCCCCAACAACAAAGTAACTAAAACCCACGAGGGAAGAAGCTGGAGGCAGCATCCCCCAAAATAATCAAATACAAGAAATCAGGGCAAAAATCAAAAATTATACTGTTGCCATCGAAAGAAAGACCATGGTTTGCCATAGCATCTGCAGCTTGATTAGCCTCCCGAAGAGTATGAGACCAAGCGAACTGCCCTCCAAGCTGAGAGAAGTTCATAATGTTCCGGACCAGAGAACAAAACGGATGAGCAATATCACAACCTTTCCTTAACAAATTAATTGTCACTTTGGAGTCAGATTCCTCAATGAGACTTTTAAAGCCCCTGTCCCAGGCCACTTTGATGCCAAAATAAATAGCCCAAAGCTCAGCAAAAACCACCGAGCAATTCCCTACATCCTTAGCAAAAGCAAAGATAACTTCTCCGAGGAAATTATGAAGGACTCCCCCACAAGCAGCTTTTCCATCACTAAGCCTTGCACCGTCACAGTTAAGCTTGAAGACACCTTCCAGGGGAGATTTTCAAGCAACTGGGGGGTGGCCAAAGGTGTTTGCTTGTTTCCCAAATAGTGAAACATTCACAACAAGACTTCTGGAAATATCACGCACACTACTTAGAACCCTTTGAGAAGTCAATAGGGGATTAGGGCTAACCTGAGCAAAGACTACATCATTTCTTTGATGCCACAACAACACGAGAGTAGCACCAAAAATGGTCGCCCATTGATTGTTATTTATCTGATCACAAGATTTCAAGTTATCCATCAGCCAAGCCTTCAAGTCCAAGTTGAAAAAATTAGGCGGTGTAGTGCCATGGGAGACATGATCCCAAAACTGCCCGAGCATAGACGCAATCCCTCATGGCATGCAATGTATTCTCAGTAGCAGAGTTACAAAATGGGCACATGCTATTAGGGGACAAACCTCTTCGATTTCTCAATCATTTGTGACCAGAGCTTCTTTAGCCACTTTCCAAAGATGAAACCTAATCCTTTCTGGTCCCTTCCAACGCCACAACCTCATCAAAAATCCCTTCCACAAAACCAGCAGGGTTAGTCGCAGCCCTATACGTAGACGCCACCGATAAAGATCCATCAGGGCTCCCTTTCCAAGCCACAGTATCATCAGAATTGGAGGAAGGAATGATAGTCCTGATCTTGTTACAAACATCAGTAGGCAACCAATAACTCAATTTAGCCATATCCCATGTACCATGTTGGTTCAAGAACTCTCTAACCTTAACATGCTTCATATTATCTTCAACAACGTGCATGGCTTTGTCTAAAAGCCTCCCCTCATTGGGCACCCAGTCATCCATCCAAAAACCAATTTGATTCCCATCACCAACACGCCAGGAGGTATTACTTTCAATCCAGATCCCACAATTTACATACATCCCTCCAAAAGTTGGAACCCTGCCTATTCTTGTCAGGTTGCACTCTACCATTTTGGCCACATCTGTACTTGGATCGAATCACTTTCTATCCAGAGGCATTTTCTTCGAGAGTTCAACCTCCAACCAGCTTTCAAGAGAAAAGCTCTATTCATCGCACGGGAAGACTTGAGTCCTAAGCCCCCCATGTCCTTCAGAGCACATAACTCAGTCTGGGACACAGTATGAAGGTTTCTGTGATGCTCATTATCACCCCACACAAAAGCTCTACACTTTTGATCAATCTCATCACAGACTCGAAGAGGAAGAGCCACCGTTTGCATGACATAGCTCGGGATGGCTTGAAGAACGGATTTAACCAGGGTCACTCTTCCTGCCATAGATAGCATCTTTGCCTTCCAACTACTCAGTCTCTGATTCACTTTATCCAACAAGAACTGGAACGTACTATAGGAAGCCCTTTTATGTAAAATCGGGATACCCAAATACTTCCCCAAATCCTTAGTTCTTCTAAAGCCGAACCTATTGTTGATGTCTTCCCTCACATTCCAGCTAACATTATTAGAGAAAAAGTCAACTCTATTTAATGCATCATATACTGTTTCTACATCAAGGACATTTATGATTACATGTCATTTGCAAAGAAAACAACATGAGTAATAAAAAGAACATAACTGTAACATTATGGTACATCTGGAACCACAACATCAAAAATGATGGCTCTCAATAGCCAAGATACAGACTATCAAAAAGTACCACTACCACAAAAAAAAACCTATAGCTAGCCACTCTAAAGAAAGCCATTGGGGATACCGCCGTGATCATCCCCACCTGCAGGAGGTGTATCCAGAGAGGACACATCCACTCCCGCTCCAACATCCAGAACTACTCTGTCATCCAGAGGATGATACTTTGGTGCCTCTTCCTCATCCTCTGCAGGATCCTCCTCGATCCCTTCGTCGACCTGAGGCACAAGAACAATCGGCGATGGACGTGTGACCGGTACTGCTCTAGGCAGCTATGAAATAGGTGGAAGATGATGCATCAAATCTCCCTGTGCAACCATAGTTCCCAACAGTAGCCACATGGGTGGTAGTGGAACCTCGATTGTCTTGAAAGTGTGTGTGTGGGTCTTCGGTCCGGCCTCATGTATGCCCCGCGTCACACACACACCGTGTAACAGTCTGATTTTAATTATGCTGTTTAACCGGGTAAAAAAATAATTATTTATATTTTAATCTGAGAGCTATAAAATGTTTTTAAATGATTGTGGTGTGGGTTGTTCATGAAAAATTATCTGTTTTCTTTAATTAGTGTTTATCCTCTAAGTTATAAATTGTTGGGATTAAATTATATTGGGTAAAATGTTTAAGAAATTCTGTTGGCAGTTTGAGTTTGATAGCGTAGAAGAATTTCATGCGGTGCAAGTCTTTGATACCTTAGGTACTGATTATGTCTCTTTCACTTAAAGGACTAAGGAATGTTGGGATGTGGATTATTTGGATTAAAATTGTGGGAGCATTTTGGAGAATTGAAAGTTTAGAATTTCTTATGAGATTGAATGGCTATAAGTGAGTATTATATATTCATTATGATGAGGCAATAAGGTGGAAAGTAGGAATCATAGGATTCAAAGAGGTTAGGTTCATACAATTGTGGAGAATAATTTTCTATGGATATAGGATTTATTAAGAGGAATTAAAGTATATTTATTAAATGAGTAGTTAAGTTTGAATATATTGTAGGGTACCTATAATGCTCAAATTTGTGATGCTATATGACGTATGATAAATGTTGAGTGTCAATTTGATGTTAAAGACACCACTTAGATAATATTATATATGACCTTAAGCAATAGTTGACGATTGATGGAGATATGATATAGCGTTGATTATTTATGATCTCAAATTCGATTTTTTTTTTAAGAACATTAAGCTGCTAAGTTCAATTGCATAAATTCTATGGTGAGATATATTAGTTTTCAAGGAGTTGTGGACATATGAGAGATTAGGGAAATAAGTTATTTGATTTTAATTGTTGATGTTGATTAATTTTGAACCAATTGAAAGTGAGTATAGAATCGTATCCCAACTATGTTAAATTCGGGATATAAAATTCCGATGTTTCTAGTGCTTTTGAGTGCTTAAAGGTTTAAAGAAGGATGTTCATAAATATGGCATATAAGTGCAGATGATTTTAGTGTAATGGCTTAGAATTTTATTTTGAGGAAATTCTTAGTATAGTTGTTCGCTCCTAATTGTTGATTTATCCGTGTAATTAGGATCTTCATTGATATTGTGGTTGAACAATTTTATTTCTGATTTAGTTGCTAACTTTAACTCGTTGATTTTGGTGTAAGGATTGAATCCGAAAATCTTACCCATTTCTTGAATTTCCGGACGTTAAGCGTCAATTCGATTTCGTTATAATTAGGCTCTAAGTGTAAGCCTATCAGTATAATCGTTAAGTCGCATATGGACTTTTGTAACGTGCATTTGTTTCCGAACTTAGATTCGGAATGTGTTGGAATGTCATTATCAGTTGGTATCAATTTCTTAATTATTGAATTTATGAATTCAATCTTAAGGTTTATCCTTATTTATATTTTGTTATCTTGGGCTCGAAGTTAATATGATAAATGGTATTTAAGAATGAAATGAATAGACCAAATATTGGGAAGTTAAAGACTTTCAAAATCTTGTCTTTTGATGATTTTATTCTTGGATTTGTCGTTAATCTTAACTTTCCAATGTTATTCTTAAACATTATTATATACTTCACTTTAGCTTAAGTATGCTCAAATGAATTTAAAGTGTCAAATGAATTTAGAGTCGGGAACAATGATTTGGGTTAATGGTCTATTCGAGCCCAATTCTAAACAATAACTCTTTTTAAATTCATACCAGCGCTTTGGAACTTTTAGTTCCTGCTTTATTTGTCTTCTGACAATATTCCAACCTAATCATAGTTGTTGTCGTTCTGGAGGCATAAACACCTACTTATAGGATATTAGCGACTGAGTAGGGGCCACGGAGACCTCGTGGATAGTCAGGTGTGGATCCTGTCAATGGTTTAGTGTACAGCTGCACTGCGCCGTGGAGACCTGGACAGCAGGGCTATCTTGACACTCCACTGAACTAAATACTATTCAGATGTTAAGTACTCTCGTGTGAAAGTACCGAGGAGATGGCTGTTAGTGTACTCCGATTGTGGGCTTGTGCACCAAGTTGTTTACGCATATTACCTGAATGCTATCTAGACAGAAAATTATGACAAACAATAGTCTCCATGGAGCAGAGTTAGGTCTAGTCCTAAGCATGCATTCGAGTCTCAATTTTTTCTGAAACTATATATGTATTTTATAAATATATCCCTTGATATATATGTGTAAATATATCCACTTGTATGCTTGTTTGTTTACCTGCATGCCCATATCTACATTGTTAGCCTATTGTAGAATCTTACCTCCTCTGTTTGTATTTTCTTTTCTTCTCTGTTCCTTGTTGGCAATGATTAGTTTCATACGAGGAGCAATAAAGAGACGACGAAGAGTAAGAAAATGCCCAGAAGGAGACAGAAGAGAATTATGAAGACGTCAGAGCTTCGTTGTCGTGTGTGATATGTGGTTGATATATGTTTAGAGTGATTTGTGTCTAAAGTATTTTGAAAATGTTATTATATTTATTTTTAGTATTATTGAGAAAATTCATTAGTCTACTTAGTTTTCGAAAATTTAAATTATGTAATTATTCACATACTTATACTTATGAAAATTTATTTGGGATGATTGTATTTAACTATTTTAAGTTTCTAGTTCATGTTTGGAACTTTAAATTTTCTTCTCCTGGCAATTGATGTAAGACCAGTGATTTATTTTATTTGAGGAAGTTTTAAATTTATCAAATGCTTATCAGGTGTTGTTTCGACGTCATACAAAGTTCCAAATTTCAAAGAGGTTATTTCGAAAAAATATCCTTGAAAATCCTCATTTTATAAAGTTCATCTACTTTAAATAAAACATGGTGTTACACACAAGGTCCAGTGGTGTATCCATAATACACCCACTTTGTTCATACAATTGCTAATGCGCCTAACGTGGTGTCAGTTCTAGTGGATGGCCACCATCATGGAAATAGCTCCAACATTTCAAACAAGGCAATCTAAACATTATACAAAGGCAAACCACACTAATTCCCTTCCTGTGTGTTTCGCATCTTCCACCTTCCTCTTGTTTCACATAAAGTCTCCGGATTTGTTTTTTCCGGTTGGCGTCCGAATATTGTTTCCGGAGGGTCTTTTTTGGAATCCGGATTTTTACTTTCGGACATGCTCCGGAATCAAATTTCCGGACAGTGTTGGCGAAATCTAACAATGGTAGAATTGTTGTATGTGTTAAGTCTCTAAATGTCTGTGTGCATTTCCCTAAGTTTTGATGAAAGCTAAGCATTGGATAATGATTTTATTAACCCACTTTGTGGTTGCTAACCTGTCTACTTAGTGCACAGATCATAATAGTAAGACTCACCTGTCTGTCCACATGTATGACAACCTGTCTGGATAAGCAAAAGTCAACCTGTCTACTGACTAGGATTGTTGACTTTCTGCAATTGAGTTTTCAACCTGTCTCTGCTATTTTCTCCTACTCATCTAAGGTTCTTCGATGGGAACTCGAGTACAAAAAGCTTTTGGAAGCTGTCCCCTCATACAGAAGACTTTGAATCTCTCTCTCACGCTTATCAAGAAATTCAGAAGGTCATTCTCACAAGCAACCTAGGAAGTTAGAGATAACATCCAGTTAAAGAATGTTTCCAACATGCTTTATTCCCTAGTACTCTCGGTTATTACACGAAAAGGGAAATATACTCTACAAAGTACAAAAGCATTCTGCACAACTCTGATTTGGCTATTGCACGAAGCATAAAGCCATGATCCTTCATGTTAGAGTACAACCAACGTTCCTACTGTATTAATGGCTGCCCAGAACGACTCTATTGCATTTAATGAAGCTCTGCTTGAAGCCATCGTCGGAAGGAATGTCTTTAACGAATCTTAAATGCTTGAAGGCTATAAATACAAAAGTCATTGAAGATGAACATCATCAGAGATATAAAAGCATTAAAGAGCCATTACTCTATTCATTTAATTCTTCATTCTTTCAATCTGTATTCTTCAATCAGTTGAAGTTATTACGCAGTCTTTCCTAAAGTCTACATTTAATTCACTCTCTGAGTGTTAGTGAAAGAACTGTCTGTCTGATTGTATTTATTACAAACAAACTTCTCAAAACAAACCTGTGTGAGCCTGAAGAGGCTAAGTGAGCAAAGAATACTTTTGTTGGAAACTGAAGAGGCTAGGTGTAACACCCTGTTTTTCATAAAATGTTTTTCTAAATTTAGTTTTACTAATTTAAAAATATTGGTTAAGGGCTAAGTGGGATTTTAGCCTAAAAGTCCCTTTCTGGTACATGAGCATGCTCGTGCTCATCAGCCAGCAAGCCCGTGCTTAAAGTCAGAAGCATGTCTCTGATTTTAAGTTGAGCACGACCGTGCTCAATAGTGAGCACGCCCGTGCTCAATGCGTGGACCGTGTCTCGCTGACGCTAAGTGAAGCACGACCGTGCTTAAGGATAGGCACGACCGTGCTCAGGTCCGAACGTTATATACGTAAACAGAATCGAGGGTTTGGCAGATAACCCTATTTTTGGTGTATTGCAGCAGCCATTGTGCGGCCAGAACTAGCATTCCTCCTTTTCCCTTCCTCTTGATCAGTTTTGGGAGCCGTGGGAGATCGCTAGTTTAACTGTGTCAGTGGACAGAGGTAAGGTTCTTTCCCCTTCCTTAGTTTCCTTTCATTATTGTGAATAGGGAACTAATCCTTGGGTTGTTTTGCGGATCCAAGGTTCGTGTTGGTGTGAGTCGCCGTAAGAGGAGGAACCGGTTCGTTCGTTGGGACGTGTTAGAGCTACCTTCAATCCAGGTATGGGGAGAAGTGGGATTGTATTCATTAGGCAGTGGGTAGTGTAAGGTAACGGGGTTCCCTATGACCCCGGTGTTTTTATATGTATGTTTGTTGTAATATGGCATTTAATCTATGATAATATGTTTCTGGTTATTGTAGTGTTATATGTCTATGAACATGTTGGTTGTTTAATGAGTATGATGATATGTTGAGGATTGTTATTAATCTGATGATTGGTTGATTGATGTTGTGGCTATGATTATTAGTATGTTGATGAAACTGTTAAATTGAATAATTAGGTTTAATAAACCTGTTAAGTTAGGTTTTAATCCCTAATGGTTTGGTTGAACTTGGTTTCTGTCCCTACCCAGAACAATGCAGTCGTGCATTGAGCACGACCTTGCTGAACAGGGAGCACGACCGTGCTCCCACTTAAATTCTGGAAAATGGACGCGCTGCTCAGCACGGCCAAGCTGGTCAAATAGCACGATCGTGCTGCTGAGCACGACCGTGCTGAGTATGAAGCACGACCGTGCTTCACTTAAAAGGGAAGCACGCCCTCACGTGTCCAAGCACGACCGTGCTAGGGTCTAAGCACGACCGTGCTAAACCCCCTGGACAGTAATGGAATTAAAGGACTTAAGGGGTTTTAAACCCCATTCCCCTATGATGATAAGATGAGATAAAGATTAGACAACCTGGTTATTAATTATATAAGATAATTAAGATAACAAGATGTTAAGTCGGTATCCGTTGGGTTACCGCATGTTGCTAAGTTAAGTCTTGGGTGCTTATTGACCCAAGCACGTTGAGTTGAACCTTGGTGCTTATTGGCCAAGGGAGCCTTGACCCCACGGTTTGGGTCTAAGGTTACGTTGAGTTTGATGTTGAAAGTCTTGGGAGCTTCATGGCCCAAGCAAGGAGGTGGTTGAGATTGTTTGTTGTTGTGCCATTTGCATAAAGCATTGGAGTAGTTGATGGAGAAGGTTCGACAAAGGGGAGATCGCCCGAGATTACGGTGATCTGGCCATCCACGGTAGGTCACCCAAGGTTTGGTGACCGAGGCCCCCCGTGATGAGGCATCCACGGTTTGATGCGTTGGCTATCCATGGGGTTCACCCAAGGTTTGGTGAACTGCCGGTGTTGGTGCTTGTATGGCCAATACGGATATGTAACTCCAAAGTCGGTCATCCTGAGTTAGTTTGGATCCACATGCATAGTTGGAGTAGCGGAGTAGTTGATGCATTGCATGGCATAACATACTTGGTTGTTATGATACTGTTGGATGTTGATGTATGCTTATGTGTATGTTTACCTTGCGTACTAATTCCCCTGTCGTTTATATGATTACATGAATCTTACTCCTTGTATTGTTTGTGTTTGGCCTGATTGGCATTTGCAGAGGATGATGAGCAGCCCGGAGAGGAGTGACTCTGAGGAACCGCCACTCATTGTAGGGTTGTTTTAAGTTTAGATAGTTTGTTTCCAGTTGTATTCCGAGGATTTATTTCCGGAACGGTTATACCAGCTCTGAATTGTGACATCGGGGTTGGGTTATTTATTTGATGATGTTTTTATTTGATTAAACTTATTTTTATTTTCCGCGTTGTAAACGAGTTCATGTGGGAATTTTCTACCCATGGACAACTGTTTTATTTAATTCAGTTAAATGCATGTTTTTCTTTTTAATTGTTTATATTTAAATGCCTTTTAACATGCGGGGTAGAAGGGTGTCACATTTAGTGGTATCAGAGCAGTTCGACCTTGTTCGGACGTGGTATGAGTCTGTTGTGAGTCTGTTGTGTGACTCTTTGTGAATTGTCTATACTTGTATAGATAATGATGTTTTAAGTTAGTTGCCTGTAGCTTTTACTCGCTTAAGTTTCTGTATTGAGAGTTGTGTTGGACTTGTACAGGAACTAATGGCCGGTAGAGGACGCAACGATCAAGCGATTGCTGACGCATTGGCATTTCTAGCCAATGCTATTGGTCAGGTTAACCCTAACAATGGTGGGCCAGCTGAGTTCCAGGGACTGGATAAGTTCCAGAGGAACAACCCTCCATCGTTCAAGGGCACGTACGATCCGGAAGGAGCTTTGTTGTGGCTGAGAGAGACAGAGAAGATCTTCCGAGCCATGGATTACAACGATCAGCAGAAGCTCATCTTTGCTACCTTCATGCTGACCGAGGAGGCAGAGCACTGGTGGGATAACTGCAGGCAGAGGATGCAGGCTGAGGGCACAGCGGTTACATGGGCTGTGTTCAGGCAGAGATTCTTGGAGAAGTACTTTCCAGCGGATATCAAGGACAAGAAGGAGATGGAATTCTTATCCTTGAGACAGGGGTCGCTGTCAGTCGGTGACTATGCGGCCAAGTTTGAGGAGCTGGCCAGGTACTACACTCCTTACCAGCATGAGACGGATGACTGTTCGAAGTGTGTCAAGTTTGAGGCTGGACTCCGACCTGAGATCAAGCAGGCCATCAGCTACTAGGAGATCAGAGTTTTCCCTATTCTGGTCAACAAGTGCAGGATTTATGAGGATGCCAGCCAGTTCAGAGTCACCAGTTCCAGAGGGTCAGATAGCCAGAGTGGCAAGAGGACCGATCAGAGGGAAAAGGGTAAGCAGAGGTATGCTCCGACCGGCAGAGATTTCAAGCAGAGTGGTAAGAAGCCACAGTTTCAGCAGGATGGGTTTAGAGGCGGGTTCTCTAACGTCTCTAGGCCCATGAGGTGTGGCAAGTGTGGTGCTACAGATCACTACTCATCTCAGTGCAAGGAGACGCAGGTTATCTGCTTCAGGTCTGGCAAGCCAGGACACATCAGCCGAGAGTGTGAAGGAGCCAAGACCGAGCCTCCCAGCGCCGGCAAGAATCAGAAGTCTTAGGCCAACCAACTGAAGACCACTGGAAGAGTCTTTACTCTTAGTGGAGCTGAAGCCTCCGAGTCTGATGACTTGATTCAAGGTACATGTTTTATCGACGGAACTCAATTAACTGTGTTGTATGATTCGGGTGCTACTCACTCATTTATATCGCATGATAGGGTCAAGAGTCTTGATTTGCCTGTTACTTTCCTTGAGTATGATTTGTTGGTTTCTACACCTACAAATAAACCTGTTTCTACTTCTTATGCATGCAAGAACTGTCATATAGTTATAAATGATAGGACATTCATTGCTGATCTTGTATGCTTGCCTTTGAAAGACCTGGATATTATTCTGGGTATGGACTGGTTATCTTCCAACCATGTCCTCTTGAATTGTTTTGACAAAACCTTGATTTTTGGAACTCCAAAGGAGTCTAAGAATCCGGACCTTCTCTCTGCCAGCCAAGTTCAAGCTTCGATGAAAGACGAAGCCCAAGTATACATGATGTTAGCTTCCCTGGAAGTAGAGAGCAGCCCTCCTGATGTCGCCAGCTTGCCTGTTGTGCGAGAATTTCTTGAAGTGTTTCCGGGGGATGTTTATAACTTACCCCCAGAGAGAGATGTTGAGTTTACCATAGATTTAGTGCCTGGCACCGGGCCAATCTCCATAGCACCTTATAGAATGTCTCCTCTAGAGCTAGCTAAGTTGAAGGACCAGTTGGAGGACCTGATGAAAAAGAAGTTCATTAGGCCGAGTGTGTCTCCGTGGGGAGCACCCATGTTGTTGGTGAAGAAGAAGGATGGTAGTATGAGGTTGTGTGTCGACTTTCGACAGCTCAACAAGGTGACCATAAAGAATCGGTATCCCCTCCCTAGGATTGATGATCTTATGGACCAGTTGATGGGCACTTGCGTCTTTTCAAAGATAGATTTGAGGTCAGGGTACCATCAGATTCGGGTTAAGTCTGAGGACATCCCGAAGACAGCGTTTAGGACGCGATATGGTCACTATGAGTACTTGGTTATGCCCTTCGGTGTGACCAATGCTCCTGCGATCTTCATGGACTACATGAACAAGACCTTTCACCCTTACTTGGATAAGTTTGTGGTAGTGTTCATAGATGACATCTTAGTGTACTCCAAGAAAAAAGAGGAACATGAGAAACACCTGAGGTTTGTCTTGCAGACCCTTAAGGAAAAGCAGTTGTATGCTAAGTTTTGAGTGTGCACCCAGGTGCCACTAAGATGTATCAAGACCTTAAGAGGATGTTTTGGTGGCCTAGGATGAAAAAGGATGTAGCTGAGTTTGTGTATGCGTGCCTAGTTTGTCAGAAGGCTAAGATAGAGCATCAAAGGCCTTCGGGTAAGTTGCAACCTTTGAATATCCCAGAATGGAAATGGGATAGCATCTCTATGGATTTTGTGTCTGGACTCCCTAGGACTCCAGCTGGTTTTGAGGCTATATGGGTTGTTGTGGATAGACTGACTAAGTCTGCCCATTTCATTCCGATGAATATGGAGTATCCATTGGAGAAGTTAGCTAAGTTGTACATCAAGGACATAGTTAGACTTCATGGTGTACCCTCCAGCATAGTTTCAGATAGAGACCCGAGGTTTACCTCTAGATTTTGGAATAGTTTGCAAGAGGTTTTAGGGACAAAGTTTAGGCTTAGTTCAGCTTACCACCCACAGACTGATGGGCAGCCTGAGCGGACCATCCAGTCCTTAGAGGACTTGTTGAGGGCTTGTGTGTTAGAACAGTCAGGAAGTTGGGACAAGTTTTTGCCCCTGATAGAGTTCACCTATAACAACAGCTTCCATTCCAGTATTGGGATGGCACCTTATGAAGCTCTGTATGGGAGGAGATGTAGGACACCCTTGTGTTGGAGTGAACCTAGTGATAGTGTGGTGCTAGGGCCAGAGATAGTCCAGGAAACAACAGAAAAGATCAGGTTAGTTCAGGAAAAGATGAGAGTTGCACAGAGTAGGCAGAAGAGCTACCATGATAAAAGGAGGAAGGCACTCGAATTCCAGGAAGGCGATCATGTATTCTTGAGAGTTACCCCAACGACTGGGGTTGGTAGAGTGATGAAGGCGAGGAAACTTACTCCGAGGTTCATTGGTCCTTACCAAATCCTTAAAAGAGTCGGCGAAGTCGCCTACCAAATAGCCTTACCACCGTTCTTGTCAAACCTCCACAATGTTTTTCATGTGTCTCAACTCAGGAAGTACATTCATGACCCTAGTCACGTGATAGTTCCCGATACAATACAGTTAAAAGAGAACTTGACATTCAAGGTGTTACCCCTTCGAGTCGAGAATAGGAGGGTGAAGCAGCTAAGAGGCAAGGAGATTCCCTTGGTTAAAGTAGTTTGGAGCGGGGCAACTGAGGAAAGCGCAACCTGGGAGCTCGAGAGTCAGATGATGGAGGCGCATCCGCATCTTTTCGTTTGAGGTACGTAGAAATTTCGAGGACGAAATTTTTATAAGGGGGGTGGAATTGTAACACCTTGTTTTTCATAAAATGTTTTTCTAAAGTTAGTTTTACTAATTTAAAAATATTGGTTAAGGGCTAAGTGAGATTTTAGCCTAAAAGTCCCTTTCTGGTACATGAGCACGGTCGTGCTCATCAGCCAGCAAGCCCGTGCTTAAAGTCAGAAGCGTGTCTCTGATTTTAAGTTGAGCACGACCGTGCTCAATAGTGAGCACGCCCGTGCTCAATGCGTGGACCGTGTCTCACTGACGCTAAGTGAAGCACGACCGTGCTTAAGGATAAGCACGACCGTGCTCAGGTCCGAACGTTATATACGTAAACAGAATCGAGGGTTTGGCAGATAACCCTATTTTTGGTGTATTGTAGCAGCCATTGTGCGGCCAGAACTAGCATTCCTCCTTTTCCCTTCCTCTTGATCAGTTTTGGGAGCCGTGGGAGATCGCTAGTTTAACTGTGTCAGTGCACAGAGGTAAGGTTCTTTCCCCTTCCTTAGTTTCCTTTCATTATTGTGAATAGGGAACTAATCCTTGGGTTGTTTTGCGGATCCAAGGTTCGTGTTGGTGTGAGTCGCCGTAAGAGGAGGAACCGGTTCGTTCGTTGGGACGTGTTAGAGCTACCTTCAATCCAGGTATGGGGAGAAGTGGGATTGTATTCATTAGGCAGTGGGTAGTGTAAGGTAACGGGGTTCCCTATGACCCCGGTGTTTTTATATGTATGTTTGTTGTAATATGGCATTTAATCTATGATAATATGTTTCTGGTTATTGTAGTGTTATATGTCTATGAACATGTTGGTTGTTTAATGAGTATGATGATATGTTGAGGATTGTTATTAATCTGATGATTGGTTGATTGATGTTGTGGCTATGATTATTAGTATGTTGATGAAACTGTTAAATTGAATAATTAGGTTTAATAAACCTGTTAAGTTAGGTTTTAATCCCTAATGGTTTGGTTGAACTTGGTTTCTGTCCCTACCCAGAACAATGCAGTCGTGCATTGAGCACGACCTTGCTGAACAGGGAGCACGACTGTGCTCCCACTTAAATTCTGGAAAATGGATGCGCTGCTCAGCACGGCCAAGCTGGTCAAATAGCACGATCGTGCTGCTGAGCACGACTGTGCTGAGTATGAAGCACGACCGTGCTTCACTTAAAAAGGGAAGCACGCCCTCACGTGTCCAAGCACGACCGTGCTAGGGTCTAAGCACGACCGTGCTAAACCCCCTGGACAGTAATGGAATTAAAGGACTTAAGGGGTTTTAAAACCCCATTCCCCTATGATGATAAGATGAGATAAAGATTAGACAACCTGGTTATTAATTATATAAGATAATTAAGATAACAAGATGTTAAGTCGGTATCCGTTGGGTTCCCGCATGTTGCTAAGTTAAGTCTTGGGTGCTTATTGACCCAAGCACGTTGAGTTGAACCTTGGTGCTTATTGGCCAAGGGAGCCTTGACCCCACGGTTTGGGTCTAAGGTTACGTTGAGTTTGATGTTGAAAGTCTTGGGAGCTTCATGGCCCAAGCAAGGAGGTGGTTGAGATTGTTTCTTGTTGTGCCATTTGCATAAAGCATTGGAGTAGTTGATGGGGGAGGTTCGACAAAGGGGAGATCGCCCGAGAGTACGGTGATCTGGCCATCCACGGTAGGTCACCCAAGGTTTGGTGACCGAGGCCCCCCGTGATGAGGCATCCACGGTTTGATGCGTTGGCTATCCATGGGGTTCACCCAAGGTTTGGTGAACTGCCGGTGTTGGTGCTTTTATGGCCAATACGGATATGTAACTCCAAAGTCATTCATCCTGAGTTAGTTTGGATCCACATGCATAGTTGGAGTAGCGGAGTAGTTGATGCATTGCATGGCATAGCATACTTGGTTGTTATGATACTGTTGGATGTTGATGTATGCTTATGTGTATGTTTACCTTGTGTACTAATTCCCCTGTCGTTTATATGATTACATGAATCTTACTCCTTGTATTGTTTGTGTCTGGCCTGATTGGCATTTGCAGAGGATGATGAGCAGCCCGGAGAGGAGTGACTCTGAGGAGCCGCCACTCATTGTAGGGTTGTTTTAAGTTTAGATAGTTTGTTTCCAGTTGTATTCCGAGGATTTATTTCCGGAACGGTTATACCAGCTCTGAATTGTGACATCGGGGTTGGGTTATTTATTTGATGATGTTTTTATTTCATTAAACTTATTTTTATTTTCCGCGTTGTAAACGAGTTCATGTGGGACTTTTCTACCCATGGACAACTGTTTTATTTAATTCAGTTAAATGCATGTTTTTCTTTTTAATTGTTTATATTTAAATGCCTTTTAACATGCGGGGTAGAAGGGTGTCACACTAGGTGTGCAAACAATACTTGGAGTCTGTAACCTGATCAGTTATAGTGGATAAAACTTGGCGCTGCCAAGGACTGGACGTAGCTCTTTGTGTTAAAGAGTGAACCAGGATAAACAACTGTGTTAATCTCTCTTCTCTTAAACTCTTTAGTTGTTTTGATTATATTATCTGCTTTCTAACTAAGGGGTTAAAAGTATGAATGTCGAGCTTGTTTTCATTTGTATGTTTGTGTGCTTTTCTGTCAAAATACACCAGACAGGTCACCTGTCTGTGTAAGTTGTTTTACACTTGTCTGAACCTAACTTCTGTGTGCAAAAAGTTTTCAAGTTTATTTTAATTTTTGATAAACATAATTCAACCCCCTTCTCGTGTTTATAGTTGTCTATTTCAGTTGCCATCAGAGCTTAGCCTCTGGGTTAAGCATCTAACAGTGCCAAGGTAAAAGGTCTTGAAGAATAGACATGACTGCTGGAGCTAGTGGGAGCCACCAGACTGAAGGAGCTTCCTTAACTAGACCTCCATTCTTCAATGGAGAAAACTACAACTATTGGAAAGATAGATTTCAATGGTTCATTCAATCTACAAACTCTGATCTCTGAGATGTCATCACAGATGGTCCATTCATTCCTAAAAATGATGACAACATTGACAAGCCAAAAGCTCAGTGGACACCTGCAGAAAAGACAAAATGGGAGCTGAATCACAAAGCCAGATACAACATCATTTGTGCTCTCAGTCCTGAAGAATTTGAAAAAGTTTGTGCCTGTGATTCTGGTAAAGAAATATGGGACACTAGCTATCACTGATGAAGGAACAGCCAAAGTTAAAGAATCAAAAATTGCCATACTTGTCAGAAAGTATGAGCTGTTTCTTATGGAGGAGGAGAATCTGTTGCTCAGATGATAGGAAGATTCCAAACTATCATCAATGGCCTAAAGTCTCTTGGCAAAGTTTACTCTAATGCTGAGAAGGCTAGAAAGATACTAAGGAGTCTACCTAAGCAGTGGAGACCTTTGGTAACTGCTATCTCTCAAGCCAAGGATCTTACTTCCTTGACTATGGATGAACTTCTTGGTACACTCACTGTTTATGAGCAAGAACTTGGAGATGAGATCACAACAAAGAAGGGCAAGTCAATTGCTCTGAAAGCTGATCAAAAGTCTTCAAAGGCTTCAAGAGATCTGAAGGCAGACGAGTCATCCAGTGATGCTGACATGTCTGAACCCGAGGATTCTGAAAGTGATGAAGAGTTATCTCTCCTAACCAGAAAGATAAAGCGTCTCTTACAGGAAAAGAAGTTCAGAAAAGATAAGCCATTCAGAAGGTTCAACAAGGACAAGAACTTCAAAGAATCCACTTCAACAGACAAGAGTTCAATTGTCTGCTATGAGTGCAAGAAGCCAGGTCACATCAAAGCTGAATGTCCTCAACTCAAGAAAGCCCCTTTTAAGAAGTTCTTCAAAAGAAGAAGAAAGGGATGATGGCTACTTGGAAAGATCTGGAGTCAACATCTTCTGATGAAGAGACAGAGGAAGAAGCTAATCTCTGTCTGATAGCCAACACTGACTCAGATTCAGATAATGAGGTACATCCTGACTATGAGGAATTTCTGGAGGAATCCAACTGCTTATCTAAGGCTTTTAAATCCCTCAAGAAAGAGTATGTTAAGCTTCTCAGTGAGCATAAACAGAAATCTCATGAGTGTGAGAAGTTTGCCAAAGAGAACAGTGAGCTGAAGACTGAAAAGTCTGATGAAGCTAAGATCTCTAGTGAAACATCACAATCTGAAGAAGTTGAAAAACTTCAACAGAAAGTGGAAGAGCTCACTTCTGATCTTGCCAAATTTGTTAATGGTAGAGATAATCTGACTAAGCTGCTTGGCTGTCAGAGGCACTCCCTTAACAAAGAAGGTATTGGATATGTCCATCAGACACATCATAAAGTATCATCTAAAAACTCTTAAGTGTCTGATAAATCTACTTTCATTAAATTCATACCTGTCTGTAACTTCTGTGGAAAAATTAGACATGTTATGTCTAGGTATATTCATAAGAAAAGAAGGAAGTCTTCACAGACTCCTAGAACTAACAGAAAAGGGCCCAGAAAATTATGGGTACCTAAAGAATAAATAATCTCTGTTGCAGATGTCCTCAACAAGACAAAGAGAACACCACTGCTGGTACCTGGACAGTGGTTGCTCACGACACATGACAGGAGAAAGGTCTATGTTCCTAGACCTCCAACTTAAGAAAGGAGGACATGTGGCATTTGGAGGAAATTAGAAAGGGAAGGTTATAGGCATTGGTACTATTGGTGGTAAACCTCCTCTTCCCTCTATATCTAATGTTCTTATGGTTAAAGGATTAAAACACAATTTGCTTAGCATAAGTCAATTATGTGACAGTGGATTTGATGTCTCCTTTACTAAGGATTTATGCATAGTTAAAGACCTCAATGGTAAAACCCTCTTTTCAGCTAAAAGGCAATAAAATCTATATAAGATTGAACTGACTGATCTCTCAGATCAAAGTGTAACCTGTCTGATGTTTAAAGAGGATGAAAGATGGTTATGGCATAAGAAACTAGGACATGCTAGTATGAAACTAATTTCAAAATTGAAAAAGAATAACCTTGTGAGAGGATTGCCTGATATTGGTTTTAAGAAAGATGTTTTGTGTGATGCATGTTAGAGAGGTAAACAAGTAAAATCAAGTTTCAAATATAAAAACTAAGTATCAACCTCTAGACCTCTTCAGTTGTTACACATGGATCTGTTTGGACCAGTTAGTGTTGCTAGCTTGGCTGGAAGAAAATATGGATTTGTCATAGTTGATGACTATTCTAGATATACATGGGTACTCTTCTTAACCCACAAGGATGAGTCTTTTAAGGCTTTCTCGGTATTCTATAAAAGAGTACAAAATGAGCAAGGTTTCTGTATTTCTACTCTTAGAAGTGACCATGGGGGAGAATTTGAACATGAGCAGTTTAGACAGTTTTGTGAGGAGAATGGAATCTCTCACAATTTCTCTGCACCTAGAACTCCTCAACAAAATGGAGTGGTTGAGAAAAAGAACAGATCTCTGCAAGAGATGGCTAGATCTATGCTCAATGAGAATAATCTCCCTAAGTACTTCTAGGCAGAAGTTATAAACACTGCATGTTATGTACAAAACAGAATACTCATTAGGCCTTTTCTAAAGAAGACACCCTATGAATTGTGGAAAGGAAAAAGCTCCAACATTTTTTACTTTCATGTATTTGGTTGTGAATGCTTCATTCTAAATACTAAGGATCAACTTGGAAAGTTTGATTCCAAAGTAGATAAAGGTATCTTTGTAGGCTATTCTGAAATGTCTAAAGCCTTTAGAATTTATAATTCTAGAGCTTCTGTTATTGAAGAATCTGTACATATTAAATTTAATGATGGTTTAAAGACTGATAAGGAATTATCAGATCTAGAAGATGATCTTGCAGGTCTCGACATAAATAACCCAGAAAATCAACAACCTAACCTGACCAAGACAAAACCTGAAAAATGAACCAGTCAGACAAGTAGTGCAGACAAGTCAACATCTTCATGATGATCTTAAAAGGGACTGGAAATTCAAAACTCATCATCCTAAGGATCTTATTATTGGAAATCCCTCAGAAGGAGTGAGAACCCGATCCACTTTAAAGGAATCAAGCAATGTGGCCTTGATGTCAAAAAGAAAGCCAAAGCACATTGAAGAAGCTCTTGATGATGAAAGCTGGATTCTTGCTATGCAAGAAGAACTTAACCAGTTCACCAGAAATGATGTCTGGACACTTATCTCCAAGCCTAAAAACAAGTCTGTCATTAGAACAAGATGGGTCTTCAGAAACAAATTGGATGAGGATGGCAAAGTTGTCAGAAATAAGGCAAGGTTAGTAGCTCAAGGCTATAAACAACAAGAAGGTATTGACTATACTTAAACCTTTGCACCTGTAGCTAGAATAGAAGCTATTCGCATTCTGATGTCATATGCTGCACAACACCAAATCACTCTTTTTCAAATGGATGTGAAAAGTGCTTTTCTCAATGGTATAATCGAAGAAGAAGTATATGTTAAGCAGCCCCCTGGTTTTGAAGATACTGATAAACCAGATCATGTTTTAAACTTAAAAAGGCATTATATGGTTTAAAACAAGCACCTACAGCATGGTATGATAGATTAAGTTCTTTTCTCATGCATAATGGTTTTACTAGAGGACAAGTAGATACTACTCTGTTTAAGAAAAGTTCTAAAGAGAACTTCATCATAGTCCAAATATATGTTGATGATATTATTTTTGGAGCAACTAATGAAAAGCTATGCAAGGATTTTTCCATGCTAATGCAAGCAGAATTTGGGATGAGCATGATGGGAGAATTAAAGTTCTTATTTGGATTACAAATCAAACAAACAAGTGATGGAATCTACATCCATCAACAAAAGTATATCAAGGAGATACTTAAGAAGTACAACATGGAAAGTTCTAAACTTATGAAAACTCCCATGCAACCCAATGCAAAACTAAGTAAAGATGATGAAGGTAAAAAGGTAGACCAAACTGTCTATAGAAGTATGATTGGATCTCTATTATACTTAACTTCAAGCAGACCTGATATTCAATTTAGTGTCTGTATGTGTGCTAGATTTCAATCTGACCCAAGAGAATCTCATCTTAAATCTGTTAAATGAATATTTAGATATTTGCTTAGGACTACTAATCTTGGTTTGCTATATTTAAGAACTAAAGAATACAGATTAGTGGGATTCCGTGATGCTGACTTTGCAGGAGACAGAATAGAAAGGAAAAGCACCAGTGGAGGATGTCACTTTATTGGAGCAAGCTTAGTCTCTTGGTCAAGGAAAAGGCAGACAACTATTGCCCTATCTACTGCTGAAGCAGAATACATCTCAGCTGCTAGTTGTTGCTCTCAACTTTTATGGGTAAAATATCAACTTGAGGATTACTCTATTTTTTAGCATAATATATATGTGTGGTGTGATAATTCCAGTGCTATTTGCTTAACTAAAAATCCAATTCAGCATTCTAAGGCTAAGTATATAGAAATCAAGCATCACTTTATAAGAGATTATGTTGAGAAAGGTATTTTTGATATTAAGTTTGTTAAAACTGAAAATCAATGGGCTGATATTTTCACCAAACCCTTAGCAGAAGCAAGGTTCTTATTTATTAGAGATAATCTAAACATGCATTGCATTGTTGAATGAAATGTCTGAGTATTGAACTGTCTATGCTACCTGTCTTATGGTTTTATATCACCTGTCTATAATTACTTGTCTAACTCTGCTGAGTCACTATGCTAAAACTCAACAGTTTTATTGAAATGGTTATTAATTATTTAATACCATTTATTAATCTGAATTTAATCATGTGCACGACAGTTTTTTATCTCGAAACCATGTTTTCATTATGTCTTAAGTAGGCACTACAATTCCCCACAAAAATGGTGCCGTTTTTGAAATTAAAAATGTTTTCTTTCTCTCTCCTGCCTTTATTGCTATAAAAGGCAAATAATCAGAAAGGGTCAACCTTTACCTTTTCAAATCCCTAAAGTTGTTTTGTCTTCGTCTTTTCCTCTCTTAAACCCTTCTCTCTTACAAAACCCTCGAATCTCTTTCTCTAAAAATGGCATCTTCAAAGCATCTCTCTTCAACAGAAATTGCTGAGAAATACAACATGAAGGTTACTGATGTTGAGAAGATCCTACCTGGAAAGACTGTTGATCTTCCAATGTTGAAGAAATGGGGTATGGATGTCACTGAAGAGTTGGAATACTCTAAGTGGACTCCCTTGTTCTACATCAAGGAGCTTTTTCATCCCAAGCTTGTCAAAGATTTCTGGAAAAATGTTATGGTTGTCACCAGCACGATTGATGGAACCAAGGGCTTTAAAGCTCGAATGATGGACAAAACCCTTCTTTTCCCCATCAACTCTCTGGAGCTAGTTACAAGATGCCCAAGAATTAGAGCTGCTTTTAAACCTGACTGAGAAGATCAGGTGGGAGTTGAGAATGTCAACATAGTTGTCTATGGTGTTCCCAACCCTGAGAACAAGAAGCCAACCAGCATGGTGCCAAAGTACAGATTCTTGCACAAGCTATTGCGGGAGTGTGTGATGCCTAGGAAAGGCTTATGAGATAGTGTGACCAAGAGACAGATTTGCTCTGTACCACTTGATTCACAGAATCAAGGTAGACATCAATGATCTCATTTACATGTACCTTGAAACTCTGATCTAGAGGACCAACATGCAAACCTATCCCTATGGAATGCTGTTGACAAGGGTCTTCAGGAATAAGATGTTTGTTCCCAGTGATGTTCATTTTGTGGACATGCCGCTTCCCCCTGACAGGAAGGTCCTGTATGATGGACATTGAAGGTATCCCTCTTAAAGATGAAGAGGAAGATAAGAAGAAGAAGAAGAAGAAGAAGAAGAAGAAGAAGAAGAAGAAGAAGAAGAAGAAGAAGAAGAAGAAGAAGAAGAAGAAGAAGCAGAAGCCTGCTGCTAAGCAAAAGCAGAAGGAGAAAATGGAGGAACCAATGGTTTCCACGGATGAGTCAGAGGTTCCTATCTCTGAAAGAATCTGGAAGCTTTCTGGAAAGGTGGAGACCTGAGGTAGAGAATGTTGTTTTGGCTTCAAAGACTCAAGAGGGGGGGGGGGGTGAATTGAGTTTTAAAAAATTCTTCCTTTTCAAAACAGATTTGCCTCAGGATCTTTAACAGATTAAGAAAGGGCTTTTTAAGAATCAGAACAGATAACACATGTATTAGATACAGGCCTTAATCAGTCAGCAACTGAAGTTACAATATATCAGTTTCAGTTTCAGTTTCAGTTTCAGTTTCAGTTTCAGTTTCAGTGATCAAGAACAGTTTTAATCAACTTAGTTTTGAATCAATTAATAACTCAAGATTGATTGCAATAATACTTCTGGTTTCAATTCAAATTAAACAGATCAAGAATAGAAGTTATATGAGTATTCAATATCAATTGAAACTTAGAACATCAAAATCACAGATTCTTGAATATGATCAGAAGTTTATATGAGCAAGAACAGATTTAATAAACTCAACTTTGATTGCAAGATTCAGTTCAGATATTGAGCCTTAAGATTAGATTTGAACAACACAGATTAGATTGCAGTTTGCACAATGTTCAATCAGTGATTTCAGATCATTACAGAAACAATATTGAACAATGAATATCAAGAACTCAGTTATATGCGCAATACAGAAATTAAAGAGCTTTGAGTTTAGAAATACCACACAACCAGATTTATCCTGGTTCAGTCACCACCACTGTGACCTACATCCAGTCCCCACTCCACATGTGGGATTTCACACACTAACACAGCAAGCTTTAGCCAGGTAGCTTGAAAAACCTTTACACCACAGAGCACTTCTTTAACTTCTAGGATACCACACCTCTTGTGAAAAAGCCTCAATGTTCTTCCTTAGGATTCCTCACCCTAATTACACAGAGAGACTCCCTCTCTCTTACAATCAAATAGAACAGAAAAATTGATTTCTAACTCTCAAAAGTTGAATACACAAATTGAAGTTCTAACAAGAATGAAATCACTCTTTTCACAATAAGCTCAAGAAAGATGATGAATGATTTTCACAATTGATCTCTCAAATTGATTTCGTGTGTTTCTGATATGATATCAGTATTCTATTGATCCCACTTTATATAGAAAACAAGTTGTAACCGTTTGGGATCAGTCCAAACAGATTTGGGTCTGATATCAGAATCAGTTAAAACTGATTCAAGTTCTTGGACAGGGGTTGAGTATAGGGACGTATTAACCATTTTACATACTGAAAGTTTCTGTACACCTGTGTAATACATGGCTGTACGAGTTCTTTTAAAAACTTAATCTTGGTTAATCCATCAGTACCATCAGTACACTCATTCAGTACATCTATGTATTAATGAACATCAGATTTTTCCAGAAACTTGAATACACGAGTACATAGCATATGTACAGGCCTGTATTCAGTTAAACCATTTATAACTGATCTGATTTCATGTTATTTATAAGTGTAGTACATCTATGTACTGAATATTTAAGAACTTTATATTCACTTGTCAGTTACAAGAAATGGTATAAATCCATTTAATACATGGCTGTACTGACAGAGAATTTACTTAACTTCCAAAAATCATTTTCATTAAAACTTATTCCTTTTTAATGCAGGTTATTAAAAATGATTTTCTTCATGCATCATCTCAACTGAGCTATTTGTAAATAAGAGATTTCTTCTCTTACAAATCATCTAAGACTTAAATCTATTTCTTCTTTAAGCTCTTGTCTTAATGACTCCTTGATGTTTGTCCTTGCTTGTTGCTCCTTGAGCTCTTCAAGTTTTTCTTTGGATATTCTCCTTTAATTGCTTACTGAACTTGATACTTTACAGCTTGATACCTGTCTTTGCAATTTGATACTAAAACACTTGCACACACATTAAATTGAATATTTGTCATATATCAAAATCTCTATGTCATTGAGTCTTACAAACTCCCCCTTTTTGATTATGACAAACCTTTTAACAAATTCTTAAATCAGAGTGTAAGTGTAGCAGAAGCTAAGTGTTTTTGTCAATTCATAAGTCATGGTATCAAAACATTCAATAGCAAATGCTATCAAAACATATCAGAATATTTTTATATGATAACTCCCCCTGAATCATGTAAGCTCCCCCTCAACATATGCATTATTTAATTTGTTTCCTTTCTCTATATCATACATTTTCCTCCCCCTTTTGGCATTATAAAAAAGGTAAAGAAATAACCATTCAATGCAGTAGAGAAGGTGTTCAAACATAGCATAGCATATTAAACAAAACAGGTTCATAATAGAGGGATAGTGCAGGAGAATTAAAAACAGAATCCATCAAACAATTACAGACCAAGGCATTTAGCCTTTCAAAACAAATCAAAATAAGTTCTAAGTCCTAAGAACTCATAGAACTAATTGTCTCCTTGGCATTGAAGTGATGGTTCAGCAGAGGTGTCTTCATTTTGTTGTTCAGCTTCCTCCACAGCAGCTCTTGCCAGTTCAGCAATGTTGAAATTTTCTGGTTCAGGTGCAGGAGGTGCAGGGTTAGGAAAGTCAATTCCTAATGCTTCTTTGATCTGATCAACACTCTTTTCCAGTTTAGTCATCCTCGTGTTCAGACTTGTCAATGCATTTAGTTGCACTGTGTGTCTCTTGATTTGTCTGCCATCCATGTTTCTTAGCATTACCAATATCTGTTGAGCAAATTCAGATGCAGCACTTCCTTGTGCATCAGATGGTTCAGCTGTAGTTCCCCTGTTTCCAGTTTTCCTTATCCATCTTCCATCTTCCCTTTTCAGTCTCATTTTGCTCACAATTTCTTCACCAAACTTGTGAGTTCCTTTTCTTCCAATTTTCTTTTCTTCTCCATCAAAAGGAACATTAAAGTGAGCTAGGATTTTGCAGACTAGTGCAGGGTAGGCAAGTATCATCTTGCTTTTTCTGCATTCTAACATGTGAGCAGCAACACAATATCCCCAACTTATTTGTTTTTCATTCAGCATTGCCCACATTAGCATTAAATCATAATTCTGCAGAATGGAGTGATTTCCTCCTCTTGGAATCAAGATTCTGCAAACCACATAATGCAGAAGCCTATCCTCTACACTCATCACACTAGTGTAGGTAACTCTACCTTTAGGTTCATCAGAGAGAACTAATTCTACTCTAGCCATTTCCCTATCATATTCATCATACCATTCAGCTTGTGGACCGTTTCTAGCAATACTAGGTCCATAAAAAGGTAAATTTGCAAGATATATTGCTAAATTTCTCTAGTGACATTTTGATCTTAATTCCTTTAACTTCAAAGCTAATTCCATTAGCATTCATCTCAAAATTTGAGTAAAAGATCTTGACCAGAAATGGATAGTAATCAACTTGAGTTTCTAGAAATTCCTTGACCTTTTGACAGAATAAAATCTCAGTAAAATTGAAAGCATTATCATCAAAATACTTGAAGTCCATTATCCAAGGTTCTAGGATTCCTCTATCTTTGAAATTTTGTCTAAAGAACTCCTTCTGATTATTAGTGAGGGAATACCTTTGGAGAAGAACATCATTTTCCATGAAAGATGTTGGAGCGCCATTCTCTGCCACCTCTGTCTCTATGTGAGACTCAACTTCCTTTCCTTTACTCTTCTTTGCAGCTTTGGAAGTCCCTGCTTCCTTTTTCTTCTTTTCAGCCTTCTTTGGGGTTTCCATCCCTTTTCTCTTCTTCTCAGGGGTCTTAGAGGTTTCTGCTCCCTTCTTCTTCTCAGCTGATTTCCACATTTCCATTTCTTTTCTCTTCTTTTCAGCAGCTTTTGAGGGTGAAGGACCAGTGTTCTTGGTTCTTGCCATGTTAGGGTTTTAGAAAGGGGAAAAGAAATGTCTGAGGTTTAGCTCTGCTAGGGTTACGAATTAGGTGAAGAGAGAGTGGGTTTGAGAGGATTTGAAATTTTGAAATAAAATTTTATTCAAATATCAGGCTTTATAACGTTTGCGTACAGGGGTGTGATACACCCAAGTATTAAAGATTTGTATTCTGACTTTCTCAGATTTAACATACATGCCTGTAGTACACCTCAGTATACTTATGGCATTCAGGAATTGTGTTTCAGTATTTTAATACATCTATGTATCACAGGGATGTATCAGACCAAAAACACAGGGGATTCATTCCTGATCCTCTATACAGTTATTGATCACACCCATGTATAAAACAAATTTCCAGTTTTTATACATGTACATGGGTTAAGTACATAGGTGTACCTGATCAATCTAATTTTAGCTAAAACTCTCTTCTAACCACACACAGATAGATCATTCCAGAGACAGATCATACAATCATAAGGCATATTTACACAGAGATTTAAATATACAAACACTTTCAACAGAGATCAGATATAGGATTGGTCAATTATGCCTAATTCTCTTCTAATGAAAAAGAAGCTTTCCTTGTTCAAAGTCTTAGTAAAAATATCAGCAAGTTGCTTTGTTGTATCAACATATTCAATCACAATTTCTCCACTTTGAACATGATCTCTAATGAAATGATGTCGGATTTCTATGTGTTTGGTTCTAGAGTGCATTATGGGATTCTTAGTTAGGTTAATTGCACTTGTGTTATCACATTTAATGGGAACTTGGTCTAGTTGCACACCATAATCAACTAATTGTTGTTTCATCCATAAGACCTGTGCACAACAGCTACCAGCTGCTATATATTCAGCCTCAGCAGTGGATAGAGCCACACTAGATTGCTTTTTACTAAACCATGATACTAATGAATTTCCTAGTAAATGACATGTTCCACTTGTACTCTTTCTATCTAGTTTATTCCTAAAAACCCATTTTGTATCTATTACTTGACTATTCTTGGGTTTAGGCACTAGGTTCCATACTTGATTTCTCTCAAACTGGTTTAATTCATCATGCATAGCCATCATCCAATGTTCATCAGTTATAGCATCATTTATATTCTTAGGTTCTACTTGAGACACAAATGCCATATGATTACATGCATTTCTAAGAGATTGTCTAGTAGTTACCCCTTTTGTAATTTCACCAATGATGTTATCAATTGGATGATTTCTGACAGTCCTCCATTCCTTTGGTAAGTCAGACTGCTGTTCTGTTTGCTCCTGCTGCAGCATCTCTCCTTTGGAGCTTTCATTTCCTTCATTGCCTTGTTGCTCTTCCAAGGCAGTTTTCTCAATTGAATCTGCAAGATCATCAATAACAATATCCTTTCCCAACCTTTTGGGGTTAGACTCATCAAATATAACATGCACAGATTCCTCAATGGTTTCAGTTCTCTTATTATAGATTCTAAATGCTTTACTAGTTAGAGAATAGCCTAGGAAAATTCCTTCATCAGCCTTTGCATCAAATTTTCCAAGGTTATCCTTTCCATTATTAAGTACAAAGCACTTACAACCAAAGACATGAAGATGTGCAATGTTTGGTTTTCTTCCTCTATAAAGTTCATAAGGGGTTTTCTTTAATGTAGGCCTTATCAAACTCTATTTAACACATAGCAGGCTGTGTTCACAGCATCTGCCCAAAATTGTTTTGGTAGGCTAGAGTCATTCAACATAGTTCTAGCAATCTCCTCTAATGATCTATTCTTTCTTTCCACTACTCCATTTTGTTGTGGAGTTCTAGGAGCTGAAAAATTATGTTGAATGCCATGCTCATCACAAAAGTTTTCAAACACTTCATTTTGAAACTCTCCCCCATGATCACTTCTTATAGAGACAATTTTCATGTCTTTTTCATTTTGCACAATTTTAGCCATTCTTTTAAATGCAGTAAATGCATTACTCTTATGAGATAGAAAGTATGTCCATGTGTATCTAGAGTAATCATCTACTATTACTAAGGCATACAAGTTTCCACCAAAGCTTTTGGTTCTTGATGGACCAAATAAATCCATGTGCAAAAGTTGCAAGGGTCTATTTGTTGAAACAATGTTTTTAAAGTTTGAAAGAGACCTTAACTTGCTTTCCTTTTTGACATGCATCACATAATCCATCTTTCACAAATTTCAGTTTAGGCAAACCAATTACTAGATCTTTAGAAATTAGTTTATTCAAGTGGTTCATGTGAATGTGTGCAATTCTTCTATGCCAAAGTCAATTCTCTTCTTCTTTTGAAATAAGACAACATGTAGTGTTTGAAGAGATATTGTCTAAATCAAGCATGTAGATGTTATCTATCCTATTTCCAATCAATTTCAGATTTGCATCATTCTGATTTTCTATCAAGCAACTATTGGAATTGAATTTTACCTTAAAGCCTTTGTCACATAGTTGACTTATACTTAGAAGATTGTGTTTCAGTCCCTCAACATAAAGTACATCCTCAATGATTGTTGTTGAGTCACTTCCAATGTTGCCAATGCCAAGTATCCTTCCTTTATTGTTGTCTCCATAGGTAACACTTCCACTTGATTTTGGAGTGAGTGTGATGAACTTGCTTTTGTCTCCTGTCATGTGTTTGGAACAGCCACTATCAAGGTACCATTTCACATTTTTGGCCTTCCAACACACCTACAAAACAGAATTCATGTTTGTGTCTTAGGTACCCAAAACTGTTTGGGTCCTTTTGGGTTAGTTCCATCAAAAGTTCCTTTTGGAACCCATACATACTTGGACTTATTATATGCAGAAATTCTGTAATGGCAAGTTGTAGCATTATGACCTTTCCTGGCACAAAAATAGCATCTAACAAATGGTGTTTTTGATGTCTTAGGTGCAGCAAAAAACTTTTTAAAAGATTTCTCATGTATCTCAGGTTCATAGCCTATTCCAGCCTTATCATAAACACATTTTTGCTGTCCTAACAATGCTTCTAAGTTATCTCTACCATTTGTGAATCTTGCTAAGTCATTTTTCAGTTTTTCAACCTCTTTGGATAGTGAGCAGCACTTAGAATAGTTAGAGCTAGATGCAATCAAGACTTTATTCCTAGCATCTAGTTCTCTTTCTTTCATTTTCAAGCATGCATATTCATCACATTGTTTAGTAATTATTTTTCTAGATGAGACAAGTTGTTTAGCAATTTTAAGATATTCAGCATGCAACTCATCAAATGCATCTTGCAATTCCTCAAAAGTAGGTTGTGAATCAGAATTTACCTCATTCTCTGAGTCACTATCATTGCTGGCCATCAAGCACAAGTTTGCCTCCTCAGATTCAGATTCATCAGTGGAATCTACATCATTATCATTCCAAGCAATATAGCCTTTCTTGGCTTTCTCCACTTCTTGTCCTTTGAATCAAACTTTTCAGTTTTGTCCTTCTTTTGTAGCATTGGACAGTCAACCTTTATGTGGCCAGCCTTTCCACATTCATAGCATGTGATGTTGTTGGAAGAGTTGTCACCTTTGCTGAAGTTTCTTTTGGGAAAGGTGGATGACTTTCTTTTGAAGTTGCCTTTCTTCTTTAGGAACTTCTTAAACTTTCTGACTAGCATCCCCATTTCTTCTTCAGATTCTGCATCATGATCTGATTGCTCATCATCACTGTCTTGTATCTCTTTAGCTTGTGACTTGAGAGCCAATCCTTTCTTCTTTTTGTCAGTTTCTTCACTTTCATTTAGTCTGTTCAACTCTAGTTCATGCTCTTGCAGCTTGCCAAACAGTGTTGCAATTGTCATTGAGGAAAGATCTCTAGATTCTGAAATTGCAGTGACTTTAGGCTGTCAGTCTCTACTTAGGCATCTCATTACTTTGTTGATTTGATCCTCATTTGATATAGCTTTACCAAGACCAGCAAGTTGATTAACAATATGTGTGAATCTCTTTTGCACTTCACTCATTGGTTCTCCTTGTTTCATTCTGAACAGCTCATATTCATGTGTGAGAGTGTTCATTCTTGCTCTCTTGACATCAGTGGTTCCTTCATGTGTTACTTGCAATGTGTCCCACATCTCCTTTGCTGTCTTGCAATTTGAAACCCTGAAAAACTCATCACGACTCAAAGCAGATGTTATAATGTTCTTAGCACGTGCATTATATTGAATTCTTTTCTTATCATCCTCATTCCATTCAACTTTAGGCTTATTTCTTGGAGCACCATTAGCATCCACAGTAGAGGGGACAAATGGTCCATTTTCTACTGCATCCCATATGTCAACACCAGCTACCTCAAGAAAGATTACCATTCTTTCCTTCCAATAGATATACTCAGAACCATTGAAGGCAGGAGGGCGTGCAAGGGAAGCCCCTTCATTTAAGCAGTCATTGGAAGCCATACTCTTAAAGCTGTTAAGCGAAACTTAAGAGTTTAGCTCTGATGCCAATTGTTGTTTTGGCTTCAAAGACTCAAGAGGGGGGGGGGTGAATTGAGTTTTCAAAAATTCTTCCTTTTCAAAACAAATTTGCCTCAGGATCTTTAAGAGATTAAGAAAGGGCTTTTTAAGAATCAGAACAGATAATACAGGTATTAGATACAGGCCTTAATCAATCAGCAACTGAAGTTACAATATATCAGTTTCAGTTTCAGTTTCAGTGATCAAGAACAGTTTTAATCAACTTAGTTTTGAATCAATTAATAACTCAAGATTGATTGCAATAATACTTCTGGTTTCAATTCAAATTAAACAGATCAAGAATAGAAGTTATATGAGTATTCAATATCAATTGAAACTTAGAACATCAAAATCACAGATTCTTGAATATGATCAGAAGTTTATATGAGCAAGAACAGATTTAATAAACTCAACTTTGATTGCAAGATTCAGTTCAGATATTGAGCCTTAAGATTAGATTTGAACAACACAGATTAGATTGCAGTTTGCACAATGTTCAATCAGTGATTTCAGATCATTACAGAAACAATATTGAACAATGAATATCAAGGACTCAGTTATATGCACAATACAGAAATTAAAGAGCTTTGAGTTTAGAAATACCACACAACCAGATTTATCCTGGTTCAGTCACCACCACTGTGACCTACATCCAGTCCCCACTCCACATGTGGGATTTCACACACTAACACAGCAAGCTTTAGCCAGGTAGCTTGAAAAAACCTTTACACCACAGAGCACTTCTTTCACTTCTAGGATACCACACCTCTTGTGAAAAAGCCTCAATGTTCTTCCTTAGGATTCCTCACCCAAATCACACAGAGAGACTCCCTCTCTCTTACAATCAAATAGAACAGAAAAATTGATTTCTAACTCTCAAAAGTTGAATACACAAATTGAAGTTCTAACAAGAATGAAATCACTCTTTTCACAATAAGCTCAAGAAAGATGATGAATGATTTTCACAATTGATCTCTCAAATTGATTTCGTGTGTTTCTGATATGATATCAGTATTCTATTGATCCACTTTATATAGAAAACAAGTTGTAACCGTTTGGGATCAGTCCAAACAGATTTGGGTCTGATATCAGAATCAGTTAAAACTGATTCAAGTTCTTGGACAGGGGTTGAGTACAGGGACGTATTAACCATTTTACATACTGAAAGTTTCTGTACACCTGTGTAATACATGGCTGTACGAGTTCTTTTAAAAACTTAATCTTGGTTAATCCATCAGTACCATCAGTACACTCATTCAGTACATCTATGTATTAATGAACATCAGATTTTTCCAGAAACTTGAATACACGAGTACATAGCATATGTACAGGCCTGTATTCAGTTAAACCATTTATAACTGATCTGATTTCATGTTATTTATAAGTGTAGTACATCTATGTACTGAATATTTAAGAACTTTATATTCACTTGTCAGTTACAAGAAATGGTATAAATCCATTTAATACATGGCTGTACTGACAGAGAATTTACTTAACTTCCAAAAATCATTTTCATTAAAACTTATTCCTTTTTAATGCAGGTTATTAAAAATGATTTTCTTCATGCATCATCTCAACTGAGCTATTTGTAAATAAGAGATTTCTTCTCTTACAAATCATCTAAGACTTAAATCTATTTCTTCTTTAAGCTCTTGTCTTAATGACTCCTTGATGTTTGTCCTTGCTTGTTGCTCCTTGAGCTCTTCAAGTTTTTCTTTGGATATTCTCCTTTAATTGCTTACTGAACTTGATACTTTACAGCTTGATACCTGTCTTTGCAATTTGATACTAAAACACTTGCACACACATTAAATTGAATATTTGTCATATATCAAAATCTCTATGTCATTGAGTCTTACAAACTCCCCCTTTTTGATTATGACAAACCTTTTAACAAATTCTTAAATCAGAGTGTAAGTGTAGCAGAAGCTAAGTGTTTTTGTCAATTCATAAGTCATGGTATCAAAACACTCAATAGCAAATGGTATCAAAGCATATCAGAATATTTTTATATGATAACTCCCCCTGAATCATGTAAGCTCCCCCTCAACATATGCATTATTTAATTTGTTTCCTTTCTCTATATCATACATTTTCCTCCCCCTTTTGGCATTATCAAAAAGGTAAAGAAACAACCATTCAATGCAGTAGAGAAGGTGTTCAAACATAGCATAGCATATTAAACAAAACAGGTTCATAATAGAGGGATAGTGCAGGAGAATTAAAACAGAATCCATCAAACAATTACAGACCAAGGCATTTAGCCTTTCAAAACAAATCAAAATAAGTTCTAAGTCCTAAGAACTCCTAGAACTAATTGTCTCCTTGGCCTTGAAGTGATGGTTCAGCAGAGGTGTCTTCATTTTGTTGTTCAGCTTCCTCCACAGCAGCTCTTGCCAGTTCAGCAATGTTGAAATTTTCTAGTTCAAGTGCAGGAGGTGCAGGGTTAGGAAAGTCAATTCCTAATGCTTCTTTGATCTGATCAACACTCTTTTCCAGTTTAGTCATCCTCGTGTTCAGACTTGTCAATGCATTTAGTTGCACTGTGTGTCTCTTGATTTGTCTGCCATCCATGTTTCTTAGCATTACCAATATCTGTTGAGCAAATTCAGATGCAGCACTTCCTTGTGCATCAGATGGTTCAGCTGTAGTTCCCCTGTTTCCAGTTTTCCTTATCCATCTTCCATCTTCCCTTTTCAGTCTCATTTTGCTCACAATTTCTTCACCAAACTTGTGAGTTCCTTTTCTTCCAATTTTCTTTTCTTCTCCATCAAAAGGAACATTAAAGTGAGCTAGGATTTTGCAGACTAGTGCAGGGTAGGCAAGTATGTAACACCCTGTTTTTCAGAATATTTTATTTAAGCTGGTTGCATTAAGTTGGATTTATCGTTTAATGGCTTAGTGGGATTTTTGGCTAAAAGTCCCTTTCTGGTACATGAGCACGCCCATGCTCATTAGCCAGTAAGCCCGTGCTTAAAGTCAGAAGCGTGTTTCTGATTTTAAGTTGAGCACGACCGTGCTAAACAGTGAGCACGCCCGTGCTCAATGCGTGGACCGCGTCCAATGACGCTAAGTGGAGCACGACCGTGCTCGAGGGTAAGCACGACCGTGCTCAAGTCCGGAAGTTATATACGTGAGCAGAATCGAGGGTTTAACGTTTTAACCCTATTTTGGTGAACTCAGCAGCCGCAGTGCGACCACGAAGAGCCGTTTTCTGGTTTCTTCCATCTGGGACAGTTTAGAAGCATTGGGAGACTGTTAGTGCATCATTGGTAGTGGTTTAGGTAAAGTTCCTTTCCCCTCTCTTGGTTTCCTTTTCCGTTATTGTGAATAGGGAACTAACCCTTGGTTGTCTGTTGATCCAAGGTTTGTTCAGTGTAAGTCGCTGTAAAGGGGAAGAGCCGGTTCGTTGCTTAGGACACCGAAAGAGCTACATTCAATCCAGGTATGGGGAGAAGGGTAGTATTTACATAGGTCTGGGGCTAGTGTAAAGTAAGGGGTTCCCATAACCCCGTTTTCAATATTATTGTGGTATGATTAAATGTTTGAATAATGATGTATGTTGACTGCTATATGATGAGATTGTCATATGTTCAATATTCTGGAAAGTATGTTATGTTGAATGTGAGTATGATGTTGATGTGTTCATCATTGTTATTACCATGAGATGGTTGTTAATGTTGTTGGCTGCATGGTTGATGTTATGATGATTGAGTTACTGCTGTTTAATCCCTAAAAACGTGTTAAAAGTGAGTTAGGATGTTTAATGGATTAAATTATGAAATTTGGTTAAGTATCAGCCTCTGTTCCTGCCTAGAATAGCACTGTCGCACGATGAGCACGACCGTGCTGAACAGGGAGCACGACCGTGCTCCCAGTTGAATTCTGGGGAGATGGCCGCGTTGTTGAGTACGGCGGTACAGGACAAGAGCACGATCGTGCTGCTGAGCACGACCGTGCTCATTAAGAAGCACGATCGTGCTTCACTTACAGGGGAGCATGCCCCTCACGTGCTTAAGCACGACCGTGCTGGGTTACGAGCACGACCGTGCTCAACCCACTGTGACAGAACCAGATTAAAGGACTTAAGGGGTTTTAAACCCCACTTCCCTATGATGATAATTGATTAGACAACTTGGTAAATGTTAATAAAGATAATTAAAGATGATGAGATGGTGAGATGTTAAGTCGATACCCTTTGGGGTGCCGCAAGCTGATGAGTTGTGCCTGGGTGCTTTTTGGCCAAGGAGGCCTTGACCCCACGGTTTGGGTCTAAGGTGTTGTTGTTATGTACCTTGGTGGCCGAGAGTTTGCCCTAAGTACTGCGGTTGATTCCGCTTAAGTCCTCAGGTAGATTCCGCGAGGCAAGTTGGTGCGGTTGATCCCGCTGTTACCTTCGGTCGATCCCGTTGGAGTTATGGAGGTGGTGTTGCCGTTGTTGTTGTGTTGCATACGCATTGCACCGGAGATGTTGTTTAGGGATGTTCGACATAGGGGAGATCGTCCTAGAGTACAGCGATCCGGCCATCCACGGTTGGAGTAGATTCTCCTAGCGCCCCCGTGATGAGGCATTCGTTGGTTTGATGCGTTGGCTATCCAAGGAGTAGATTCTCCGGCGTTGAGTAGATTCTCAATGTGGATATGTAACTCCGAAGTCGTTCATCCCGAGTTTAGTGGATCCACATGCATTGATGGTTTAGCGGAGTAGGACTGCATTGCACTGCATAGCATAATGATAATGTTGATGTTTGATGTGATGCTGCTATGCTTGCTGTTTACTTTACTGCCTATTCCCATGCTAATATGTTTATATGATTCTTACTCCCTATACATGTTTGTTGTTTGTGTTTGGCCTGATTGGCACATTGCAGAGGATGACGAGCAGCCCGGAAAGGAGTGACTCTGAGGAGCCGCCACTCATCGTAGGGCTAGTTTATTGTTTTCGTAGTTGTTAGTTCAGTTGTAATTCCGTGGATTTTATTCCGGAACGGTTATACCAGCTCTGTATGTGACATCGGGGTTGGGTTATTTTTATTGGTTGTTATGTTTTCGTTATTTAAAACTTATTTCATTTCCGCGTTGTAAACGGTTCATGTGGGACTTTTCTACCCATGGACAATTGTTTATTTTATTCAATAATTGCATGTTTCCCTTTAATTTTTTTTTTAAAATTAATTGGCTTTTAACATGCGGGGTAGAAGGGTGTCACAAAGTATCATCTTGCTTTTTCGGCATTCTAACATGTGAGCAGCAACACAATATCCCCAACTTATTTGTTTTTCATTCAGCATTGCCCACATTAGCATTAAATCATAATTCTGCAGAATGGAGTGATTTCCTCCTCTTGGAATCAAGATTCTGCAAACCACATAATGCAGAAGCCTATCCTCTACACTCATCACACTAGTGTAGGTAACTCTACCTTTAGGTTCATCAGAGAGAACTAATTCTACTCTAGCCATTTCCCTATCATATTCATCATACCATTCAGCTTGTGGACCGTTTCTAGCAATACTAGGTCCATAAAAAGGTAAATTTGCAAGATATATTGCTAAATTCCTCTAGTGACATTTTGATCTTAATTCCTTTAACTTCAAAGCTAATTCCATTAGCATTCATCTCAAAATTTGAGTAAAAGATCTTGACCAGAAATGGATAGTAATCAACTTGAGTTTCTAGAAATTCCTTGACCTTTTGACAGAATAAAATCTCAGTAAAATTGAAAGCATTATCATCAAAATACTTGAAGTCCATTATCCAAGGTTCTAAGATTCCTCTATCTTTGAAATTTTGTCTAAAGAACTCCTTCTGATTATTAGTGAGGGAATACCTTTGGAGAAGAACATCATTTTCCATGAAAGATGTTGGAGCGCCATTCTCTGCCACCTCTGTCTCTATGTGAGACTCAACTTCCTTTCCTTTACTCTTCTTTGCAGCTTTGGAAGTCCCTGTTTCCTTTTTCTTCTTTTCAGCCTTCTTTGGGGTTTCCATCCCTTTTCTCTTCTTCTCAGGGGTCTTAGAGGTTTCTGCTCCCTTCTTCTTCTCAGCTGATTTCCACATTTCCATTTCTTTTCTCTTCTTTTCAGCAGCTTTTGAGGGTGAAGGACCAGTGTTCTTGGTTCTTGCCATGTTAGGGTTTGAGAAAGGGGAAAAGAAATGTCTGAGGTTTAGCTCTGCTAGGGTTACGAATTAGGTGAAGAGAGAGTGGGTTTGAGAGGATTTGAAATTTTGAAATAAAATTGAATTCAAATATCAGGCTTTATAACGTTTGCGTACAGGGGTGTGATACACCCAAGTATTAAAGATTTGTATTCTGACTTTCTCAGATTTAACATACATGCCTGTAGTACACCTCAGTATACTTATGGCATTCAGGAATTGTGTTTCAGTATTTTAATACATCTATGTATCACAGGGATGTATCAGACCAAAAACACAGGGGATTCATTCCTGATCCTCTATACAGTTATTGATCACACCCATGTATAAAACAAATTTCCAGTTTTTATACATGTACATGGGTTAAGTACATAGGTGTACCTGATCAATCTAATTTTAGCTAAAACTCTCTTCTAACCACACACAGATAGATCATTCCAGAGACAGATCATACAATCATAAGGCATATTTACACAGATTTAAATATACAAACACTTTCAACATAGATCAGATATAGGATTGGTCAATTATGCCTAATTCTCTTCTAATGAAAAAGAAGCTTTCCTTGTTCAAAGTCTTAGTAAAAATATCAGCAAGTTGCTTTGTTGTATCAACATATTCAATCACAATTTCTCCACTTTGAACATGATCTCTAATGAAATGATGTCGGATTTCTATGTGTTTGGTTCTAGAGTGCATTATGGGATTCTTAGTTAGGTTAATTGCACTTGTGTTATCACATTTAATGGGAACTTGGTCTAGTTGCACACCATAATCAACTAATTGTTGTTTCATCCATAAGACCTGTGCACAACAGCTACCAGCTGCTACATATTCAGCCTCAGCAGTGGATAGAGCCACACTAGATTGCTTTTTACTAAACCATGATACTAATGAATTCCCTAGTAAATGACATGTTCCACTTGTACTCTTTCTATCTAGTTTATTCCTAAAAACCCATTTTGTACCTATTACTTGACTATTCTTGGGTTTAGGCACTAGGTTCCATACTTGATTTCTCTCAAACTGGTTTAATTCATCATGCATAGCCATCATCCAATGTTCATCAGTTATAGCATCATTTATATTCTTAGGTTCTACTTGAGACACAAATGCCATATGATTACATGCATTTCTAAGAGATTGTCTAGTAGTTACCTCCTTTGTAATTTCACCAATGATGTTATCAATTGGATGATTTCTGATAGTCCTCCATTCCTTTGGTAAGTCAGACTGCTGTTCTGTTTGCTCCTGCTGCAGCATCTCTCCTTTGGAGTTTTCATTTCCTTCATTGCCTTGTTGCTCTTCCAAGGCAGTTTTCTCAATTGAATCTGCAAGATCATCAATAACAATATCCTTTCCCAACCTTTTGGGGTTAGACTCATCAAATGTAACATGCACAGATTTCCTCAATGGTTTCAGTTCTCTTATTATAGATTCTAAATGCTTTACTAGTTAGAGAATAGCCTAGGAAAAATTCCTTCATCAGCCTTTGCATCAAATTTTCCAAGGTTATCCTTTCCATTATTAAGTACAAAGCACTTACAACCAAAGACATGAAGATGTGCAATGTTTGGTTTTCTTCCTCTATAAAGTTCATAAGGGGTTTTCTTTAATATAGGCCTTATCAAAACTCTATTTAACACATAGCAGGCTGTGTTCACAGCATCTGCCCAAAATTGTTTTGGTAGGCTAGAGTCATTCAACATAGTTCTAGCAATCTCCTCTAATGATCTATTCTTTCTTTCCACTACTCCATTTTGTTGTGGAGTTCTAGGAGCTGAAAAATTATGTTGAATGCCATGCTCATCACAAAAGTTTTCAAACACTTCATTTTGAAACTCTCCCCCATGATCACTTCTTATAGAGACAATTTTCATGTCTTTTTCATTTTGCACAATTTTAGCCATTCTTTTAAATGCAGCAAATGCATTACTCTTATGAGATAGAAAGTATGTCCATGTGTATCTAGAGTAATCATCTACTATTACTAAGAAATACAAGTTTCCACCAAAGCTTTTGGTTCTTGATGGACCAAATAAATCCATGTGCAAAAGTTGCAAGGGTCTATTTGTTGAAACAATGTTTTTAGGTTTGAAAGAGACCTTAACTTGCTTTCCTTTTTGACATGCATCACATAATCCATCTTTCACAAATTTCAGTTTAGGCAAACCAATTACTAGATCTTTAGAAATTAGTTTATTCAAGTGGTTCATGTGAATGTGTGCAATTCTTCTATGCCAAAGTCAATTCTCTTCTTCTTTTGAAATAAGACAACATGCAGTGTTTGAAGAGATATTGTCTAAATTAAGCATGTAGATGTTATCTATCCTATTTCCAATCAATTTTAGATTTGCATCATTCTGATTTTCTATCAAGCAACTATTGGAATTGAATTTTACCTTAAAGCCTTTGTCACATAGTTGACTTATACTTAGAAGATTGTGTTTCAGTCCCTCAACATAAAGTACATCCTCAATGATTGTTGTTGAGTCACTTCCAATGTTGCCAATGCCAAGTATCCTTCCTTTATTGTTGTCTCCATAGGTAACACTTCCACTTGATTTTGGAGTGAGTGTGATGAACTTGCTTTTGTCTCCTGTCATGTGTTTGGAACAGCCACTATCAAGGTACCATTTCACATTTTTGGCCTTCCAACACACCTACAAAACAGAATTCATGTTTGTGTCTTAGGTACCCAAAACTGTTTGGGTCCTTTTGGGTTAGTTCCATCAAAAGTTCCGTTTGGAACCCATACATACTTGGACTTATTATATGCAGAAATTCTGTAATGGCAAGTTGTAGCAGTATGACGTTTCCTAGCACAAAAATAGCATCTAACAAATGGTGTTTTTGATGTCTTAGGTGCAGCAAAAAACTTTTTAAAAGATTTCTCATGTATCTCAGGTTCATAGCCTATTCCAGCCTTATCATAAACACATTTTTGCTGTCCTAACAATGCTTCTAAGTTATCTCTACCATTTGTGAATCTTGCTAAGTCATTTTTCAGTTTTTCAACCTCTTTGGACAGTGAGCAGCACTTAGAACAGTTAGAGCTAGATGCAATCAAGACTTTATTCCTAGCATCTAGTTCTCTTTCTTTCATTTTCAAGCATGCATATTCATCACATTGTTTAGTAATTATTTTTCTAGATGAGACAAGTTGTTTAGCAATTTTAAGATATTCAGCATGCAACTCATCAAATGCATCTTGCAATTCCTCAAAAGTAGGTTGTGAATCAGAATTTACCTCATTCTCTGAGTCACTGTCATTGCTGGCCATCAAGCACAAGTTTGCCTCCTCAGATTCAGATTCATCAGTGGAATCTACATCATTATCATTCCAAGCAATATAGGCCTTTATTGGCTTTCTCCACTTCTTGTCCTTTGAATCAAACTTTTCAGTTTTGTCCTTCTTTTGTAGCTTTGGACAGTCAACCTTTATGTGGCCAGCCTTTCCACATTCATAGCATGTGATGTTGTTGGAAGAGTTGTCACCTTTGCTGAAGTTTCTTTTGGGAAAGGTGGATGACTTTCTTTTGAAGTTGCCTTTCTTCTTTAGGAACTTCTTAAACTTTCTGACTAGCATCCCCATTTCTTCTTCAGATTCTGCATCATGATCTGATTGCTCATCATCACTGTCTTGTATCTCTTTAGCTTGTGACTTGAGAGCCAATCCTTTCTTCTTTTTGTCAGTTTCTTCACTTTCATTTAGTCTGTTCAACTCTAGTTCATGCTCTTGCAGCTTGCCAAACAGTGTTGCAATTGTCATTGAGGAAAGATCTCTAGATTCTGAAATTGCAGTGACTTTAGGCTGCCATTCTCTACTTAGGCATCTCATTACTTTGTTGATTTGATCCTCATTTGATATAGCTTTACCAAGACCAGCAAGTTGATTAACAATATGTGTGAATCTCTTTTGCACTTCACTCATTGGTTCTCCTTGTTTCATTCTGAACAGCTGATATTCATGTGTGAGAGTGTTCATTCTTGCTCTCTTGACATCAGTGGTTCCTTCATGTGTTACTTGCAATGTGTCCCACATCTCCTTTGCTGTCTTGCAATTTGAAACCCTGAAAAACTCATCAAGACTCAAAGCATATGTTATAATGTTCTTAGCACGTGCATTATATTGAATTCTTTTCTTATCATCCTCATTCCATTCAACTTTAGGCTTATTTCTTGGAGCACCATTAGCATCCACAGTAGAGGGGAAAAATGGTCCATTTTCTACTGCATCCCATATGTCAACACCAGCTGCCTCAAGAAAGATTACCATTCTTTCCTTCCAATAGATATACTCAGAACCATTGAAGGCAGGAGGGCGTGCAAGGGAAGCCCCTTCATTTAAGCAGTCATTGGAAGCCATACTCTTAAAGCTGTTAAGCCAAACTTAAGAGTTTAGCTCTGATGCCAATTGTTGTTTTGGCTTCAAAGACTCAAGAGGGGGGGGGGGGGGGGGGGTGGGGGGGGGGGGGGGGGGGTGAATTGAGTTTTCAAAAATTCTTCCTTTTCAAAACAGATTTGCCTCAGGATCTTTAAGATATTAAGAAAGGGCTTTTTAAAAATCAGATCAAATAATACAGGTATTAGATACAGGCCTTAATCAATTAGCAACTGAAGTTACAATATATCAGTTTCAGTTTCAGTTTCGGTGATCAAGAACAGTTTTAATCAACTTAGTTTTGAATCAATTAATAACTCAAGATTGATTGCAATAATACTTCTGGTTTCAATTCAAATTAAACAGATCAAGAATAGAAGTTATATGAGTATTCAATATCAATTGAAACTTAGAACATCAAAATCACAGATTCTTGAATATGATCAGAAGTTTATATGAGCAAGAACAGATTTAATAAACTCAACTTTGATTGCAAGATTCAGTTCAGATATTAAGCCTTAAGATTAGATTTGAACAACACAGATTAGATTGCAGTTTGCACAATGTTCAATCAGTGATTTCAGATCATTACAGAAACAATATTGAACAATGAATATCAAGGACTCAGTTATATGCGCAATACAGAAATTAAAGAGCTTTGAGTTTAGAAATACCACACAACCAGATTTATCCTGGTTCAGTCACCACCACTGTGACCTACATCCAGTCCCCACTCCACATGTGGGATTTCACACACTAACACAGCAAGCTTTAGCCAGGTAGCTTGAAAAACCTTTACACCACAGAGCACTTCTTTCACTTCTAGGATACCACACCTCTTGTGAAAAAGCCTCAATGTTCTTCCTTAGGATTCCTCACCCTAATCACACAGAGAGACTCCCTCTCTCTTACAATCAAATAGAACAGAAAAATTGATTTCTAACTCTCAAAAGTTGAATACACAAATTGAAGTTCTAACAAGAATGAAATCACTCTTTTCACAATAAGCTCAAGAAATATGATGAATGATTTTCACAATTGATCTCTCAAATTGATTTCGTGTGTTTCTGATATGATATCAGTATTCTATTGATCCACTTTATATAGAAAACAAGTTGTAACCGTTTGGGATCAGTCCAAACAGATTTGGGTCTGATATCAGAATCAGTTAAAACTGATTCAAGTTCTTGGACAGGGGTTGAGTACAGGGATGTATTAACCATTTTACATACTGAAAGTTTCTGTACACCTGTGTAATACATGACTGTACGAGTTCTTTTAAAAACTTAATCTTGGTTAATCCATCAGTACCATCAGTACACTCATTCAGTACATCTATGTATTAATGAACATCAGATTTTTCCAGAAACTTGAATACACGAGTACATAGCATATGTATAGGCCTGTATTCAGTTAAACCATTTATAACTGATCTGATTTCATGTTATTCATAAGTGTAGTACATCTATGTACTGAATATTTAAGAACTTTATATTCACTTGTCAGTTACAGGAAATGGTATAAATCCATTTAATACATGGCTGTACTGACAGAAAATTTACTTAACTTCCAAAAATCATTTTCATTAAAACTTATTCCTTTTTAATGCAGGTTATTAAAAATGATTTTCTTCATGCATCATGTCAACTGAGCTATTTGTAAATAAGAGATTTCTTCTCTTACAAATCATCTAAGATTTAAATCTATTTCTTCTTTAAGCTCTTGTCTTGATGACTCCTTGATGTTTGTCCTTGCTTGTTGCTCCTTGAGCTCTTCAAGTTTTTCTTTGGATATTCTCCTTTAATTGCTTACTGAACTTGATACTTTACAGCTTGATACCTGTCTTTGTAATTTGATACTAAAACACTTGCACACACATTAAATTGAATATTTGTCATATATCAAAATCTCTATGTCATTGAGTCTTATAGAGAAACCTTCAGCTTCTGGAGAAATTGCTAAAACAGTTGAGCCTTTAAGGTTCAAGCTGAAGAAACCCTCTCCCAAGAGGAAGACACGTGAAGCTGAGGAATCTATTGTTGCACCTGCACAACCCAGCAAAAGAAGAAGGCTGGTGAAGACCTTTACCAATGTCAGACAATTGGAGTCTGAGCCTAGTAAAGATGAAGTATCTGCTCAGGGGGAGCAGACAACTCCACCCTTGGAGGAGCCCAAGGAGAAGAAGCCTCTTAATTTGGGAATCATTCCCAGAAAAAGGACAGGCTACCCAGTGCCAATAGTGGCTCATGCTGAAAGGGAAGCAATCCCTACAGAAGTTGATGTTGCTGCTGCAACCACTGCTGACCTATCTGGTGGGACTCAAATAGTTGTTCAACCTGAAGTTGACACTTTGTCTCCTTCAAAGAAGAAGCTGAAGCTATCTGAGGATCAGATAATCTTTTCCTCTATTCCCTCTGTACCATCTTCTCCCTTTCACCAAGGTATCCACAACTCTGTTGTTTCTTCTCCATCTGCTCTTTTTGTTCAACCTTTGTCAGTTGCTTCTCCCTTTCCCTCACCTGTCTCCTCTCACCACACCCAAACATCATCATATGATGTTGTGTCTGATATGTGTCAATACACAGTTGTTCACAGGGACTCAACTCCCAAAGAACAATCTGCCATATCATCAAGACTGTTTATGAGTGATTTGCAATCTCTGATGACTGCAAGTGTCTCTCATCTGTTTGTCATTCCTTCTCCTCCATCTCACTTTCTTAACCCTTGTAGGGAGATTTTCTTTTATCCCCTATTGTTGTGTTCATTAGAACATTGGCTAGAACTCACTATCCTGCCTCTGTTGTAATGATACCTAATAGGTCTAGGTATTTCTTTCTTTTAGTCACAGGATCAAATTCCTTTTTCTGTCATATAGATTCCTTGTTACCTATACCTCCATCTGTTTTAGCCCAACAACCTCTTCCCCCTCCTATACGGATTAAAGTCACTCGTCTGTCTCTGTGTGAGAGACTTTCCTGTGTCTTTTCTTCTCTTGATACTGACTTAGTCAGAATCAATCCTTTGTTTAAGTTAGCTTTTCTTCCTTTCTTTTATTTCAGAACCCTTCATCAATATATCTTTCCTCGTATTTCTTCACCTTCTCTGTACCCAAGGCACCCCCAGTTTTAGCTTTGCCCTGGTATCCATACTTGTCTACTGTCTCAACTAGTCAGTCTACAGAAACCCCTTCTTCTCAGATGGTGGACTTACATAGCTTCAATCTGCTTAGAGCTGAGCTAGAAGAAATCAGAGGACAATTGGATGAAGAAAGGTGTGCTAGGCTGCTTTCAGAAAAGAGAGTTGACTCTCTGTTTTTGCTTTTTAGTCAGCCTAGGTAGTTTTTGTTGTAAAAGTCTTTCTTGTACTTAAAATGCTTATTATGAATGAACAATCAGTGTTCTTTTGTCATCTACGTTCTTTATTATTTTTTGTATGTTCCTTTTTGTTGTTGACAAAAGGGGGAGAAAGTAAAAGTTAAGATGATTATGATTAAGTTAAAATTGAACTTGAGCTGCATATCTCTGATATTAATGTTGCATGACTATGATAATGATATTGACTCTGATACTGTGTTGATTGAAAATTAGAATTGTACCTAAGTGCACCTGTCTGCACAATTCTTCTGGTTTTAGAAAATTTCAACTTGTCTGAATTCTGTTATTTCTTATGTTGATATTTTCTAAGGTTCATTAAATCATCTAAATGTTTGTCATCATCAAAAAGAGGGAGATTGTTAAGTCTCTAAATGTCTGTGTGCATTTCCCTAAGTTTTGGTGAAAGCTAAACATTAGATGATGATTTAATTACCCACTTTGTGGTTGCTAACCTGTCTACTTAATGCGCAGATCATAATAGTAAGACTCACCTGTCTGTCCACATGTATGACAACCTGTCTGGATAAGCAAAAGTCAACCTGTCTGCTGATTAGGATTGTTGACTTTCTGCAATTGAGTTTCAACCTATCTCTGCTATGTTCTCCTACTCGTCTAAGGTTCTTCTATGGGAACTCGAGTACAAAAAGCTTTTGGAAGCTGTCCCCTCATACAGAAGACTCTGAATCTCTCTCTCACGCTTATCAAGAAATTCAGAAGGTCGTTCTCACAAGCAACCTAGGAAGTCAGAGATAACATCCAGTTAAAGAATGTTTCCAACATGCTTTATCCCCTAGTACTCTTGGTTATTCCACCAAAAGGGAAATATACTCTGCAAAGTACAAAAGCATTCTGCACAACTCTGATTTGGCTATTGCACGATGCATAAAGCCATGATCCTTCATGTTAGAGTACAACCAACGTTCCTACTGCATTAATGGCTGCCCAGAACGACTCTATTGCATTTAATGAAGCTCTGCTTGAAGCCATCGTTGGAAGGAATGTCTCTAACGGATCTTAAATGCTTGAAGGCTATAAATACATAAGTCATTGAAGATGAACATCATCAGAGATTTAAAAGCATTAAAGAGTCATTACTCTGTTCATTTAATTCTTCATTCTTTCAATCTGTATTCTTCAATCAGTTGAAGTTATTACGCAGTCTTTCCTAAAGTCTACATTTAATTCACTCTCTGCGTGTTAGTGAAAGAACTGTCTGTCTGATTGTATTTATTACAAACAAACTTCTCAAAACAAACCTGTGTGAGCTTGAAGAGGCTAAGTGAGCAAAGAATACTTGTGTTGGAGCCTGAAGAGGCTAGGTGTGCAAACAATACTTGGAGTCTGTAACCTGATCAGTTATAGTGGATAAAACTTGGCGCTGCCAAGGGCTGGACATAAAAGAGTGAATATCGAGCTTGTTTTCATTTGTATGTTCGTGTGCTTTTCTGTCAAAATACACCAGATAGGTCACTCTGTCTGTGTAAGTTGTTTTATACTTGTCTAAACCTAAATTCTGTGTGCGAAAAGTTTTCAACTTTATTTTAATTTCTGATAAACACCTTTCAATCCCCTTCTCGTGTTTATAGTTGTCTATTTCAGTATGCATACATTTTAAGGTCACTACTCTAACACATGTGCATCCTATTGCTTCCATTAAGTCTGTGTATAAATTAGTTTGCTGTGTTCAACACTTGTTATCCAAACTGTTTCATTGTTGTGTGTCAATGGTGGAGGTGGTGAGAATGGTGGAGGAGGTGATAAAGGTGTGAAGAGGTGAGAAATAAGGCGGGGTGTTTTCAGCGTGGGGGTTGGGTGTGGAGTGAAGGAAGTGTATGGTAAGTGATAAGGGTATTTTTGGAAAAGAAAATATCAAAAAAAGTTGCAAGATGTAAAGAGCATTATGCAAGGTGTTAATAGCAAGCCCTAACATAGTGACACCGCCTTTGGGGAACAACTGAAGCTCTCCCCCGCTACACTACCGGGATGCAAATTTCTTGCAGTAGGTTATTTCTATCTCCCTCCATTTGTATTTATATTTTTTTTCGGATAAAACAAATCAATCGTTAAAAATGTAAGAGAAACAATTCTAATGACTGTAGATTACACAACAGCCGTAAATGCGTGAAATAGTTATCGCATGAATGATCCATCCTTATCCTTGAGTGCAATCATTCCTAGTCCTATGACCAGCACTAGAGGCCAAGTCACCATCAATGACATCACTAACCAAAACACACCTGACCCCACTGATGCCATCTTCTGTATCTTCCCTTGACATTGACAACATGAGAACCATGTAACAAGAAGTCCATGCATTGATCAATTGCAAACAAAACCGACCTCATCATGAGGAGTAAGAAGGATCCCTTCATAACCGCAACGAGCCTCACTCTGATGACTGGAATTCTGCCCAAGGGTGAACCCTTCTCACCCTCAATCGATCCATTACCAACCATCAAATCATGACCAACTCGTTAAATACTCACTAACTTCAGGCTCCCAGGCATCATTGAACTTTATGACAGACTACGAAACCCCATGAACCAAAGTTATTAGGTTATTTTGCTAACCCCTATTACATATCGAATTCGTTGCAAAATAATGTAAAAAATGACTAGTTGCATACAAATTGAATTGCATCCCACTACTCTTATCAGGTATCTAGTAACTATGCTGTGAACACTTGGAGGTCTCAACTTTGCTTTGCTCCTTTATGGGGAATTTGACTAAAAAATCAGTGCTAGGCTTTTCCAAACACTTTTGGTAGCAGTATGACCCAGGATAAATTTTCTCACACAAACACACTCACTCACACAGCAGATAAAAGGGAGAGGAACTAAACTTTCATGTACTATCAATTCAACACAAAGGAGTAAAAGAGAATCATTCTTGTATTCTTTTACACTTTTATCGATTTTTTAACCAGACACTACAAATGTCTATTTATAAGCAAACACAATAAAATATTATATACTGTTTTTAATCCCTAAACAAAACACTTTGTAGACAATTCAAACACTACTACAAGCTTTCTTTGACAATTCAGTATGTGTTTGGTTTTACGTTGGAAACCTTCAGAGTTGATTCTGCCCTCTATCAAATGTGATTTTAGTAAAAATTAGATGTTTGATTACTGTCAGGTAAAATTGATTTTATCTTTAGAAGTGATTTTGACTAGAAGCCACAAAAAGTAGCTTTTGAGTTGAATTGAAAATTTTACACTAAGTTTTAGATCAAAATTGCTTTCAAAATAAAAGCATCCAAACATAAATTACTTCACTTCAAATTCAATTTTAAACAAATCAATTTTACAAAATCAATTTCATTCAAAATCACTTTTATCAAATGTATACTCAATCTTCTATAAGCTTTCTTTGGTGTGGCTATAAGAATTCAATTTGGTAACAATTTCTAACGCCACAAATTTTGACTTTGCTTGATTTATCATTATCTAACAACTTTGAAGCGATCCTATCTATATATAAAGAGTTCATGAGAAGGTTCATTACTGAAGCTATCCAAGTAGAGTAGAGAACTTTGATCCCTCACAACAGTGAAGGAAAGCAAAGCCGAGAAAGAGCGTAGAAGTAGAACTACAAGCTGATGAACCCCTTTGGCCTTTAGATTTTGCTAAGCTATAACAACTACTTACCTATTAAAGCTCAGCTAGAAAAAATCTATTAGATTTTCATTACAATGGTATGTTAGATATACTACATTTCTTATAGAAAAGCCTATGTGACTAAAACCCCTATAGTTCAACCAAACAAAATTAACATCATAGAAAAGCCCGTGGAAAGCAACCAGAAATGTCACTATGACTAAACGAACGAGTTTTATTTAAAAAATTATTTTGCTAATCCCTATTACATATCGAATTCGTTGAAAAATAATGTAAAAAATGACGAGTTGCATACAAATTGAATTGCATCCCACTACTCTTATCAGGTATCTAGTAACTACGCTATGAACACTTGGAGGTCTCAACTTTGCTTTGCTCCTTTATGGGGAATTTGACTAAATCAGTGCTAGGCTTTTCCAAACACTTTTGGTAGCAGTAACATATGACCCACGATAAATTTTCTCCGACCAACACACTCACTCACACAGCGGATAAAAGGAAGAGGAACTAAACTTTCATGTACTATCAATTCGACACAAAGGTGTAAAAGAGAATCACTCTTGTATTCTTTTATACTTTTATCGATTTTTTAACCGGACATTACAAATGTCTATTTATAAGCAAACACAATAAAATATTATGTACTGTTTTTAATCCCTAAACAAAACACTTTGTAGACCATTCAAACATTACTACAAGCTTTCTTTGACAATTCAGTGTCTTTAGAAGTGATTCTGACTAGAAGCCACGAAAAGTAGCTTTTGAGTTGAATTGAAAATTTTACACTAAGTTTTAGATCAAAATTACTTTCAAAATAAAAACATCCAAACATAAATTACTTCACTTTAAATTCAATTTTAACCAAATCAATTTTATCAAACACTCATCCAAACATAAACTCAATCTTCTATAAGCTTTCTTTGGTGTGGCTATAAGAATTCAATTTGGAAACAATTTCTGACGCCACAAATTTTGACTTTGCTTGATTTATCCTTATCTAACAACTTTGAAGCGATCCTATCTATATATAAAGAGTTCATGCGAAGGTTCATTACTGAAGCTATCCACATATCAGAATTCAATGAGGAAGCATAAGTAGAGTAGAGACCTTTGATCCCTCACAACAGTGAAGGAAAGCAAAGCCGAGAAAGAGCGTAGAAGAAGAATTACAAGCTGATGAACCCCTTTGGCCTTTAGATTTTGCTAAGCTATAACAACTACTTACCTATTAAAGCTCAGCTAGAAAAAATCTATTAGATTTTCATTACAATGGTATGTTAGATATGCTACATTGCTTATAGAAAAGCTTATGTGACTAAAACCCCTATAGTTCAACCAAACAAAATTAACATTATAGAAAAGCCCGTGGAAAGCAACCAGAAATGTCACTATGACTAAACGAACGAGTTTTATTTAAAAAATTACTTGGTTGTTAGTTGGATTTGTGCATAAAGCTGGCACTTTTCAAATCTGTATCTGCTAGCTCACACCTTCCGAAATAAAGTATTTTCTAACGTAAAGCAACTTATAGATCCAATCCAACGCACATTTTATGGGTTAAATTGAATCAAAACTCGCAAATTTGTGAATTGACCCAACCATCTCCAATGCCCCTATATCTACAGTTGCCCAAAATAACAAGAATATCTTCCTCTATTATCTTTCTGCTGTAATAAAAGGCATTTTCTTTACATTTTATGTAAAAACAAAAAGAAAAGAGAAAATGAACAAACTTGTTCTTAATCCTTTTTTTTTCTCTCTCATTTATTCCCTAATAATGATTAATTAAATAACTATACATTTAAAACACTAGGATTAAGCAATGCAAATTTGAGGAAGTCCATATCATTTTCCAAGATAGCTACATGTTTCTCTTCCATTGTCACCCATGCTTCTATCCCTTCATTTGTTTCCATGAAAACTGCTGTGTTTGGAATAGTTTCTTGAGTGCCCCCTCTCTGAGCCATCCACAAAGGCTTTCCCCAACCAAAATCCAATTCATTGAATCCCATGTTACCCCAACTTGTGAACACAAGCGATATTGGGTTCTTTATCTCTATCCCTTCAAGCATTAGTTCAGCACACTCATCACTCCACATAAAACTAGGATCATTTTGCACTTTTTGAAACAATTCTTTTGTGAGTTTTCCAATTTCTTTTCCCATAATTCTAACCAAATCTTTAACATCAGGGTTCATATTGAGTTTCTCACTAAGCAACACTACTGCAGGCCACAACAAGTTCCCAATGGAATCTTGTGAGAATGGTTCTCCCATCCTTCTCCTCATGTCCACAACATGTAATACTACCACAGGTCTCGTGCACTTGCATGATTCCTCCATACATGCAGGGACGGAGCCGGACCTAAATAATTGTAGGAAATTATAAAAATTAAAGTTTATCCAATAAATACATATACATCAAACTTTATACAAAATATTCATAATTATATGTTTCAAAATATTAATGACATTAGTAATGTATCAAAATATAGAAAATCATTTATAATTGAATTTACACTAAATTCTTTAGCATACACTAAACTTTTCAATAGTTTTTTAAATCAAAAGAATTGTGGGAGGGCCAGCGCCCTCCCAACCCAATACGTACCTCCGTCCCTGCCTCCATGCTACAACCATATGCTTGCAGATGAATGAAGACACTGCTTGGTAACGTGTAGTTTTTGTAGAAACTCCATTTTCTGCCATGCCCTTTAGTTCATTGATGGCTTTGGCATTGAACAAGAATCTTCTTGTGGTGCACTTTGTTTCTATGTTTGAGCCTGAGTTAATATTCAACACACCGGCACGCACACCGCAAGTGTTTCTTGGAGGGAAGAAAGCAGCAGCAGAAGAAAAATCTGGCCAAGATATTTTGTCCCTTGATGACCCTTTGCAAATGGAAGACCATGTTTTTAAGAAGGCACTGCAAGAGCATGCATCTAGTATTGTATGTAGATTGCACAAACCAATGGCGATGCCACCACACTCGAAAATGTTCACTTGGACAAGTAATTGGGGCAAAACTTGTTGGTGGGGGTGTGTCTTGTTTGGCTCACATGGAAGCAATTTGTTTAATAATTCTAATTTGGGTGGTTTTAGAAACTCTTCCATGTTGAAATTCACTGAGGCTTCCATGTAAATTGCACCTTCATCGTTGCAATTAATGTTGTAGAAGTCATTTCTTCTACCTGCAAGAGGGTAGAAAATGGTTAATGCCTCGGATAATGATTTTTTCAATTGAGCTGAGATGTGTGAAAATTCTTGCTTGTCATTGGTTTTGCGATAAAATAGGATTATTGGGAAATAGGTGTTGAGTTGAAACACATCAAACAAACATAGTTTGTGGGTTTTGCGTTCACTTGGAGTAGGCAAGGACGGTTTAATGGTTTCTCTTGATGTAATGTTAATTTCCATTTTTAACTGTTTGGTTTGATTTCATATATGAAGGAGCTAGAGCTTATAAAGCGTGTTCATAAATATGTGTGTCTATTGTTTGATGAACGCTAGAGTGGAAGTTATTAATTAACATTCAACCGTAGTGAATGTTATTATCATAAGAAACTCCAACAAGGCCACACATTGATATGCATAGTAGGTTACAAGTAGTAGTAATAATTAGTAGCAGATAAAACATAAAAAATCAATTGAAAACAGCTAAATAACCAATTATTCAATTTGATCTTGAGATTTTCTGGAAAGAGAAAAGTTAGTTAGAAAATTGTATTGAAGATAGATAACAGGAAACAGCACGAGGGCAATTGGTAGGAAGGAAAGGAGAAAGAAAAAATAAATTAATGATTACAAGATTGTATAAAATCTGTATGGTGAACTCGATTTCTAATTCTAAGCATATAAAATGTAAAAATTTGAATATTATGTATAGTTAAATTATAAAATTATATAGATAATAAGAAGTTAAAGTTAAGGTATATTTTACAATGTATATTTTAAAACAGATAATGTCAATATAAATATATTATCATGTTATACAAAAGTTATTAATTTAAGTTGAAAAATCTTAATTTATAATTAATCATAAAAAGTACAAGTTTCAAAATAATGTGTATCGTTAAGTCAAGTTGGGACGACTTGAAATATAACTCAAACTTGATTTAAAAACACATTTTTTTTTTCTAATTATAATTTATAAAGCTTGCATGCTTTTTAATTAGTTTCTGGTGTTATTTTTAGTATCACAATTTGAGTCTTAACCCCTAATCAAAACTCCACTCAAGTGGCCCTTTTGCAAAAATGTTGCCTTTACATCTTTAGGCATTGCCAAAAACAAGTGTGTGATCCTAGGCTGACTCTTCAGGGTAATGTTTAGGGGTTTATAGATTGTGAAAGGAAGTGATTCACGGTAGAAATGAAATGGAAAGGCAAAAAATAAAATAAAATAGACCATGTTACTCCATTATTTAGTTGTTTAATAAGTTTGGTAAGAGAGGGAAGAGAATTCATGTCATTATTGATACTCCAATCCAAAGGGACAAAAAAAAAAGGACTTTAAGTGGCAAAGGATGAACTCCCTATCCTTCCCTTGTTATCCATTCAAACATAACCTTAATCCACCCTCATTATTGGCATTATTGGGATGAACAGGGCTATGACCTATTTCAGACAACATCATGGCTTGCCTATCACACCCTTCCCAGTCCTTTTGGAGGACTTGTCTCTTCTACCACATTGACAAAATGCCAATAAATTCTAGCATGTTATTGAGCACAATAACACAATAACTGTGTTACCATAGTTAGTTTTTGTGGTTGGTTAGGCAGCTAGTCAGAGTTAGTTTTATGTTATTGGTTAATTGAGAGTTAGTTTTATGTTATTGGTTAATTGAAAGTTAGTTACTCTCCTATTTATTGTGTATAAATAGGGAACAGTTGTATCATTCATTTCTCAACTTTCATAATAATGAATTCATTAGCATAGTATGTTATGTCAGAAACAGCATTGTTGGAAAGTGAAGAAGTAAAAATTGATAGGCTTTAAATAGCTGATGGGTGTTAGAAAATGGGGTCTGGTTCTGCAACAAAGAAGGGAATACAAAAGAAAATGCGCAATCTCCAAGGTGTATGAGGATACTAGGCTTTAGGTTCGATTCGCCCCCACCAATCTCTCCTCGTAGATTGGATGCAACAGGTGTAACTGGCGAATCCCCTTCAGGATACAATGGAGAACCTTGGTTTGGTTTGCACACCCTAAACCAAGCATATCGACAATGGTAGTTTACAGAACAATAGTCTTCCTAACTCTCTCTGCGCACAAGGGAGAAAAGAAGGTGATTTGGAGTGAAGATGGCTTGAGAAATTCTGAGATTTTCGTGTCCTTCACTGCATGCAGATGGTTCTATTTATAGACTAACTCATGCCACTTGGTGAAGCAAAACAACCCTTCAAGGATTTAACCAATGGTCAAATACAACACTCTAGTACTATTAACTGTCAATGAATGACACAACGTATCTGTTGCCTAGTGGCCAACGACTGTGCCCCTTTATCATGTGTTTCTGAGTTCGATTCCCCCTATCCACCTTTTTGCTGTTAAATGTTTTAAATAAAACGGTCAAGAATAAATAGTTCAAAATGGTAAAAGCAAGTATCGAACCCTGGACACCACGCATATTTCACAAATGTCTTGCCACTGAACCAAAGAATCAGTTTATGCAAGATAACACCCGTTAATTGTATTTAACCATTATTATCACGCAACATTCCAAACATTTATTTTGGAAATATCTCACAATGGGCAAGTTGTTATGTCACTTCAAGTTGAGAGACAATGCAGCAGGCTCCAAGCAGCTGAGGCAATGGCCAAGGCACAGGCTGAACTGCTGCAATCTTTATCCTTGAAAATTGTCGGAAGATGCTTTCGGAGACTGTTTCATTCCAATCATTGGACCGCCTTTGTGTTGCATTGGATGCTGAACTGAAGGAATGTATATGAAGCATATTCAGCATCTGGGAGAGAATATATAGTTCAAGTCTTGTTCAGGCATATCAGACCCCATCAATGGCTGAGATGCTTAGGGGCCATTTATTTTAGATTTTGATAAAATTGATTTTGGTAGAATTAAGGTTAAGAAAATTGATTTGTGTTTGGTATCAATATTTTAAAAGTATGTTTAGAAGAATTGATTTTGTTTGGATGATAAAGTAAAATCACTTTTGAGGTGTAAATATATAAAATTTTGTGGGTCCTACATCTAGAATCAATTATTCTCAACGAAAAAGTTAGAAATTTTTACTTCCATAAAACTCAGTTTTGGACTCACCCAACACATTTTTTTTCACTGTGTTTTTTATCCAAACACAATTTCTAGTTTCAAACTCAATTAATTCCAACGTCAACGGAGAATTAAGCCTGTAGATTTTGAAATACGTTACTCGATCTCAAACCTTGTTACTAGGTAGTCCTTTAGGTAAGAGAGCCTTCTCCAGCCATTGTCATTCAGGTCATAGCCTAAGCCAAGATGGCAATAGGGGATTTTGTGAAAATCATCTTCAAATTAGTATTTCAGTGCTTTTCCCTTTTTGGCCGATAAAATATTTTGGGGGAGGGTGGTAAATGGTAGAGATAAACATAAGTTTTCTTTGAGCTATGAATTTGCTGTTTATGTACAAATGAATAAAAGTTAAGGAACGGGTGGAAGGAAAGGATCAATACAGAGAAGGTAGATAGGAATTTGATACTTTGTGTTTCTTCTTATTTTGGTAAACATAAGATGCTTTTGTTTTAGTAAATGCTTGTAAATGCCATTTGTGTAAAAGTTAACTCACAAACTTGCATGATTCTACAGCTAGTGCTACAACTTCATTGCCAATATTACATATTTAAAATACACCCATCAAATTTCAAAAGCACTTGGTCTCTGGAAATATTCAGAATCTGCAAGTTTCTTTTTGGGCTATAATCGTACAGATTATAACTAGATGCTTGAGATTTTAACTAAATAATGCAAGACGCTAACACTAGTGCGAAATATGCTTTTTACATCGGGGTTTTAACATCGGTTTACTGAAAACTGATGTGAAAAAGGAGGCGGTGGCATTTTTGAAATTAAATTGAAGACTTTTAACATCGGTTCTAAAATAAACCGATGTGATAAGGTTTATAACATCAGTTTTTTATTAACCCGATGTTGAAAATTGAACCAAAAATAAAATTTTAAAATTGCGTAATTTTAACACATCGGTTTCTTTAATAACGGATGTGAAAATCTTTATATTATAACATCGGTTTTTTATAAACCGATGTGGAAAACAGAATTAAAAAAATAGGCAAAATACTAATAAAAATATTAACATCGGTTTTCTGTATAAACCGATGTGGTAAATTTTTAACATCGGTTGGTTTTTGAAACCGATGTGGAAAAGGAAAGAAACAACATCGGTTTTCTTATTAACCGATGTGTAAATTCTATCCGTTTCTATTCCTTCCCTCCCTTCTTCCAAAACCATCTCACCCGCGCCTTTCTCTTCACTTTCAAGACCAAAACCCTCGCCGTCATATACTTTCCTTCAACGTTCTCTTCCCCCTTTCTCTTTCCCTTACTCTCTTTCTCACTCTGTTCTCACTCTCCGCGAGCCACCACCATTTTCACTGTCATCGTCGTAGTGGGATTCTTCCCCTTTTCTCCCATCCACGAGCCACCACCACTGTCGTGCCACTCCCTACATCGCGGCATTCCAGTTGAGTTGAAGATAGCGAGTAAACGAAAACCCAGCTCTCACTGTGAAGCTAGCAGGTTGGTTATTCTTCCCTTTCCTCTACCCACTTTCACTGGTTAGCTATATATAACGAGTAAACTATATATATATATATATATATATATATATATATATATATATATATGCTTGTGTGAAATAATAGTGGCTTTGAAACCATTATTAAGTAGAAAAGGTTAAACTGTCTGTGATTGAAACGAGCTTTTTGGGGATTGAAAAGTAAAAGTGTTTAATTTGGTGCTTAAAGAACAATCTGTACAGTGATATTATATTTCCGAATCAGATTTCTTGTTCTAAACACATTTGTCATGGTCTGTCCAATTGCATGGAAAACTGCAGTTTGAATAAGGAAACTCGTGGCACTACCTTGATTTCAATAGCAGACACATCATCTAATTCCCCACGAAACAGGTTTGGCCCTCTTCTCTCCCTCTCAAACATTTTCATTTTCCTTCCTATTCCTAATTTAGGCTAAGTTGCTAAGTTTATATTGGAGGAAATGGGGGAGTGGAATGAAATGAGATAGTACTAGGATCCAAAATTTAGATTATTTAAAATAGGATAGAATGGAGTGTATTATATGAATCATAACAAGGGCATCAAATAGATCAACATACTAGGATTATTTAAAACTCCTTATACTAGAGCACCAAAAAAATTATAATAAAATAAAACTCCTTATATTAAGCAGTGTCTTGAGAAATTATCCTCGGACTACATAAATACTTTGATTCTAATGTTACTATGCATTTTCTTAACATAAATTAAGGATGCTATGATGTATGTTGGTGTGTGTGTGATTGATTTGCAATTCATTGGTTGGACACATGAGGAAAGGGGGAAGCCATTTTTTTTTATATACTTATAGCATGGTATTGCATAATTTGCTGTTAACAATGCATCTCTGGAATGTGAAAGCACACTTATCATCGTTGGGTTTTATTCATTTTTTAGTGTTAATTAATTAGTAAAGCCTTAGTTTCCCGTTTGAGATGCAATATTAATGAGCACATGCACGTGTACGTGCTTAAGGTACAGCTCATTATATTGGATCTTGAATTGTCCAAGTTGGACAGTTTGAGAAAAAACTTTTTCTTCATTCAGTTAAAATAGTTATTCTTGATTCTCATATTATATACCTGATGAAAGTTCGGATTGGTACATTTCCTTTCGTTCTCCGGGTGCATACTTTATCGTGGTGGATGGCATCGCGTTCAAGTCGTGTACGTCGGAGACCGAAGGGAAATGCTGCCGAAATTTCGTCGAGTATGAGTCCATTGATTGAAGACTTGAGAAAGCTGTGGGATGAAGGCATTGATGTGATCGACGGGTATTGCCGTGAGACTTTCAGATTGCGTGCCATGTTATTTTTCACCATCAATGACTTTCCAGCATACGGGAACTTGTGCGGGTATAGTGTTAAGGGGCATAAAGCATGTCCAATATGTGAAGAAGGCACATGTTACCATCAACTGCAACATGGAAGGAAGACAGTCTACCTTGGGCATCGGAGATATCTCCAGCGTAATCATCCTTATCGTAGGTTGAGAAAAGCTTTCAATGGACTTCCGGAGAATGCAATTGCTCCGGTGGCCCTGACTGGAGACCAAGTTTATGAACGGGTGAAGAACACTAATGTTATCTATGGGAAGTCCCAAAAGAAGGCTACTGAGAAGAATATATGGAAGAAGAGGTCGATCTTCTTTGATCTTCCATATTGGTGCAAGCTTGATGTAAGACATTATATTGATGTGATGCATGTGGAGAAAAATGTGTGTGACAGTTTAATCGGAACGCTTCTCAACATTCAAGGCAAGACAAAGGATGGTGTAAATGCTCGTCTGGATCTAGTTGCGATGGGTATACGAGAGCAGTTAGCTCCACATAAAGTGGGGATAAGAAGACTTATTTGCCCCCAGCATGTCATACTTTATCAAAAAAAAGAGAAAAGAAGTTTCTGTGAATGTTTACGGGGAGTCAAAGTGCCACAGGGTTACTCTTCAAATATCAAGAGACTTGTCTCAATGAAAGATCTCAAATTAGTTGGCTTAAAGTCTCATGATTGCCATGTATTGATGCAACAACTACTACCGGTGGCCATTCGTGACATCTTGCCTAAAAAAGTCCGACATGCCATTACTAGGTTATGCTTATTCTTCAATGCTATATGTAGCAAGGTCATTGACACTAAAAAGTTGGATGACTTGGAAAATGAGGCAGCCATTATCTTGTGCCAATTGGAGATGTATTTTCCACCTTCATTTTTTGACATCATGGTTCATTTGATTGTTCATCTAGTGAGGGAGATTAGATTGTGTGGCCCCGTTTATTTAAGGTGGATGTACCCGGTTGGGCGATACATGAAGATCTTGAAAGGATATATGAAGAATCCACACCGTCCCGAAGCATCTATTGTTGAAAGGTATGTTGCAGAAGAAGCTATTGAGTTTTGTACAGACTACATGTCAGAAGCGGAACCTGTAGGGCTTCCGAAGTCTCGTCATGAAGGAAGATATGATGGGAAGGGTACACGAGGTATCACTGTTAAGAGCATGGATCGGGAGGAAGTGCTTCAAGCACATTTGTATATATTGAATAACACTGATGAGGTTGAACCATACTTATGTGAGCATAAAAGCATCATCAACGAAACTTACCCTAGAATGAATGAAAAATGGTGTTTGAACAAGCATAATAAGACTTTCTTGAACTGGTTTAAAGAAAAATTTACAAAGGATGGTACTGCTTCTGAAACATTAAAATGGCTAGCACAGGGACCTAACTTTGATGTCATATGCTGGAGTGGGTACGATATCAATAAGTTTTCCTTCTATACAAAGTCCCAGGATGACAAAAGTACTATGCAAAACAGTGGGGTTATGGTTGTCGCTGAGTCCATGCATTTCTCTAGTTCGAAAGATAAAAACCCTGTTATGGCATCCGTTTCATACTTTGGGATCATTGAAGAGATCTGGGAGGTTGATTACACGAAGTTTAGAGTGCCTGTTTTTAAATGTCAGTGGGTCGACAGTAACAATGGTGTGCAAACCGATGAGTTAGGATTCAAATTGGTGGACCTTAATAAGGTAGGTAATAAAGACGAGCCTTTCATCATGGCATCCCAAGCAAAACAAGTGTTTTATATCCATGATCCTTCTAACAAAAGGTGGTCAGTGGTTCTCCAGGGAAAAAACATGTATAATAGTAGTGAGGGAAATCAAGATTCAACTCTTGATATTTCTGACACTCCTTCTTTCTCAACACGGGTGCCTAATTTCAATGAGGAAAATGAAGTGGACGATGTACATGCTACTTGTAATGATCACCAAGAAGGGTTATGGGAGAACGTTACTACTTGACCACAGTGTAAGTTTAGTTTGAGTTATGTTTAAAGTCATATTATATGTTTATGTTGATATTTATAAGTTATGCTTACGTTGATTGATATTTATAAGTTATGTTTGATATTTATCCAGACATACTGACTTTTTGTTTTTGTCTAAACAGGTATACATGGCTGATCCTGAGGATATCCCTCCTTCATGCAGTGGGTCGGAGACCCTGTCTTCGGGTAGAAAGGGTAGACGTGCCACACGAATGAGGAATTTGACTGCCAACCCTCTGTCCAACCCTCTGTCCATGTGAGCACTAAGGGCTCATGTGAACCTCCTCATCAGCCTGATGATGATGATGATGATGATGATGACGCCCCTGATAGGTGTGAGCTGAATGTTGATGATCATCATGATATTCTGCCTAAAAGGTCAGATCCAGGAAGACCAGAGAAATCTGCTCCTGCCAAGGTATTCATTTGACCATTCAATTAATTACGAATGAAATAAGTTAACTGTGATTACTAATGTATATCTTTTTTGTTGTTTAGGGGAACGACAAAGGGGATTCTGGTGATGTTTTTCAACGTCTTGCTATAAAGCTTGTCACCATGGAGGTTGATGCAGCTTTGGTAAGGTTGGAACATGATGGCAGGGCGGATGACGATCTGTATATCCCAAAGAAGGAACTTATGGAGATGGCGCTCGACCATGAAATGGCTAGTGCTGCACACATCTCGTTATGGTGCACGTAAGTACATTTTATTTATAAGTTAAATAATTAAATTTTAAATACTATCATAATTAACATGTTTTATCAATATATTAGGTATCTGCATCGCATGCTAGGTAATCAGGGCAACCTCACCCTTTGTGGGTTCATTGACCCCATGCTCATTCAGGGTGATGTTCTCCTAGCATCAGAAGACCCGGTCGCCACCATACGTGATATAGTTGCCCGAGACCATCATCAGTTCTACCTTGCGCCTTATCTCTATAAGTAAGTACCAGTTATTTAATTATAACTATATATGACTTAGTCACTAATTGTTCCACAAATGCAGACGACATTGGCAGTTGTTGATCTTGTGCCCTCGTGTGAATGTCGTGGTCTTCTTCTGCTCGATGGGCCATAGGCCGGCGAATGAACTGAAGAACATCATGGAAACATAAGCATTAAAATAAGTTAGAATCAGTAATGAAGTTGTTTTAATTATCTGAAATCTATTAGATATACTTTAATTAATGTTTATTTTCTTATGATAGGTCTATTGATGCAAGCCGCATGCTGTGTGGTGAAAGGCGTCGGCCTATTAGATGGATTATTCCTAACGTAAGATATTTATTAGTTCAAACGCTTCAAGCGCAGTGGGTATAATTATTGATTTTTATTTAATTTCTCATATTCTAACTGGGTTTCATTTGTACGTAGTCTCATAGACAACGTGGATCATGGGAATGTGGATACTATGTGATGAAGTGGATGGTCGAAATTATCTCCTCCGGTATCACTGAAAGATGGCAGGAGGTAAATGCTAATTGGTACAATTAGTTGTAACAATTATATATAGATTCGTTATATGTTTAATTTTAGTTTATTACTTAAAAGATATAATCTAATTATGTCCAATTAAACTTGCAGATATTCAACAATCCGACTCCACTCTCTGATGCCGACATAAAAAACATAAGGATACGTTGGGCAAATTTCTTTCTTGAAGTGTACCAACATTAGTTTGTATGTAGTTAGTATATAAACGCATCATGTAATAGCTATAGTGTACTTTTGACTGATATATGTTTTGACATGAAATCTATAATATATCATATGTAGCTTTTTGGTTTCAAATTATCTTTGTTGTCTGAATGTTATTGAATATATTTATTGTTAGTAGACTTTTAATTTAGTGTGTTTTGGTTGTACAAAAATGATTCTGTAGACAATATAGATTCTGTATTTATCTGGATTACTGGATTACTGAAACAGGGGAAAGGACTGTCAATACTGAAAAGGATGATTTTTAATAAAAAAAAACTAAAATTCACATCGGTTTTCAGAAAAACCGATGTGGTAACCCCAATTTTCCACATCAGTTTTCATAAAAACCGATGTGGTAACCCAACTTTCCACATCGGTTATATTAAAAACCGATGTTGAAAGTTTGTTTTCCACATCGGTTTTTAACATAACCGATGTGGAAAGTTGAGTTACCACATCGGTTTTTATGAAAAACCGATGTGGAAAATTGCTGAAAAGGAAATGTGGCTTTCTGAAACAGACTTTTTTACATCGGTTTTAAAACCGATGTGAAAAGTGGTAATAAACCACATCGGCCTTTTCAACATCAGTTTGAAAACCGATGTGAAAAGCCAAAAAAAAACCGATGTGAAATCCCTTTTCTGCACTAGTGTAAGAATGCTGGTTGCAAACAGTAGAAAATAAAATATTCAAAAATGCTATATAGTCCTAGCCTTTTTTGTGTGTGTGTGTGTGTGTGTGTGTGTGTGTCTCTGATAAGGCATCTTAATAAGTTTGTAAGACCAACTTTTTGGGTTGAAGATGGTGATTTGTTAAAACACTACCCAAAATATATATTTTTAGCAACATATTATTCCAGATATGACAAATAATGAATTGCGATATCGGAAGGACATATTAGTTCTTTGTCTCATTCTTGAATCGATTGGAATGGAGATGGAATGATGAATTTCTTCGAATCTTTTGCCAATAAAGACTTTTCCATTTTTAATTGTAGTTAAATTAAATTATTAAAAAATATAAAATCTTTGCATGTCATAGGTTGAGGATAAGTAAAGTGTATACTATATAAATCTTGAGAGTAAAGTATGTTTTGGATTCGATATAATAAAATTGATGTGAACAACGTAAAATTTGCAGAAACTTGTTCATATACTCATCGTATACTCTATGCAAGACAAGGTTGGTCGAAGCATAAGGCGATTCAAGCCCTTATTTTAAGCTCACCAACATTATTATTATTAGTAGTATTTATAAAACTTTCATTATTAGCTGGTCTCTCGTAGTGACAGCTAATGTATTTTTTCTTTCTAAAGAAGTGTTCGATCCTCACTAGAGCCAAAGACACTTATTTTTGCAAGACCCCTAATTTTTCTATTATTTAAAAATGTTTCATCTCAAAGCTTGCTTTAAGCGAAAACGCATGTTGGTCGGCCCTGATACAAGCCATTGGATAACATTCTCATCTCCATGTAACATTTTCTAAATATATAGTGTAGAATCTTCATATTGGCCATATATGTCGCATAATTTATCTAACTACTCTTATCTTAGTATATAAGCATTAGCAAGGTTCTAAATTGTGATCCACCACCATCACAATATTGCAACATCCATTTTTAAGATTAGTCAGATATCTGTTTTCTATGCTGTGGGTAAAATGCAATGGTTTATGTGTATTCAATTCGTCCATGCACTTTGCGAATATATAACTTAGAAATTGGTGGCAATGCACAAAAAAAAGAAAGAAAAAACATTTTCCGTTGCCGGGACTTGAACCCGGGTCTCTCGGGTGAGAGCCGAGTATCCTAACCAACTAGACTACAACGAATTTGTGAATATAGGGGCATATATTTGGAGGTTAATATATTTAATAGTAAACGATCATTTACTTCAAAAGGTTTTGGTAAAAAATTAACAAATAACCGACAACACAACATTTTCAAAGGATGAAAAAAGTAAAGGCGTGTAGAAAGACTCATTTAAATAAGGTGACAAACAATAAAATAAAATTCTTTTAACACGTGGAAGCACATAATTAAAAATAATAATATTAAAAACACAGTTATAATCAAAATTAACATTAAAATTGGGTGTATTGGATTGGGATTTCAAAGGATTTTAATTGATTATTTTATGACAAAAGAGTCTTGTGGTATTCAATCAAGACTTTTATATAATATAAATAAGTCATGTGGTATTCAATCAGGATTTTTAAGATTTTTTTTTTAAGGATTCCAAATCCACTGGTATTCAATCAAGGTTTTTTATAAGCTACTAAAAATCTCATGATATTCAAAAGTTTGCTAATTTTGATGGATCCTTTTGTATTATGAATTTTGAGTGACTTTTTAGTGAAAAATATAAATAACAAATCTATTCCAAAATCTCACCCAAATCCCTCGGACTTTCTCCCCCTCGGCTGTTCTCTGTTCTTTGACGGAACGTACGTATGACTCATCTTGCAATTTGTGTTCTGGGCAACTCTTTTCTTTATTTTTTCGTTTTGCTCTGCATCGATGTTTGCATAGAAACCATATTGTGCAGTATGATACTCACCATATGACGTATTAATAGGTAATATATTATCATATTCTCTATGTTTAATTTGTATAATAAAAAAAATTATTACATGAATACGTTGAAGGCCACTGAACAACGCCGTACACATGGTGTATATGAAACATGGTAGTGGCATACTCATTCCTAATTCCTAATAGGTATAACAGTTCAATCTGTCCAGGCACCATACACAACTCTCTCTCTCTCTCTCTCTCTCTCTCTCTCTATATATATATATATATATATATATATATATATATATATATATATAGTTGAATCCAATTTTTTTACTGTTACACTCATTCCTAATTGTGATTTTGTTGATTGATATAATAGGTATTCTTGTGAAACAACTAATAAGTTTTTTTTTTACACATGTAGTAGTAATTCAAATGAGGATTCACAACAAGAAAATAATAATAAGGGAAAGGACAAAAAAAAACTATGAATCTTGGATCATGGAGGATACCAAGTTTTTTTACTATGAAAGGACAAAGTTTTTTTACACTCATTCTTTGTTATGTTTTTCTTGACTTTTGTAACTTTGAACCTTTGTTAAAAATCATGTATTCCTTTCAAATCTAATAAATTCATATAGTCCATTCAAATCTTATGAATTCTTATGATATAAATCCTTTAAAATCCAAACATCAGAATCCTAATTATAACAATCTTTTAAAAAAGTCTTAAAAGTCATTATATTCCTACATAGTCTTTTAAAATCCACAAGACTTTTTATAGCCAAAATAATCTTTTAAAATCTCAATCCAATACACCCCAAGAGTGTTTAAGATTTGTCTCATCCTAATTTGTCTCAACTCGAAATTAATTGCAACGAGTTCGAGTTTTAGACATTGGAACAAATATATTTTTGGGTTAGTTTAAGTTATATTTTGAGTTTTTATTAATTTAGTAGGATGTCCCATTTTTTATTTATATTTATTTTAAAATTTGGAATTAAAAAAAGTAGGTTCAATGTGGTCCTATTTTTATTAGAGATAATTCTAGTATAATTGTGTTGGAGTAAGATAATTCTAGTATAATTGTCTCCGTTGTGATTGCATCTCTCAGTTTCCATTCTAGTCCTCATGATTCTGCTTTATTTCCCATATTCACTTCTCATGGTCGCATTGTACTCTCTTTTTATACTTTGATGATATGATTATTGCAGAGGATGATGTTGATGGGATTGCAGAGTTGAAATTGCAATAACAGTTTGAGATGAAGGATTTAGGTACTCTTCACTATTTTTTGGGGATTGATAGTGCATACTCTTCTAGATGTTATCTTCTTTCTCAATCTAAGTATATATATTGCCAACATTCTTGAATAAGCTCGTCTCTCTGATACTCGAGCAGTAGACACCCCTCTTGAGCTTAATGTTAGATATGTCTCCTGTGATGGTGTCCCTCTATCGAATCCCACCTTGTATCGTACATTGGTTAGTGGTTTGGTGCATTTTACCATCTTTTTTTAAAAAAGAAAAGTTGGCATGCAAGGTTTGCATGGTGTATCTTACCATCACTAGACCTGATATTGCTTATGCAGTGCATGTTGTCAGTCAGTTTGTTGTTTCTCCTACTACAGTTCATTGGGCAGCTGTTCTTCGTATTCTTCGCTATCTTCGGGACACGCAATTTTAGAGTTTTCTCTTTCCCTCATCCTCTTCTTTGGAGTTGCCTGCTTACTCTAATGCTGATTGGGCTGGTGACCCCACTGATCATAAGTCTACCACAGGGTTTCCATTTTTCTAGGAGATTCTCTCATTTCTTGCAAGAGTAAGAAGCAAGACATTGTCTTTCGCTCTTCTGCAGAAGCCAAGTATTGTTCTATGACATCCACCACTACAAAAATAGTTTGGTTGCGTTGGTTACTTTCTGATATGGGTTTCCCCTCTGAACCGACTCCTATGTATTGTGATAACATGAGTGCTATTCAAATCACTCGCAACTCAGTCTTCCATAACACACCAAGCATATTGAGATCACACGTCATCACTTTCAACATGGCACCATCACTTTACATTTGTCTCTTTCTCCATGCAGATTGCTAATTTGTTTACAAAGTCGCATTCCACTAAATGTTTTTTTTTCTGGACTAGCAAACTCTCGATGCTCCGTCTTGATGCATCCTGAGTTTGAGGGTGGATGTTAAGATGTGATGTATAATTTATTTATTTATTTTGGCTTATTAAGGGTAGTTTAGTATTTTCTATTGTTATGTATATACTTCCTCCGGTCCAATATATAAGAAAAAAAAGTCCCAAAGTTTTCTGTCCAATATATAAGCAAATTTTGTTTTCCAATGACTCATTTAATGACATTATTCCCGAAATACCCTTCATTTAATACAAATTCCAATGACTCATTTAATGAAGATTGAAGTTTTAGATGAAGGGTAATTTAGGTAATAAACCTAATTTTTTAAAAGATTCAATGAGATTAATTAACCACCTTAATATGTGTGTTCCATTAATTTTTTGCGTATAATATGGACCGGAGGGAGTATAGTTTATTTTACTCATATATTGTAACTTGGTTGATGCAATAGAGAACACTAGCCTCCATTGTCTTCACTCCTCTCTTCTTCTCTATGTTTCTATTTTGCATTGCATTCTTAACACCCTGCAAGGGGGCACGTTATGGTCAGAGGTAGGGATGGCAATGGGTAGGGTCTGGGTAGGGTACTATAGTACCTGTCCCCATACCGGCATTTGAAAAAATTACCCGTACCCTCATAAGTAGCAACTTTAGTACCCTAAACCGTACCCTCTGGGTACCTAAGTACCCGTACCTGCACCAGTTACCCGCACTTTAACAATGAAAAAGCAATAAATAACAAAAGAAAGTTATAACAATTAAAAAATGATTCAGAGGTCTTTTAAATCTACTAATAAATATTACAAATCAAAATATTTAAATAAATAAAAACATTCAAAAAGGAATTATAGATGCAACTAGGTTTAGAAAATTAAGAATCTTTATATTAATTTTGGTTTTAAATTTTGTATTATAGTTAAAATTATATATATTAGTAATATTAATAAATAAATATATAAATAATTATATATACATATACATATGTGCGGGTATGGGGCGGGGTGGGTACCATAGTACCTGTACCCGTACCCATTCAAATTTGCGGGTAATTACCCGTACCCGGACCTTTACCCATTGTGTGAGTAATTACCCTACCCATTATGGGTAATTTTTGCGGGTACCCAATGGGTAGGGTACAAATTACCATCCCTAGTCAGAGGATAACGAGTTGCTTGTGGGATGTCTTGTAGCATGTTTTACGAAGGCCATGTTCGCATGGAAAAATAATCCCAATCTATTCACCCTTTTGTTTTTTTTTTTTTGGTAAGCCAAAAGTATATTAGATAGAGTACATAGGGTACTCTTAACCCATATACATGATCAGATACAGTATTACAAACAAAACGCCCACTTAGGAACAGCAAACTAACCTACTCAAATTATGAATGACAAACTCAAGGAGCAAAGATTTTAGAGGATATGAAAATGAATCATAGCCAAGTAGAAAAACTAAGCCAAGCCAAGTGATAATCCAAAGAGAACCTGTTATAGAAATCCTAGTCTAAAGATTGCAAACAGTAGCTCAGGTTTAGGCACCAATCAATAAAGGAAAAGTTACTCCTCTTTACCGAAGCTTTGCACCAAGTCCATACTCTCACTTTTATTAGTTCTATCACCTTTTCAAAATCCACAGCAGCTTGGTTGAAGATGATGTCGTTACGATGCAGCCACAACGACCAAATCGAAGCGAACCAAAACATCCTCCACCCATATGTGCATCCCTTTGTGTAGAAAAGTCCATTGTGTTGCAGTAAAAGGTCCTTTAAGTCCCTTGCCAAGACAGCGTATATTCCCATCCAATTATAGATGAATAACTAAATAGCATAGGAAAATTTGCATGTCAAAAACAAGTGATTGCAAGTTTCACTAGTGCAAAATGTATAATAAACGGGAAAGGTTTACGTTAGTTAACCAAAAGTTAGACGTTAAAAAGGAGGCGGTGGCAGTTTTGTAAATATCAGGTTCCCTTAATTCAATTTTAGCGTCAGTTGTTATAAGGACTGACGTTAAAAGTTAAGTGACTCACTTTTAACGTCAGTTCAATAAACAATTGACGTTAAAAGTTAAAACGTCAGTCCTTATAACAACTGATGTAAAAGGTAGTTTTGAATTTTTCTTTGCAAAGTATACGTTGTAAACCCCATCGCGCCTTTCTTGCTTCCTCAGTCACTTTGCACTTCTCTGTTCTCTCACACCTCTCTGCCCTAACCCTTCCACCGCATGCTCCTCTGCCCCGCGTGCTTCTCTCCACCGCCACCACAGCAAGCTCGTCTCCACCGCCACCACCGCGAGGTATGTACTCTCTCTCTCTCTCTCTCTGTGTGTGTGTGTCTCATCTTTACACTCTTTCTTGCACGCCCTAACTCGTGCTCACTCTATTTCCCTCACTCTCAACAGCGGCCACCACGCGAACTCCTCTCCCCACTACCACGAACCGCGAGTGTCTCCCATTCCTCTCCTTCTTCTGCTTCTCGTCGTTTGAGTTTCATCACTCATCAAGGTTCCATTCCTTTTTTTAACTTTCTCCATTTTTTTTATTTCACTATGAAAAAGCTTATACAGAGCTTAACCATTTCCCACTTTTTTGGCATTTTCTTGTTCTTTTAGTTTTTGATACTGACAATGATGCATTTACCCATTGTTTGCTTTCATTTGCAGGGTTTTACAACAACAACTAAGATTTTCCCACTAGCCTGTGGCATGAGTAGCAGTATTTGCAGGACTTGAAACTAGGAATATTGGGCAGTACTTCTCAGATTACCAGCTTCTCATCTAAAGGTTTTTTCTTTTTTGAAACTCTCTTGCTTTCTTCCCTCCCCTTTATCTGAAGCTGATGAGTTATAGAAGAGAATATGCTCTTGAAATGTATGGCAAGGATGTATCATATGCTTGTTATGCTGATGATCATGAGTTATAGCTAATGAGTTAAGTATGGCAATCAACAAACAAACAAAAAATGTATCATATGCTTTTGAAAATTTTAATTTATTAACTGTTATCATATAGGAAGCATTCAAAACAAGTCTCCACTGTTTGTGAACTTGCCGGGATTTTTTATACTGAAAGAAATTATAATAATCATGAATCGGAGTTATGCTTGTCTTGCTATGTGTTTTTGGTTAAGGATGGCCATGGGTCGGGTTGGGTTAGGTGGCTTCAAAGAGAAAAAGATAGTAACTGGTCGGGTGAGCTAAGTTTTGTGATATTGGTTGTAAATGTGGCTTCGTGTGAATAAGGAATGACACAAACTACGGTTAAGGGTGCATCCTATCCTCAACTTAATTTGATGAGAATGAATGCTAAATGAAATTATATTTTAGCGTAACAATTAATATCTCCATTTTGACTGAGGTTATGTGATTGAGGTAGTGATGTATATATATGGTTGTTAGGATTTTAAATACTAGTGCGCTTTTCCAATCTCCTCTATTGTGCTTATATTGGATATATGTGTTTATATCTACAGAATCTATCTAGCTATGGATCGTAGTTGGATGGTTTGTAAACGCACTAGTGATGAGTATATGAAGGGAGTGGATGAGTTTATAGAATTTGCTCAAAGGAATGTTCCTAATAGTAAAGGAATGTTCTGTTGTCCTTATGTCAAATGTTTGAATACGAGGAAATGTACGGTGAAGGATATACGTACTCATCTTATTTGTTTTGGGATTTGCTTGAATTATACAAGATGGATATGGCATGGTGATGTGTTGTTAAGTACTAAGCCAAGTGTCTCTCAAAGTGAAGATGTTGACATAGATATGGAGGATGATCGAGTAGAGGACATGATCCGTGATATTGGACAAGAATCTTTTCAGCGAGCACATGTGTATGAAAGGTTGTCCAGTGATGCGGATAAGCCTTTGTATCTCGGGTGTACTGCACATACACGGTTGTCGGCGGTGTTAAAATTGGTTTGTGTGAAGGCGAGAAATGGTTGGAGCGATAAAAGCTTCACCGAATTGCTTGAATTGTTGAAAGACTTGCTTCCAGAGGGCAACACATTGCCTGACCGTAACTATGAGGCCAAGAAGGTATTATGTCCAATGGGTATGGAGTATAAGAAGACACACACATGCCCCAATGATTGCATATTGTACACAGGTGATTATGAAGACAATCATGCTTGCCCCAAGTGTGGGTTATCACGCTACAAAGTGAAGGATGGTGACGATGGTGATGATCTTGGTGATTCGATTTGTGATGTGAGAAAAAGGGTCCTCCTACGAAGTGTTGTGGTATCTTCCAATAATTCCAAGATTCAAGCGATTGTTTGCCAATGTGAAAGATGCAAAGAATCTTATATGGCATCATGATGAGAGGAAACGTGATGGAAAGGTTCGTCATCTGGATGATTCTGTGCAATGGAAGAATATTGATACTTTATTTCCGGATTTCGCCGATGAGCCAAGAAACCTAAGGCTTGGACTTGCTACGGATGGAATGAATCCATATGGTAACTTAAGTAGTATTCATAGTTCATGGCCCGTCCTCTTGATAATTTATAACCTACCTCCTTGGTTGTGTATGAAGCTCAAATACATGATGTTATCTACGAGATTTTGGGCCCAAAGCAACCGGGAAATGACTTAGATGTTTATTTAAGTCCCTTGATTGAAGACTTGAAGAAGCTATGGGTCGAAGGTGTTGATGTAGTTGATGGGCATTATCACGAGACTTTCAAGCTTCGTGCCATGTTATTTTGCACCATCAATGACTTTCCAGCATACGAGAACTTGTCCGGGTACAGTGATAAGGGGCATAAAGCATGCCCTATATGTGAGGAAGGCACATTCTACACTCAGTTGCATCATGGAAGAAAGACGGTTTACCTTGGGCATCGGAGATTTCTTAGACGTGATCACTCATAACGTAAGATGAAAAAAGCTTTTAATGGATGCCAAGAGACTGAAGATGCTCCGACGGCCTTAAATGGAGAGCAGGTTTATCAAAAGTAAAGGACATCAATGTTATCTTCGGCAAGTCCAAAAAGAAGGGTAAGGCTGCTGAGAAAAAATATGGAAGAAGAGGTCGATATTCTTTGATCTTCTCTACTGGTGCAAGCTTGATGTCAGACACTGCATTGATGTTATGTATGTGGAGAAAAATGTGTGTGATAGGTCGGGACGCTTCTCAACATTCAGGGCAAGACAAAAGATGGTGTGAATGCTTGTCTCGACCTCGTTGCTATGGGTATACGAGAGCAGTTATCTAATTTTTTATTTTTTTAATTATCAACAGCTTATATACCTGATTTATTTAATATTGAAGGCAAAGGCGGGTAAGATGTCTCTCATGACTCGGTTGTTCTTGATTGGCGAGGATTATGCGCCCATGCTTTTTCAATGGGAGTTGGAGCATGATGGTTGGCTGGCAGGCCCACTTCATGAGCGTGAGCATGGATTTGTATTCAGTGATGACGATATTGGATATCTTTGCACTGATGGCCAGCAACTATCCACCGCGATTGAGTCTTTGGTCAATGTAAGTATGCTTCATAATTTTATAATTAATTCAATTGATATATTTTATATGAATTTTATGATTTAATGTATTCATAAAATTGGCAGTTGCTCGTAATTTACCCTGCCAGGCATACTGTCATCTTCTATGCTCTCTCCACCGGAACCCGCCACGGGAGGTAGTGGAACCTATCAATAGGTTAGTAATTAATCTTCTATTTAATTTAAGTTTTAACATTTACTTTAATTTTATGCGACACATGATGAATTGGTTAATTGACATGAATATTCTGTTTATGATAGTGTGCTGAAGACTTGTAGTTTGAGCTGTGCCAACGGGAGGAGTAGGACTCTTAAGTCTAAAGGAAATCCTGATTGGATTATCCTCAAGGTTGGTAGTTTATTAAATAGTATATAATATTAGAATTACTAATTACTAATTCCAAATATATTTGTTTATTTAACTGACATTAAATTTCATTACTTTTGTAGTCTCGCTTTCAGAATGACGCTTGGTCATGTGGATATTATGTGATGCAACATATACTGAATATAGTCTCCGCATCTATTACGGAAGGATGGAAGAAGGTAATAATACTTAATTAAACAAGTTATTTAATTATATATTTTAGTTTTCATTTTCATTAAGTTAATTAATGCAAACCGTGATTTATTTGAACGTGTGCAGGCTTTTAATAGCGACCAATCTCATCTTGACAAAAAAGAGTTCAAATACTTGAGGACGCGGTTTGCAGAATTTTTCTTCAAGTATGCTAAAGAGAAAGGATTGCCTGCAAGTATACCTCAGGAGTATATAGAAGATGTGTAGTTAGTAATTAGTATAGAAACTTATATGTAGGTGTGTAGTAATTAGTATAGAAACTTTTAGTTATGCTTTTTCTAATAATGGGGTTTTCGTTTTTTATCCCCCCATTTGTTCCTTTGTATATATATACTTTTCTTTTATTAATGAAATTTAAGTGAAATATTGGACTGTTACTAGACTGTTTACTGAATGCAGGGATAGCTGGGGGAAGGGATATATTGTAACAGAATTAAAAAAAAAAGGCCTTTAATGTCAGTTGTTTAGTACAACTGACGTTAAAAGTTAAGATTGTATCGTCAGTCGAATGAAACAACTAACGTTAAAAGTGATTATTTTTTTTCAAAATTTGGATTTTAACGTCAGTTATGTAATCAACTGATGTTAAAAGTACTTTTAAACGTCAGTTTTGAACTGACGTAAAAAGTTACACTTTTAACGACTGCTCCAATAACGTAATGCATTATTCAGACGTCCAAAATCAATTTTGACTGACGTAAAAAGCACTTCTTACACTAGTGTTTCTAACTCCTGTTCGTAAAAACAACACAGAAGAGAGCCTGAGCCAACAATGGCTCCTCTCTTAAACAGGTTGACAACACTTGGAACTCTATCTTGAATGGATTTCCGACAGAAAGCTGCGACCTTGAGTGGTAGTCTTGTTTCCCACATGATTCTATATAAATCTCTTTCAGAAACACCTTCCAAAACAGTGATTACCATGTATGCTGAATTCACTGTGTAAGTGTGATTTGAATTTCCCATTCAACACCAGTTGTCCTCTACATTTGCTTTTGTACTTTTCTGGTTAAGAATTTCCAACATACTTTCTGGTAGCTCATCCTCCCAAACGAATAACCTCCTTCTCCAAGTGAAATTCCAGCACCATACTCCATCTCTCCATAAGCCCATTTGGTCTATCTTTGCCTCCTTCATCAAGGAAACGTTGTATAACCTGTGGAAAGTAAAAGACAGTGCATCCGAACCTACCCATTGGTCATTCCAAAATGAAATGCTCTTCCCACAACCTAAGGGCCTGTTTAGTTTACCTCGTGTTTCCTGTTTTCATTTCATGATTTTAAGAACAATTACAATAAAATTAAATACAAAATTGTTACTTTGTTTTCATTCCGTTTCCTGTTTCCAAAAGTTTGTACAGGAAACACTGGAAACAACTTTTTGCTTGTTTTCATTGTTTCCTATACAAATCTTTAAAACAGGAAAAAGAATGAATACAAAGTAATATTTTTGTAATTATTCTTGTTGTAATTGTTCTTGAAATCAGTAAATGAAAACAGGAAATGAGAAATAAACCAAACAGGCCCTAAGACTCTCCTAATGTTATTTGTTCTAGTTTTCCCAAGTCACTCCACCAATTTGAAACCTATCGATTTCTATGTTGAAGATTCTTCCTCTTTACATTGTGAATACATTGGGGATTATTTCTTCATGCGAATGTCCTTAGTTGTAGGAATATAGTTACAGTTTGTGGATTCTGGATTGATGGCTGCGGAGTTATTTGGTAGGTTTTTGGTTGGGCAAGGTTTTATGCCATCAATATGACCAAGAAGGTCATATCCAGTTAGCAAAGCAAGGAATTGGATTCTCCATGCTGGATAATTGTCACCATCAAGCTTGATGTGTAACTGAGAACTAGCATTAAGGACAACTAGGTTGCCATTGGCAGCAGGGACATTGGCCATGATAAGTGAAAGGGAAAGGAGGACCGAAAAAAAATTTGGCCGTTGGGCTGTAGAGCTCTGATAGTTTGAATTGATGATTTCATTCATATGCCAACAGGCCTTAAATAGATACATAAGAAATTCAAACTGTAACTATATTCCTACAACTAAGGAAGAGCTTTGAATCAGAATTTGAATTCAAGCCCAGATAACAAAAACTATCAGATAAAGAAAGCTGTTACAACACAATTACAGCAAGGCAATCTTATCAAATAAGAGTTTGTTTTGATTCTTCTTATCTTGAAGTATATTCTGGAAGCTGATCACATCCTTATCTATTACATAGAGTATGCTTCAAGACATTCTAATCTAAGCAGCTCGTCATCCTCCGAACAAAGCGTTTGTCCCCTTTTATAAAACCATATCTTAATCTTCAGGTGGCATTCTTCATGTAGTTATATTGGAGATGGGTGGTCTTTGCTATTATTGTCTTTTCCTAGTTTTTGTCCATTCTCTGATAAAAATGTTGATGAAGTAAGGGTGATCAATGTTATGAAGACCCTAGTAAAGGCTTGTTTTATTGTATTTAGATTCTTTAAGGAACTACTTTGTAGAGTAATTTTTAAGAACTAATTTTCAAAATAAAAAATATGTTTGACAAAACTGTTTTGAAAAGAGATTTAAAGTTAGAGATTAAAAAAATCTGGTTGAAAAATTGGTTATGAAAATATGTTTTTAAAGCAAAAAAAAAACCTTGTTTGACTGGTAAAAATTTAAATAATCATTTAATCATATATTAGCTAGAACTTCTATGATTTCTCTGGATTTGTAATTTGGCTCCTTGATTACGTTAGCTAAATTAATCATATATAACAACTCATGTTTATGAAGCATTAAACAATTAAAGCCAATAAAAATAGAAAAGTAAAGGAATTTCTCTTACTCCCACATTTCCATGAAATTTCTCTAGGTCCTTATCACTTTAGATTTGCATAACATATAAACCCTACAAATGTGTCCTCAAATAAATGGCTAATAATCAATCATAATTAGTATAACGGAGTCAACAAAACCCCTGGCTTTGAAGATTGATATGAGTAAGGCCTATGATCGTGTTGATTGGGGATACCTCAGAGCTGTTATGAGGCATATGGGTTTTGAAGAGAAGTGGGTGGAGTGGATTATGCTCTGTGTGGAATCAGTTAGCTACTCTGTGCTTGTTAATCAGGAGCCGGTTGGTCCTATTCATCCTGGTCGGGGTCTTAGGCAAGGGGATCCTCTTTCCCCTTACCTGTTTATTCTGTGCTCTGAAGGTCTGACGGCTATTATTAATCAAGCTGAAGGTAGAGGTGATCTCCATGGGGTGAAAATTTATAGAGGGGCTCCTATTGTTTCCCATCTCCTGTTTGCAGATGATTGCTTCTTATTTTTCAAAGCCAAAGAAAGTGAAGCTGTTGTTATGAAGGATATTCTTTCTACTTATGAGGCCGCTTCAGGTCAAGAGATTAATTACCAGAAGTCAAAAATCTTTAATAGTAGAAATGTTGATGGTGGGATGCGTGATGTTATTGCAAACTTGCTTGGGGTCCAAGTTTGTTTGAGCACGGGTAAGTATTTGGGTCTCCCTTCTATGATTGGTAGGAGCAAAAAAGCCTTATTCAGTTTTATTAAGGATCGAGTTTGGAGGAAAATTAATTCTTGGGGTGGTCGGTCCTTATCTAAAGCTGGGAAATAGGTTATGATCAAGTCGGTTCTCCAATCTATTCCCACATATTTTATGAGCATTTTCCTTATCCCCCAATCCTTGGGGGATGAGATTGAGAAAATGATGAACTCTTTTTGGTGGGGTGGTGGTAGTGGCAGAGGAAAAGGTGTGAGGTGGCTCTCTTGGGACAAGCTAGCAATGCATAAAGTGGACGGTGGTATGGGTTTCAGAAATTTGTATGCATTTAATGTGGCGCTTCTAGGTAAGCAGGGGTAGAGATTGTTGTCTAATCCCGATACCCTTGTGAGGAAGCTTTTCAAAGCTAAGTTGTCTAGATGCTAACATTGGCAGTAATTCGAGTTATGTTTGGCGGAGCATTTGTGAAGCAAGAGTTGTCCTTAAAGAAGGGATTAGGTGGCGTATTGGAAGCGGTTTGCATATCAATGTTTGGTCTAAAAAGTGGACTCATGATTCTGCCAATGTGCTACCTCATGAGCATAGTTTTTTTAACCCAGTATTGAGGGTTTGTGACTTGTGGCAGGAAGGATCTAAGAAATGGGACTCTTTGCTTGTTGAGGCGCTAGTATCTCCAGCAAGTGTCAATTCAGTTTTGGAAACTCCTCTCCTGGAAGCAGTTCACGATGATGGCATGTTTTGGTGGCCTGATCGCAAGGGTGTTTATTCGGTAAGGTCGGCTTATTGGCTTTGCTTGAATAATATTTTGGATACTTCTCACTTGAAGGTTATGGGTGGCTGGAAGGGATTGTGGAGCCTCAAAGTTCCGCCAAAAGTTAAGAATTTCCTTTGGAGAGTAGCTAGAGATTGCCTCCCTACTAGAGCCAAACTTGTGGAGCGCGGGGTTCAGTGCCCTAATCTTTGTCCTTGGTGTGATATGAATGTTGAAAATAGTTGGCGTATTCTCTTCAGTTGTGCTAAGGCAGAGAGTGTTTGGAGGTATGTTAATCTTTGGGGAGTTGTTTCTAGTTTGCTGGTTAGTGTTGATAATGTGAGGGAGTTATGCTTCCGAGCTCTTAGTTGTCTTATAGATGAGGATATGATCACTTTTGTTATGACACTATGGTCTCTATGGCGTAGTAGAAATGCAAAGGTGTGGGACTCAGTGGAAGAAGGAGCAGCTTCTATTGTGCAGCGTGGAAGCATTGTCCATAGGGAGTGGAAGGAGGCTCGTGCAACGTCCAGCCCTTGTGCAACGTCCAACCCTCCTGGTCCAGCCCTTGTGCGCTGGTGTAGGCCTCCCCAAGGCTACCTCAAGTGCAATATTGATGCCTCCTTTTCTGCAGCAAATAATAAAGTGGACATTGGTATGTGTTTGAGGAATGATGTTGGCGTTTTTTTGGGCGCTAAAACTCTCTGGCTAGAACCTATTGTGGATGTTCATCTAGGAGAAGCAAGTGGTCTCTATTTTGCTATTAAGTGGATGATTGATCTTCACCTGGATAAAGTTATTTTTGAAGTGGACTCCAAGATAGTGGTGGATAACATGTGCTCGGACTATGTGGATGCTTCTTCTTTTGGTGCTATCGTTTCTTCATGCAAGTATTTACTTTTGTCTTTTTGTCAAAACTCTCATGTTGAGTTTACTAGGAGGCAAGCTAACATGGTTGCTCATTCCTTAGCTATGGTGGCCTTGTCCTATGCTTGTCCTCATTTCTTTCATGATATTCCTTCATGTATTGGCGATTTGATTATTAATCAAATGCAGTAATATTCCTTTGTCAAAAAAAAAAAAACAAAACCCCTGCTTAGAAGCTTCTGCTATGTATAAGTGATATCAGAAACACATTTACCGATAATTTTTATCTCTCGCTAGAGTTGCGCGGCAGGAAGAAAATCTACTCTTAAATGGATTTTCTTTCACGTTACACACATACAAAACAAGTACAGGCACTAAGGGCCTATTTCCTTTGTTTTCAGTAATATTTTCATTTCCTTTTTTTATAAATAATTATAAAACTTTCATCTTATTTTCGTTCTATTTCCTATTTTTAAAGATTTGTATTGAAAACAATGAAAACAGAAAAAAAAAAAAAATTGGTTTCAGTGTTTTCAGTACAAATTTCAGAAAATAGGAAACAAAATAAAAACACAAGGTGATAGTTTTATAATTAATTCTAAAAACAGGAAATGAAAACAGGAAACCGGAAGAAAAAAAAAAGCACGCCCAACCTTTTGTAAGATTAATTAACTATTACAAATTAACAATAAAATAATAGAAGCTTATTCATGAAGAAAAAAACTCAGCAGCAACTTTTCACTTTTCCTGTCCAAGATGTAGCTACAACTAGAAACTCCTAAGCTTTTGGCCTATTTAGTTTATTTCTTATTTCCTGTTTTCATTTCCTGATTTTAAGTATAATTACAATAAAACTATTTATAAAATTAATACTATGTTTCCATTCTGTTTCTTGTTTCCAAATATTTGTACTGTAAACACTGGAAACAACTTTTTGTTTATTTTCATTATTTCCTATACAAATATGTAAAAACAAAAAACAGAAGGAAAACAAAGTAATAATTTTGTAATTATTTTTGTTGTAATTATTCTTGAAATCAGGAAATGAAAACAGGAAATATAAAATAAACCAAACATGGCCTTAGGTTGTGGTCTTGTGGAAAATATGCAACCTTTTTTTGACAATTTTCATAATGTCTGTTGGTTCGATGTGTATGAAAGAACCCAAAGAAGATCCCTGAAACAAATACACAAAAGACTACACATTATCAAGAAATAGAGTTTCCACAATCTATACCCAATACAACTAATGTAGAAGAAATACTATAGCAAACAACCACCAAGAACTAACGTAAAATTATGCAAATCAAGCACAGCAATATGTGGTAATTGAATTACCACATCTGGTAATTCAATTACAGCAGCAAGAAAAGAGAAAGGGAAGAAGAGATAGAGAGCACACACACAATTTAGCGTGGTTCAGTCAATGTGGCCTACATCCACGGGAGAGAGCCTCCTCCACTATGAACTTTGATCAAGATTACAATAGAGATCCCTTGGATCTTCACTCCACCATGTTCAAGATGAACAAACAAGAGAACCCAAGCCTTTCGTCTCTCTATTTTCACACAACCCTTGATCTCTCTCTAATCCTCTCTTGATTCTTCTCTCTAATCACAATAGAAACAAAGCATTACAAGATGATAGTATTCTCTAGGTTTTTCCCTCTTTTTCGCTCTGAAAAACACACCTAAGAAACCCCCAAAACTGTTTCGTTCGTTGTTGTTACGAAGCTTAAATATCAGAAACTGACGCGTCGTAATCGATTACCACATCCTGGTAATGGATTACCAGCTCTCTGTCCACAGTCCTGATCTCAGACAGAAAGTCCGTAATCGATTACGGTCTTCCTGTAATTGATTACCAGCTGACTGATCATCAAATTCTGCACTTTTAAACTTGATTTTGAGTCACTTTCAACAATACTCCACCTTGACTCCAAATCAAAGGATTGAGTTTAACCTTGTAGTGGTGGCTCTCCCACTTATGGAATTATGCTTCAATGAAGTTTATCAAGTCCAAGCAAAGCTTGAACTTTGCTCTTGGTAGTGACTTTGTAAATGCATCCGCTGGATTGTCTTCCGAAGCTATCTTCTCAATCTGAATTTCCTTTGATTCAACCACATCTCTAATGAAATGAAGCCTTATATCAATATGCTTCGTCCTCTCTTGATAAACTTGATGATTAGCTAAGTGAATAGCACTTTGGCTATCACAATGGACAGTCACACACTTTTGCATAATTCCAAATTCACCAATCATCCCTTTTAACCATAGAGCTTCCTTTACTCCATCCGCAAGAGCTATATACTCCGCTTGTGTAGTTGACAACGCAACCACCGGTTGTAAAGTAGACTTCCAACTAATTGCTGTCCCAAACAAAATGAACACATACCCCGAAAGAGACTTCCTTGTATCAACATTTCCGGCATAATCCGCATCAACATAACCCACAATAGCATCTTCCCCTTGAGTTGCCTTCTTGAACATAAGTCCAGAACTTAGAGAACCATTCAAATACCTTAGAACCCACTTCAAAGCCTCCCAATGAGCTTCCCCAGGATCCGCCATAAATTTGCTAACAATGCTAATGGCGTGTGCCAAATCCGGCCTGCTACATACCATCCCATACATGATGCTACCCACTCCACTTGCATAAGGAATAGAGTCCATTCTTCTTCTTTCCGTGTCGTTGCTAGGAGCTTGAGTAATGGAGAGCTTTGTGTGATTACCCAAAGGTGTAGAAACCGGTTTGGATTGATGCATCCTATACCTTTCTACAACTTTCCTCAAGTAACCTTGCTGAGATAGTAATGGTTCCCCTTTCTTTCTGTTTCTAACTATGTCCATGCCAAGAATCCTCTTTGCATTACCAAGATCCTTCATCTCAAATTCAGAATTCAATTGATCCTTAAGCTTGCTTATCTCTTGTACCGCTTGTAACCAATTCTGACTATCCTTGCTTTCCATAGCCTCTCTGAAACTTCTCGGTTCTGGATCTTGTATCTCTTCAGCCGCATTAAGAGCATAGCAAACAAGGTCAGCATACCCAAATCTATTAGGAGGTACAATGTTCCTCCTAACTCGATCTCTGGTCAACTGATAGTCTGATACTGCTGGTGGTTGTTGATCTATCTGTTCTGCTGGTGGTGGACTTTCCTCTCTGGTGTTAAAAGTGGGAGACTCCACCTCAAACTGAGCTTTCTGGTCTGTTTCATCTGAACTGCTTTGTTCCAAGCCACTGCACATCATACCCATCCTGGTCTCATCAAATGTGACATCCCTGCTTACAAAGCACCTTGATCCACCTGATTCCAACTTCCATAACTTGTAGCCCTTCACACCATCCGGATACCCAATGAAGATGCATTTTACCGCTCGTGCATCAAGCTTGTCTTCCCTGATGTGAGCAAATGCCAAAGAACCAAATACTCTGAGATTAGAGTAATCCATCAGTTTACCACTCCATACTTCCATAGGTATCTTGAAGTCTAAAGCTGAAGACGGACATACACTGCAGTATTTGCAGCTTCACCCCAGAAACTCTTAGGTAGTCCAGCACCCAAAAGCATACACCTAACACGCTCCAAAATAGTCCTATTCATCCTTTCGGCTAGGCCATTTTGTTGAGGAGTCCGTGCCACAGTCCTATGCCTTTTAATTCCCTGTTTCCTGCAAAACTCATTAAATTGCTCTGAAACAAACTCCAGGCCATTGTCAATCCTTAAAACTTTCAATTTCGAGCCTAGTTGATTTTCTATAAGAGTGTGCCATTCCTTGAATTTTTGAAAGGTTTCAGATTTATTTTTCAAAATATAAATCCACACTCTTCTAGAAAAGTCATCAATCATGGTAAGAAAATAGGATCCCCCTCCATGAGTCATCACCCTTGATGGACCCGGTCCGAGTGCACATACTCAAAAGGTCTACTAGAAACATGCATACTGGTTCCAAAAGAAACTCTATGTTGTTTACCTAATATGCAATGATCACAAAATTCTAGTTTCTCCAATTTATCACCATTTAACAAGTTTTGTTTAGACAATTCTATCAATCCTTTTTCACTTACATGACCTATCCTTAAGTGCCATAACTTGGTTTTATCATGTGGTGTTTGGCTAGCTACCGATGCTTGTGCAATAACAGTGGAACCATTAAGAATATACAATCCATTTCTATTTGTTCCCTTAGCTATTATTAAAGCACCACTAGAAATCTTTATCATGCCATGTTCAATTTTAGTTGAATAACCTAAATCATCAAACATGCTAATGGATAGAAGATTTCTCTTAAGTTCAGGAACATACCTCACATCCTTTAAAAGGATTTCACGATTTTCAGAAGTTTTGAGCCGAATAGTTCCCATACCTTGTACCTTGCATGCTTTATTATTTCCTAGAAGCACCACTCCACCTTCTTTGAGTTCTAGTGTCTCGAAGTAGTCCTTCCTTGGGCACATATGGTACGAACATCCGGAATCCATAACCCAACTCCTTTGTGTTTCTGAACTTGATACCACCAACAACTCGGCACTCTCATAGCCATCCGAAGCAATTGCAACCTCAGCGGAGTTCCTCGATTCCTTGGCCCCCTCTTCAGGACAATCTTTCTTGAAGTGACCCGTTTTATTGCAAATGAAACACCTGAGCTTTGACTTTGAATGAATCTTTGATTTTGATCTAGACCTCTTGCTCTTGAACCCTTCCTTCTCGTTCCTCCCCCTTGAGACATTCAAGCTCTCACCATTATTCTCCACTTTCAACTCTTGTTGCCTTTGGAGCTCCTTTGTCCGGATTGAAGTTTGAACATCATCCAAGGAAATGGTTTGATCATTGCCATACAAAATAGCATCCTTGAAGTGCTCAAAGGATTTAGGTAAAGAATTAAGTAGGAGCAATGCCTTGTCCTCATCATCGAGCTTCACCTCAATGTTCTTAAGGTCATCAAGAATTTTATTGAATTCCGCAAGTTGCTCCACAATGGACTTCGATTCCGTCATCTTGAAGGAATATAGAAGTTGCTTCAAGCATAGCCTATTCGCTAGTGACTTTGTCATGTACAATGTTTCTAACCTTGCCCACATAGATGCCGCTGTCTTTTCCCTTGCAACCTCTCTCAATGCCTTATCACCAAGACATAGAATTATTGCACTTCTTGCCTTCTCTACCCTACCGGTCTTCTCCCTTTGTGATAGAGTGTTCGCCATCCTTACCTCTCCCTTGAGAGCTTCTGCACATCCAAGTTGTATCAAGATTGCCTCCATCTTAACCCTCCATAACCCGAAGTCATTACTTCCGGAGAATTTCTCTATGTCATACTTCGTGTTTCCCATTGTTCAGCCTTTTGATCTTTCTTCTTCATTCACTTCCCCACGGACGGCGCCACTTGTTGGTTCGATGTGTATGAAAGAACCCAAAGAAGATCCCTGAAACAAATACACAAAAGACTACACAGTACCAAGAAATAGAGTTTCCACAATCTATACCCAATACAACTAATGTAAAAGAAATACTATAGCAAACAACCACCAAGAACTAACGCAAAATTATGCAAATCAAGAACAGCAATATGTGGTAATTGAATTACCACATCTGGTAATTCAATTACAGCAGCAAGAAAAGAGAAAGGGAAGAAGAGATAGAGAGCACACACACAGTTTAGCGTGGTTCAGCCAATGTGGCCTACATCCACGGGAGAGAGCCTCCTCCACTATGAACTTTGATCAAGATTACAATAGAGATCCCTTGGATCTTCACTCCACCATGTTCAAGATGAACAAACAAGAGAACCCAAGCCTTTCGTCTCTCTATTTTCACACAACCCTTGATCTCTCTCTAATCCTCTCTTGATTCTTCTCTCTAATCACAATAGAAACAAAGCATTACAAGATGATAGTATTCTCTAGGTTTTTCCCTCTTTTTCGCTCTGAAAAACGCACCCAAGAAACCCCCAAAACTGTTTCGTTCGCTGCTGTTACGAAGCTTAAATATCAGAAACTGATGCGTCGTAATCGATTACCACATCCTGGTAATTGATTACCGTAATTGATTACCACATCCTGATAATGGATTACCAGCTCTCTGTCCACAGTCCTGATCTCAGACAGAAAGTCCGTAATCGATAACGGCCTTCCTGTAATCGATTACCAGCTGACTGATCATCAAATTCTGCACTTTTAAACTTGATTTTGAGTCACTTTCAACAATGTCTAATAAAATCTTTGGGATACATATGTGCATTTGCCTTGAAGTTGTGTTATTTGCACACCTGAATTTGACACCCCGTATAGACACCGTACATTGATGTGAGTGTGGGTGAGTATAGTATTTTAAGATATAGTATATATATAGTATGTAATTGTGAGTGGGGTGTCATATGAGGTGTCAAAATCAAGTGTTCAAATAATATAATTGTTTGCCTTAGAGCGCTTGGTTTAATGCTCTCAAAGCCGGGGGCGGACACACGTTTGAGTGTGGGTGTGCACATGCATGCACCCATCAATAAATTTTTTTTTTTAAATTATAACTATCCTATATTCATTTTTCCCTCATAGTTGACAAAATTTGCACCCATGTCGTCCGTCCACGATCCATCGACCCCGTCCGTCCAGCACCGTTGTTGACTTCAAGTTATTCTCGTTCCTTTTCCTCTCATTTCTCACACAACACCACACCGTGGTCAGTGGCGGATCCATGTGCACAAGTTCCTCTTCGCAATCTGGTCTGTGTCCTCCGTGCACCACTCTTTTGCTCGGTGATAGTGGTGAAGAGAAAGGTGAAGAGCAAGAGGGTGATGGTTTAGGAGTTGGAACGATTGACCTTGGAGAAGCGAAAACTAGTATAGAATAAATGCTTGACAGAGAGAAAGTGGTTTCAAATGACACGGTTTAGGACTTGGTCCACTTGGGGGAATGTAGAGGATTAAATTGTAGTTAATGATTATTTGGTGTCCAAAGATATTTTCTTTGCATTTCATATAGTCACATGTCTTCTAAGTCTAGAATCAGAGAGTCACTGTTTAATTTGTTTTGGAGTTATGATATTTTGACACCAAAATTTGATATCATGGAGGATATCCTAGTTTTGAGTAGGTTGTTTGTCACTTTACTTTTTCTCTCTCTTTATTTCATTGATTCACAACCTACTCAAAACTAGGGTGTTCCAAGCTGTCAAATTTTGGTGTCAAAATATCATAACTCTTTATTTTATGGTGGCTTCTAAGGTGAGGGAGCAAGTAAGTCCCTCACCTTATGAACCACCAGTTTACAGGTAATTCTATATTTATTTTTATTTTTTTAATTTTTCAAATACCACTTTTACCCCTCATCCTTCGTCATCTTCCCCACCTACTATTGCTCCTTTGCCATCCAATCCACCACCACTTGGATTGCACTCCTGGGATATCCATCGAGAAGCCAACCATTGTGAATGGAATCAGTTTCCAAGACACCGTCTTTAACCAATATCACAACAATTTCATCAGGGACCAGTTCTCCCTTCCATGTATTCTTTAGAAAGTCTTCAACTTTGGGAGCCTTGAGGGAATAAAAAGAAATAACAGTGTGAGGAAAATAATAGAAATTCCAACTTAACCCAGAAAAGATTTTTCTTCCTGGTGACAGAAACAGTTTAGAGAATGCAAGTTTCTCCCTCTGTTTTTTTTTTTTTTTTTGATAAGCTGAGAATGAAAGTCTCTTGAAGTCCATAGACAAGAGCATGAATGCCCTCTTGGGTGTTCTGAACAAAGCAAAACCTTGAAGAACAGAGATGAACAAAACCTTGAACAAAGCAAGTCCTAGTTGTGTATGTCGAAAAAAGAGATGAAAGTGAAAATCTACAACTAACACTGAAAAACAAAGTCTCGACTCTCGACTAAGTAGAACACAACAATCTCAAAAGATACTAATAGTGGGAATATGATGTCATATTTTCTCTGTAAATCATAAAGTAGCAATTTTTGGTTTCATATTCCATTTCAGATCTGGTTCTTTGCATATTCTTCAATCTAGTTTTCCTTTTTTTTTTTTTTGTCTTTGAATCGATTTATTGATGCTAGGTTGTTTCGTATCTGTTGGTATGATGAGCATGGTAAAATGAAGGTTCCAATCAAATATATTAGTGTTGTTATTTTGTTTGGAGGTGGTGGTGTAGCGTGGAAGTGGTGATAGATTGGGGATGGTGGTGGCCTGGTGGGTGGGCTGATAGAGGGTTAGGAGTGGTAGGGATAAAATTGTCACTTTGATTTTTTTTTAATTACCTTTTCCACCATTATCATGTTTGAATCTCAACCATCCATTTACTTTATTAATATATCCAATGGCTATAAAAGGTACTTCACAGGTGAGGGACTTACTTGCTCCCTCACTTTAGAAACCACCTTATTTTATTTGGTCTTTATTTGTTTAGATTGTCATGAAAGATTGACGGTAGCCTCCATTCCATGGGCCAAAGGTTGGGCAGGATAAGGCTGGGCTCATAAGAAATGAAGAAAGAATTTTTTGCGGGCTCATGTTCCATTTTTTGCAGCATAAATGTTGTCCACACATCATAATAATAATAATAATAATAATAATAATAATAATAATAATAATAATAATAATAATAATAAAAAATTGAGTCAACCAATCCAACCAATGATTCATTGGTTCGACCAATAACCCTTTGATCCAGTAAACTGACCAAGTTAATTATCGATCCGAGTTTTATAACATTGGTTTTAACTATTTAACGTTTAACATTCCAATTATAATTTATGGCTTATTATTTAAAAAATTATATTTAAATGGTTGTTTATATTTAAATAATAAATGAATTTAATATATTTATTATTAATTATTTTGAAAATATATTTCCCCGCTGACTAAGTGTCCTAAATCCGCCACTGCTCAAAGCCATCAACATAAAATTAAAACACCCCACGCCATGCCACTCCTATTCGTCTGTACCAGAGTAGACATACTCTATAGTAAGTACTAACAACGTGGTGCCACTCTTTTCATTCCTAAAACAAAAGTTGCAAACTCATGTGGAAGTTAATAATTTAATTTTTATAATACCACATTTTTATCATTTTATGCAATCTTTATTTTTTTTATTTTTTATTATATTATTATTTTTTTATTTTTGTGCATTCATTATTTTTATTTTTATTTTGTTTTTTACTTTGTTATTATTAATGATAGTAGTAGTTTGTTATTTCTTTTTATTGTTATTATAATTATTAATGTTATTATTTCTATTATTATTATTAAAGCTATTATTAATGCAGTTTATGATCATACAATAATATTATATTAATATTATTTTTTATCTTGTTTTGGTGTTTGTGATATTTTTTTAAGTTTTAATTATTATTACTGATATATATGATATTAGTAGTGGCCCATATTATCATTTTGTTTTTTTATATTTTCATAATTTTTTATGATTATGTTAATGTTATTATTGTTTTTTATATATAGATCTTATTGTTATATTTGTTATTGTTAATCTTATTATTTTTAGTGTTTTTATTATTTTGTTGTTGTTAATGTTATTAATTAATAATTATGTTAATATTCTTGTTATTATTGTTGTTGTTGTTGTTGTTGTTGTTATTATTACTAGCGGTAAGACAGGCACTTACATGCCTGTCTGGTCGCATTTCTAATACTTTTAATCGTCTTTATCATCTTATAATATCAATCTTTTATCCAACAAAAACTATGTGATTTAAAATTTAAAATTATAGAGTAATTTTAAAATCTAAAATTATTGAGTCGGTTTTATTCATGATAAGCATAATTTGAATTTATCCTGCATAAGTTTTATCCTTTTATCGGGCAATTATAATATCATCCATTCTTAAATAATAAAAAATCACCTTTTGAATATGTAGTTATAGGAGGTTCTCCTTCTCAATTTTCTTTATACTACGTCAGTTTTTTTTTTCCGGTTTTCTTACTCATGTGTCAGTTTTCTTTGTTTATTTTGCAGTTATAAGGTTAATCTGGGCATTTTGAAATGTGCAAACCAAAATTCAACTATCCTCTTTATATATTAGTATAGATTATTATTATTATTATTATTATTATTATTATTATTATTATTATTATTATTATTATTATTATTTGTACTCATGATTTACTTTGTCATATTTTTTTAAGGTAATATGGCACAATTGATTAATCATGGCCCCATTTATCCCGACTTGTTAGATATATAAAAGACACGTGTCTCTCAACATGTATGGAACAATGAGGAGGATCGGGTTCTTAGATGTAGAAAAATACAACAAATTAAGGATGGAGGTGCCAACATTCCCCCGGCCATTAAAGGGATTCTCAAGATTATCGTTGTTCCAGGTGGACCACACACTGATAAGTGCATTGGTTGAACGGTGGAGACCTGAGACCCACACATTCCATATGCCATTTGTGTAATGTCACGACTTCCATCATGATACTACTAAGTACTAATATATAAACCTGGTTATAATATAAGGAAAAATAGTTGAACATAGAATATTTTGAAACTAAGTGAAACATTTTTACAAGAGCTTTTTGTAGAATTGAACATAGTATTGGGTCAATTTGATACAAATAAGCATTTCACCCCTAATTTACAATTCAATCTCATATAAACATCAACTCCTAGTAAGATTCTAACTTTGACCCGGCTGTGAAATACTATGTTAACCTGGGACACTATTGGGTGACTGTCAAGCAATCTCCGGAGCTTGCCTATCAGTTTCCAATATGTACCTGTTATCTGAAATAAAGAGGAGCCTAGTGAGAAATAAATCTCAATGAGTTACTGCTTCAAGCAAGGCATGTGAGTAATCAATATATTCTGTTTGATCGTCCTCATTAAAATACGTATATTTACATATATGCACACATATCATAAATGACCTCACATAGTGGTAGAGTCTTTCATAGCCTACTCACCTCAACTATTTTGCCAGGTGTGCACTCCGTGGACTAATGCAGGCTAGAGTAAGACTAATCAAAATCTATACCACTATGGAATTGTTCTCTTATAACTCACTATTTCATCACCAGCTCTTTTTACCGGGTCCTTACTTGGGACTGAGTTATTTAATGAAAATGAGTAAACTTCACACACTTGGACATCCTTTTTTTTTTTATCAGTGAAAAACGTCGCTGTCCCCTCCTTGTACACTAAGGTACTTAAGAGGAACCAGCTCTATGATGTAAGGCAGGATATACGTCTATGACCACAAGCGGCGTCCCACTCACTTTGCACTTACTTGCTTGCCTTCCAAACTGAAAGGACTCTATACTTGCCTTCCAAACTGAAAGGACTTCTGTGATTGCCTTCCAAACGGGAAGGACTCTATACTTGTCTTCCAAACTGAAAGGACTTCTGTACTTAACATCTGAAATGTCTTTGATAACCATTCTAGTTTGAATCATGAGTGGAATTAGCATGGTTACTACCTTTGGATGTCAAATGGTGTTTCACATTCATTTCATCATAAGATTGAATAACTTAACTCATATATTAATCTATCACTTAACAATAATATTTATATTTCTCATTATATGGTTTCACTAACATAACCCCCTGAAAACTCTAAAGTAAAAAAAAAGAACATAACAATTATCATTTAATTCCTACCCTAAGTCCTAGAGTTCATCTAACTTATAAGTCCTATGACTACCTATGCTACTTACTAACTTAAGATTCAACCATAAGCAAACTTAACAACTAATAACCTAAAACAAAAAACATAAACCATTCACATGAATATTATATAATCTCCCAATTAGAACACAATACTACTATTAACAGGTAATTCACAATTGAAATCACAGTATTACAACAACAACATGTAAGTTCCACCCTAAGGTCCTAAAACCCAACAATCAACATGCATTAGCAACATATGCAGAATTCCTATAGTTTTCAGCCAACATATGAACTGAGTGACTGTACGAAAGCAGATGTCTGACTCGGTGGACGAGTCAAGCAAAACGCTTAACGAGTTATAGCACCTGTGCAAGAAAACCTTTGAGTGGCGGATAAGCAAATGCCTACACTTTTTGGGTCAGCACCGCCTTGACCAGCGACAAATTTTGCCTCAATGGCTTCAACAATGGCGGCGATCCAAGCTCAGGTTGGAGGTGAAGCGTAGGGTCATTGACGTAGCCATGCTCACCGGCAACGAGATGTACCACATCGTTTGCATCAGTCATGGCAGCATTGCGAAGCATTGCTCCAATCTCTCTTTGTCAGAATTTACATTAATGACACTCCGTTATCAGTTTTTTTTTTCATTGTTTTGGACTTAAGGCCCAATTGGTCCATGTAGAAATGTGGGTACATTTTTAGTCCCTAAAAAAAATTAACCAGTTAGTCTCTTAAATTAAAAACTGAAACAAATCAGTCCCTCTATTACTCTCAATTCCGGGATGTCTATTAAGTTGCTGATATGTTTCGTGATCTTGTCCATGTGGCCTGTTAGTCATTTTCCACGGTAGAATGTGTTTAAAAAACACAAAATCCAACCACAAATCGGGTCAAATACGTCGTCGTTTGACACCCACAACAAATTTGAATTTTGTATCCTATGCAATGTCGTTTTGGAGGTAATTATGGAGAAAGAATTCTTATTTTCATTCCCAAATTGATTTTTGGTCAGACTATACGATAAAACGCTAACTCAGTAAGAGAAGTCCTATTTGATTTCTAATTCGTCCTTGATTCCTCCAAATTTGCATGTTCTTGAGTGCGACTTTGGGACACATTGCTTCGTTGGGGTTTTGTTGCTTCGATTTCACGTTTCAAGGTGAGTTTCTGATATATTAGTGGGGTTCATACTGACACATTTGTCCGTTGGAGTTTGTCTTTTTGTTTTGAGGTAAATACTTAGGGGGTTCATGTGTTGGGTGCATTGGGAACAGTGGGAACATTTTATAGGATTTTTATCAAGAAAATAACAACACTCACGAGGAAGTCTCTATGTCACCTTCCAGGGCTTTTTTACCAAAATAACCCATTTTTAGAAACTATTTATTAAAATAACATACTGTTGAAATAATTTATTAAACTAACATACTTTTTGTCAGGGTGGATTAAAATATTATTTTTCTCTGAATAGTGACGCCAGTCAAACTGGAGCCATTGACTGCCACGTGGCAGGTTGTGATTGGCCCAGAAAATTGCATGGTAAAAAGTAAAAAAAAAAAAATTATGCAGAAAAAAGGAAATTAAGGGGGTTTCGCCACGTGTCACCACCGGGTGCAGTGGTGGCACCTGTTGCAGTGGCGCCACTACACCAAATGGTGACACGTGGCGACTCCCCCACCCGCACATCCTATCTACCCAACACCCCCTCCCTCATATAAAAACCCTCATCCGGCTCCCCCTCCCTAACACCACTTCTCACCCTTTTCTAAACCAATATTTTTCTCATTCTCCTACATTCTATTATACTCTTTTCTTTTCTACACTCTATTATAATCAATTTTAAGTTTAGGTCAATATTATGATTTTTTTTTTATATCGTATTTTTATTATTTTATTAGACATTGTATACTCGTTCTCCAGCATTCTGCTACTTTTTTTTACACTCTCTTTTATCAATAATTTTTTTGGAAGTTAATAATTTAATTTTTATAATACGATATTTTTATCATTTTATGTAATCTTTATTTTTTAATTTTTTATTATATTATTATTTTTTATTTTTGTGCATTCATTATTTTTTTATATTATTATTTTGTTATTTACTTTGTTATTATTAATGATAGTAGTAGTTTGTTATTTTTTTATTGTTATTATAATTATTAATTTTATTATTTCTATTATTATTATTAAAGCTATTATTAATGCAGTTTATGATCATACAATAATATTATATTAATATTATTTTTTATCTTGTTTTGGTATTTATGAAATTTTTTTAATTATTATTATTATTGATATATATGATATTAGTAGTGGCCCATATTATCATTTTGTGTTTTTATATTTTCATAATTTTTTATGATTATGTTAATGTTATTATTGTTTGTTATATATAGATCTTATTGTTATATTTGTTATTGTTAATCTTATTATTTTTATTGTTTTTATTATTTTGTTGTTGTTAATGTTATTAATTTATGATTATGTTAATATTCTTGTTATTATTGTTAATGTTGTTGTTGTTGTTGTTATTATTACTACTAGCGGTAAGACAGGCACTGGCATGCCTGTCTGGCCGCATTTCTAATGCTTTTACTCGTCTTTATCATCTTATAGTGTCTATCTTTTATCCAACCAAAACTATGTGATTTAAAATTTAAAATTATCGAGTAATTTTAAAATTTAAAATTATTGAGTTGGTTTTATTCATGATAAGCATAATTTGAATTTATCCTGCATAAGTTTTATCCTTTTATCGAGCAATTATAATACCATCCATTCCTAAATAATAAAAAATCACCTTTTGAATATGTAGTTATAAGAGGTTCTCCTTCTCAATTTTCTTTATACTACGTCGGTTTTTTTTCCCGGTTTTCTTTGTTTATTTTGCAGTTATAAGGTTAATTTGGGCATTTTGAAATGTGCAAACCAAAATTCAACTATCCTCTTTATATATTAGTATAGATTATTATTATTATTATTATTATTATTATTATTATTATTATTATTATTATTATTATTATTATTATTTTCTTACTCATGTGTTGGTTTTCTTTGTTTATTTTGCAGTTATAAGGTTAATTTGGGCATTTTGAAATGTGCAAACCAAAATTCAACTATCCTCTTTATATATTAGTATAGATTATTATTATTATTATTATTATTATTATTATTATTATTATTATTATTATTATTTGTACTCATGATTTACTTTGTCATATTTTTTTAAGGTAATATGGCATAGTTGATTAATCATGGCCCCATTTATCCCGACTTGTCAGATATATAAAAGACACGTGTCTCTCAACATGTATGGAACAGTGAGGAGGATCGGTTCTTAGATGTAGAAAAGTACAACAAATTAAGGATGGAGGTGCCAACATTCCCCCGGCCATTAAAGGGATTCTCGAGATTATCGTTGTTCCAGGTGGACCACGCACTAATAAGTGCATTGGTTGAACGGTGGAGGCTTGAGAACCACACATTCCATATGCCATTTGGAGAGTGCACCATCACATTACAAGATGTTGCAATTTTGACTGGTCTTCGCGTTGACGGCCAGCCTGTAACTGGTCGAACCTATGATAATTGGGCAGAGTACGTTGGTCAAATGCTAGGAGTGGTCCCAAGAGATGAAGCCTTTCATGGGAGTCGTTTAAGATTGACATGGTTAAATGCACAATTTGGAAATCTCGAGCAACATGATTTGTCTGACCCGGTAGTGGCTACCCGTTGTGCCAGAGCGTATATTATGAGGTTACTTGGTGGAGTGTTGGTCTTAGATCGTTCTGGTTCGTATGTTCCATTAAGATATCTAACATTGTTAGAAGATTTTAATGTAACTGCACAAGTTAGTTGGGGATCAACGGTGTTAAGTTATTTATACCGTGAACTATGTAAGGCCACCGACTATTCCTACAAAGAGATGGCAGGTTTTGTTGCATTGCTATAGATGTGGTCATGGGTGTGGTTTCCAAAAGTTGCACCCAGACTCAGAAGCAATCAGGGACACCATATGGAACCAGGTGACATTAATTTTTTTAATCGAGTAATCGATAGTTGTGTTATTATTAACTTCTGACCCAAATTTGATTATCAGTTGACAGCAAGGGATTAATTTTTCAAGACATTATCATGAGCTGCCTCATTATCAAGATGTTTTTGATACGGTGGAAACATCAGATGTAAGGGTTTTGCTGTAATATACCATGGGTTTTTTAAATTTTTAATAGTTTTTTGTTATGATAGTTGTTGAATGTTTGCAGAATGTTACCTTTATAAGTACCATTTCCTCAAATTTCAACTACTCGGAATGGGCCAAACCAGTTTGCTGCGAGCTTACCCTCATTGGAGTCTTTTATTGCATCATTCTGCAACCTTAGTACCAAGTCACCTTGCACAAATTCCTTGGGTCATAACCTTGAATTGTGCTTCCGAGTTGCTTTCTGCATGCACAGTTCTTCCCTGATTTTTGCTTCTTCCTCTACCATATCAAGCTCAACTTGGATTTCTTCTTCATTCTTGCTTTTGTCATGTTGTTGCTTTCTAAAAGAAAGTTCACCGAGCTCAACTGGAATCATTGCATCAGTTCCATAGGTCAGATTGAAAGGTGTCTCCCCAGTCGACGACTGTGGTGAGCAATGAATAATGATAGGCCCATAGGATGCTCGGTAACTCCTCAACCCATGCTCCTTTTGATCTGCCTAACCTTTTCTTGAGCTCGTTCAATATGACTTTGTTGACTGCCTCTGCTTGCCCGTTGGTTTGGGGATGCTCAACCGAGGACACATTATGCTTGATTCCGAGGTTGGAATCGAATTCTTTAAGTCCCTTGTCAGTGAACTATTTTCCATTATCTGTGACAATCGCATAAGGTATTCCATGTCTGCATATGATGCTTTTCCACACAAAATCCTGAAACTTTTGAGCTGTAATCGTGGCTAGTGACTCAGCTTCAATCCATTTGGTGAAGTAATCTGCCCCTACCAATAAGAACTTCACTTGGCCTTTGGCTACAGGAAAAAGGACTGACAATGTCCATTCCCCACATAGTGAAAGGCCACGGTGAGAACATGGAGTGGAGCTCTTCACCTGGCACTTGCGTAACATTGGCAAACTTTTGGCAAGGATCATACTTTTTAGTCGAAGTGGCGCAGTCCGATCTCATGGTCGGCCAATAGAAACCTACTCGCAAGGTTGAGCTGCCAAAGATCTTCCTCCTGAGTGTATTCCATAAATTCCTCTATACATCTCGTCCATCACATGCTTGGCTTGCTCCTTTGTTATGCATTTCAACAGAGGCATGGAAAAACCTCGTCTGAATAATTCTCCATCTCGGATAGTGTAATAACAAGATTTTAGGCGTATTTTCTTCGCCTCCTTAGGGTCATTCGGCAACTTATCCGAGCTTAAGAATTCCCAGAAGGGTGTCATCCAGTCCCGGTCATAGTGCTCGGCAATCAATACTTCAGTACCTTGTATGCTCGGCTCAGGGAGGTTTTCCTAAATGAAAGTTCTAAGCTGGCCAGCTTTCTTTGTGCTAGCAAACTTAGACAGCAGATCGGCCCTGGAATTTTCCTGACGAGGTATAAGTTCAATAGTAAAATTATCAAATTCTAAAATTAAACTATTAACTTTACCAAGATACCTGGTCAATTGGGGATCCTTTGTCTGATAATCACCCGAGACTTGTCCTGTTACTAGTTGTGAGTCACTTCGGCATTTCAGCTCTTTGACTCCAACCTCTTTGGCTAGCATCAATCCTGCAATAAGGGCTTCATATTTTGCTTGATTGTTTGAAGCATTGAATCCAAACTTTAAGGATTGTTCTGGGACTAAATCGTCTGGTCCTTCTAGGATTATTCCTGCTCCACTTCCTTTCAAGTTAGATGAACCATCAACATATAAAAGCCAAATGAAAGACTCCGAGCTGGGTTTTGAGGAGAGCTCGACAATGAAGTCAGAGAGGCACTGTGCTTTCATCGGTCCCCTCGGTTCGTACTGTAAACCGAACTCCAATAACTCTACTAACCAAGCTATCATCCGTCCTGCCAGATCTGGTTTTCTGAGCACCTGCTTTATCGGGTGATCTGTTTTGACTATAACTTGGTGTGACTGGAAGTAAGGTCGTAGTCTCCGAGCTACCATTACCAAGGCGAGGGCGAGACTCTCAATTACTTGGTACCTTGTTTCTGCATCTTTCAAGACCCGACTGACATAGTACACTGGCATTTACTGCTTTTCTTCTTCTTGGATAATTACTGTACGGATTGCATAATCATTGATAGATAAGTATAAGTATAGATCTTTGCCAAGCTGTGGCCTAGTTAGGGTTGGAGGGGAGCTTAGAAAAAGTTTTAACTCTCCAAAAACCTTTTCACACTTCTCGGTCCAAATGAACTCCTTTGGTTTTTTCAGAAGTTGAAAGAAGGTTCTTGCTTTCTCTGCAGACTTTGGGAGGAAACGAGATAGAGAAGCCAAACGTCCGGACAATATCTGAATCTCTTTCACACTCTATGGGCTCCGCATTTCAATGACCACTTTGCATTTGTCCGGGTTAGCTTCAATCCCTCTATGAGTTAACATATACCCCAAGAATTTTCCTCCTTGCACACCAAAAGAGCATTTTTCAGGATTCAACCTCATGTTGTATCTCCTAAGTTAGCCAAAATTTTCTTCCAGGTCAGCAGGATGTTGCTTTGGGTCATCTGACTTCACCACCATATCATCGACATAGACTTCCAGGTTCTTTCCGATCTGACTGACAAATACTTTATCTATAAGCCTTTGATATGTTGCACCAGCATTTTTTAAATCGAAAGGCATTACTCGGTAGCAGTAATTTGCCCCATTGGTCATAAACGTCATTTTTTCCTCATCGGGAGGGTACATCATTATCTGGTTATAACCTGAATAAGCATCCAAGAAGGTCAAGATCCTATAGCCTGAAGCTCCATCTACCAGTCTGTCATTGTTGGGAAGTGGATAAGAATCCTTTGGCCATGCTTTGTTGAGATCAATGTAGTTAGTGCACATTCTCCACTTGCCATTAGCCTTTCTTACTAGCACAACATTAGCTAACCAAGTGGTATATTTCACTTTTCTGATAAAATTTGCTTTAATCAACTTTGAAGTTTCCTCGACTACAGCTTTTCTTCTTTCTTCGTCGAGCTTCCTTTTCCTTTGTGCTATAGGTTTGGCCTCGGGACATTTGGATAGCTTATGGCACAAAAAATGGGATCTATACCAGGCATATCCGATGTCTTCCAAGCAAACAAGTCGGCATTCTTTTTTAGAACAGCTTGAATCTGTTGCCTAAGCAATGGGTCGAGTTGACTGCCGACCTTTGTGCATTGCTCAACTTGGGTTCCCAACTGGAACTTCTCCAAAGATTCTGTTGGTTCAGCTCTAGATTTGTACATTTTCATTCTTGGATACAACTCAAACATATTGACCGAGCTTGCCGAGCTAACTGAACTAACTGAGCTTACCACTTCTGCTTTATCATCTTTAGTACTTTCAGTGGCGTTCGGTTCTTGGGTTACCTTCAAACTATTCGCATAGCATTGTCTGGCCATCTTCTGGTCAGCTTGGACCGCTACTATCTCCCCCGAATCAGTTGGAAATTTCATGGTAAGAAGACAATTGCTCCGAGCTCATTCAACGTTGGCCTTCCGATGAGGATGTTGTACGATGTCTGCCCTCACCAAAGGTTGTTAAGAGATCAATGTACATTCGGGTCTTTACCTGCTCCCTAGCGAACCCCACTAACTTGTCTTCTTGTTCTTTTATTATCTTTTCTGGGATTCCAAGCTTTCTGAAGGTTGCCAAGTGCAATATGTCAGCCGAACTACCCTGATCAACAAGTGTTCATTTGACCGAGTAGTTGGCTAACTCTACTGTTATCACCATCGGGTCATCTTGATTTGGATACATCCCTTTGAAGTCATCATCTGAGAAAGTGATGGGAGGCCTCGGCTTTGTAGGTTTTCCTGATACCGAGTTGACAGGTCGGATGGCTTTCACATAACGCCTCCAAGCTGAGCTCGTTGTACCTCCTCCAACGAAACCTCCTGAAATGGTATTAATGACTCCTCTAACCCCACCTTCAGTGTTATCCTTAGGAACTCTCTGGTTATGCACCCGATCTCCATTCTGATTGTTGTCACGCTGGTTTTCATCTCTGTTACGATTATCATAGCCTCGTCTTCCTCGTCGTCGCCCAGCTCACCTGCCACCAACATCTTCTCGGTGAATGAACCAGTCTAGACATCCTTCTTGTACCAGGTCCTCAATTCTATCCTGTGCTGTTCTACATTCTTATGTGGAATGACCATAATTTTGATGCTACTTGCACTCTTTGCTTCTGTCAGCTTGGGCATGAGATTTAGATGGCCGAGGTAGGGGGAGTAACTCGGCGTTGCACACCTCCTGAATAATGGCTGCTCTGGACCGGTTCAGTGGTGTGTAGGACTGGTACTTGGGCTGCTTTTCTGCAAACCGCATATCTTTGCTTTTGAAAGACTTTGAGGGACCGACCACTCTTTCTTTCTCCTTGTTTGGCAACGTGCTCCTGTCCTCGAAGCCTCTTTCTCCTTTTTTAGACTCCACCATCTCCTCGGAAGTCATAAAACCTGAGGCCTTTTCCTGCAATTCCTCAAAATCTCTCGGCGGTTTCCGAGATAAGTATTCAAAGAACGGTCCTGGCTTGAAACCGCCCATGACGGTGTGAAGACACAGCTCCGAGCTCATATTGGGAATTAAAACTTGTTGTGCGCTAAAGCGAGCCATGTAATCCCTAAGTGATTCATTTTTCTCTTGTCTAAAGTTCAGAAGAGAAACCGAATGCTTTTTATTCTTTCGGCTTGCCGCAAATTGTGAAGTGAACTTAGTTATGAGCATATCAAAAGAATTGACAAACCGAGGTGGAAGATTCGCCAAGTCAAGGCAGTTCCTTGTAAAGTTGTTGGAAAAATTTTGCACATCACGGCTTCCGAATCAGGTATCAAATAAACAGAAGAAATAAATGATTCGACATGTTCAGATGGATTTGTAGTGCCATTAAATTTATCAATATTAATTGGTTTGAAATTTCTAGGCATGATTACCTCATCTATGTCATCAGTGAAAGGTAACCTCGGTTGTCTATCCACACGCACCCTTTCCCTCTGGGTAGTCTCCTCAACCTGAGACCTGGTCCCTGTGTCTTCTGTCCGAGGTCTGGTCCGAGAAGGCCCGCGTGTGTCACGGCAAGATGGCGCAGACGAGGGTCTCCCCTGACTATCTTCAGGTGAAGATTGTTCTCCATCAGAGGGTGTTGCTGGCATTTCTCTGCTCCGAGCTCTTAACAACCTCCTGTTTTGGGCTTCGGATTTTCTGGTTTTCGCGACGCAGTTGTCTCAACTGTGCCATGACCTCTCCCAGAGGAGGGTTGTTTTCATCAAGAGGGGGAGGCGGAACGTTCTCATGGTTTTGTTGTGTGTTGGATGCGCCATTGTCAACATGATTCGCGCTGTGCGCCCCTCCCCTTGGTTCGTTTCTAGTAGTCACCATTCCAGTTTCTTGTGGAACCGGGGAAAGTTTTGCCTCGGCCCCGCGGTGGGAGCCAAATGTTCCTGTCAAGATCCGACTTGCTGGAATCTAGCCAGAGAACGTATAACCAGGGATGAACACTAAGGTTGTTTTAGATTATAGCTTGATGGAACGTTGTATTCTGGTCCTACATATCCCAAAGGGAATCAAAGCAAATGTAGTTCTATGTTCAACCCTCAGCCATATGGCGAAGTCAATCCCTTAATCTTGTATATGATGAATAACAGTGAGCAATGACTCTTTGGTAGTCTCTTGATTCGGCTAGTTCCTCAAGTACGCTTAAGGGAGATTCACGTAGGTTAGCAAAAGTGAATCTTTCTCTAAGGGTTCTCCTCTTTTTATAATAAGGTCCCCATATCTTTTAGGGATTAGTTTCATCTCTTCCTATCTCTTATCTTTTAAGCCAACTTCTCGATATATAATAGATGAGATCTATCTCTTATATTTGAAATTAGGTTGTTAGTTAAGTTTAGGTAAGTGTTATCTTCTAAGCTTATTTTTTTTATGTCCTTGGGAGATCAAGTCTCCAAGCTCGGTGGCCGAGTCTACCACCTCGGCCAGTACATATACGGTCGGCAACCATAGGACCAATCCCCCAAGGATATAGAGTACCAGTTAAAAGGCTACTCCTCTCTATTTCCATCATTAGGATTTGAACACATGACATATGGTTAAAAAGGGTCGAGCTATATAGCCACTCGGACCATATCTTGTGGGTTCGAGTTTTTTTTTTTTTTTTTAAAGATTGTCTTTAAAAAATGTATATCTTTTCCGGCTGATGGTGTGAATGCTCTTAGGAGCAGTAAATTGGATCATTGTCTTTATATGATATATATACAATATATACATATGAAAGAGCTTGCATCCTTTTTCGTACTTTACTGTAAGGTCAATTATCAAATAGGATTCTTAAGAAAACTAGCTCACGTTTACACCTGTCACCTATTAAATGAAAGCAACTAACTTAAAGTCAAGAAAGACACTAATCACGTACCCTAGAGATTAGCGGTTATTTAAATAGAATGTAAAACCTTAACCGATAGAAAGTTCTCTAATTAATCTCCAGCTAGAAAATTCCACTTCTTCTAAAATCATTTGTTTAAAAAATGATTTTTTTTTTTTTTAAGTCTAACCAAACAAGCATAAAAATGTCATAAATAATTTTTTTAGTGAAATCCCAAATTGATTCCTAACAACTTTTTGGGACCTACTTTTAATCCCTAAAAAAAATAAATTAACCATTTAGTCTATCAAATTTTCAAACGTGAGACACATTAGTCCCTATTTCCAACGTCGATTTACTTGCCTACGTGTCTCATTAACTATCATACTTGGCCCGTTAGTGATCCTGCATAACCTATGATGAATTTTCTCTGTGAAAAATTAAAAAATGTGCACAATTTTAAAATTCAAATACCTGAAAAACTATGCATTTTTTCACATTTCATTAGTTTTTACGGAGAAAATTCGTCATAGGTCACGCAGGACCACTGACAGGCTAAGTAGGATGGTTAGTGGGACACATAGGCAAGTAAATCGACGTCTGAACTAAATCTATAAGGACTAATGTGTCCCGTGTTTGAAAATTTAAGGAATTAAATAATTAATTTTTCCCCCAGAAACTAAAAGCGAGTCCCCAAAACTTTTGAGGATTAATTTGGGGGTTCACTCTAATAATAATAATGCAATCTGGTTATTTAAAAAGTGTTTAGGCTCAAATCTTTTTGCCCGCAACTGCAGGGACTATATTTATGATGAGCCCGTTTACCATTTTGACCAGAATTCAATATCATATTATGGCTATGTCAGTTCCCTTGTGGCTTCTCCTATCTTTTGTTATGAATCTTGAGTTTTCATCATCTCCATTGATCAAAGCTGTTAATGTTATGAAGCAAGGGTCATCACTCTGATTGGTCTTGATATTAAGGCTGTGTTTTGGTAAACAATTTAACTAAGTACTTATCGCATAAGACCTATCAGAGCTTATGCCATAAGCGCTTAAATTCAATAAGTCATGTACGTTTGGATGCACACTTCAAAAAACACTTATACAAAATTAAGGCGTTTGGATACATTACTATATAAATACTTATAAACATTTTAAAATTTAAAAAAATAATTTGTCATATTAAATTACAATAAAAATGTAAAGTTAACAAATAATTTGAAGTATTGGTTTTTTTTTTTATGTTAATCAAACAAAATTTGTAGATGTTAATAAAAAATATCATCATGAAGTCAGGCCAGTAACCACCGGATCCGTCCAGCCCGCTGGAACCACCGGATCCGTCGAGTCGCCACTGTGAGCCCCCACCACCCGAGACCCATCACAGATCCGCGACGCAGCTCCACACGGACCACCGCAAGTCAGTCCGCCTCCACCGTACAGATCGAACCTCCTCCATTCCTCCGCTGTCGCACCAGGCATCGATTCAAAACCACCTCGCTCCGGCATTCCCGGTGCGCACTACCTTCACAGTCATCCGCCACCGCTGGTCCCTTGCCGCACCGCCGTCTTGCTCCTCCACCACCGATCGCCATCGTTGAGCACCACCCTATCTGCTTAGGGCTGCCGTGACCTAGTATTGACGGTGCACGAACGACCGCCGATGGCGGTGGTCACACTGCTAAGGTTCCTCTGTCACTTCCTCTGATACGAAGAAGGGGCATATGAGACTGTTTGAGACTGGACCGAACAGAGAATAGAGAGTTTGAAGAAAAAAAGAAAGAAAGGCTGTTACTGGGTATCAAGGGGTGAAAAACACAGAGCTTGTGTTGCATAAGCTCCTTTTAAGAATACCCATAAGCTTCTCATAGTAACTTATGAAAATAAGCCCAAAACTCCTTATGAGATGATATAAGATATTTTTATAAGCTCTGTCAAATACCCTGCATAAGAGCTTATGTCATAAGATAAGTTAAAAGGAGCTTAAATAAGCTCTTCCAAACGCAACCTAAATTGATATGTCCTCTAGTACCTTTCATTACTTAAATTTGTCCCTTGCTAGGTCAAACTTCTGTTCTCTAATTCAATAATTCAATAATGAGAGATTTTGGAGACCCGTTTGGATTAGCTTTTAAAAAAGAACTTTTATAACGTAGAATTAGAAACATAAGTTATTATTAGAAGTATAATCTATTTTGCGTTTCGATAAGCTTAAAAAAAGATATTTTTTATGAGACTTGTTGTAGGGACATATTGCCCAATTAAATATGTCTCATTAATTTAATTTAATTTAAAAATCTTAACCTTCTAAAAATTGGGATCAGATTTCTCTAAACTGAAATTTTTTCTATAATGAACAAGTAATGATATATTTCACCCTTAACTGTATAAGATGTATAAAGATCTTGATTTAAGCATATATACACTTTTTCATAATTACTTTATACGTAACCTCAGTTTAGAGGAACTCTTGCATAGAAATTAATGTTAATGGTAGAAATACTCTCATTTAGTCTCTTTAAATACAAACTCAATTTAAAATATGTTTATCTAAAAAAGATCAATACGTAGCATTTTAAGCTATTTTAAGGTGCGTTAGATTTGATTTCCGTTTTTATTAATAATTATCAAAATGTCCTTCTACAAATCTTTAAAAATAAAAAACAGAATAAAAATAATATAATATATTTACAATTATTAATGAAAACAAGAAAACAGGAAGACAAAAAAACCAAATGCACATCCTAAAGCCCGTTTGGCATGTTTCATATTTTGTTTTCGTTTCTTGTTTTTCATTAATAATTAAAAAAAATATCACATTAATTATTTTTATTCTATTTTCTATTTTCAAATATATATACAAAAAAAGGATTTTTGACCAAACTGACCCACTTTTAGAAACTATTTACCAAAATAACCTAGTTTTGAAACTATTTACCAAAGTAACCTAGTTTTAATTAAAATAATAATTTTTTAAAAAAAAAAAAGCTGGCAGATTCACGTGTCACCTCCCGGTGCAGTGGCGCCACTGCTACATGCGCCACTAATGGCGCTAGTAGCAGCAGCGCCACTGCACCAGGAGGTGCAACGTGCGCCCCCCCAACCCCCCAACTTAAAACCCCCCCCTCCCCCCTTCATTCATCCCTTCCCCATCCCCCTCCCTATAAATACCCCACCAGGTTCCCCCTTCCCACACACACACTCTCACTTGCTATATTTTATGTAACTTGTTTATTTTCTAACACTCTTTTAATTTTTTGTACACTCTATTGAAATCAAGTTTAGGTAAATGTTACATTGTTTCTGATATCATTATTTTAATTTTTTTATTTATATAATCATTTACCAATATTCTGTTACTTTTTGTTTTTTACACTCTTCTTTATCACTTATTATTCTGGAAGTGTTTATTTTAACGTTTATAATACCATATATTTGTATCATTTAATATGTTATTTATTTGTAATTTTTATTTTACCCCTTCTATCGTCCCCCTTCCACCAACATATATCTTTTAATTCCTTTTACACTCTATTATAATAAATGTTAAATTTAATTAAATGTTGTAATAATTTATTAATTGTTTTATATTCATTTACTAACATTCTGCTATTTTTTTTTCGTTCATCATTGTCATTTATTTTTCTGAAAATGTTGAAGTTAATTTTTATAATATATTTTTTGATAGATCTGGTAATTTGTTTATTTGCATTTTTTATTATGTCCTTTTTTTTTGTATTCAGAATGTACCATTTTTTGTTTATTTTATTTATTTTATTTTGTTTTCTTAGTTATTATTTAAGTTGTTGTTATTTAGTTGTTTTTTTATGTTATTGTTATTATTATTGATGTTGTTTTTATAATTAGTATTATTATTAATATTATTATTTCTATTATTAATGTGTCAATTGACAACACAGTAATATCGGATTGTTAATTTTTTATTATGTTAATTATTAGTGTGGTTATAGAAATATTTTATGTTGTTGTTGATATAAGGGAAGAACCAAATATACGCTAGATTTACTGCACACATGAGAAGCGGGTAAGTGTCGGCATAATATTTTGACTCCTTTACTAACCACATGAATGTCTTCATGTGCTTAGTAAAAGAATCTAAACATCCTAATAACGTACATCACAGCAGGTTGAGAATTGTAACCCCCATCTTTGTCTGAGAGTCAACCGTAGTGCAAAACTGAATCCTATGTGACATTAGACCCTTGCCATCAGGCACCACGTCCTTCATTAACTGTAAACATATTTCACAGATAATGAAGGACGTGGTGCCTGATGGTAAGGGGCTAATGCCACACAGGATCCGGTTTTGCACTGCTGTTGGCTACAAGGCGAAGATGGGGTTACAATTCTCAACCTGCTGTGATGTACGTTATTAGGTTGTTTTGTGCAGTTGCTACTGGCCAGTAGCCTATCAAACAAATGTTTTGATGTATGTAAAATATAAAATTTCTAATAAATCCGATAATATACTGCCTTATTATCTTGTTGTAAACATAATTCATTATTGTTAAATATCTTCAGTAGTGATATGAATAAATGAATAAATTACCACTTTTACATGATTACTTTATACGTAACCTCAGTTTAGAGGAACTCTTACATAGAAATTAATGTTAATGGTAGAAATACTCTCATTTAGTCTCTTTATATACAAACTCAATTTAAAATATGTTTAACTAAAAAAGATCAATACGTAGCATTTTAAGCTATTTTAAGGTGCGTTAGATTTGAGTTCATTTTTTATTATTAATTATAAAAATATTCTTGTACAAATCTTTAAAAATAAGAAACAGAATAAAAAAAAATATAATATATTTATAATCATTAATGAAAACAAGAAACCAAAACAAGAAGACAAAAAAAACCAAATGCACATCCTAAAGCCCGTTTGGCATGTTTCATATTTTGTTTTCGTTTCTTGTTTTCATTAATAATTAAAAAATATCACATTAATTATTTTTATTCCATTTTCTAGTTTCAAATATATGTCCGGAAAACAAGCCATCTAAAGTTTTATTTATTTATTTATGAATGGGTACAGCCGCCATGTTATTTTCACAAGTAAATGTGAATGGGACCCAGCTGAAAATTAAGTCACAATAATAATAATAATAATGCAACTTGGTTACTTAAAAAATGTTTAGACAATACTCAAATCTTTTTTGCCCCCAACTACAAGGTCTATATTTATGATGTTCCCATCTATCAATTTGACAAGAATTCAATATCACCATTATGGCTATATCAGTTCCCTTATGGCTTCTCCTATCTCTTGTTTTGACTCATGAATTCTCATCATTTCCAATATCGATCAAAGCTGTTAATGTTATGAAGCAAGGGTCATCCCTCTCTGTAGAACATGCAGCAAAAGATGTTCTAGTTTCTCCAAATGGCATCTTCTCTGCTGGCTTCTACCCTGTTGGAGACAATGCTTACACCTTTGCCATATGGTTCACACAAAACCCAACATTGGTTTGGATGGCAAACCGTGACAACCCTGTCAATGGAAAACACTCAACACTTTCTCTCCTCAACACAGCTAACCTTGTGTTAAAGGATGCAGGAAGGGTTAATGTTTGGTCCACTGATACTGCCTCAACCTCTTCTGTTCATTTGATACTTTCTGACTCAGGAAACCTTATCTTGAGCAGTGAGTTAGAGGAAGAAAAAGAAAGTGATCACATTCTGTGGCAGAGTTTTGATTTCCCTACAGACACCCTTTTTGCCTAAACAACTATTCACCAGACACACAAACCTTGTCTCCTCAAGGAGCAGCACTAATCACTCTTCTGGTTTTTACAGGTTGTTTTTTGACAATGACAACATTCTTAGTCTTGTTTACAATAATGGTCCTGAAATCTCAAGCATATATTGGCCTTATCCTTGGCTTGTGAGTTGGGATGCTGGAAGGTCCACTTACAACACCTCCAGAGTTGCAGTGCTCAATTCTTTAGGCAAATTTGTCTCATCAGATAACTTCACTTTTGTGGCAGCTGATTATGGGACAGTGCTTCAAAGAAGATTGAGGTTGGATTGTGATGGCAACATTCGTGTGTATAGTAGGAGAAATGGAGAAGATGAATGGTCAATTTCATGGCAATCCAATTTGCAACCTTGTAGAATCCATGGCATTTGTGGCCCCAATAGTATGTGTACCTATGATCCTGTTTCAGGTAGAAACTGTTCCTGTCTTCCAGGATATAAAATGAAAGATGACACTGATTGGTCTAGTGGGTGTGAACCAAAATTCAATCTTTCTTACAATATGAGTCATTTCTTACTTCTAGACCATTCTGAGTTTTATGGCTATGACTATGGTTTCTTTGCAAATTACACTTTGAATCAGTGCAAGAATTTATGCTTGCAGTTGAGTAATTGCAAAGGGTTCCAATTTTCCTTTAGTCCTCCAGGGAGTGGTGTGTTCAATTGCTACCCAAAGTTGCAATTGCTGAATGGTTATCGTTCACCAGAATTCTTTGGAGCAACATACTTGAGAGTGCCACAAAGCATTTCCTTATTATCACCTTCAGATATTAAGGAGTCCTTTGGAGAATATGGTCTTTCTTGTCCTGCCAACATAGAAACAGTGGAGTTAGAAAGAACATATGAAAATAGTCAAGAAAATGATTCAGTGAAATTCATGATGTGGTTTGCAACTGGGTTGGGAGGACTAGAAGTCTTGTGCATATTTCTGATTTGGTGCTTATGCATTAGGAATAAACAAGAACCTGGTGCAGATATACATGATTATGCTATTGCCACCAATGGATTCAGAAAATTCACATATTCTGAACTGAAATTAGCCACAAAAGGTTTCAGTGAAGAGATTGGAAGGGGTGCAGGAGGTGTTGTATACAAAGGAGTATTGCCAGATAACCGTGTTGCCGCCATAAAGAGACTCAGGGAAGCAAATCAATATGGAGAAAGAGAGTTTCTTGCTGAAGTGAGCAGCATTGGAAGGCTTAACCATATGAACTTGATAGAGATGTGGGGTTATTGTGCTGAGGGTAAACACAGGCTATTGGTGTATGAATATGCTGAGCATGGTTCTTTAGCACACAATATCCAATCAAATCAATTGGATTGGACTAAAATGTTCAATATAGCCTTTGGTACTGCAAGAGGTTTGGCTTATCTGCATGACTCTTGTTTGGAGTGGATTTTGCATTGTGATGTGAAGCCACAAAACATACTTCTAGACTCCAATTATCAACCAAAAGTGGCAGATTTTGGGTTGTCCAAGTTGCTTAATAGAAATGATGTTAAGCACTTCAAGTTTCTCAAGGATAAGAGGAACAAGAGGCTATATGGCCCCTGAGTGGGTTTTCAAGTTACCAATCACTGCCAAAGTTGATGTCTATAGCTATGGAATTGTTGTCTTGGAAATGTTAACTGGAAAGAGTGCAACAATGTATGTAATGGATGATGGAATTGAGATGCAACACATAAGTTTGGTTACATGGGTGAGGGACAAGTTGAACAAAGGATCTTCTTCAATGTCTTTGTCTTGGGTTGAGGAGATTATGGACCCTGCCATTGAAGGAGATTGTGACATGGGTAAGATGGATGTTTTGGCTAGAGTGGCTCTGCAATGTGTAGAGGAAGAAAAGAACAAAAGACCTACCATGAGCCAAGTAGTTGAAATGCTTTCAGAATGATGATCAAATTATGAGTGGAGCAGTTCATTGTCTTTACTCTTTCTTGTTTATACACTAGTGAAGTGGATCACTAAATTGTGGTTTTATTGTTCAATAAATCACTTGTGATGTGCAGTTAATTATGCAATGTCAATAGTTAGGAAAATGTAAAAAAAATAAAATAAAAATATATGAGTGTGTATATAATGCTCATAATAGGCAGACACGAGTATTGTGGTTGTTTTGTGGGTCTTGTAAGTTATATGTAGCTCAGTGCTGTATCTGTTCTGTGCCTATGTATGTATGCTACATGCTTCCTTGAGAATTTGGAATACATATCTTGAATCCAGCTCTCTTTATGTGGTTTACTACCTAAATCATCCTTCCAATTACTAATTGCATTATTGAGTTTGAGTCTTTAAAAGTACTTAACTCACCGTCTTGAGCACATTATGAGCCTAAAGAAAGTTACTATACTGCTGAAAAGCAAGTTCTAGACTTTGTTGTACACCAACTCGGGATAGGATAAATGAATCATGAAACTTATCAGGAAGCAATTTTGTTGGCTTAGAACGGCCTGAAAGAAACTGCTAACTCTTCCTAATCTCCAAAAGCATAATCCAATATTCCATTAACATAGAAACACGCTATTATTTGGGTACCATCTTGAGCCATGCCAGTCCTTATTATACATTAAAGATGCGTTGGAATACCACCATGTGATAATACTTGTCTTACTGGTTACTATATATATATATTAGAGGGTGAGTCTATGGTGCACCACCCACCATAATGGTGCAGTGGTGCACCACCCACATGGCAGCTTCCTGGCCAATCACTTAGCCATGTGGGACCTTCTAGTTTTCAACTCATTATACTGTATTCAAACATCAAATGTATACAGTATCAAAGTTCTGTATATTTAATTCTCCAAATACATAGCTTATTGTTTTGTTAATATAAAAATACATTAAGTATTAAGTATTCTACACAAATTAAAACATCATACTCCTTTTTCCCGACAATCTTCTCCTGCCCCATGTTCCTCATCGTCTTCTTCCAGTGTTACCTTTGCTAACATCTCATCTTGTAGCTCGCCGTTGTCGTGGACCTTCTGCTTGCGTTCGTGAACAACTCACAGGTGGCGCTCGTCCTACAGTTTTTGCTCGCTTGTCGCGCTGGCCGTACAGCTTGAGCTCGCCGACCCCTTCAGCTCCGAAAATGACCATGCACAACCGGCGGCGCCGTCGTAAGAACCACCACCCTCAGCGGTTGCGCCCAAGCAGTGAAACCGAATCACCCCGTTCCCATCAGCAACGCACCGCATATTCTCCTCCCAGTTACCTGCTCGACCGGAATAACGGCGGCGGCTCGACCCTTCACCGCCTCACGAAACTCCTGGATCCTCGATACCGGCCCGGGTCCCATTCTGGATCTTGAATATCATCTCGATCTGACCCGGAAAGGGTTTCGGACCCCAGCTTGTGTGGAAGATGATCTCCACGACGTTACGAGAAGGGGAAGCTCCACAACGGGTCGGGTCGGGGTGGCATTGGTAGTGGTTGTGGCGGTGCTACTTCGTGAACTGTTCATGGTGGCTTTCTGCATCTGGCACATCTAGCTCGCCGTCGCCGTACAGCTTGAGTTCATCTCCCATCTCCATATTTCCTTTTTGAAGGAACCCTAAATCCCCAAAATCAGAAAGCTACTGCATCACCTTCCTTGTTGCGTAGAGCCCCACCCATCCAAACCGCCGCGTACAGCCCCACCCTGCGTCCGTCTCGATTTCGCCGGAGTCCGGGGCCGCCACCGTGAATGAACCAACATCCGCCACAAAAAACATGTTCTCCTTTTCAAAAAAAAAAAATAATAAACCAAAAAAAAAGAAGTAAATCCCAACATTTAACATTTTATTAGTTTAACGTATTTTGATGGAGGATTACTGCATGAATGCAAACGTATACCTGTATTTCAATGGCAAAATACCATCATATATAGCATTTGACTACATTTCCCTTTGAAAAGTCAAACTAATACCTACTAGTATACTTGGCAAATCCATTGGTTACCATCAAGACAGCTGGGTGGTGCACCACTGCTCCACTTTGGAGGATGGTGCACCTTAGACGCCTCCTATTAGATAGTGCTATGTGGATGTGATAGTCATGATTTATGTCTTACCCCAGATAAATTATATAAAACATATTGTACCAAACAAATAAAAAATAATAGATAATATTATATAGGATTTTAGAATTCTTGTGCTACGTTGGACAAATCGGATGTCGCATTCATTACCTTACGCAAATAAATTGGATATTGCCTAATAATTGTCGATAACAAATATTTCGACTAGCAATGTCAACGAATGTCACCTTCATTTTTTAATAAATTGAGGCCAATATATTCTCATTGATCACTTAAAAACAGATTAAGAATTCTTTAAAACTTTTATATAGATGAATTCTATGAAATCATAATTTTTTTTTATTGCATTCAAAGGGGTCTATGTCAACTTATGTTTGCTTTATCAACATGATGTGGCACAGTTGATAGATAACTGGGCTCTTTAAGCATGTGGTCAGGGATTCGATTCCTGGCTCATGCGTATGGAAGAGCATCTGTTGGGAGAGGTCAACCCCTTAAATGGATCTCAGTAACCTCGAGGGATTAGTCTCTGGCTCCCGGCCGGAGGATACCCTGGTTTACCAAAAAAAAACTTATGTTTGCTTTGACAATTTACATTTCAAGTCTATATAATATAATACAATAGATTCTTTGTCAAAAAAAAAAATACAATAGATTTGACCTTTAATAGCTATACTCAATAGCAGTTTTAGCAGGAAATACTTTGAAAAAATTGCACGGAAACTAAATGCTAATTAAAGAAAACGCGTTCAAATATTAATAGCATTTTATTGGAAAAGTGTTATCGTATTGTATACCTTTAATAGCGTTTATTCAAACAAGTACTATTTAAGTTGTAACTATCATAGTGCTTGCTAGAAGAAACAATATCTTTTCCTCGTATTGAAACAAAACCTTCTAGGTAACCAACTCTCCGCACATTAGTTGACACAATTCATGAACATATGATAAACCTCTGCATGAAAAATCCGATATTCAAACTTCAATGGATAGAAAATTGTTCATTATCATTTTTTTCCGATTGAATAGACGCAACTAAATCCTGTGCCAATTTCTCCTATAAATAACTCTTCTCTGTGTTCTTATTTCACACTGCAAATTTTATAAAATCTCTTTTTTGTATTTTCATTTCTGGAGCACTGTTATGACTTATGAGCCACGACATAATCCAGAAGAGGCTGACACTCTCATATCTTCTTGTCGTGTGTCGTGACTAATGTTCAGAAGAGGGCTGTCCCTCCTAAATGTAACGACAGACAACATGCACTACAAGAAACTGATGTATTAGCGACAAATTATTACTGACAGTCAAGGCCTTCGATATTGGTCGCATTTCGGACGATCTAGCCCGTTAGTACACATTGCTGTTGATTTTCTTACTATTACCAACGACTTTGTCAAACACTATCGGTAAACCATTGTGCGAAAATTTGGGTGCTAATATACTGATGGGTAACAACAACTACCGAGGGCTGAAGCCGGATCCGGATCCCCTCCAGCGGCAGGACCCTCCTGCCGCTGTCCAAACCGTCAAATCTCGTTGCACGGATCCCCAACAGCTAGTCCCACCCCTCCACACCCCTGCTGGACCGTCGAATCTCGCTGCAGGGGTGCTGCACGCACAGAGGCGCAGGAGGGAATCCATATCCGGTTGAAGCCACTGGTAACGATATATATAATCCATTTGCAATAGACTTGGGCCATCGGTATGCGACTGTTTGAATCTCAAGGATGGCCCATTTCCGATGGGCTGGTCCCATCTACTTTTTATTTTATTTATATTTTAATATGTTGCCATTATTTTATTGATTGTGTTCAAAAGTGAGGTTTGTGCCCATATAATATTACATTCTAATTAATTTCCTCTTCCCCTACTTATAATTAGTTCATGTTAGCGGAAACAATATATTTTATCAAAATATCAATTCACCTGTACAACCTTAATAACATCTCTTGTTTGTATCTCATGCAAGTTGACTATACATAGAATCATATCCAATATCCAATATGTATTCTCAATTTTCTTTGGGGACCCATAATGGTATGGAGCAATGACTTATGTCGCACAAATGAAAACCCATACAAGGAAATATTTGGTTTTTGGCAGTAACATAATTAGAGGGAGGGTTTATGATAAATTGTTGCCCTTATACCAGCTAGTTGGGCAACTATAAACAACATGTTACTAAAGTAGAATTAAACTTTGTTCTCATAAACTATTATCGAATTATCGATTGGAGGCACGTCAACACAAGCAACAATGTGTTCAATATTTATACTAACGGTCATATAATAATTACTAAAAGCTTAAGAGGTATATACCTAGCTACTAGTATTATATCAACAAACTATGTTATAAGTTGTCCATCTGCGCTTTTAATTACATTGAGCTTTTTCCAGCAATCTTAAGTTTATCGTTATTTGTTGCACTAAATTTTATCATCAATTAGTCATAGATTAATTTATATATATATATATAAGGGATCAGTTTAGAGCAGTATAAGGATCATTTTTACTTATATCAAATCTCAACCGTCGATTTTATTTTATCAAATGGTATAAACCATTAAAATCACAATTACCGTTAAATGAAAATAAAATCAACGATTGAGATTTAGTGAAAAATTATTTACACTGATGTAAATTGGTCCATCCTCTCACACACACACATAGTGCTGTTGGTTGGGGTAGGGGTTCTGGTAACAGCGGAGCAACCTTTAACCACCGCGTGAGATCCCAATCGTCCTCCATAACCTCCAGAATCGATGGCGACCGCGAACCGGACATCAATGCCTTGCCCAAAGGCTGGAGTTCCTCCGCAAACCGCAGTGCCGGCGTGTCACTGCACCAGATCTGCAGATCTGGAAGAGGAACGAAGACATGAAACAAAAGATGGAACATGGGCTCGATGACTGGAACTGGTACTCCGGTGACGATGTCGACCGCGAACCAGTCATCGTTGGGTCCCCCCCCCCCCCCCCCCCTCCCTCTATATATATATATATATATATATCTATAAGGGATCAGTTTACAGCAGTATAAGGATCATTTTTACTTATATCAAATCTCGACCGTCGATTTTATTTTATCAAACGGTATAAACCATTAAAATCACAATTACCGTTAAATGAAAATAAAATCAACGATTGAGATTTAGTGAAAAATTATTTACACTGATGTAAATTAGTCCATCCTCTCACGCACACACATAGTGCTGTTGGTTGGGGTAGGGGTTCTGGTAACAGCGGAGCAGCCTTTAACCACCGCGTGAGATCCCAATCGTCCTCCATAACCTCCAGAACCGATGGCGACCGCGAACCGGACATCAATGCCTTGCCCAAAGGCTGGAGTTCCTCCACAAACCGCAGTGCCGGCGTGTCACTGCACCAGATCTGCAGATCTGGAAGAGGAATGAAGACATGAAACAAAAGATGGAACATGGGCTTGATGACTGGAACTGGTACTCCGGTGACGATGTCGGCCACGAACCAGTCATCGTTGGGTCCCCCCCCCCCCCCCCCCCCCCCCCTCCAACATTGCTTTTCTGCATCTTATTGGATTTCATTTTGTGGTTAAATATGCAAATTAACTTGTTATAGCAATAAAGATTATGCCGATAGATTGTATGGAGATGAACCAAGAGTCAAAGCACATTCTAGGCATTCTGATCTCAGTGCACATGCAAGTATCAATGTTTCTCTGAGTATTGTAGACGAAATGTATTGGAGAAAAGTGTTTGAGGAAGAAAAGTGTTTTAGTTTATGGGTTGGGCTAAGGTGCACCACCCACATTTTACACCACCCACTGCACCACCCACATGTCAATACCTCAACCAATCATTTGTATAACTAGACCATTTGACTTTTCAACTGGTCAACTGTTGAAACTAAAATAAGTATTTGCAAAAAAATACACTGTATTTTCGTATTTGCTTATTAACCCAAAATTTTAAAACAAAATTAAATGACGCCGTGCATCTCTTCTCCTTATGCATCTTTTCTTTTTATTTTTGTCAGAAACTTTCTGGGTGCTTGTCTTTCATGGTGAGAAAGATGCTGTGCCCACCCAAGCAAATGGGGCAAGAGATGGTCAATGTCAAGCTTTTGAGTGTAATAGGAACCTTTTGTGCTTCTGTGTTCGTTCTTCTTCTTCCTTTTGCTTTTTGGGATGGTTTACACTATTTCGAAGATGAACAAACGTGGCGATGCGTGTTCATCGCTGCACACCTCATCTTTTCTGTCGCACCTCGTCCTCTCCGTCGCGTACCTCGTCTTCTCCGACGCGTTGCCCAACCACTACCATTCAAGATCTGGGTTACGACTTTATGGATTTGTGATGTTGAGATGATGAATCTGAACCACGACGGCGGCTGGGTGGCAATGAACAACATGTTTGTGGTAGATCTGGACTGACACGATAGATCTGGACAGTGGATCGGAACAGCAAAACGCCATTCAGAACACTGCCATCTCCATCCCCGTGCATGAAACCCCAGATCGTGGCACCACAACCGCCTCAGTGGCTATGGAAAACGGCGACCACCACGCCATCACCGGCATCATCCAGCCCCCCCAGTCCCGACCGATCTGCAACCATGTGATTCATGGGAGAAATCTGAATCTGAATAAACAAATATATTAAATTTAATTTTTTTGGGCAAAAGTAATAAATACAAATAATACAAGGGGTATACAGCAACAAACTAATTCATTACTAGTTGAATATGGTATCTATACATTGCCAAACTTTGAAAAATTGACCAGCCGGCGTCTCAAATTGATTGGAGCACACACCGCCGAGTGGGTAGTGCATTGACTGGTGTAAATAATAGGTGGTGTAGCTTAGCCACGCCCTTAGTTTATGTTTGTCTATTCTTGTATTCTTGTATTTTGGAAGTTGCAAATATGAAAATACTTATGCAAAGACCAAGTTTGACGGGTGGAAACTGAAAAATTGAGTTGAATAGTCAAACTTGTCCAATTAACATAATGATTGGCCCATCAAGTGCCACTTTGGTGGTGCGCCACTGCACCACTTTGGTGGGTAGTGCACCATAACCTTTACCCTCTTCACATAGCCTTGTCATGTGTAAATTGGATATGAGAGGATCTATTTAGTATTTTGACATGCCGAAAATTAAACTGGCTTTAAATGAACAATTCACAAAGCCAGCACGGTTTATATTAATGCACATGTGCCGCAAAACATGCATGCTCTGCTACGCATTAAAGGGTGAATCACACATGTTTGATCATTTAATTTTGTAATTTCACCTATACATTTCCATTAGATTTTGTCTGTGTGTGTATGTGTATAAAAGAGGTCCCCTGATGAGCAAGTGTAAATAGAAATCTGGGAGAATTCTCAAAAACCATAAGACAGAGTGTTGCTATTGTGAGGTTTGGCTTTATAGCTTTTAAGGTTGAGAGATCTAAAGCAGCACTAGCACTTTTGTTTCTCTATAATAGTATTTCTGCACTGTTTCATCACACATTCGACCGCGTTAAGATATTACTCACATATCTAAGTATACTTCTGCTCACATCCATAAAGTACTAGGTGTTCTTATAATACCAACAAAATTATATATGCTTTTATTTATGGTATCTATCCTGTGAATCAAATAGTGTTTGCCAGAAAACTCTAATGACATTGCTTAATTATCAAGAAGCAATTATATGCTAGTTTTGTTAAGTCATGCATATATATAGAAGAGGAATTCAGTTTTGAATATTAGTTCAATTTATTGAAATCAAACTAATTAATAAGAGTCTAGGGTGATGCCACTTTGGTAGATAAAGAATAAACAAGGTCCAGGAGTCTTCGTTGTAGGGTTCAATTGAACGGTAATTCGATCCTGACTATAGGCTTTGTTAGAACAATTCACCATTGAACTCATTTGTCAAAAGAAGTTTAAATTAGTCACAAACTCACAATCCTAAAAATCATAGTTTCATTATCTGATAGCTAGGGAACATTAGGATTTGCTTGATATTTCAATATGAAGATATTAACATATAAGCCTTGTAATATTCGCAACACTTGCCATATATATGATTTTGTTCTTTATTATCTAAAAGATCTTCTAATGAAAAAATCTCGCAAACTAATATTGTTGATGGAATTGAAACTATGAGATGTACATATACAGACTGCTACCACCCCATGTTATTGTTATTATTTTTAGGTTTTATTTCAAATAAATTATTTAGGGATGGAAGGTTTTAAATGCTTTTTGAGAAAATGGTTCCAAAAATATGTTGCAGTACACAAGAGAGGGTATATGGATTCACAAGAGGGAGCCAGGGAGAAACATGAGGCATGCAACTATGGAGCCACTCTTCAAAATGATCCAAGTTGTGCTTTGCCATGCAGCTGGGCTGTATCTGATCCATCTTTGTTTTCGATACGTGGAGAAACTTATTTTCAAAATAAGCTGAAGGTATTTACAATTATTATTATTTTTAATGCTTGGTATTTACAAAATTTAAACTTGTACCTATATGAATTCAATTCAAGATATCACTTTTGAATGTTTTAGAAAAAAAATAAATAAAAAATCCTATTGATCATAGCTTGATCGAATTTATTTGTCCAATTTAATCATGAACATATAAAAATATATATATCAATTTAACTAGCAAATATGTAGTTACATAATTATGTTTTTATATTTTTTTCATATAAAAGTTTTGGGCCTTTTGTTGTGTTATTGCCACTCTCCCGAATTAAAGAAATTGGCTATGTCAAGTAGTGCAGGAAACAAAAAAATTTAACAAATTTTTATGACATGAATTGACAATTCAATTCATATCATAGGGCCTAATGACGTAGATGGATCCATGTTTGTTATTATCGTTTAAATAATCAAAATGCATAATGATGCACGTTCATGTCAAAATATCCAAGTGAAACTTGAAAGTCCTTCATAGGTAACCCATGTTTCAAGCACCAATTTCAAGCACCAAACTAGTGGCATCATTTGCTAGTTCCAGTAATATAGAATAAACATGACAAATTGTTTTCCCCATTCTAGAAAATACTTATAGGAATACTAGGATCCAAATGGAATTTGGAAACAATCAAGATGCTGAGGTACATGTGGTATGCAACTCACCATATCCATGTTGAGGACCTTCACAATACTATCAAGGGCTTTATTACTTCAAGAGTGGTCTCATTGCCCACTCTCTCTCTCTGAGGACCTTCACAATATTATCTCTGAGTTTGATTATTGCAGATATCGCTTCTGGGAGAATTCTAGCCAAACAATCCTATTGATCATGGCTTCTACTTGTTCCATCTTATCATGAAAATAAAAAAAGTAAAAAAAATTAATCAATTCAATTAAAAAATATGTAGTTGCATAATTATGTTTCTATATTTTAATTAAATAGAAGTTTTGTCTGGCTTTCATGTAGTGCAGTGCAGTAAACATAAAATTTAACAAATTCTTATGACATGAACTAACAATAATATAATTGATAAGGCCTAATTGTTAGGGATTCCAAGTGAGTGAGTTGTGGGAGAAGAAGTCTCACATGAGATCTGGAAAAGACCCATGAACTTAATCCTTTAAGTTTTGGGTCAAAAAGTGGTGCTAAACCAACTTATATAGTTCTTAATTTATCCCTTGGAAGAATAGTATAGCCCATGGAAGAAGATTCCCGTGGTTGTATGGGCTCCCTTGATCTTAAAAAGCGGTATATATAAGTGGTATCACAGCCGATTCTGCTAGATTAATGAGTATGTAGAGAAGGCAATTGTTGGTAGATCCATGTGTAGTTTTTTGTAGAAAGTTCTTAGCAATGAGAAGACTAAATGGTACGTATATGTTTTGTTACAATGGATTGTGGCAGTACAAGTATGAAGAAGATCATGTGTGGTTCGATTTAGAGGCTGGTTGGGCTCTTGATAACACCATCAAATACTCAAAAAGGCTTCTGCTTAACCTTATGTGAAGTATTGACACTTGAAGGAAAGATTATTGAGAATTCCAAGTGTTATTAAGATGTGGGTGAAGAAGTTCCATATTGGAAAAGAATGGATAAGTTGAATGATATATAAGTGAAACATACCCATTATCTAATGTCTCAAGGTTTTGGCTCAAGATGTGGTGTCAAAACTAAATACTTAGGTAGTTCTTTCATTCAATTCAATTCAATATATATGGAAAAAGGTCAGTAAGATTTTTGATAAACCAAAGCTTATACACAAGATGTAGTTGAAAGATTTTAATCATTTTATTGTTGCAATTCCACTTTATTAAAAGCTGGAGCTATAAATCATATACGGGATTTTGTCAAATGTGAAAGCTTCAATGAATATATAGATGCTTTTTATTAAAAGCTGGAGCTACATATTATACAAGATTTTGCTAAATGTGAAAGATTTCAATGAATATAGATGCTTATGTTTCCAACACATCAAAAAATTTGTACATATTTTTTTTATTTGTAACATTTCGGGGGTAAATAAATTTCTCTTTTTTAGGTAAAGGCAAATGGCACCCTGATGCAGATGGTTGGTGCAGATTGGCTCCGATCTAACACACGAGAAAATGATCTAAGTAGTCGTCCCGGTAGCATAGTTCAGGTTTATTCTTTGTCACTTAAATTTCTTTTAGGATTGAGAGTTCTTAATTAGTATGTTAACATGTTACTGCTAAAAATGTCTCTTCTCATATGTACTTTTGGATTTATTCAGCAATATGCAGCAGAAGGTGGCCCAGAATTCTTTTTTGTTGTCAACATACAAGTGAGGATGACCATTGACCTCATTTTAATTAGCTTATTCACCATCATTATTAAATATAATATATTTATTGTTTACTACTATCACATGGATATCAGATGCCTGGGAGTCCCACCTATTCTGTTGCACTCTATTACATGATGAATACTCCTTTGGAAGACAATCCTTTACTGCAAAGCTTTGTTGATGGTGATGATGCTTACAGGAACTCAAGATTTAAGCTAATACCATATGTTTCTAAGGTTATTGACATTTTTTAAGATTTAAGAGTACTACCTGTTTTTTTGTTATCTTTAGTTGCTGATGTTGCTTTTGTATGGGAGTTTTGGCTTTTTTCATAGGCTGTGGCTTTATTTTTTCTCTGATTTATTTTCTTGTGTTATTTTGCTTATTTAAAAAAAAAAAAAAAAGGAGTATCACATTTTTAAGGTCAATGACAAATGAAATCATATATTCAAATAAAAAATAATGCAGGACCAAGAAGAGTATTCCTAAATCTTAATGCTATGCATTCTCAGGGACATGGATAGTAAGGAAAGGTGTTGGAAAGACTGCGTCTTTATTGGGCCAAATGCTAAAAATACAGTATTTTCGTGGAGAGAACTATCTAGAGGTAACATTACCAAATATTCATATTTCATAATTATTAAAGTAATAACAGTGATTCATTGATTGCTTTAACATTTTTGCTTCTAATTTATTTTCCTCTCTCTGATAAACACACAAACTTATTATTGAAGTTTCATATACCATTTTCATTATTATTTTCAGCATCTTTCTCCATATTTTTACAAACTAACATTTAAATTTTGTTTACAATCAGCTTGACATCAATGTTGGATCTTCAAAAGTTGCGAGTGGGGTAGCCAGCCTAGTTCTTAGGTACCTGAACAATTTGGTCATAGAACTGGCATTTGTGATACAGGTAAAACGAATTTATCACTGTACCAAAAGAAAAAATTTTGATCAGTGTGGCTTTATCAGATTACAAACAGCTCTTTACTAAACCCACTTAACCAAGACCAAGGTGAAGAAATGCTTAGAGCAAACACCCATTTTGGTTCTTATTCAACATGAGTACATGACATTGGTCCTTTATTCATCAGCAGCTTCAAATTAGTTCATCAACAATAATTGATGCTATCGATTATGTTTTTCAAGGATCAATTTGATAATGTATATATTTTTTGAGAACTAACTTGATGAATTTATAAATGTGGAGTTAGATCCTTTCATGTTTTTTTCTATTGTTTTCTCTCATTAGAAATAAAGAGAAAATTAACTATGGTAGGGCCTATCATTATTCCCGTAATTAAATTTGTTTTTGTCTTTTTTTCTCTTATGACATACAAATCCATGACATGAAAGAAAAACATGAGAAGATCCAAATCTTTTATGATCAGATTATCAATTTGATGTGGTATATATGTCTAGGCCAAAATACACATTTACCCGTTCACATATATTTCCTAACAATTTTAAAAGGGTTAGATTTGGATTCTCTGTGATCACTTATATCATGGTTTAAACGAAAATCGGTCATGATTTTCAATAAATCATGCAGTGATCGCACGGAATCCGAGTCCTGAAAGGGGCATCTAGTGACATTTTCATAAGTTAATTCATGTCACTATTGATTGTTTTGCCATACTAACATTAAACATTTGACAACCTGTGCAGGCAAACACACAAGAGGAACTCCCAGAAGTCCTCCTTGGAACATGTCGACTCAATCATTTAGATGCTTCCAAAGCATTTGTGGTCAAACCATAGTTTTTACCTGGGAATAATTTTATATCTATTAGGAGCATAAGCTAATTAATATTTCAACACCAGCATAAACAAAACAAAAAATTGATAAATTAGGCTGAGGCTTGATAGAATATCAGTCAACTTCTCTATCTAGACCAGTCAGGACCAGGATCATCAGGTTCTGGTCTGACGTGCCAATTAGGTCACAAAACTACTTGAGAGGTGCAACAAGTTAGAGGAATTGGATGCTTAATTTCTTGTCCTTCCAGCCAAATTTCTTCTTCTTCTTCTTCTTCTTCTTCTTCTTCTTCTTCTTCCCTCTCTCTGCAACTCCCTCATCTATGCGTCTGCCTCCGAACGCCATCACTACAACTCCTTTTGCCTCTCTGCCTCCGAAAGCCGCCCACCGTAGACACCTCCACCTCTGACCCCTCTCTTCTCTGCAAGCCCTCTGTTTTTACTGCCACCCACCGTAGCCACTTCCACCTTCACCGCCACTCACCGTAGCCACCTCCACACACTTCGGTTCGTGAACCACCAGAGCAACCACCACCTTCGTTCATCCCAGCAACCATGGTATGTACAGCTTGTTACTTCCATTGTACATTAACTCAAAAATTTCTAAGTGTAATGTTTTTTCCCTTTTTTTGCTATCAGATTTTGTTGCAGTCCACTCACCCCCAAGCTACTCTATCATTGTGCTTTCTTCACTCCTCACATTAAGGTGATTTCTGAATTTTTTTTTTTTTTGGTTTTTTTGGAAACCCTAACCCCAATTTATTAAGTTGTAATTTTGCTTTCATAATACTTGGTGTTATCTGCTGAACCTTAAGTTATCTGCTGATTTAGGTGTAGTTTCATAGTTGATAATTTTCTGCCATTTGTTGAGCTCTTGTATATAAAAATGGTTGCATGCTACTCTAGGCCATTAATTTCTTAAGTCTTATTTTAGTGTCTAAGGTGGAAAACTGTTAATGATTTGGTTGATTTTTTTTTTTTTTTGATAGGCCAAATGGTTAATTGTTAGGGTGTTAGTTGTTAGAGGGGTGGGGGGGGAGGGATCGAACCCCTCCCATGTTACTCCTTCCTTCCTTTCCTTCCTTTTATGTCCCTTGGCCACGGATAGTCTGATGGGATACTTGGTTTCAAATTTCAATCTTTAGAACTTAATTTTATTATCAATTATCAACCTACTGTAATTATCTTTCACTTGAAATTTTACTTTGAATGTTTTGTATCTGTAGTTAATGTATAAGGACAAATAATGCAAAATGGTCAAATATATATTTTTTGTAATGTTAACACCTTGTATGATATGTTGTCTGTTAGTAAAGAGCGGAAGAACGAGCTGGAGAGGGCCCCCCCACTACATTTGAGGTGCTGAATGTTACAAAGAAGACCAAGACTGGGGAGTGGGTCGGGAACGCGAGGGAGATTGTTGTAAGTTAAATTCTATCATTACATTATTTAATTATACTTAGTTATATATTCCTCCAGATGCTGACTTATTTTGTCTTATAATGCAGGGCGAATTCACCCGCCACCGAGATATGTCCATTAGTTAGGGGCAGGAGCCTTCTGCTGCCTCTGACAATGCCCTTTTCTTGGAGGTGGTAGGTGGCAGGAACAAGAAGGGCTATGTATATGGTTTGGGAGCCCTAGGAGATGAGTATGTGGCCTCTGCCACACCATCTTCTCAGTCATGCCATGGCCCTACTCCGGACCTCAGAGGGCTCGTCGCAAACTCAACGCTGGGCTCGTTAGTCAGTGTGCGGAGAGGGTGGCTGCACTGGAGAGGGAGAATCATTTGTTGTACCAGCACTTGGACTTTAGACCCGGTGGATCTGGTTCCGTCCCTGAGGACGCTGCTGCTTCGGGTACCCATGCTAATGGACTTGCGCTCTCGATGACCCATCCGTTCCCTCGACCTCTGGCCAGCAGCATGATGCAGATGATCATGAGGCCGATGATCATTGGTCTCCCCACACCCACCCCCACCCTCGCTTAGTTGACTTGTACTTTTTACTGTTATATTGACAGTTTGTAATTATTACAATTTTGACGGCGTTTATTATTAATTTTTATTTAGATATTTTTCTGTATTTCTATTTATTTTTAATTACAGTTTTTTTTTTTAAAATAGTAAATTAACTAAAAAAAATAAACAAATATAATTAGCGACCGAATTAATCGGTCGCTAAGACGGTCACAAAAGCCACCAAATTTATCTTTTGGTACCACAGTATAGCGACCGAAATTTTTTATTAGCGACCACCATTATTCGGTAGCTAAATTAGCGACTGACTACTATTTCAGAACAGTTAGCAACCACTGTTTTAGCAGTCACCTTATTTCAGTCGCTAACTCGGCCACTAACTATTTTAGCGACCAAAATCAATTGTTTAGCGACCGAATATGTGGGTCGCTAAACACTGATTTTCTTGTAGTGTCAATTGAAGGGATTAAGCAAAGCTCTATTCGAAAGTCAACTCATCAATATCATGTCCGAGATATCTACGCTCCTTAACTTTCTCCATGTCAATGATATCTGTTGTTATCTATCTATCTATCTTTCTATCTATCTATTATTATTGTTATTATATATATATATACACACACATTTTAGAATGTACCTCAAAGACCATTCTCTTAGTCTTTATGTGTCGATCTCTAGGGCTATTCAACTCAACTAAATTCTCTGTGTCAAGCAACCTATTTCAATAATGCACGTTATTAATGCTATTTCAAGGAAATAAAAGAGAATAAAGGAAATCGGCAATTAAATTATAGGCTAAATTATACTTTTGGTCTCTTATCTTTATTTTATATTTCAATTTAGTCCTTCTTTTATTTTTTGTTCCATTTTGGTCCCTTATCTTTATTTTAGGTTTCAATATGGTCCTTTGCGTTTAAAATATGGGACGAAGATGACCAAATTGATATAACTTTTGTAAAATAAGGGACCACTTCGGAACAAAAATAAATAAAAGAGGGGTCGTTTTGGAACCAAAAAAGGGACCACATTGGTTTGACTTCTACAAAATGAGGGGTTATTTCGGAACAAAAAATAAAAGAGGGACCACATTGGTATAACTTTGAAAAATTAGGAACCATTTTGGAACAAAAAATAAAAGAGGGACCAAATTGAAACTTAAAATAAATATAAGAGACCAAAAATATAATTTAGCCTAAATCGTATAATAATTCAAGATTCATGCTACTAAGGAAAGTTTTCAAACCATAATGTATCCAATTTGTATCCAAATTTGATTTCGATTTGCTACCTTGAATATTTTATTGCAGATCGGACGTTATAAATCTAAGTAAATGCAATTTGACAGTAGTTGTTATTTCAAATATGAATTTAATTGATATATACTGACAGTATAAAGTTTTTTTACACTGTCAATCAACCAGAAATTGACACATCATCATAAATATTTGATTCTTATCCTAATCACCTTAAAAGTCATCAATTACATGTTTTCTGATTGGTTGTCAGTGTAAAAAACTTTACATTGACAGTGCGTATAAATTAAACTCTTCAAATATTTTGAATATCTGAAATAATGCACGTTTAAAATTCTATTTCAAGAAAATAAAAGAGAACTGGTAATAGTATATCACACATAGAGAAAAATATTTTACCTGAAAATATATTAATATTTCCATATAAACCTATTGATACTTTAATTATACAATAAAAATTTATTACAAGGATATTGAACATTTTACATGAAAGAACATTATTACTATATATATATATTCTATGGATGAATATTTTTTTATTCTATGGATTGAATATATTCTATGGATGAATATTTTAATATAAATAAAACATTAACATTGGTCATCTAAGAAAAATTTAATTTTCTTTTAGTATAGTATACAAACATGAGACACGGGATAAACACTTTACAAGAAAACATGACAACATTACATTCAATGCAACATTTTATGCGAAATCTTCATTCACTATTATTCTATATATATAATTACATTTTAATTCCTATTATTCTACAAGTTCATATCTACGGTTATTAAACTCTATTCAATAATGACTGGTCAAAAAAAAAAACTCTATTCAATATAATAATTTATTTTTCATAAAAGATATCTCTATTATGCCAATTTTGTAACATCCTTCTCGAGCGCCACCTTGTAAGTGACATTTAAGGCCGAAAACTAGGTTAATTAAAATTTGCTTACAAAATGGGGTAATTTTTTTCTTTTTCACAAGTAATAATATAACTACTTTGATTTAAATGAATGGACGATAAAATATTCCATTATCACAATTAGGGGCATAAGTTCAAAAATCATTTACATAATACCCAATCCGACTCATAAACAGAAATTATAAAAGTATACAGATCCAGTATAAAGACATTGAGACGCAGCTCTTAAAATATCAGATACTTGGAGTCGCAGCTCCGTAAACGTTAAAATTAATTCCCAAACATACCCAGCTGGCCAAACTAAAATAAAAAAGACAATCATTTCTCGTACATCGTGAGAAGGATAAACCTAACTAACGAGATCTAGTGGAAACTCGATTTGAGTCCACTACCGACGTAGTCACAAAAGACACTACTGAAGCTACTACAATAATAACTCTCGAACGAAGCCCTTCCCCTTCCAAGAGGCAAAACATGGTCTACGAACCATCGACAGTATGGAAGACGACCACTAGAAACTCCAACATATCGTCCGCATGCTCGAACATCATCCTCTACGACGTGTCAGCCAAGCGACGTCTTGACGTCTCAATCTTCTCAAAAGAATACAGAAGGCACATAATTATTACACCAAGTCCTCTTAGAGGCTCACAAACACACAAAGACATAATCCTAACTTTTAGGGTTTCATGACAACATAAAACAATATAAACCACATACATATCTACATTAAGGTAGGATAGTGGTAATCTCCCCCCTTACCTCTTGTAGATCACTTGAAGATCAAACAAAAACAAGCTAAACCAAGCAAGGTAGGCCACGGTTTTTCTCCACCAAAACCTAGCCCAAAAATCATTAACAAAACAAAAGGATTAGACATCTAGGCTTAGCTATGATCATAGAAGATAGTTCATGGTGAAAATCACTTACTTTGAAGTGAAGAAATTGAGGAATCAAAAGTGGATGATCATAGGTTAGAAAAACCCATTTCTAAGGAAAGCTCTAAATGAGATTTTGTGTGAGATGACAAAGGCTTAGAATAACGAGAGAATGATGGATCTACTATTGGTTTTTCTAAACAAGTGATTGAATAAAGAAATGGTGAGGTTAGGCGAATTTGTGAGGATGAAGAACAAGGAAGAACTTTGTGTCAAGAACTTAGATGATTTAGATGAAATGAAATGAAGTGAAAATGGTTGGAGGTGTGAAGGTGGCCGTGTAAGGTTGTCACGTGAGGAGAAGAAATTGTTTTGTTAAGATTAAATGAGAACCATGGTAAAAGATGACCAAAGTTTGGTTAGATTAGATTAGGAAATAATATATTTTAACCTAGCTAGTTGATAAATAATGAAGCTAGGAAAATTTGTGTGGTGAAGGTATGACTAGGGAGTGTTGGCCGTGTTATACACCTCAAGTGAGAAAGAAGAAGTCAAATTGGTGATGTCTTGGTTATGACTATCTTTTTCCTACGTTTTATCTATTTTTGCGGTATCGATAATTATTTATCTGTTTCTATTTTTACCGGTAATCAAGAAAATGTTCTTTATGAAAATAAAAATTATATATAAAACCCATTATATTTTAGGAAGTTAGGGTTCGAAGTTGGGTTTAAAACTCAGACAAAAACCGGTATGTGTTTTGCTGACAATATAATTTTATACCGACAGAAACCCTAATTTTGACCCGAAACTAAAAGATTCTATATTTTATCATTATTTCAGTGATAAAGTATATTTTCCAAATGTTCACTTGAAAATAAAATATTATATTTTATTCGGGAATTTCGGGGAAAAACAGACAAAAACCCTAATCGGGTAAACAACGGAATAGGATACGGATGCGCAGAGATAAACAGGGGAACAGAACGACGAATAAATGCCTATAAAAGCCCATAAATGCTAGTGAGTCACCTCCATCATAAATGCCTATAAAAGCCCATAAATGCTAGAATCAAAATATCTAGATATTTTGGACCTTAACCTAACTGATGCTTCATTCATTTATCAAAACGTGAATGAGCAAATTCATTCATTTGCTTTACAATATTTTAAATTTGTCAATGTGCAAAATTAGATTATTTCATATGGCAAATTTATTGATGTATTGTGCTTCACGTTTCTTAATATAAAATTCATTAAAAATAATATCAAATCAAATTAATTTTTTTGTATTAATGTTAGAAAATTTAAATATGTGATCTATAGTGCATTATTTCCTTCATGATATTTGCTATAAGTTTTTGTTATATTAAATGTCAAATTTTAATATCCATTAATTTAATGTTATTCATTGATGTAATATTGATAATCAAATTAGGTAATTGCAGATAACATCATTTTAGTTATTTCAATAAAGGCGAAATATGTATGATTTAATTTTTTCTAATTACCAAATGTATAACATAGTTTCTAATTGGTAGCAGTTACTAATTGATTATTAATCTGTGATTGATTTCGATTTTCAGTATTAATGTACGATTTCAATGAATCAATGAATGTTTACAAATTTCAAATTTTCGATGTTGATTCAACCTCGAATATCAATTATAGACTAAATATCAGACTATCATTAATGATTAAATATATCACTTACAGATTAAATATACTCAAATTGGATACATATTGTAATTTTGGAATAAAAACTGATATGAAATTAAATCATATTAGTAAAGCTGATATCAAGGGATGCGGATAACAAGGGATGCCATTTTCAAATCCAAAAATTGAAATAACAAACTTTAAAGCCTGATATGAAAAATGAATTAATATACCTTCAATAGACATATTTCCCCTTTCTAATGGGCGTAATCACGACAATCTGATTGTCATATTCTCTTCGACTCCAATTCCCTGCTGGTCAAGGGGCCTCTCAAATTTCCATTCTGAATCTGTTAAAGCAATTTATCGATAAAGCAATCTATCTAATTTAATAAACGCAATTTTAACAAATAAATAAATTGTATCCATAAACACGTAGATATGGAAGGACAGTGATTTCAAATCATGGACTATTCATACTTATAGCAATGAATAGAATTAACTAACATTAAACCAAATTGTTATTGATTTGTGTATCAACATATCTGCAAATATCAATCACAAAATTTTAGCATGTATCAATCAAAATCAGTGCCAAATATGCATATCTCAGACAGACCACAATTTATGTAGGCATCAAGTCATTCTCCAATAATATTCATGAATCAAGTCTTCCAGTTTTGAATTATAAATAGGCATATCAATAGCCAGATCAATTACACAAACCTAACATTCCCTATATTACCTTCTTTGCTCGATTTGTTCAATATTCAAGGGCTGTCCAACTTGATTTTGTCACTGACGTTATACCCCGAGATGAGAGCTTTTCTTTGGCTGTTAGGGTTCTGACTTCTGAGGAAGTGGTTAGTTTCTGCTTTGAAGAAAGGAAAAGTCCGTTTTCAATGGAGTTAGTTTTGATGGATAGTCGAGTATGTTGTCATATAGTTTTTTTTTAACTACTAAGTAATAGTTTGCAACCAATAATTCATGATTAACAATATATTTGATTTTGAAACAGGGCGACAGGATTACAGCAACAATCAAGAAGACCTTGATATATAAGTTTGAGAAGGTGTTCAAGGAAGGGTCCGTTTAAAAGATCTGACTTTACTGTAGGTTCCAACATTGGAGTTTTTCGTGCATGTGGCCATCAATTCAAATAAAAATCCTTTTTAAAACAATGGTGAATTGAGGCAGGGACAATGCTGTTTCATAAATGATATATTCATTCACCGTGCACTCGACTATTTTGCAAAGTAGATTTGATACCGACTATTTGATTGGTAAGTAAATTTATAAGACAATGTTGAAATAACCAAAGTTAACACAAGATGGGGGTTGAATTGTGTTTACCGGCTTTTTAGGAAACTTTGAAAATTATTTTCGCAGGCACAACAAGCAAAAATAAAGCTACAGAAAATTAGACGGGCGACTCGTCTAATTTTGAGACAGAACACACACGCACACAGAGAAGGTTAAAACAGAGTTTGATATTCACAATATTAACCCCCAAGATAAAAGCTTAAACAAATAACTCTTAAATAATTTAAAGAGATAAGGAAAGAGGAATATCACTCAAAGTTTTGTACCGGTTCACCCCAAAATCCGCAGGGCTACGTCCAATTCTTGGCAGCACCAAGTTTCCATTATAACTGATCAGATTACAGTACAAGTATTCTTTGCACACCTAACCTCTCCAGGCTCAACACTCAAACAAGTATTCTTTTCTCACTTAGCATCTTCAGGCTCAACACAGTAAGGAGTAAAGGTTTTGTGTAATTAATACAACTGTAAAGCTTTCAGATAACACTCAGAGAGTGAAATAAATATGAAGTATAAAAGACTGCGAATTAATACCAAATGATTGAATAGATATTCAATGAAAGAATGAAGAAGTAAATGAAGATTAATTAAATGCTTCTTGAGTATTTGAGCAGAGCTCTTAATGTTGTTCTTACATCATTTCTTCATCTTCATGGTTTGGTCTATATAAAGACCTTAATCAATTTGATCCGTTAGGTACAGCTTCAGAAAGTGTTCTCCTTTGATTTGAGTTTTCTAGGATGCCATTAATGCCAAAGAGTCGTTCTGTATAAACATTAAATGTTTAAGGACGTTGGACTTTGACATATGAAACCAACAATACACTTTGATTCTGAGCAGCTGTTGTTTCAAAGTTGCAGCAGCAGGCTTCTTGTACTTGCAGCAGAGAGCTTTCCTCTTTCAGTGGAACACTCAGTTCACTTTCTGGAAAGCATTTTTACTTTGTACTAAAACAGCTAAAAGGTTACTGCTGTGGTATAGAGGTTGCGTGTTTATTCCTTAAAACCTTGAAACAAACGTTCCTTATTCTTTATCCTTTGTGTTATTGTCTAGAGGTCTTCGAGATCCTTAAAGAAGGCATCTTATTTAAATAAAGTTGACTTGGACTTCATTCTGATAGTTTGATAGCAGTGTTTGAAAATTAGACGGGTGCTTGTGCAATCCAAATTTAGACGAGTGATATGTGCCAAAACTTAGATGGGTGAGCAAGTCATTTTTAGATGGGTAATCCACTGAAGCTTCTTCAGACTTATGATTCTTGCCACATCATCAACTAGATCAGAACCTTGATTGAGAGTTGACTTGGTCTATGTCTGAATTGACTATTTTTTTTTTCAGATGGATGACTTTTTAGATGAGTCTAAAAACTGCGCTGTGCTAAAATGTAGACGGGTCATATTTTAGACGAATGACCTTAAGTCTATTTTCCTGCACAGTTAGCATACTTATCAGTAATTTCATAAGGTTCAATATTGCCATACTTAATCTATTTGGAATCATCAAAACTTAGAGAATTTACACATTGAATATGACTCAGACTTGTGAGGTCTCAACATTCTCCCCCTTTTTGATGATGACAAATAATTTTTATGGTTTTATTGAACATAAAAAAGTAACAGCTGAAATTTATAAAGAGATATAAGTAACCAAAGTATGTTATGCTCCCCCATAGTTTATGCATTAGATAGAAACATGTATCAGAGCAATGGTTCATTGCCTTTTGCTTGACCAGGAGATCATGTTTGCTCTAATGAAGTAGCATCCTCCACTCTATCAATTCTATCTCCAGCAAAATCAGCATCACAGAATCCAACTAACCTGAAATCTTTAGATTTCTTATATAATAGACCATGGTTAATGGTTCCAATTAAATATCTGAAAATTCTTTTAACAGCCTTATGATGAGATTCATTAGGATCTGATAGAAATCTAGCACATAATTAAATATCAGGTCTGCTAGCAGTTAAGTGTAGAAGAGATTCAATCATACCTCGGTAGACAGTTTGATCTACCTTTTTACCTTCCTTATCCCTGTTTAAAACATCTGATTGATGCATAGGAGTGTACTCATAGGCTTTGAATTTTCCATCTTATACTTTTTCAGAAGCTCATTGTTGTATTTTTGCTGATGGATATAGATTCCATCACATGTCTATTTTGTTTGCAGACCAAGGAAGAACTTTAATCCTCCCATCATGCTCATCTCAAACTCATTCTGCATCAACTCGGAGAACTCTTTGCAGAGCTTTTCATTAGTAGCACCAAATATAATATCATCAATATAAATCTGTACTACTATGAAATCTTTCCTTGAGCATTTCTTGAAAAGTGTAGTGTCTACTTTTCCTCTAATGAAATTATTTTCCATTAGATATATGCTTAACCAATCAAATTAAAGAGATAAGGGAAGAGGAATATCACTCAGAGTTTTATACTTGTTCACCCCAAAATCTACAGGGCTACGTCCAGTTCTTGGCAGCACCAAGTTTCCACTATAAATGATCATATTACAGTACAAGTATTCTTTGCACACCTAGCCTCTCCAGGCTCAACACTAAAAAAAGTATTCTTTTCTCACCTAGCCTCTTCAGGCTCAACACAGTAGGAGTAAAGGTTTTGTGTAATTAATACAACTTACAAATCTTTCAGATAACACTCAGAGTAAAATAAATATGAAGTATGAAAGAGTACGAATTTATATCAAATGATTGAATACATATTCAATTAAAAAATGAAGAAGTAAATGAAGAGTAAATGCTTTTTGAGTATTTTCGCTGAGCTCTTAATGTTGTTCTTACTTCATTTCTTCATCTTCGTGGTTTGGTATATATAAAGACCTCAATCAATTTGATCCGTTAGGCATAGCTTCAGAAAGTGTTCTCCTTTGATTTGAGTCTTCTGGGACGCCATTAATGCCAAAGAGTCGTTCTGTATAAACATTAAATGTTTAGGGACGTTGTACTTTGACATATGAAACCAAGAGTACACTTTGCTTCTCAGCAGCTGTTGTTTCAGAGTTGCAGCAGCAGACATCTTTTACTTGCAGCAGAGAGCTTTCCTCTTTCAGTGCAACACTCAATCTACTTTCTGGAAAGCATTTTAACTTTGTACTAAAATAGCTAAAAGGTTACTGCAGTGGTACAGAGGTTGCATGCTTATTCCTTAAAACCTTGAAACAAACGTTCTTTATTTTTTATCCTTTGTGTTATTGTCCAGAGGTCTTTGAGATCCTTAAGGAAGGCATCTTATTTAAATAAAGTTGACTTGGACTTCATTCTGACAGTCTGACACTTTACCAAGTGTAGCAGTATTTGAAAATTAGACGGGTGCTTGTGCAATCCAAATTTAGACAGGTGATATGAGCCAAAACTTAGACGGGTGAGCAAATCATTTTTAGACGGGTGATCCACTGAAGCTTCTTCAGACTTATGATTCTTGCCACGTCATCAACTAGATTAGAACCTTGATTGAGAGTTGACTTGGTCTATGTTTGAGTTGACTATTTTTTATTTTTTTAGATGGGTGAGTTTTTAGACGAGTCTAAAAACTGCGCTGTACTAAAATGTAGACGGGTCATATTTTAGATGAATGACCTTAAGTCTATTTTCCTGCACACTTAGCATACTTATCAGTAATTTCATAAGGTTCAATTTTGCCATAGCTTAATCTATTTGGAATCATCAAAACTTAGAGAAATTACACATTGAATATGTCTCAGACTTGTGAGGTCTCAACATTCTCCCCCTTTTTTATGATGACAAATAATTTTTCTGATTTTATTGAACATAAAAAAGTAACAGCTGAAATTTATAAACAGATATAAGTAAGCAAAGTATGCTATGCTCCCCCTTAGTTTATGCATTAGATAAAAACATGTATCAGAGCAAAACAAGGTATCAAAGCAAGAAATATGCAAAACAGATTATATCTTGTTAACTTATATTTCTGTTATCGTTTACTTCTCTTTACTTCCTCCCCCCTTTTGGCATCAATCAAAAAGATATATAAAACAGATATATAAAAAGGAGCCAAAAGTGATATCAAAAACTTCATCTCATATTATTAAGAGTCAAAAAGATTGTAAGTGATAAGGACATCACTGATAGTACATTGCATGACTCAAAATAAATGGAACTAGGACCTCCTTGGCTGTTGAAGAAAGCTTCCATCATCCTTTGCATTGCTGCTTGCTGAGCTAGCATCTAAGCCTGAAAAGCAGCTTGCTGTTCTAATGCTGTATCCTTCCTTTGAATGACAGTTTGCAAACTAGAAGCCATTTCATCAAGCCTTTGATGAGCAGCAGGATCAAAAGCAACCACTGGAGCAGTAGAGTCTGATGTAGCCAGGGCAGTTGTAGATGCAGAAGGAGTAGGGCTAGGAGGAGGGGTAGAAGGTAACTCTTCAACTTGGATGTTATCCTCAGGATGAGGATCCAGAAAAACATTTGTTGACAGAATTGAGACGAAGTCATTATTGGGGTAGAATTCTTCAAGGAACCCATGAATCCGTTCATGATGAAGAGGTGAGTCAATAACCGAAAGAAGAAATTCATAAGATCTCCTAATGAGATTTATGAGAGTAATTTGGTTAGTTGGAGGGAAATTTAGAATAAAGAAAGGAAAAACCATAAAGAGAGGAGGTATAGTATAGATAGAAGGTGAAAAGGGATAAAGACCAAAAGCTTGGCTACCTCGAGTGGGGATGGTTTTCTTTTCTTCTTCTGTCAGCCCTGAGTTAGAGCCACATCTCCAGTAGATGTCTCTGACTTTCAGGAACTCATGATGAGTTTCAGTTGTGAGCAACCTTTTTTTGAAATTGCACTTATTGTTATTCAGCTTGATAAGGGAGAATTTTTGTTCTCCAGGCAAGTTGATGACTTTCTGTTTGCCTTTGAGAACCATAGAGTTAGGCATTACTCTGATCTCGGTAGATGGCTTCATGAAGACATGAGGATTTGGCATCCATCTTCCTGCAGTCTTCTGTTTTCTAGCTAGCTTCACAAGCTGCCTTTCTGCTTCCAGTGAGGCAATAATATCAAGGTCCTTGCCAAATAGAAAAGATGAAACAAAGTCATCTGAGATAGAAAAAAAGAGTGGTTCTGGAAGATAATTGGTAAAGGGGTAGAGTGGCCATTGGAAGAGGGTTGTGTCTGGTTTCAGAGAATAAGTCAGGAAAGACTATTCTCAGAGGGACTTGGCATTGGTTTTTAATATGGTCATGTGTTGGTGGTCTAGGTAGAGGTGCAAGTGTGGTAGGGTTGTCAAAGTACTCAAAATCATTAACATCTTCATATTGGTGAGTCTCAGAATGGTGAGATGATTGTGGTGTGGAAGGTTTAGACAATTGGGGTTCAGTTTCAGACACTTGAGGTTCTGACACGGTAGGGTTAGGTTCAGAAGTATGTGGTTCATCAATCTGTGGTTCAGCAGTTTGTGGTTCAGAGACAGAACGGTTTGGTGAAGGTTCATGAATAGGTGATGGTTGAGGTGGTGGTGGTGTTGTTGTATATGGTGATGTAACTTCAGGTTCAGGTTGTGCTGAAGTATATGGTGGTGTTGGGATTTTTGGTGAAGTAGGTGGAAGTGTTGAGGTTCTTTGTGGTGAGGGCATAGGTAGTGGTGATGAAGGTGGAGGAGGAGTTTTGGTAGGTGAGGGTGGGGTGTTGGGAGCAAAACTATTCTCCTCTTGGTGACAGTGGTCCTCTTCTTTTTAGGGATCACAGTCTCTTCAGGTTGATACTCCCCCTCAGCTTGCATAGCTCTCTTCCTTTTGAATACCTTTGTAACACTAGGTATGTTAGGAACAGAGGTAGATGCAGCAACAGGTTCAGCAACCTTAGCAGGTTTAACAGAAGGTTCAGCAATAGGTTTAACAACCTAAGTAAGGACTTCAGCAGCTCCTTGAGCAAAAGTCTCAGTAACTCTTTTTCTATTCCTCAGTAACTGAGGCCTTTCCTCTTCAGCAGATTCAACAAAGGGCTCAGTCTTGAGGAATGTTGAGTGCTTCTTTCACTTGAACAGTTCCAGCAGGGACTGATGATGAGCCTTCAGCAGTGGGTTCATTAGTGGGTGTCAGCTGAATCTTCATCAAAGACAAAGTCTTTGTTGTGATTTCTGTGCAGAGATTAGCATGACAAGCTTTCCTCAAATCCTTCAGCTTGTTTTCCCTAAAGATCCTAGTCATGATCATACCATAAGGATAGTCCTTATCCTTTCCTTTAACAGCTTTCTCCATGTGCCTAAAGATTAAATCAGTAATATCTATTATGATTTTATAGAATAAGAGGTAGATAGCAAACTTCCCTATCTTACTCACATGATTCCTAGATCCAGTCCTAGGCATAACACAGTTAATTATGAGAACTTGGAGAAATCTTCCCTTTGCTGTTAGATACTTGGAATCTGGATTTCTGGGTTTTGGGACTCCATACAGAACTATGTTGACATTCTATTCTCCTATGGACTTCAACTAATCCTTGTCACCCAGCACCTTCTCGTGGGCATTTGATCACTTCAGCGAGTGACTCGTAAGTGATGATGACATAATCATCACTCACATCTCCAGAATCATGGAGGTTGTATCATCCTTGGTGATCTTCGTAATTCTCCAGAACTCCCTAACTAGAGCAGGAAAGACATTTTCTTGCAGTTGGAAGAAGGGTAACCACCCAGCATGCTCAAGTTCAGGTTGAAAGTCTAAACCATTGGTTCTTAGTTCTTCAAAATTAGGGACCCTTCCAGGGTGCACCTTCTTCAGTTCAGAAACAGAGATGTTTGTCTTCTCAACCAAGGTTTCTAGAAGGCTTTTGGGTGCCATTGATTCAAAAAAGAAGATTTAGAGTTTGGAGATGAAAGGTTCTGAGAGGTTGAGAGCAAAGAGAATCAGAGAGAGATTGATAGCAGAGATTGTGAGAGCAACGATTTGTGAGTCAAAACGACATGGGTTACTTTTGTTAAAACGCTCGAGTGCTTTTTGTGTTGGGAATAAGGAGAGAGATTATTGCCATAAACAGCAATAACTTTTGAAAAGACAATTGTAAAGAAAAATGGAACGTTTTTAAGAAAAAGGAGGGAAATTTTGCAATGTACACATGTCTCAGTCAAGGTTAGCACAAAGTGCTTTTAGCCACGTCATCAGACGCTTGGCTAAAGTAGACGAGTGAAGCATAAAGAAAATAGACGAGTCAAGCATAGAATTTTAGACAAGTAAAATTTTCAGACATATTAGCATACACTTATTTAGACACATTATGCATATTAAGATTCCTTTTAATAAAAACAAATATATCTTCACTTAAAGGTTTAGTAAAGATATCTGCCCACTGATACTCAGTGTTCACAAACTTAATTTCAAAAACACCTTTTTGCACATAATCTCTAATAAAATGATGATTTATTTCCATATGCTTTGCTCTAGAATGCTGTATGGGATTTTTAGACAAGTTGATAGCACTAGTATTATCACACCAAACAGGTATATTATGCTCAAACATTGAATAATCCTCAAGTTGATATTTTACCCAAAGCAGTTGTGAACAACAACTTGCTGCATATATATATTCAGCTTCAGCAGTTGAGAGAGCAATGGTGCATTGCTTTTGCTTGACAAGGAGATCATGTTTGCTCTAATGAAGTGGCATCCTCCACTCTATCAATTCTATCTCCAGCAAAGTCAGCATCACAGAATCCAACTAACCTGAAATCTTTAGATTTCTTATATAATAGACCAAGGTTAGTAGTTCCAATTAAATATTCGAAAATTCTTTTAACAGCCTTATGATGAGATTCATTAGGATCTAATTGAAATCTAGCACATAGACAAACACTGAATTAAATATCAGGTCTGCTAGCAGTTAAGTGTAGAAGAGATTCAATCATACCTCGGTAGACAGTTTGATCTACCTTTTTACCTTCCTTATCCCTGTTTAAAACATCTGATTGATGCATAGGAGTGTACTCATAGGCTTTGAATTTTCCATCTTATACTTTTTCAGAAGCTCATTGTTGTATTTTTGCTGATGGATATAGATTCCATCACATGTCTATTTTGTTTGCAGACCAAGGAAGAACTTTAATCCTCCCATCATGCTCATCTCAAACTCATTCTGCATCAACTCGGAGAACTCTTTGCAGAGCTTTTCATTAGTAGCACCAAATATAATATCATCAACATAAATCTGTACTACTATGAAATCTTTCTTTGAGCATTTCTTGAAAAGTGTAGTGTCTACTTTTCCTCTAATGAAATTATTTTCCATTAGATATATGCTTAACCAATCAAATTAAAGAGATAAGAGAAGAGGAATATCACTCAGAGTTTTATACTCGTTCACCCCAAAATCTACAGGGCTACGTCCAGTTCTTGGCAGCACCAAGTTTCCACTATAAATGATCATATTACAGTACAAGTATTCTTTGCACACCTAGCCTCTCCAGGCTCAACACTAAAAAAAGTATTCTTTTCTCACCTAGCCTCTTCAGGCTCAACACAGTAGGAGTAAAGGTTTTGTGTAATTAATACAACTTGCAAATCTTTCAGATAACACTCAGAGAGTAAAATAAATATGAAGTATGAAAGACTACGAATTTATATCAAATGATTGAATACATATTCAATTAAAAAATGAAGAAGTAAATGAAGAGTAAATGCTTTTTGAGTATTTTCGCAGAGCTCTTAATGTTGTTCTTACTTCATTTCTTCATCTTCGTGGTTTGGTCTATATAAAGACCTCAATCAATTTGATCCGTTAGGCATAGCTTCAGAAAGTGGTCTCCTTTGATTTGAGTCTTCTGGGACGCCTTTAATGCCAAAGAGTCGTTCTGTATAAACATTAAATGTTTAGAGACGTTGGACTTTGACATATGAAACCAAGAGTACACTATGCTTCTGAGCAGCTGTTGTTTCAGAGTTGCAGCAGCAGGCTTCTTGTACTTGCAGCAGAGAGCTTTCCTCTTTCAGTGCAACACTCAGTTCACTTTCTGGAAAGCATTTTTACTTTGTACTAAAACAGCTAAAAGGTTACTGCAGTGGTACAGAGGTTGCGTGTTTATTCCTTAAAACCTTGAAACAAACGTTCTTTATTCTTTATCCTTTGTGTTATTGTCCAGAGGTCTTTGAGATCCTTAAGGAAGGCATCTTATTTAAATAAAGTTGACTTGGACTTCATTCTGACAGTCTGACACTTTACCAAGTGTAGCAGTGTTTGAAAATTAGACGGGTGCTTGTGCAATCCAAATTTAGACAGGTGATATGAGCCAAAACTTCGATGGGTGAGCAAGTCATTTTTAGACGGGTGATCCACTTAAGCTTCTTCAGACTTATGATTCTTGCCACGTCATCAACTAGTTTAGAACCTTGATTGAGAGTTGACTTGGTTTATGTCTGAGTTGACTATATATATATATATATATATATATATATATATATATATATATATATATATATTTTAGATGGATGAGTTTTTAGGCGAGTTTAAAAACTGAGCTGTACTAAAATGTAGACTAGTCATATTTTAGACGAATGACCTTAAGTCTATTTTCATGTACACTTAGCAGACTTATCAGTAATTTCAAAAGGTTCAATATTACCATACTTAATCTATTTGGAATCATCAAAACTTAGAGAATTTATACATTGAATGTGTTTCAGACTTACGAGGTCTCAACAAATGTGACCCTTTTATTTATTACATGATTACAACGTGTATATGACATTGCAATCCTTGATTTTGTCCAGCAAATGTCATGGGAATACTAACTGTGACACCCTTCTACCCCGCATGATTATAAAGCATTTTATATAAAAACAATTAAAATAAAAACCTGCGTTTTACTGAATAATTAAAACATTTGTCCTTGGGTAGAAAAGTCCCACATGAACAAGTTCACAACGCGGAAAAATTAAAACAAGTCAAAGTAAATAAAACATAACAAATAAACAACCCAACCCCGATGTCCCAAACAGAGCTGGTATAACCGTTCCGGAATAAAATCTACTGAATACAACTGATACTAACAAAACTAACGGAAGGAAAAGCCCTAACTATGAGCGGTGGCTCCTCAAAGTCACTCCTCTCCTGATTACTCGTCATTCTCTGCAAGGTGTCGATCAGGCCAAACAAACAAACAAAGAACGGGGAGTAAGAATCATGTAAACATATGCGGCAAGGAGATAGGAAGTAAAGTAAACAAGCAGCATGGCAACAACTAGCATACAACATTATAATAACATCACAACATCCACCATCATCATCATCATGATAACAAGTATGCTATGCAGTGCAATTCAACACTGCTCCACTACTCCAACAATGCATGTGGATCCAACTAACTCAGGATGAACGACTTCGGAGTTAAATATCCACATTGAGAATCTACTCAACACCGGAGAATCTACTCCTCGGATAGCCAACGCATCAAACCAATGAATGCCTCATCACGAGGGCGCACGGAGAATATACTCCTACCGTGGATGGCCAGATCGTCGTACTCTCAGGCGACCTCCCCTATGTCGATCATCCGCCAACAACAACATCTCCAATGATGCATGAGCAAACAACAAACAATGGGCAAACGCCACCTCCTTCACTTCAACGGAATCAATCGAAGACATCAGCGGAATCAACCGCAGCGGAATCTACCGCAACATGTTTAACCAGCGGAATCTACCGCAACGCCTTTAACCCACCGGTCAAGGCTCTATTGGGGAAAAACTCTCGGCCACCAAGGTACAACGTCAACAACTCCTCGACCAATAAACATCGAGCGCACTTTGGCCAATAAGCACCAAAGCTACCAACATGCGGTAACCCAACGGATACCAGCTTGACTAACTCAACATCTCACAGTATTTTTTTAACCATTTTTCAAAGTTCTGATTTTGACTAACTAATCCATTAACAATTATTTTTTTTTGCAGTAAAGGACATTTGTAGTTATGGGGACAATAGATAGTATAGTCACTCAAAATAATTGGTGTTACAATGCCTGCAATGTGTGCAAGTGAAAGATGTATTCCGATTCAAATCTATATTATTGTGAAACATGTTTTTGCCATGTATCGGTCCAAACACCAAGGTTTTAATTCAACTCTTCGACTACTGCAAATAATCATTTTTTTCAATACATAATTGACCTTTTCTTTTAATTAAAAATAGATATCGCATCAACATGCGTGTCATCGATGAAGATGAGGATGAAGATAAGTTAGTCATTTTTACTATGTTTGATCATGATGCTACTCAATTGCAAAATAAAACATGTTTGATTTGCTTGAAAGTATTAACAATCGAGTAGCATCATGATCAAACATAGTAAAAATGGCTGACTTATCTCCATCCTTATCTTCATCAATGACACGCATGTTGATGCGATATCTATTTTTAATTAAAATAAAAGGTCAATTTATTGGGAAAAAAAATTATTATTTGCAGCAGTCGAAGAGTTGAATTAAAACCTTGGTGTTTGGACCTGAACATGGCGAAAACACGTTTCACAGTAGTACAGATCTAAATCGGGATACACCTTTCGGATGCGCACATTGCAGGCATTGTACCACCAATTATTTTGAGTGACCATACTATCAATTATCCCCATAACTACAAATGTCCTTTGCTGCCAAAAAAGTTGTTATGGGATCAGTTAGTCATATTCAAAACTTCGAAACATGGTTAAAAACATATTGTGAGTCATACACAAACACAACGTTTCAGGTCATCAATGGAACTCCTAGGAGTCAATTTAAGAAATTCTTCAGCAATGCTAACTCTTCCAGCCTCGTTTATCTGACTTAAACCTTGTACAAGACTTAGGTTTTGTTCAATCATCTTGTTGACAGATGAGTATAGGTTTAAAAAAAATTAATCATTGTGTTTAGAAGTAAATTTATTACAATATGATTGTAAGAAGAAATCACATATTTCTCATCTCAATAGCTTATGCAGACGCCTGATTAAAAATAACTTTGATGGCATACACAGAGTTTTGGAGAACAGTTTTACCTATGTATAATTAAAAAAATTAATCTCTAAAAGTACAAAAAAAAATTTATCGAAATACAGTAAACATAACATTTTCCTAACCTCCTAAAACCTTAGCCTTTGCAAAAAATACTCCTACTACGACGTTAACAACATCACCGGCAGCAAGAAAGGAGTTCAGCTCATCAACGAATTTCCCAAAAAAGGTACACTTGAACTTAGATCTGGGCAAGGTAAATTTTTTTAAGAAATATATGCATCTAATATAGAAAGAATAAGTTGACTAAATGTGAAATGGAATTATAAACTAATCTGTCATTATCGAGCTCAATAACATTCAATTTAGTTTTCACTCCTTCCGTTACATACTCACAACATGTTCATTGCCAACACCTGTTAGGATTCCCATGACATCTGTTGGACAAAATCAAGGATTGCAATGTCATATACACGTTGTCATCATGTAATAATTAAAAGGGTCACATTGTCTTATAAAATTTACTTACCAACCAAATGGTCGGTATCAAATCCACTCTGGACAATAATTGATGGCACGGTGAATGAATATATCATTAGCATCCTCTATGCCTTGGTTCACCACTGTTTTAAAAAGGAAGTTAATTTTAAATAATGACCACATGCACGAAAAGCTCCAAGGTAGGAACCTACAGCAAAGTCGAAGATATTATAAACCGACCCTTCCTTCAACACCTTCTTAAACTTATATATCAAGGTCTTCTTGATTGCTGCTGCAATCCTGTCGCCATGTTTCAAAATTTTTTCTTTTGTTAATCGTGAATTATAATTTGTTGCAAACTATTACTTAGTAGTTAGAAAAAATTGTATGACAACATACTCGACTATCCATCAAAACTAACCCATCAAAACTAACTCCATTGAAAATGTACTTTTTCCTTTCTTCAGATCAGAAATTGACCACATCCTCAGAACCCTAACACTCAAAGAAAAGCTCTCATCTTGGGGTACAATGCCAGCGACAAAATCATGTTGGGCAGCCATTGAATATTGAACAAATCGAGCAAAAAAGGTAATACAATCTGGAATGTTAGGTTCGTGTAATTTTATTGGCTATCAGTTTACCTATTTATAATAAGAAGTTGGATGCCTTGATTTGTGAATATTATTGGAAAATGCCATGATGACGGTGTAAATCGTGGCCTGCCCAAGATATGAGTATTTGGCTCTGATTTTGATTGATACATGCTAAAATGATATTGTTCAGACTAAATAATGCTCCTATAATGGCAGATCTTAATCTTTCAAATTCTGATACATTAATGCCAAAATTAAATAGCTTTATAATTAGAAATATTTGAGTTTCTCATTAGTCATTAATCCGAATTAATTAGTTTTATAATTAGAAATATTTTGAAATTTCCATTAGTCATTATTTTGAATTCAAAACAACCTAAAATTTGTAATTTCAAACAACCTAAAAGTTTATCCATTTTGAGTTGTTTGTAATTATTTTCTTTTTGTTCTACTTCGATATCTTCTAGTTTTTCATTTCAAACAACCTAAAAATTTACACATTTTCCACTCATTCTCTTTTCTCTAGTACTTATTTCTATTCAACTTATTTTATCCCTAATTATATTCTTTCACAGTTCAAACAAAGTAGTAATTGGATAGTTACTCTCGTGGGCATTTGCATATGGATTTACAATCTTTCTTTCCCTCTTCAACCATATGATGATTACGATTTGTCAGTTGGGGTACCATGGATAGGAGAAGAAGGGAGGAATAGTTCATGTAAAAAAAAGATTGTGGTGGAAGAAAATTAAATAGTTGATGGTACGATGAATAAATATATCATTAGCATCCTCGATGCCTCGATTCACCACTGTTTTAAAAAGGATGTTAATTTTGAATAATGACCACATGCATGAAAAGCTCCAAGGTAGGAACCTACAGCAACGTCGAAGATATTATAAATCGACCCTTCCTTCAACACCTTCTTAAACTTATATATCAAGGCCTTCTTGATTGTTGCTGCAATCCTGTCGCCATGTTTCAAAAAAAAAAAAAAATTTGTTAATCATGAATTATAATTGGTTGCAAACTATTACTTAGTAGTTAGAAAAAATTGTATGACAACATACTCGACTATCCATCAAAACTAACTCCATTGAAAATGTACTTTTTCCTTTCTTCAGATCAGAAATTGACCACATTCTCAGAACCCTAACACTCAAAGAAAAACTCTCATCTCAGGGTACAATGTCAACGACAAAATCATGTTGGGCAGCCATTGAATATTGAACAAATCGAGCAAAAAAGGTAATACAATCTAGAATGTTTTCTTTCGAATTCTGATACATTAATGCCGAAATTAAATAGCTTTATAATTAGAAATATTTTGAGTTTTTCATTAGTCATTAATTCGAATTAAATAGTTTTATAATTAGAAATATTTTGAATTTTCCATTAGTCATTTTTCCGAATTCAAAACAACCTAAAATTTGTAATTTCAAACAACCTAAAAGTTTATCCATTTTGAGTTGTTTGTAATTATTTTCTTTTTGTTCTACTTCGATATCTTCTAGTTTTTTCATTTCAAACAACCTAAAAATTTACCCATTTTTTACTCATTCTCTTTTCTCTCGTACTTCTTTCTATTCAACTTATTTTATCCCTAATTATATTCTTTCTATTCAACTTATTTTATCCCTAATTGGATTGTAATTCTTTCCCTCTTCAACCATATGATGATTACGATTTGTCGGTTGGGGTACTATGGATAGGAGAAGAAGGGAGGAACAGTTCATGTAAAGAAAGATTGTGGTGGAAGAAAATTAGGGTAAATTAATTTAGATTTTTAAATGAATTGCAATTGAATTAGAGTTTTAAGTTATTATATTTAAAATAGAATTGAGCTTTTAAAAAAAAAAAAGATTTAAGTGTAATCTTAATTAAGTTTAAATGATATGCTTAATTTTTTTTTAAAATAAAATAAACATTGAAGATAATTGTGTAAAATAAAAATAAGTAAAAAATTAAATAAATATATTATATATTTTAACACATAAAATAATTACAAGCATAATATATATATATAAATATAAATATAAATATTTATTACAAGTCAAAGTAGCAAGTGATACCAGGGTCTTTTTATATCCTAGATACTGTACAATCCACAAAACGGTGGTATGAAACAGCCCTGGCAAGTGCTTACATAAATTCAAAATCAACCTCTGAATTCCCAGCTCTCACCTTTCATTATCTCTTTCTCAATCAGTGTCTACATTTCCCACAAACCGAGACCCATTGAGAGGAGAACCTGCAAATTAATTTAGCTTAAAAAAGGTCAAAGTTTGACTAATTTAATTCTCATTCAAATTTTCAAAAACATGTTAATGTATTGTAGAAAATAATGGGATAAATGGATTTATCAGTTATTATTATTGCTGTAAAAAAAAATTTCAGTTATTATCATTATTACTTACAACTGAATTGAAGATTCATTGTTTTGTAGCGGTGAAAATCCGTGAATGGAGCAGGGTGGTGTTGGGTGTGAGAGGTTGGGGTCACAAGGGTGGGAGCGGGTGTGGGTCCCTTAGGTAATCACAGGAGAGAGAAAGTAAAGAGAAGAGTGAGAAAGTTAAAAGAGGAGACTTCAACATCAAGACGGTGAGATAGTAAAAGACGGCAAATTGACCAAACTGATATCATTTTAGAAACTATTTACCAGTTTAGGATCCTTTTGAAACTATTTACTAAGGGGGGGGTCGTTTTTGCCACATGGCAAAATTTTTTTTTTTTTTCTGACACACGGAAGGCGCCACTTGGACTGGCGCCTTCCACTTAAAAAAAAAAAAAAAAAAAAAAAGTCAAAGGCGCCACTTGCTGTGGCGCCTCCCCCTCCCCCAATTTCGTTTGGGTACTGTAGCGCTACAGTATGTACTGTAGCGCTACAGTAGAATTTTTTTTTTTTTTTTTACAAATTTTGACTTTTTTATAAAAAAAAAATTTGTTTTTTTAAATACTAACATTTTTTGTTAACCCATTAACATATAATGAACTAAATTAATCAAATATTTGTACGTGATTAACCATATAACAGAATACACTGAATTAACCAACCATTTTCAAAGGATTAACCACGTGTTTCGTTTTAAAAAAAAGTCGAAATTTGTCCCAAAAAAACCCATTAACCATATAATAAATTTCGTTTGAGTCGTGTGGGTACTGTAGCGATATAGTGGAGTTTTTTTTTTTTAATACAAATTTTGACTTTTGTTATAAAAAAAAAATTATTTTTTTAAATACTAACATTTTTTGTTAACCCATTAACATATAATGAACTAAATTAACCAAATATTTGCACGTGATTAACCATATAAAATGGTTGAAGCATCAGAGTTACCGATTAACCACAGAATACACTGAATTAACCAACCATTTTCAAAGGATTAACCACGTGTTTTGTTTTAAAAAAAAGTCGAAATTTGTCCAAAAAAACCCATTAACCATATAATAAACTGAATTAATATTTTGAATACTAATATTTTTGTTTAATTACGTGCAAATATCTGGTTAATTCAGTTTATTAAATGGTTAATGGGTTTTTTTGGACAAATTTCGACTTTTTTTTAAAACCGAAACACGTGGTTAATCCTTTGAAAATGATTGGTTAATTCAGTGTATTCTGTTATATGGTTAATCACGTGCAAATATTTGGTTAATTTAGTTCATTATATGGTTAATAGGATAAAAAAAAATGTTAGTATTTAAAAAAACAATTTTTTTTTTATAAAAAAGTCAAATTTTGTAAAAAAAAAATAAAAAACTACTGTAGCGCTACAGTACATACTGTAGCGCTACAGTACCCAAACAAAATTGGGGGAGGGGGAGGCGCCACTTGCAGTGGCGCCTTTGACTTCTTTTTTTTTTTTTTTTTTAAGTGGAAGGCGCCAGTCCAAGTGGCGCCTTCCGTGTGTCAGAAAAAAAAAAAAAAATTTTGCCATGTGGCAAAAACGACCCCCCCTTGGTAAATAGTTTCAAAAGGACCCTAAACTGGTAAATAGTTTCTAAAATGACACCAGTTTGGTCAATTTGCCGTAAAAGACAGCTAGCAATGAAGGAATAGCACCACCCACCATTCTCCGTTACAAAAATCTGTTGTCACAAAAAGTGGTGTCTCGGTATTCTCAACCAATCAAAGATTTAAAATGGATATAAGTATTAATAAGTTATAATTTTATTTTATTAAATGATAAATTATCATTGGTTGGGGACAGAGAATGTGATAGAAAAGTGGGACAGAGGATCTCAAGCTGTGCATTACATTTTTATCTCTCATATATTTTTCTCTTCTTGTGTTCTTTTAACCATTCCTCACTCACTTCTCTTCTCTTTCAAAGATCCCTTTTCTCCTTTGTCTCTCGTAGAATGTGTGGTGTTTTGTAATGAAGCATAGCTACTTGGCTTCCCTTCCATTGGGGCTTCTAGAGTTGTTGTAGAGAACATTCACTTTTGATTAGTCTGAGTTGAAAAAGAAAGAATTTTTTTGCTTCAGGTTTGGCTCTACATTTTGTCATTTTGGTGAACAAGTTTTGATTTTGAACCTTACCCATATGCCATTGAGGGGTGATGACCATTTGGGGAAGTTTGGTTTTATGTTTATTTCAACTTTTTATCCCGTTTGGTTTGTGAGAATGGAATTCGAAAATGGATGAAATGAAAGAGTTAGGGGCTTACCTTTCAATTGTTTCAATCTAAATGAGTGTGAATCTTTGTGGACATTATTGTCATACATATGTTTCATTCTATATTTTTGGTAACTGATGTTTTTTTTCTTTTTAAATTTTTCAGGTTTTGAAATTATTACTTACTCAAACTGAACAAAAGGTTAGCTCTTATACTTCATCTTCTACCTCAGTTTTGCTCAAAAATTTTAATTTTTTTATGAAGGAGGAAAAAAATTGAAATACCGAAGGTCTTTATCTTCAATGGTGTCGTTTTTTGGTACACTATCTTCAATTTTATTATTCGAAGGATTAAATGGAACCAAATTGTAGCTGGAAACTGATCAAAAAAATTGTAGCTGGAATATTCGGGTCTGCCTGTCCCTGACATGAGCATCAACTGCACTTGCACAGTTGCACGTTTTCGAAGTTACTTTCCTTCATTATTTTTTACGGAACTTTACTTCATCCATATGCCATATTCTTAAATTTCGGATTTAGTTTCATAAAAAATATTTAATAATTTTTCTTTGAAACAATATAATATTTAATAATTACTTAAAAAAAAATTTTCCTTGAAAAAAAGAATGCCTACCTGGCCTTATTAAACTTATTTTATGTAAAATTCTTTCTCAATATTCCCGAAAATAAGTAGTTGTACAAAATTTGGAAAATCCATATGCCCACACAATCTTCAATTTCGGATTTCATCTCACCAAATAGTAAATTTTTTAGAATAATAGAAAATTTCTTTTTACCTGGTCATTAAATATATAGTTTTTTTTACAAGACTCATTAAATATATCGTTTTTTTTTTTGACTGGTCATTAAATATATTGATCCCTGAAAATATAACTGATTTTTTAATTTAGTCTCTGTTAAAGTTTTGTTCAAATTTTTTTTTTGAGTAAAGGCCCAAAGTGGTCCATCAAATTTTTCAAGTAGGCCAGTTTGGTTTCTAAAAATAAAATAAAATAACAATTTGGTCCCCGAAATTTTTAAACGGGGGACAATCTGGTCCTTACCGAATTGTCCCCTGTTTTTAAAATTTGGAGGACTAAATTGTCCCACGTAGGAATCAAGTTGTCCTTTTTTTTTAGGGATCAAACTAGGCTATTCAAAAAATTTGAGGGCCACTCTGTGCCTTAATTTTTTTTTTTCCGTAAAAAAGTTGTATTCATTTTAGTCCTTATAATTATATAAAAAAAAAAAATTTGTGTTTTTACTTTTTAGTCCTTGACGTGATTCCTGTCTCGATATGGGCACAAAGCCGCAAACTACTTTACTCATAATGACGGATTCAAAAACCATTATCATTCCCATTCTCATTTCCTTCCATTCGTTCAACAAATACTAACTTCTCTCAACACTTTTATTTCCCGTCTCATTTTCTCAGGAAAAACCTCGCCGGAAAAGAAAAACACAAAGCCAAAATGGTCGAGCCAAACATTATCGACGACATAGACTGTGGCAGCTTCTTCGACGATCTCCTTGACTTCCCAGCAGATGATTCCGACGTCGCCGCCGGCGACTCCGACTCGCCGGAGAACTTCTGTCAACTCGAGTCCGACTCGCTTCCCAACTCCCACCCACTTTTCTCCGACTCCGGCAAAGCCTCGCCGGACCTCTCGACGGAGCTTTCTGTTCCGGTGAGTTTCCGAACTTTTGTAACTGTCACGTGTGCACTTTTGAGATTTTCGCTTTTGTTTTCTTGGCGCGGTCACGAGTCACGTGGATTTCATGAGCTTTTGGTAGTGTTTTTGAATAGCCGTTGGATTGGTCCATATGACGTCATCTTAGTTTAGTTTACGGACAGGATTGGCTGCTTCGAAAAAAGATATTTGCACCATTTTTTTTTTACTATTACATTGCTTTATCTTTATCACATATTTTTAACCTTTTTTTTCGTATGTATTTTCTTTCTTTCTTTCCTTTTTTTTAAGAAGAAAAACAAAAATAAATATACTTAAATATTTATTATATTAGTTTTACTTTGTATAGTGGTTAGCATGAAATTTTTTATTTTTTATTTTTTTTGTCCGGAGGGTCTTTGACCCCCGTCCCGGTGTCCAGAGTTTTTGACCCTGATTAATCCGGGGTTCGGCTGGAAGGTAAGTAAAGCCTGATTAAGAGTTGTTGATGCCAATGATCGAACTCGTACAAAGCACGAACCGTTTGTCCTTAACAGCAGCACATTAACCTCTGCCTTTGTTAAATTGTTGTCTTTTTCTTTTTTCTTTTTTCTTTTTTCTTTTTTTAACAACATGGTGTGGTACGGTTGATAGTAATCGGGTCCCTTAAGCATGTGGTCAGGGTTTCGATTCTTGACTCATATATATGGAAGAACATCCGTTGAAAGAGGTCAACCCCTTAAATAGATCTTAATACCTCGAGAGATTCCCGGTCACCCATGTTCACCCAAAAAAAATTTGTTGTCTTTTTAGTGTTCTTCTCTCATATAAGTCCAAATTTTGTTGTTGTTTTTCTTTTAAAAAAAATATAAATGCCAAGGAGCTATAATTTTTTGTCATCTTTTTTTTTTCTTTTCAAATATTTATTGGATGAAATAAATTAGTATACATCTTTCTCTTATTTAAAGTTTTCTTTTTTTTGAAGCAAACTCTCTTATTTAAAGTTAGTTGTTGGTATGTTTGTTGATTATTAGATGAGTTAGTCGTCTTTCTAATTTATTTTAGGATTTAAGTTGGATAAACCATTAATATAAAAATATTATACTGCCAATAAATCATATATTGACATATCATAAAGATGGTTTGACTTTTATAATAACTATTTCTTTTAAAGTCACATAAGAAGTGAGTGATTGGTAGTATAAATAATCTTTTTTGTTTTGTTGAGTGAGACAAGAAATGCATCTAAATTAAACTTTATATTTTATCTTACTATTACTCTTATTTTGTCAAAATCGCTTGTGAATGAAAAAAATAGATATTAGAAGAGTTTTGTCCTTAAATGAGTTTTTTCGACATGACTTGAATTAGTTGGAATCCAATACAATTACTTTTTTCCACACTGAGTAAAACAATAATATATTCGAATTTGGAGCTTCAAATTTTCAAATATTCGTGAGAAGGTCGTTTTCATCATGTCAGCTAGGGGCAGCTCAAGACATTAGGTATAATCGTATGATCAATAATGCTTATTTTTTAAGAAATACTATTTTTAAAATGTTTTCCATTACAAGTTGTTTAAATGTAAAATGAGTTAGGTTAACTGCACATTAAATTTAAATTTGATTTTGGGATATTTATAGCTTTATTTTGAAAGGGGGATATTTATAGCTTAGACAAGCGTATTTGGGTGATTTGGTCATTTCATCCAGACAAATCAAAATTTGAATTCGGATTTTGGGACATTGTGGCCTACAACATTCGAAATATTCTTAATTGTGGGACAAGGGCGTCTTGGTCATTTCAAAAAGGACGCTTCATTGTGTCGGTGACATGTTGCACACGTCGTCTCCTCTCCTTTGGTGGGGTGGGGTTGTCTTGCTTGAATTATTTAGATCAACATTATTGTGGATCACGTGACTTACCATGTGACACGATAATGGACAGTTGGACGTTGAAAATGTTGTCACTCTAGGTGGTGGCAACCAATGTTTGTTTGATGATGCTTCTTGGTGCATGAGCACAAATTCATGTTCCATATTCTATTTCAAGATTAGCATATTAATCAATGGATTTAAATACATAACACATGAGTGACAGATAGGACTATGCTCACCATATACATATTTTGACATGGGATCACATCCTCTCCTCTTTGAACTTTAAATTTATATCAAACATTTATTTTGAGATGATATAAATATGGTTTATTTAAATTAGTTGAACAGAATGGGAACAGGAAAGGATGACATATGTTAGTGTGAATAGATAATTGGGAGTGCCAATAACCCTACGCAAATGAGTTGCAGATTCCATAAACACTGAGATGTCAAAATATTGATTTTGGTGTACTTTCTTAACCAATGCAACAGCTTCTACACATTCATCCTACCCATCAAGTTAGGTTCGTTTGGAGATAAGGCAAATCTAGTGGCTCACGCTTTAGATAGGGCACCTATTTTATGTGCTAGCTCTTGTCACTTTAATATTATTCCTAATTGTATTACTGAATAGCTTTATTTGGAAATGATATGAGTTTGGTTGTTTAAAAAAAAAAAAAAAAAGATGTCAAAATATTAATTGAGCTAGTACAACCATACGTATTTAGAGAGCATGACATAATTTCTCAATGGTCTCTCTATCTTGCTTTGTAATAAAGTTCTTATTAAAATGCTGCAAACTAAAAAGTGGCATATCTTACTAGGATTGAGGACCCTATCTTACTAGGATGGATATATGCTTTGCTTGAGTAGCATCTCTGTGAATGGCAAAACTAAAATCTAATTTTGTTCAATGTGTTGTTATTTCAGTATGAAGACATTGTGCAATTGGAATGGCTTTCCAATTTTGTGGAGGACTCTTTCTCTGGGGGGAGCCTCACCATGAAGAAAGTGGAGCCATCCTGTGCCCCTAAGAAGGACTTGGCTCATGCTCAATTCCAAACATCAAGCCCAGTTTCTGTCCTTGAAAGCAGCAGCGCTGGCTCCGGTGAGAAGAATGCACCTCGCGGCTCTGAGATTTACATCCCTGTGCCTTGTGGACGTGCACGCAGCAAGCGTCCGCACCCTGTAACCTTCAACCCTTATCCAGTGATGCAATTCATCTCCCCTGCTTCCTCTATTGGGGAGAACACACAGCCTAATGCCACTTCCAAGGCTTCTTCAGATTCCGAGAACTTTGCAGAGTCTCATAAGAAGAAAAAGAAAATCAAAGTGTCATTTCCATTAGGCCAAGCTGATGCTAACCATAAGGCACCATCACAAGGAGTTAGGAAATGTATGCACTGTGAGATAACTAAGACACCACAGTGGAGGGCAGGACCAATGGGGCCGAAAACACTCTGCAATGCTTGTGGTGTTCGATACAAGTCAGGCCGGCTATTCCCCGAATACCGGCCTGCTGCAAGTCCAACATTCTGCCCAGCTGTGCATTCCAATTCCCATAAGAAGGTCCTTGAAATGCGAGACAAGACCAGCAAGAAATCTGGCTTCTCAACTGATTCAGCTGCTTCACCAGAACTCATTCCAAACATTAACAGCAGCCTTACCCTGGAATGCATGTGAGGGGGGGTGGGGGGAATGATCTCCTAGTTGGAGATTTCTCTTTCATTACCTCCCTAGCCTCTTGAGTCATATCTTATGTTATATCTTTATATTATATTTCATTCTGTTTTCATTGGATTTTTGTACAGGGCTAGAATGGGATGGAATAGGAGCAATAGATTATTATCATATTTTAGCTATTAGAAGAGGATTGTAATGTGAACCGAAGATAAAGGGGGTAGAGAGATGCAAGTCAGAAAGGGTAGAGTTTTAGCCTTTTAAGTTGAAGTCTAGTAATTGTAGTGCTTAGTAGGCATTGGCGTCCCCATTGTCTCATTTCTTTTTCTTTTAATTTTTTCTTTAGCTTTTAAATATCCTTCTCTGTACCAATTCTTTTTGCAGTTCATTTGTAGCAAAACTTTTGAGTAGGGAAGTTTATAAAATTTGCTGTAGTCCATTCATTGTTTTGTGCTGCACATATCGCCTTGCAATGCATATGTGCCAGTTATGTTTTTGAGCAATACCTAAAGATGAAGTTTTCTGGAAATAGGAGAATGTCTTATTGGTATCTAACTTGGGAGCAATAGATTCTTGCCAAGTTGTCCTAGTTGCTATGCTTGTTCTAGTACCACAATCGGATGTTGCAATATTGGCTTCAACACCTGCAGCTGTATCAATCAGTTTCTTGTGCTCAAACTGCTCATAAAGGACAATTGCTCTTTCAACCAATTATAGATTGCTAATTCAGTAAAATTATTTTATGGTAATTTGATTACATGGATTAAGGTTGAATCCCAAGGCTACAATGGAAAAGCAAAAAGGAAAAAAATAATAATTGTCTTCTATTATGTATTGCATCTAGAAACATACCAAATCCACCAAGAAAGAGAAAGGAAAACAAAGAAAACTTAAAAGAGAGAAGAGGTGGGGAAAGAAATGATGATTATTATTGGTAAAATCGTGAAGCGCATTCATGCCTTGAGAGGTAAGAACTCTCCAATATCAATCATTAAATCTAATTATGACTGAGAGGCTCTTTCTATAAATTTGGTAACATGTCATGATCTCACTCAACTTTACAATTGATGATAAATTGAAAGTTTCTGGTAAGTATATTCTCCATTGCATTTATATTTTCAATTTAGAAAAAAAAATATCTTAAAAATATTTAAAATTATAACAAATAAAATCTAAAAGTATAATTAAAATATAAAAATTAAACCTAAAAAAGAATATATGCATAGTTAATTCTAGAATTTAAATTTAGATATGAAAAAAAAAGAGAAATTAAGAATGGTATCTATTGTTTAAAAAATAAGAGTAGATTAGGAGATTTAATCACCTTTAAGAGCATCACCGGCGCTTGTCCTTAACCTGTTCTTAAGTCCAAGAATCTGTCAGCTAGTTGGAGTTGGATAACATGTATTGCCAAGTGTAAAAACATGCTAAAAACAGTTCTTATAGAAGAACATGGGAAGAAACCATTCTTATATTATTGTGTTTGTCTCTCTCATCCTTTTAACACAAAAATGGCCCACCGTTCTAATATTAAACTTAAGGGTTCTTGCAACGTGACAACTAGCGTTGGAGATGGTCAAGAAGAGTATACTCTAATTTATAGGTGTGAATATTTTTTGTTAAAAAAATTTTCTCAAAAAAATAAAAAAATAAATGGAAACAAGTAAACAACAGATTTGGTGGCAATAACTCTTAATTGGTATGTTTGAAAACACTACATAAAAAAATAATTAAATGAATAAGTGAACGATATGTAGATTTAATTATAATAAACTATTAATTAGTATATTTTAAAATATAATAATAAAATTTTCAAAAAAATTTGTTTAATGTAGGCAATGCCACATGGCTCAAAGAAAGTTCGTAAAAAGTGAATTACATTCTAAGATGAGTACTCTGATTGAATATATAAAGGTTTATTAATATTACCAATAACAAATAATTACTAGATGATCACTACTATGCACAATTAGTTGGAAATATTTGTTCCGAAAAATAAAATAATTAAATGAAAAAATAAGCAAAAGGATTTGGTAATTATAAAAGTTATTTGACAAAATTATAGTAATTATAATATTTATGATAGTTATAATAATTAAAAATACTTTCTTAAAAAGTAAATAAAAATTATATGGGAAAAATTAACCAAATTTAGAAATGTATTTGATAAATGACACAATATGGAGGAGAGATTATAATAAATGACTTTGGTTCGAAAATGAAGACTTTTATCTAATAATAAAGTGTTGCTAACCAGTGGAGTAAGTACCCGAGTCAATGAATTAATAAAAAGAAAGTTTATATTTGAAAAGTTAATTATGACACTTATCAATATTTTAAATATATCATTTTTCCATCCAAGCTTTCCTTTTTTTTTTTTTCTTTCCTTAATCAATGTTTAAGTGTACTAGTTAATATTCTCCTGTTTAATATATAAGAGTTGACATCATGTTAAATTTAATTTATGGCATCAATGATTCTTAAATTTCTCCCTCTGATAGGATATTTATTATTTGCTTTCAAAAAAGTTACACCATATCCCATGTTTAAGTTATGCCTGACCATAACTGCTTTGATGAAGACTTTAAAGGGACTGATACTAATTACCAAAATGTATCCATATGAGTGCTCTAGGCTATTTAGCAGGCCATGCTGCTATTATGATACATGTAAGATTTGGGTCCATTTCGTCACCATCCTCTCCGATCTAACCAATCTAATTCTAAATTCTAATGTAAAACATGTTGCAAGCTCTCAATTTTAGGTCTGAGAAGAGTGAACGTAACTTGTTCAGTCTCTTTGAATAGAAAATGAATGCACAAATCAGGCACAGTCCACTTCACTTATTGGGCTCTGTGGCTTTTGGGCTACTGAGGGTTATATGACATAACATGTGCGTCTCTTGTTTTCAAATTGCAGGGTGAAAGTCCATAAATTAACATAAGCTTGAAAGAGTAAATGCTATTTCACTCTAGATTTCATATTCATACTTCGTATTAGTCAATCATAATTTTGTTTTTTTTAATAAGTAGTGTAATTAGAATTAAAAGTGTTAATAGTCTCACGCTTAACAAAGATAAGTCAACAATCAAGAATATAGTTAAAACGAAGAGCGACAAAAGGCTCAAAGGAGAAATTCTTCTAAACACACATTACACTCGATTTTTGGAGATTTATTTTTCACAAATAAAAATAATTTCATATAAAATAAACAAAATTTGTTTATTTGTTTGATTAATGAATAATAATGAGGGGTTGCCCTGGCCTTGGTGAGCCCTCGGACCCAACTCACCTAAGCTTTCTTGTAAAAAAAAAAAATGAGGGGTTATTTTTATTAGTTTGGTTTATACAGATTGTGTAAACATTAAGGGAGTTTTTGTTTCAACCATTAAAGAGTTGCTAAATTCTTGTTTTTAGTACAATTTAAAAAAAAAAAAATCTCAAGTATTAGTCATTCATAGGGAAATATTATTTGTATATTTTGATAAGTTTTTATTCCCATTAACAAAGGTAGAGTGATACATTACCAAGTGGACAAGATTTAATATATATTCCAATTTATAGCACAAATCATTAAAAAAATATATTTTCAAGATTTAATGTATTAAATTGTTTACATTAAATTTGAATATTGATTATAAATAAATATCTACATTGTATATAATATATTAAATTAAAAATATAATAATTTTTTTAAATTAATATTAAAAAAATACTTTATAGTATAAGAATGATAACCACCTTGCTTAAGCTATTTAATCAATTATTTATTCTATTATTATCATTCTATGTAATAACTCATCATTCAACAAATTATGATAGTTACTGCCATTTTATAATAGGAATATTGTTTTTGTAGTGCATATTATGGTGGTTGGTTTGAACTACCATTTTATGAACACAAAAAAATGACTCGCTGTATCATACATGTAGATTATGGCAATTAAGTGAACGATGGTTGAAAGCAGTCGTATTATATCTAATGTCGGATGCAATTACTGTAGTCATTGTTACTGTGTTAATGCGCGATATGACATTTCAAACCACCACTTTTTTGCCTAAAATGACTGTCGTATCAAACCCAAATTTTTGCAGTGACTCATCTCAAGTTTGTCAATCCTTTTGCCATCTTTTTTGTTCATCATCAAAACTTAAAGATCTAAAACACAGGCATTCAACATATGTGGTGAAGCAGAGGTAGGGAGAAAATGATGGGTTTGAGCAAGTGAAAAAGAAAGAGATGGAAAAGATGGAGCAAATCATGGGTTTGAGCCATGGTCTGGGTTTTGGATTAATGATTTCTAATGGAGAGTTGGACTAATTTTGGATTGGGCCCAACTTTTATTTTTTCCTTTTTATTTCTCTATGTCTACTTTTTTTCTTTTCTTCTTTTTTTTCTTTTCTGAAATAAAATAAAATAACCAAACAAAAAAACTATTGAATAAATAAAATAGGAAAAACTTAGATGTTCACAAATCACAATAATCATCCAATATCATATGGTTTGTAAGTATTGATCATATTCATATTATACCTAATCCTACCAACTGGGTATTATGTTGGTCTAAGTAAGAAAAAGTAAGATTAATACTAGCGTTTGCATTTATTTATTTTTCTTGACAACAATAACTAACTACACATTTATTTTTCAATTATTGCTCATTAGCTTATGAAAAAAAAAAAAAAATTGATATTATATGATTCTCTCTTGATGCTCATTTTTAATTCCATTCAAATAAATTAACATGATGTATATAACGATCGATTGCCAAATTATATATGGTAAAAGTATTAAGCAGTGAAACCCACCAAATCAATTTGTTATATGCTTCTAGATTTCCATGTGAATTTAGTGGTGGCAGTGGTAGGGAGTGGGAGGTTGTGAGCGCATTGTCCAGGGTGTTTGGAATTTTTGGAGTGGTTTTGAGTTTTAGTGATTTGTTGGTTTGATTCTTTAGGGCTTTCTAGAGATGGGATTGAATGATGATAATGGTAAGATAGTGGAGTCTTTAGATATGTCTGTAAATCAAAGGGGAATAAGAAGAAATTGAACATCCATGTATTAGTGTTGATGTAGTTTTCCATTTGCCACATCAACACTTAACATTAGCAACTTAATGTCGATGACCAAATATAGGTATTTCCATATTTTTAAGAATAAAAGAATAAATTTTTTTAGGGATCAAAAGTAAAATAACCATATTTTATAGTGATTAAAAACATATTTAAGCCAAAAGATTTTATTGGTGGGCCCAGTCAACATTTATAAAAATTCCTTTATAACATCTTTGAATATCTCATTTCTTTACATGATCATGTGACAATAAAAAAACATATGAATGATCCATATGGCTATTTAAAAATAAATTAATGTTACTCAACTAAAATAATTAACTATTCCAAAATGTCTTCTTAATCTATATTTGAGTGATGGTTACAGGGTAGACGAAAGTTTCTAAGGATTTAATATATATATTTTCTCGAATTAAATATTTAATCCTCTGGAATTTGACTTCTCAAATGTGAGAAAGTCTTTAAAATAAGTATTGATAAGATCTCTATGCATTTATCAAATCAAAGATGGATATACCCTTATTTTCTCACTTTAGAATGAAGCCAAATCCAATCCTCATATTACAAATTTTGGCTTTCATTTTCAATAACCTGAAAAGTTTACAAAAATTAGAATAAAAAAGCGAAAAAGCGCAATCCGCAACAACAGAAAGTGTACTCATAAAATTAGTACCAACACAAAAGGTTGCGTCTTCGGTGCACCACTCACCAAAGTGGTGTAGTGGTGCACCACCCATATGGCAAATTTTGGGCCAACCAAAATGCCATATGGGTTAGTCAAATTTTCAAACTATTTAGATGTATTTATACTTTAGTCAAACTTTATAAGAATAGTATATTATAGTATAATATCTGTATTCTTTGTATTTGCAAATTTTACCTATATTAAAATAATATTGTTATCTTGATTAAAAAAATATGTATCCGATTATTGGTTCCCCTTTCTCCCCGGTGACCCATTCTCAAATTCATCATCATAGATCTTGACCAGATATAATGAAATGAAACCAAAATCAACCAATTCATTGATGTTTCTGGGCGACGTACAGTAAGTGGATCTGAGAAGAAAGCACCTCCGCCGTGCTCCGCCATCGCCGTCACCACCATCTCAGCCAATCACGCCGCCTCACTACACCGCCACATCTCCACCGCGAACTGCCGCTGCCGCTCGAGCTTGCAACCACTGTACAAATCACGAGCTCCACACCATCTAGCCCCTCACCGGAGCTCCGCCGCGCCGCTACCCTGTACCGCCCAGATCCGCCACCTCTCTACCGTCCTCACCCTACCTGCTGACGTCTCAGTTGTCCAGACCAACAAGAACCGCACCGCCGCATGAGTTCATCGCCGCCTCACAGTGTCCAGCCGTTGTTCGAACCACCATGCGCCGCTTTGCCGCCACCCAGACCTGGTTCTTGTTTGGTGCGTGAAGATACCGGAAGAGCTTCTGGCTATGTGACTTTCATTTTTCAATATCAATAGTTCAACACAAGAAATCTGTGTTCACGATGGAGCAGGGGTTGTCTTCTTCGTTTTCAGAGGCAGAACAAATGTGTCCTTAGAAGCTAGAAGTTTTAAAAATTTGGGGTCATTTAGCAAATACATGAATACACTTAATATACTTGCAAATACCAACATTGATTTCAATATTTGACTTGATGACCAGTCAAAAGTACCAGCTGTAAAACTGATTGGCTGAGCAATTGACATGTGGCTGGTGCACCACTGCACCATTATGGTGGGTGGTGCACCATAGCCTTAACCCCAACAAAAAAGGAAAAAGAAAAATAGATAAGGCAGAGACTATCCATAAGTGCAAAGGATGCAACATTTTGGTCACAGTGTTGACCAGTCTCCAACTATTCACGTTTGAGTTGAGTTTGGATTGGGTTTCAGGGCAATGATTTGGGTCGAAGAGCAAGGGCATTGGACAGTATGAAGTTGACTAGGGAGGGTTATTATTATATAAGTTTGGGTTTGCCTTGATTTCAAAACATAACATCATCAAACCCGGAGTGGTTTTAAGATGCTTTAAATATTTTTATTCAACATTAACTCTAATCACTAGTAATGCCAACATTAAATATTAGTACACAAATTCTTGGATGGTTCTGTTCTCTGAAATTTGTTAGATTAATCTTGTTTTCTTGTGATAGCACGTGGAGTTGCCTCCTGTTGACCCCATGAATACTTATTACACATCGAAAGTTTCCTTTTCTATTCTTTGATCTGTACGTATGCATTGAAAGTTCCATTATGTGTTATATTAGTGTTGAATTAAATACTAGTACTAGTATCTATATTTGCAATTTCCAGATTTCTATGTTGGTAAGTTCTATTCAACCTTGTAGTTAAATTCTATTTCCGAAATGTAAGACACGACCAATTTTCTTGTTTATAAAAAGGAATTGCAACTATATAATTACTGATTAATGATCATACAACCAAGTATTGTTTCATATACATTTAGTTTGTTAAAATTTTCATCTTAAGTGTCTATTAATTTTAAAGGGAAAGTAATGTACAACAAAAGGACAAAGAACACCAGCTTATTCATATTATATCCTAAGTAGATTTCATTATTTTAGGAGAAATATATCCTTTTTTTTTATTTTTTTATTTATTTTAATATGGAAGAAGGAACAGATTAAACTAAACAATAAAATGAGGGATGCTATATTACACCTTATAGCATCCTCTCAAAAGCACAAGCCTAACAATGGGGGAGCGCTATCTATTACAGTTCAATGGAAAGAACCAAACTAACTTAAATTTACAAGAAAATATGTACCTCGTTTAGCTTCCCTATAAATGTGGATCATATATTTATTAGTAAATGGCAATATCTTTTATGTATGATGTCAATTATATTGTCGCTATGACCCCGCATTCCATTTTTTTTTTTTTTGGCAAAAATTAGGAGCTTAGTTTCTTTTTCAATTTTTTGCTCAGTTCAATAATATAAAAAATGGAATATGTAATCATCTTCTCACACCAAATATATTAGCAAAAGCACGTGGCCAGTTAATGGCGGAAAATCTAATTAAATGGATGAAATTAAGAAAAAATTGATTTAAGACAAATATTTTAAGAAAAAGATCACACAATTAAAGCCCAACTCTATATGAATCTATTGTAAATACAAAGTGTCTGTTTGGTTTAACTTATACTCAACACAAACAGTTAATCTCACGTTCCAACCGCTGGTTGGCATTAAAAATTATCTTAAACAAACATGTTGTAAATACTTAGGTAAAAGAGTATACTGCTCCTTTCAATCATAGTGCAATTGCAAATAGATATTACGAATTATTGATTCTTCTTAATTAATTCTTGAATTATATAAGAATTGATAAAATTGATTCTTTCATTAACTCAAAGTTAAATAAAATGGTAATTGAATTTAACTTTCCATTTTTTTTAAATTCTACTGTTGATTTTATTTTTATAGTTTTTTAATGATTAAATTTTCAGAATAAAAAGGAAAAGAATTTGCTCTACCTAACTAGTTGATGCAAGAAAATCGTGACTAATTACTTGATTGGTTTAATTAAAAATTTTCAATTTTAATGGGAAAAAAGTTTTTTTCCCTATCAAGCTAAAATTAATGACCTAAGTAAAACTAAAAAAATAAATAGTTGAAATTTAAAAAACAAAAAAAGGTTATATTCAATCACCGTTAATTATTTAATTTTGAGTTAATGGAAGAATCAATTTCATTACTTATTATAGTTTGAGAATTAGTTGAAAAGAATTAGTAGTTAACTATGCCTATTGCAAACAAGTAAGCAATTAAATTATGTTTATACTTCCTATAATTTATTCATGATTAAAAGTCTAAATTGATCTATAAAAGTACACACTACACACAGACACGTGTAGTATTTGAATGTGGAAATTTTCAACTAGGTTTACAAAAATCTCAAATATTAGCTAATGAGTTCTTTATAGAATAAATTTTAAGAATATTTTAATCTTTATAAAAAATTATTTTGATGGATGAGATTGTTTACTATCACATTATATTTTATTTATTTATTATACCAAATATGTTTCCATATTTTCTTCGGAGTTAATTTCTGCCCGTAACAAGTTCTTCCAATCTTCTTTCACTTATTTGTTTTACAAGTGGACTTATAAAATATCTTAACAAAATAGTTAATATTTTTATAATTTTTTTAAACTTATGACATAAATTTGTACAAATTATTTGCATTTTTTTATTTTACTTCAAAGTAGTTTATTAATTAAATATTTAATTTAATTTAATTATGAGTTTAATTTAATATATTATTATGGATTTTACTAACGATTATCTTAAAGACATTTGTTAAGAATTTCAATAAAAGCAAACTTTCAATAAAAACTTAGAGATAACATTTCTACTAATTTTGAATACATCACTTCTCATAGGAAACTTTCCTTTTTTATTTCTTAATCAATATCCTAAAAATACTTACAACATTTTCGTATTATACTATCATTATTAGTAGTACAAATATAATAATTTTGAGTTTAATTGATATACAAAATGTTTTTTACACTATCAATCAATAATAAAATTGTCATATTATGAAAATCTTTGATTCTTATACAAATCATTTTAGCATTCATTTCATAATTTATTATTGATTAATAATATAAAAAATTTACATTCCAATTAAACACAATAATTTTACCCGCACTAACAACATAGGAATGGTTTTGTCATAATAAACACAATTTTTTCTAACATTTGTAACTTTGTACATGTTAAAAAATAGGTAAAAATATTGTATTGATATTTGTGTATTTAATTCCTTGGAAATTAAAAAGCTACCTTTTTCAATATAATATTTCTATTCTATGATTTCTTAATATGTGTAAAAATTGTAAATGTTAGAAAAATCCAAATAAAAAACAACATAGGAACGGAGTGTTGATTATTTAAGAGCAACCGGTCTTGTCGGCTGTCGCTCAAATTTCAATTAGCTTTTGTCATTTTCTATTTTTTGTTTTTAACTATGTCAGTTGTAGTTGTAAACTTGTAAGTAATCTTTGATTTTCATGTATGTTGTTGTTGTTTTTGTTGCCTGTCAAAACTGTCTGCTTCACATCCTCGTCGGCAACATAAAAGGAACCTTAGACGCGTGAGCTAGAGAGAGATCTCTTTATCTCTCTTCAAACTTGGAACTTTCACACTCATCAGTCACCATACTCAATTGTCTTCTACATCACTCATTAACACTTTTACTTTTTCTCCTTACAATCATACCCTTCTTCCTTCTGCTACCCTCAGATTCTGATCATCTTTTGCATCAAGTTTCTGTTTTTGTCTCCCATTTTTTCTGTCTTCACTGCCACAATTGGTAAGAACCCTTTTCTCTTTTTGCTGTTATGTCTTTCTGGGTTTCTTTTATTTTGTTAGAAGAATTTAAGAACATGAAAAAAGTTTAAATTTTTTCCATGTTTATCTTTTTAGCAATCAACACCCAACATACCACCTTATTTATTTCAAAATTAAAATCTTTTCTTGTTTTCTTAAGACTAAACTGTTGTTGATTGTCTTTTGTATTTGCTTGCAATTTACATCAATATGAAGGACAAAACCTGCAAGGATTAATTTTTATTTTTGTTTTTGATATTTAATTTATTAATTTGCCTTGTGTTATATTTAGATGCTTGTGGCTATGGATTCCATGGAGAGGGTCTCAGAAAAGTGCTTAGATTCTCAATTATGGCATGCCTGTGCTGGTGGCATGGTTCAAATGCCACATCTCAACTCAAAAGTCTTCTACTTCCCTCAGGGCCATGCAGAACATGCCCTTGGAAAAGTAGATTTTAGGAACACCCCAATTCCCCCACTCATCCCTTGCAGGGTATCTGCTATAAAATATATGGCAGACCCTGACACTGATGAGGTCTATGTGAAGTTGGGGTTGACCCCTTTGAGAGAAAATGAATTGGATTTGGGAGATGATTGTTTCATAGGAATTAGAGGAGTTGTTGAGAGTCAAGAGAAACCATCTTCCTTTGCCAAGACATTGACTCAATCTGATGCAAACAATGGTGGAGGGTTTTCGGTGCCTCGTTACTGTGCTGAGACTATCTTCCCAAGGTTGGATTATTCTGCTGAACCTCCTGTTCAGACCATTATTGTCAAGGATGTGCATGGACAGTGCTGGAAGTTCAGGCATATCTATAGAGGGACCCCAAGGAGGCATCTTTTGACCACTGGATGGAGCAATTTTGTGAACCACAAGAAGCTTGTTGCTGGTGATTCTCTTGTGTTTTTGAGGGCAGAGAATGGTGATCTTTGTGTTGGGATAAGGAGGGCCAGGAAAGGGATTGGTGGAGAGAGTGAGTTCTCATCTGGTTGGAACCAGGTAGCACCTCTATTTGGTGGTGGGAATGAGAACAACATGTTAATGAGGAGAAAAGGTGGAGAGGAATTGATGGGAAAAGTGGTGGCTGAATCGGTTGTCGAGGCTGTGACTTGTGCTGTTAATGGCAGGCCCTTTGAGGTTGTCTACTACCCAAGGGCTAGCACCCCTGAGTATTGTGTTAAGGCTTCTGCTGTGAGGGCTGCAATGCAAATACAATGGTGTTCTGGGATGAGATTCAAGATGCCCTTTGAGACTGAAGATTCTTCTAGGATCAGTTGGTTCATGGGAACCATATCTTCTGTCCAGGTTGCAGATCCCATTCGTTGGCCTAATTCTCCATGGCGTCTTCTACAGGTAAAGATTATTTAGATGTTTGTTTGCTACTTGGTCTCTAAGATTCAATAGCTTGATTCTTGTTATCAATTCATTTCCTTTTACTATTATTGTAATATTCAGATTCCCCTTCCTCTACTATTTTCTTAGAGGCTAAATTTATTGATTCTGATCAATGGTAAAATTACATCTTTAGTTCTTAATGATAATGAACCTAGATAACTCTCTTGGATTTCTTCATTTCTTCCACGGTAGACTTTTTTATTTTTATTTTTAAGAAGAGTTTAATTTTGATACATTGTCATAGTAAAGTTTTACACTGTCAACCAATCCCAAATCTTTTTATGTGCGACCTTTTAGGTAGTTATGATAAGAGTCAAACATTTTTAATGATATGACAATTTATGATTGATGGTGAGTGTAACTTACATTGACACTGCATACCAATTAAATCCTTTTAAGAAAGCTTGTATTATATTGTTCAGCGCTGCAAAAAGATGGAGCGGAGTTTACAGTATGTCAGATTGATATGAATTTTATGATACAAAGTCTTTGTTTATCTTCCTTATTTATTTTTATGGCCTGTTCCATTGATTACTTATTGCATGATACTGATTTCTTGTGTTGACTACTGTTAAGCAACACTTAGATTTGAAGGATTTTTTGTTACTATACATAGGATTTAAATGTTTTTGACACTGAGCAAAGAAACAAAATACTGGCTAACAGTATCTACAGTTAAACTACATTAAGTACCTTCGATTAATAGTCAATGCGCATGACATGAGTGGCAAATCACTTCAAGTGTGTCTGTTCAAAGCAGACAATACTCCCTGCCAAGTAACCATCACAATTGCTTGAATGAGTCGGTTGGATGTAACAAAATATTACTGAGTACCATTCTTGGTTGAACTTTACTTATAGAAGGTCTGGGAACTTTTTAGCATTACTATAGCTGCATATTTCAGCCATAGTTTACTTCTGAAATTGTTTTTTGGTTGGTAATGCATGTCTTTAACTTTTCTTATAACTACTTACTATCTAGATTGCTCTAAATTTCTTCATGTTATGTTTCAGGTGGTGTGGGATGAACCAGATTTACTCCAAAACGTTAAGTGTGTAAACCCTTGGTTGGTTGAACTAGTCTCAAACATACCCACTTTCCCTCTCTCTCCATTCTCACCCCCAAGAAAGAAACCCAGGTTTCCACACAGCCCAGATTTTCACCTCATCAACCAACTTCCAATCCCATCATTCTCCAACAATCTTCTCAATCGTAATACTAACTACCTATGTAACATTCAAGACAACAGTTCTGCAGGCATACAGGGAGCCAGGCATGCTCAATTTGGACTGTCTCCAACTGATTTCCCCTTCAACAAGCCACAACCAGACATGATTCCAGTTGCACTCCCGTGGCACGATCATTCAGCGCAATCTGGTAGGCCTCCTTGTGGCACCTACAACAGCATCACTAAGAACTTGTTGAATGTAGGAAATACAGGCCAGAGTTTGAAGGAACCCAGTGAAGTGAAATCACCCCACATTTTGTTGTTTGGACAACTCATCCACACTGAACAGCAGACTTCAAATGGAAGGAGTTCATCTGAAGGTACTTTGCAGAAGACTTCAGATGCTTCTGAAGGATTGGGTTCTGCTTTGCTTCAAAACAGTCCAATAGAGAATTCTTCTGATGGAGGGTCTCCCTGGTACAAAGATCAGCACAAATCCGATCTCGGAACCGAAAATGTCAACCTATTGTGTTTGGCGTTATAACAAATGAATGAGTTTCAGTTGCTGTGCCAGTGAGTTCTTGAAGACATCAAAAGAGGCCAACTATTCTTACCAATTTCAGCTGCCACTGTTAACAGTAGATTTTCCTTTGTTGTATAGGTATAGGTGCTGATTTTCCTTTGGCATAATTCTATCTAGGTGCAAGTTAACAAAAATATTTCTCATTTGGTTCATAAAAAATATTTTTATTACAAAGTAACTATAATGTATTACAACTGAACCATCTCTGTGATGAACTAAAGTGGTAACATTTTTGTTAACTTGCACCTGACTGAAGTTTTTTTTTTTTTTTTTTCCTTCTTTTTCTGCTAGATTTCTTTAAGGTGTGGGATAATGCCACTTCTTCCAGTTATGTGAGATTTGCTTTGTTTCTTGATTCAATATTTAAGTGTCTTCTACTTTTTGACTTTTAACTGCCACGTGCTATGATAAGAAAGTAATGTTACATTGTTACTTACATATGGCGAGTTTTACCGTAGAGACTTAGATAGGTCTCTCACGGTGAGAGACTATTATTTGCCGTTGGATGGTGAAGCCACACCAGATGTAAAAATGCACTACCCACACCTGATTTTTTCTTGTTTTCTTTGATCCTTCTCACTCTCCCTCTCTCATGAGGAGTTGACGGTGAAGGCAAAGCTGCAACCACCGAAGAAGGGTTGCCCCCGTCGTGGGTAGGGGTGGTGATTGGAAGCATACCCATTCGACAACATCTGATCCACAACTGTGGGAGAACCTGAATCTGAAAAATTATGATGTACATCGCGAACAACAATGGCATCCACACGACTGAGCTTCACCTGTTGTTGAGTGAAAGGCCTCTGGTTCTAGTTCAAACCCACAGCAACCACTTCATTACTCATTCTTTTTCTCTCTACAGAGTTTGAGTTTGGAGGAATAGATGAATCAATGGTGGAGGAGATGAGTAAACGCAGCCTGTATTCAAGAACCACGGCGAGGGGGTCAAGGGAGCAGCCACCATCACCCTATATGTTGTAAGTCCGTCGACCGCCGCGCCATCGCCACCAAGCTCCGCCGTGCACGAATCAGCTACACCGCACCAGATTCGCCGCGAACTCATTGTTATAGCTCCTCCACCCGGCATCCATTTCCGCCGTGAGCTCCATCAGAGATCGGAGCGCCTCCGCCTCAATTGTGAGGGAGGAGGTTGAAGGTGGCCGAAAATGTGGTAAGGGAGGATGGGAGGTGAAGAGGGAGAGACCTCGAGCCATGGCAGAGCCTCTTCCCTGCGATGGTGTCGATGGCCTCTTCCGAGCCATGGCAGAGCCTCTTCCGAGCATGGACGGAGGTTCGGGCTGAGAGCTCGTGAGGAGATGGGGGTGATGGAATGGGAGGAGGGAGGGCGAAGGAGTGGGGCGGTGGCATGGCGAGGGCAGCCGTGATGGAGACTGATCTGGGGATGGGAGGCCGCACGATGGTGGTGGTGGTACTGGTGGAGGTGGGAGTTGGAGGGGAGGCCAGTAGGGAGAAGCATCGTGAGAGAGAAGAGAAAAAAATCAGGTACGGGAAGACCATGATAATATCTTGCAACACTTTCAATCCAACGGCAGATAATAGTCTCTCACAGTAGAACTCGCCCATATACTTATCATTATCACTCAAAAGTTGCAGCTGTCCACAATTGCATCAATTTCGGTATTTTAGTGGGACAAATGAAACTATAATGAAATAATAATCCAATATGATATCTTATACTTCAAAATACGGTATATCTTAATCACTTGCATTTAATATTGGCATATAATGTTTCTATTAGGTGTCACATTTAATAATAATTTTTTTTCATGAACTAAAGACACTATTGCAGTTGTGATTATTTATGACTTTAAAATAAAAATCCCGTTACTTTCTTTTTTATGTTGAAAATGAAAATTCCCTTGAGCAAATATACAGAGGAGTTTGCTCCCTTTAAGTCGTGCTTGGTTTTTGCAGTGCAAGAAATGGTCAATAACTCTTCTACTTTAAGAGACAGTCAACTACTCCGCAACTGCTGTCCCAAATGGAACAAAGAAGTTCCTTTTTTTGCGGCTTCTTCTTTGAATTTCACTGAGGCCCGCCCACATTTTGGTTATCTCAGCGAGATATGCTATATACAGGATGTGTTTGGATGAGCGTGTGACAAACGTGATTTTGGATGGAATTGATTTTGTAGAATTGATTTTGATTAAAAGTGAGTTGACAATGAAGTGATTTATGTTTGGATGCCTTCATGAAAAAAGTGATTTTATCAATTCTTATTGTTTGGATAGTTTGGATCAAATTGCTTTTGGGTGTGCAATTACCAAAACGGGTTTTTAACTAGATTTTATATATACTTTAACTAGATTTTATTGTCATTTTAATTATTAATATATATATATATATATATATATATATATATAAATAATTAGGATAAATATATTAAGATAATGATTTTAATTTATGTGAAAGACTATTTTTTAATCTGTTTTTGTCCTTTTTTAGATTTTTGTTTAAAACCATAGTCCAAAAAGATGAATAAACTAGACTCTCTAACATTACTACCCATAAATATTTGCCAAGCCCAAAACCCACATGGCCCAACATGCAGCATCTTCATAAAAGAATTAGTAAACAATAATAATAAGTTAATAAAAATTGAAGAAAGAAACAAGACAGTTCGCATATGGGACCATGGGTATTGGGTGCCCACTACCCAGAACAAATTGACGCGATAGAGGAGTGTATTCGTGCGGCGAGGCAGATGCGGTTGGGTTTGGTGAGTGCGACGGAGGATGGCGGAGCACGGCGGAGGATGGTTATGTGTGCTGTTAATGCTTCTGGTTTGTTTTTTTGTTGTTTTTTCTTTGCATTTGGTGAAAGGTGAGAATGTATTGATACAAACTTCAGAAGAAGGAGGGCAAAATCAATACAAAGGAAAAAGGAAGGGTAAAGAAGAGAATATGCCTTAGCTCAAAATGGGAATCGATTTTGTCAAAATAAGAAGCTAATCAGAATAGCTTCATGTGAGACTTGATTCTGACCTTAAGAATCAATTTTCACCATTTCAACCAAACATGCAGCTCAACTCCTTTTTCACGTTTGACCTCCTCAGAAGCAAGTTTGAGTGGAAAATAAGCTGAACCAAACACATACACAAAGTTTTTCTAGAGAATGGAGCATTAAGACAAGGATCTAATTATAAAATGGAAATAGGGATCAAGGTAGGGAAAACCTCTGGACAAATATGTAAAGATGTATCCATTTTTGATTTAATAATATATATTAAGATCTCAATCATTAAATGATGAAATGATCGATATATAAATTACTTTTTCATTTTAAATACAAATTTACTTTAGAGGAGTCTATCAGTAGTAGGTGAGTAACTGAATATCATATTAAGCCGAAATTGATAATAACAAGAATGCAGGCAACATGAGCATCCAATGGGGTTCTTAAGGATTTTAGTAGGAAATAGAGTTTGAAAGTGGGTAACAACACCTTGTTGTAGACTCCGTTGGCTGTTTTCCCCCTACCCCACTAATGGACAACAAACCGTGTGCCTTATCTTGAAGAGTATCTAGTTTAAGAAGATACTCCATATAAAACAAGGTGGCGTCTAGTGTGGATGAGTATTGAGTAGATAGGTGGTTCACGATAGAACCACCTGTTTCCATCTTTGGATATATATATATATATATTACCTTATTTTATATTGGACTGTTGAGATAAAACCGGTTGGCCGGTCACACTAAATTTTTCATATTTGCTATCTGATCCTTTTTTGTGTGTTAACGATAAAATAGAGCGTTGTGACAGAGATATATTTGTTTAGGATTTATGGAAGTTAAAGAGGGAGTTAAGAAGGATTTATGAAAGTTGGTGGGAGGCAGTGTAGCGATGCAATGGAGGAACCAGAACTGGATATATTTGTTTCCATGAATCAGTTACCATAAAGAGTGTATGTGATTCGGATATTTTGTGCTGTGTGAATCGGTTACATAAAATGCACATGTGATTCGGTTACCGATACTGTGAACCAGTTATATCGAATCAGTTATAATACACTACACTGAATCAGGTACTTAAAAGTGTGAATTGGTTACAAAAACGGTTAGCCATATAGATTAAAATTTTATAGGGTAAAGGCCAAAACTGGTGCTTGACAAAAAAAAAAAAAAACTAGGTGACATTTTGGTCCAAAATACCAAATTTGTCCTCAAGAATGTAAAATGCATGTCAAAATAGTCCTTTTTAGGACAATTTATAGGGACATGGTGGTCCCAATCAGGGATTATTTTGACACGTATTTTACATTCTTGAGGACCAAATTGATACTTTTCATTTTTCAGTGACCAAAATGTCACATTGTTTTTTTTGTCAAGGATTAGTTTGGGCCTTTACTTAATTTTATAGTTTCATTACATAGTAAAAATAATTTGTTATTAATAATATAATAAATAGTAAATATAAAATTTTATATTAAATATGTAAAATATACAGTTAAGTCAGTTCACATATCAGCTTGGTTGTGGCGAAGTATGAGAGCCAATAAAAATATTTTACTTCGGTTGTAAGCAACTTTTCAACAAAGCCCAATTTTACAAATCAAAATAAATAAATTTTAAATTTATACAAGATAAAATTATAATAGATACTAAAATATAATCAATAGTATGTATTAGAAAAATAGTAGTAAATATTTAAAATAATTTTAAAATTAAGATATAATGTTATGTTTAGTTTGATTATCCTTAAACCCTAGAACTAAACCAATCACAATCGAGTTTTGTTAGGTTTGGTTGGGTTGGAACCAATTAGCAACAAATCTGAACCAAATAAGTTGGTTTGATTGAACAACGGTTTGGTTTGGCTCGGTTCGGTCACGAAAACTATTAAATATAAAGAATATTAGAATATAATGAATAGTAAATATTTAAAAAATGTAAATAAATATAATGAATTGTAAATATTAAAAAATAGATTAATATTAATCTAAAAAAATATTAGAATATAATAAATAGGCTTGTTAGGGCCTAGTTAGGTAACATTGGCCCAAGTTAGGGTGACAATTGTCTATCCGAACAATTTAGTAATGTCGGGCTAACTAAGTCACATCGGGCTAGTTTAGTCATATTGGACAAAGTCCGCTAGGAATGTAAAACCCGACCAATGACATGATGAACCTAAAAATACAGATCAAACCAAATAATTTACTTTAGATTTTGTGGCGTTTAAAGAATCGATTATAATGCTATGTAATAGATTCGTTAGGGTTAGGGTTTAGAACATGAAATGCAATATTGGCCTAGGAATCGATTAAATGGTAGAAAATTAGTTGAACCAAGAAAGCAATATTAGCCCATGAAATACACATTGAGCCGGATAAGTCATATTGGACCAACTAAGTCGAATGAGGCCAATATAGTCATGTTAGGGCCTACAGGTAGGTCATATTGACCCAAGTTAGGTGGCAATTGTCTATACGAACAATTTAGTAAGGTTGGGCTAACTAAGTCACATCGGGCTAGTTTAGTCATATTGGACAAAGTCGGCTAGGGTTGTAAGACCCGACCAATGACATGATGAACCTAAAAATACAGATCAAACCAAATAATTTGGTTCAGATTTTGTGGCGTTAAAACAATCGATTATAATGCTATGTAATGGATTCATTAGGGTTAGGGTTTAGAACATGAAATGCAATATTGGCCCACGAATCGATTAAATGGTGAAAATTAATTTTTCCAAGAAAGCAATATTGGCCATGAAATGTATATTGAGCCGGATAAGTCATATGACGGGTTTAATAGTTTTTTTTTTATGTATATGGAACAAATGGAGATTCCCTAGAGTGGATTTGAAGAACCGCTTCATTACAAATGCTTACTCGGTTGGATTCCATTGAGATGGAGACCCCTTGCGCGCGTGAGAACATTAGCCCAGAAACGTTACCACAAAACATATATTCGATTTTGGTAGTGACCATTGGATGAATCTATTCTATTGTAACAGAAAAAATCGATTATTATCCTATATAATGGATTCATTAGGTGCAATACTCGATTTGGTGGTAGCAAAATAATTGATTCACTCGATGGATTTAAAAGAACTGATTCATTTCTAATGCTTTACTCGGATGAATGAATTGAGATAGAGATGTCATGTGCGCGTGGCTACATTAGAAGGGGAGCGTTACAACATAGACAGATATGATTTGATTATAATGTAGAAGAACTAGATTATATCTTAAAAGTCCATATAAAGATTCGATTATAATGTAGAAGAAATAATCGATTCCTTAAAAGTGCATTTACAGAAATTTACAGAATTCACAATAATTGATTACTACTATAATATTTAGCTAACATGTCCATACACATGTCCACATGCGAACTCAACAATTTATATTACAAACAACAATCCAAATACCATGCCTAACAGAGGAAAGGAAACTTAAAGATTTGTAACATGGGTTAAAAGCTTCTACAACCATGCATATTTTAAGTTCAATGATTGTAGAGGATATTGAGAATCAGCAAAATTCAATCACAAAACTCATTCACATGAGGGAACTAATGGGATTCAATGGATTTGCAATTTTGTCCACAACTAACCACACGAAAACCTTCAATCATGAAGTTCACTAATACATTAATGTTACCAAATTCACGAAACCACTTTTGTCTTTTAATCATAGTTTAAAGGAAATGTCAATATATCCTTGGTACGTAGCAATTCCTAATAATTGATGGTTTCTTTATATAAGGGCATTATCTTGATGCTTGAGTAGAAAAAAACCCTCCATCAAATCCGTTGAATTCCATAGAGTATTCCTACCCTTGCCCTTGTAATCACATAAATTAATAAGACCATACCATCCAAAACAAAGTCCATATATTACAAGCACCAATCAGCCAAAATAGAGACAACACAAAATAGTCACAACACTTACAAGTATCAACTGCAAAGCAGCCATAAGAAAGACTCTTATGCAATATCACCAAATCCAAACAAGAGCAAACCCATTTTTATCATAACAGCAACCCAAAATTTAACACCAAGCATCTCCTAAATTTTCTTGCTATTATCAAGAACACAAGAACAATATTTAAATTTGAGTGACAGAAAATCAAAGTGACAAATCTAAATGGAGGTGATAAATCAAAACAATGAGGGGGGTGGAGAACTCTAAATCTCGGATTTTGAATAGGGTTAAAGGAACCCTAAATGTTCATACCCAAATCCCTAACCCGAAATAATCACAGATCAAAGGAAATCAAAACCCAGAGGAAGGAAACATGGGTTGCAGATGATTTACCTGGAGCTCGTCGGAACCACGGTTTATGGTGCCACAACGCCCGCCGAATTTGAGCTTGTCTTCTTGCTCGCACTCTGGCAGTAGTGGTGGTCGTTAGCAGGTGTGAGCAAAGGTGATAAAGGTAAGAGAAGAGGGTTGGGGGATAGGACCTCGCAGCAAATAAGAGAAGTTAAAAAAAAGGGTTATTTGTAAAATTGGAAAACCGGCTATTAGTGCTTTTACCGACAATATAGGGTCAATTTCATGGTTCACGAATGGACCATTTGAGCCCATATTCCACGGTAGAAGGCACCATAAATCAACTAATAATAGGCGATGAACTAAGGTGAGGTATTTCTTGGCCGTGGCAACCATACCCAAGAGGGGGGATGAATTGGGTTTTAAATAAAAAAGAAAACTTTTTCGATAAAGATCAAAACCCTTTAAGATATAAAACAGAATTTGCAGCGGATAAAAGCTTCTTGTCGAATTTAAGCGCTTGATAAAAATAAAATGTTTGAAACTAAAGCGCTATAAAATAAAGTGCGATAAAGTAAAGAGAATAAGGAAAGAAGATGAACACCACAATATATCCTGGTTCGGCCACAGACTACCCACGTGGCCTACGTCCAGTCCCCAAGGCAATACGACAAAGGGTTTTCAATCAACTCTAGTTTTTAAACAGGATCAACTAGAACCTTTACAATTCAGAGAACCCTTAACACAAATCTCAGGACATACGATCCCTTGTGCAAGAGCCTCAAACACTAGCTTTTAAACAGGCATAGCTAGAACCTTTACAATGAAGAGATTCCTTAACACAAATCACAGGAATACAATCCCTTGTGTAAGAGCCTCAAAAATATCCCAAGAGATATACCCTCTCTTGTAAGAATAGTAATCAAAAGAAGGTTTGAGTCAATCCGACTCTTACCAATATAAAGCACTCTAATTAGTGTAGATAAAAACAAATTGAAGCACAAGATACAAGAACACCTATATGGTGTGTAGAACTCTCAAAATAATATGGTCAAGTGATAGTGTAAGAGGAGTAGTATAGAAAAATGATTTTCAGAGTTTTAGCACAGAGAGAAATAGTAGAGTTGTGTGTTTAATGGCTGCCTAACTTTGCTTTTATATGTGGGAAGTGTTGGTTCAAAGAAATTAGGTTAAAACCCACTTAAAACACATTCTGTCGTGCCATAATCGATTATTGGAAGGCCATAATCGATTATTTTATGAAAACACGCTGAAAAGACAGCAACAACATAATGGATTATGATAATTGATTATTGAAAGCATAATGGATTATGTAATCGATTATGGGCTCTCTGGTTGAAATCCTGACAGCACTTTAAAAACATATAACCCATTACATAATCGATTATTGTCTCTCTGATTCAAAATTCAAATCTTCCAAAAGATGTCTAATCGATTATACAAATCCTATAATCGATTATATATGTTTTAAACATCAGATTTGAAAGCTTAACGACTATAAAACTTAATTACTCATCAAAGCTCATTTAATGCCAATTAAGCATATCCATAATCGATTATTCTATCACTATAATTGATTATTGTTCAAGTTTGAGTTTGAATTTGAAAAACTTAATGGTTGAGATTGATAACTCACTAAAACATAATTAAAGCCAATTAAGTCTGGTCATAATCGATTATTACTCGAATTTGAATCTTTGACAATTAATATTTTGATTACCCATTAAGTTTGATTAATTGTCAGATTTTAACACATGTTATAATCCTTTTAAGCACATGGTAAATCTTTTAATCACATGATAAATGTGTGTGTGTGAGACCAATATTAAATTGAGAACTCCACTTACCATTTACACACATCTTCTAAAACAATCAATACAGTAAAGGAAAATTCCCTTAACCCATCTTGATTGCTTGCATGTCTTTTTGCCACTTTTTGCAACTAAGTCCTTGTCACGCTTTTTGCAATTTGATCCTTTGAATTTGCATGTTGGTCCTTGGACTTGAAATTCCCCTTTTGTTCATCATCAAAACAAATGTACCTATCAAGGCATATATCCACAGTATTAAACTAAGTGCCTCATGGGTGAGGCATTATTTTGACATGTAATAGTAGGTGATTCCCGTTTTTTCTTTATTTTTTTATTTTTTTTTATTTTATAATTTCCAATCCTATCCCTGTCCCTGTCCCTTCTCCCACCCCTCTGTCACCCACCCTCCACCACCATCTTATCTAAGCCTTCTCCTTCTGGTCGGAGTATCTCCACCACCACCACCATCTTTGCCATCACCGCCATAACCTAGATCTGGTCAAGCCACCATACTAGAACCTGCCGCCCTCCGCGCTTATGTCCATTCCTATCCTTTCTACTCAACCAGCCACCACGACCATCACCACCACCACCACCCAACCTCCATCAGAACCCAAACTCTGGTATATATCTAAGCAGCAAAAAAATCAATGAAAGTAGCACGAACCGAGATGGAATCAGGAATTGGTACCGAGGATTGTTCAGAAATTAGTAATAATAAGATAAGAGCTAGTGTACAAGGGTTCATCATAGGAATGAGAAGGATTCATCATCATATACCGAGAAAGAGGTTGAGTTGTGAACTTGTGAAATATTAGAACCTTGTTTGTTAAGTTGCTGATTTTATTTGATTAATCTTTCTCAAAAGCAGATTTGGAGTTGTTTTTGTTTTTTAATGGGTTTGCAAAAGGTTAGAGGCATTGCTCAAAAATATTTTCTCAAACCCTACACTCCCATATGACCTAGGTCGAACTTGGAGCTTTATAATGGCCACCCATTTCTAACTATTTATTTTTTTTAGAAAGGTTGGTTTTTGAACCTTGTTTGTTTTTTGATTATTTGAACCTGTGGCCACCGGGGGCAGTAAGTAAAAAGATAAAGGTTTGAGAAGATGAACATAAGCGATGTATCTTGGTTCGGCCACAAACTGCCCGGTGGCCTATGTCCAGTCCCCAAGGCAATACGACTAAGGGATTTTAAAACAACTCTAGTTTTTAAACCGGATAAACTAGAACCTTTTACAAAATAGAGCACTCTTAACACAAATCACGGGACGTACTATCCCTTGTGCAAGAGCCTCAAAAACAGTTTCGTGAGATCACACTCACTTAAAAATCAGAAATAAAATTACAATGATAAGCACTCAAAAGTGCAAATAAGAATCACAACTTGAAGCACAATTATAAACACCTATATGGTGTGTATGTCTCTGAAAGATAAACGTGCAAGTGTATGAGTAAGAGAGAAAATAGAGAGAATGATTTCAAGAGTAAAAAGTCAGAGAATATGATAGCAAATTCGTGTGTATTGTTCTGTGTGTTTTATCTGAAATGAACCTTATAATATAGCTTTGAAACTTAGGTCAAAACTCTTGGAAACTCATTTTTCTCGAGCCATAATCGATTATTTAAAAAGCATAATCGATTATTTTAGGAAAAATCAAAAGGCGCATTTTGAAACAGAAAGATCATAATCGATTACATGGTCTCTGTTTAAGAGCTCAGACTGAATCAAAAAGCATAATCGATTATCCTAATCAATTATGAAGCCTCTGACTTTTGGTTTAAAAAGCAATAATCAATTATTGAAACCCATAATCGATTAAATCATTTTGAATTCAAACTCAACGGCTTAATGGATGATTAATACCATTTTAATGCACATTAAAGCCATTTTAAAACTAAGTTTAAAACGTTTTTAAATAGGCATAATCGATTACCATAATTGATTATTCTCTTTGAATTTTGAATTTCAAAAACCTAACAGCTATGTTAATAGACGACTCAATTAAGCATAATTAAGAGCTGCATAATCGATTATCATAATCGATTATTCCACGTATAAAAGGGTTTTTGAAAAACTTTAAAAGCTGAATTATATTTTCCATAAAAACCAATTAACAGCTTTTATAAGTTTAATTTTAGAAAAGATTTTAAAGTGTGTGTGTGATTTAATTAACCTTGAGAGACACACTACCACTTACAATTACTTCTACAACAAACAATACAAATAAAGAAAATATCCCTTAACCCATTGTATTTGCTTGTTGGTCCTTTCCACCAAAATATTTGCTTGTTGGTCCTTTTGATGATTTTTACAAATGAGTCCTTGGACTTGAATAGTTCCTTTTGTTCATCATAAAAACATATGTACCTATCTAGGCATATATCCACAACATTCCCCTGAGCCAACTTCCAGTTCCCTGTGTCCAAGGAGATGTTGTCGCTGTAAAAATTCCAGAAGATGATTATAGGGCAGGCCTTGATGGCTGCAAGAATAATCTTCATGGAAGATTGATTCTTTTGAAAGGAGAAGCGTTAATAAGGGTGAATGATCTTCGTGAAAAATTGCTCAAGCTTTGGTAGCCGCTGGGTCATTGGAAGCTAGTCCCCGTTGGGAGAGGATTTTATGAATTTTCATTTGCTTCTATTGAAGATCTAAGAAAGGTACATTCGGTGGGTTCTTGGAGCATCAATCCCGGTTCGCTGAGGCTATTCTCTTGGACTCCGAATTTTCGCCCATATCTGGTCAAACAATCGAATGTTCAATGTTTGATACGAATCTTGGGGTTGCCCTAAGAATATTGGAGGCTAAGATCCTCTTTACTATTGCAAGGGAAGTTGGTGTGCCTCTATCACTATCATTAGATGATGCCACCATTAACAGGACTCTTGGCCACTATGCAAGAGTCCTGGTAGACATTGATTTACTAAAGCCTATTTGTGAGAAAATACTTGTAATCAGGGAGGATTTTGCGTTTGATGTTAGGGTTGAATTTGAGTATTTACCTTCATTTTGCTCGAATTGTTCTACTATTGGTCATTTAGCTAATAATTGTTTTAAATTGCAGGTAAATAAATAAAGAAGAGATTCTGGTGTATTAGCTAACAAGAAAGCTTCTGCCCCTCGATATGTTCAAAAAGTTGCATCTAGAGAGGATAAAAGAAAGGCAGTGGTGATTGCAGATACTCCAAAATAGGGTGGAGAGTCTAGTAAACCCCAAGGGGAAGGAACTTCCCTGAATATTGATATGGAAAAGGATGCTGATAAAGCATCCAAGTTCCTATCTTATAAGGTTCATTATGTATTAGAAGAACAAGTTCTTGATCACAATCGACAGGAAAATGTTGATAATGATGTTAGGAAAAATATTGATACCACTGCTGATTCATCTTCAGTGGAAACTGTTTTTGATGAGTCTAGGCAGCTAGATTTCCCTAGTCATGTTTCTGACTCTTTTTCTTATCAATCTTTGTCAGAGCTTGATGTTGAGCAGGAGGGAGCTTCTAAGCAGCTTCAACCAGCAGTTAATTTGGTTCTTAATGGAGGTGATGAGATCAATAATGCTGTCCATGATTCAGTTATACCTGCTATCAGACTGGGCCAAAACTCTGGAGATCTTTCTACTAGGAATGAGGATGCTGACCATGTCACTCCTAGGCAATAAGTGGATCTTTCTATTCAGAACCAAGAGACAGTTAGGCAAAGTCCTGCTCATTTAAGGCAATCTTCTGCTTCTGCACATTTAGGCATATCTGTGCAGCAAGGTGATATCCCCTCAATTAATGTGGTTAATTCTGATTTAGATGTAATTAGAAAGTTTTGGAATCCTGTTGAGCCTGATGAATTAGCTAGGTCTGAAGTGCATGATGAGTTTTAGCCTGTTCTTACTAAGTCTCAAAAAAAGAAAATGAAAAACAAGAAGAATGTCCTTATAAAGGAAAGTCACTATAATACCCGTTCTAGGGCTGACTCTTCATCCCCCACTTTATGAAGATTCTTTTTTGGAATGTGAGAGGGTTAGGTAATAGAGACTCTAGGTTAGCCTTAAAGAATTTATGTCTTCTTCATAAGCCAGACATTTTGTTGATTGTTGAGCACCTTTTGTGGCTCTAGATCATATTCATATGAGTCTTTGGGATAGCATCAACCTTAAACCTTTTGTTGTTCATAATAGAAATGATCTCCTGCCAAATATTTTGGGTTTTTGTGCTTTGTCTTTAAATCCTGCTGTTATTGCTATTTCTAGGCAACATATATCTTTTTCTGTAGTTTTTGAGAATCAAACTATGTCCATATCATCCATATATGCTTGTACAAGTCATATATTTAGAAGGGAGCTTTGGCTGGAATTGACCTCCTTGCAACAAACACATATAGGCCCTTGGTTATTCATAGGAGACTTTAATGTTGTTTTGGGGGCATATGAGAAAAGAGGGGGCAATTTGCCCTCTCAGATCTCCTGTGATGAATTTAGGGCCTGGTCAGATACTTGTTGCCTCACTCACTTGCCCACTAGAGGTGCTGAGTTTACCTAGTCTAATAATAGAGGGTCTAGGTATCATACTGAGTTGAGGCTCGATAGGGCCATTTGTAATGATCAATGGCTTGATCTTTGGTCCTCTATGTCGTGTTGACTTTGACTAGAACTTGCTCTGATCATTTCGCTTTACTGTTATCCCTAAACAGGGGTACCAAGTCTTTCCCATCACCTTTTAAGTATCTGTCCATGTGGAACTCTCATATGGAATGTAAAAGGCTAGTTAAAGCGGTTTGGATCAAGCTTGTTTTTGGATGTCCTATGTCTAGATTGCCCCAAAAGTTAAAATTGCTAAAGAGTGAATTGAAGATTTGGAATAAATCTGTTTTTGGAGATGTCAATTTAACAGTTCAAAAGGCTTAGGAGAAGGTAGATCTTATCCAAGCTAATCTGAATAGTGCTGGATTTTCTGATGCTTTGCATGATCAAGAAGCTAAAGCTTTGCAGTCTCTGCAACATGCTTTGCTTTGTCAAGAGCGTTTCTGGAAGGAAAAGGCTCGTATTAAATGGTTTGTGGAGGGGGATAGGAATACCTCTTTCTTCCACAAAATGGCTAGAATTAGGCAGGTCTCCCAGCATATGTCAGTTTTAAGAATTGGTGACTCTATTACAGAAGATAGGGAGTTGATTGAAAGTCATGTGGTGGACTTTTATAGCAATTTGTATGGTACTGATAATGTTTGTGTAGATTCTGGTCTGATTGAGAGAGTAATCCCCTCCTTGGTCACAAATTTAGAAAATGCTATGTTAACTAATCTTCCATCATTAGAAGAGGTAAAGTCTGTTGTGTTCAGTATGAACAGTTTGGGAGCCCCTGGTCCAGATGGCTTTGGAGGATGTTTTTTCCAAAGTCATTGGGACATTGTTCAACAAGATGTTTTTGATTCGGTTAGTCAATTCTTTTCTAAGTCTAAGCTTCTCCCTAATATCAACTCTAACTTAATGACCCTTATTCCCAAGTTTAAAGGGGCTGACAAAATAACAGATTATAGACCAATAGCATTAGCAAACTTTCAGTTTAAGATTATATCCAAGGTCTTAGCGGATAGGCTTGCAACTATTGCTCCTAGAATTATTTCTGTTCAGCAAAAGGTTTTATTAAAGGAAGGAAGATTCTGGATTGTTTATGTACTGCTTCAGAAGCTGTAAATAGGCTAAATTATAGATCTTTTGGTGGTAATATTGCTTTAAAGTTGGACATTAAAAAAGCTTTTGACACCATTGACTGGATGTTTTTGCTTAAAGTTTTAAAAGCCTTTGGTTTTAATAAAACATTTTGTAAACGGATAAACATCATCCTACATTAAGCCAAACTGTCCTTCTCTGTTAATGGTCATGTTGTAGGTTTCATACCTTGTAAAAATGGGGTAAGATAGGGAGACCCCTTATCTCCCCTTCTCTTTTGTCTTCTCGAGGATGTCCTAAGTAGAGGCATCAATCTCTTGGTTGATTCTGGTCTGTTGTAGCCTATGGTTGGATCTAGGATGTCAGCTTTTCCTAGCCATTGTATGTATGCTGATTATATTTTTGTGTTTTATGAAGGCTCTAAAAGAAACCTAAGATCACTAATGCAACTCTTTAATGAATATGCTTCTAATTCTGGGCAGCATCTTAGTCTAGACTAGTGTAAATTTTACCCTGGTTCTATGAGCAGTAGTAGAATTGCAGAAACCTCTAGGCTGTTGGGGTTTATTGCTGGTAAACTCCCTTTTACATACCTAGGTGTGCCTCTCTTTCAGGGCACGCCAAAAGTGTGTCATTTACAACAAATAGCTGATAGAATTAAGTCCAAATTAGTGAATTGGAAGAGTTCTACTCTTTCTATAATGGGAAGGGTCATGTTAGTCAAGTCTGTAATTCAGGGGATGTTGTTATACAGTTTCCAAATTTACTCTTGGCCTATTTCTCTCCTAAAATTCCTGGATAGATGGATTAGAAATTTTATATGGTCTGGTGACATTCTTACTAGGAAATTGGTTACTGTTTCTTGGTCTAAGCTATGCTCTGCTAAGGAATTAGGAGGTATTGGTCTAAGATCTCTAAGGGCTATAAATGAAGCTTCTCTTTTAAAATTGAGCTAGGAAATGATCTCTTCTAATCAAGATTGGGCTATTATCCTTAGATCTAAGTGTTTAAGACATAATTCTCCTATCTTATATTGTGTGAAATCATCAATATGGCCTGCTATTAAACTATTTTATAATACTGTTAAAGCTAACAACTGCTGGATGATAGGCAATGGTGAGAGCATTAGCCTTTGGAAAGACTACTGGCTGCCAGAATCTGTGGCAGAGTTACTGAACATTCCTAATAAAGCTTTCCCTTTTTTGAATGCCTCGGTCAAGGATATCATATATAATAATGAATGGTGTTTTCCTGAATATTTTAATCAGGTTTGCTCTCAGGTTATCTCTAAAAGTAATAACATTCAGATTCCAAATTTAGACATAGCAGATGCTCTTGTTTGGAAGAATTATGCTAATGGCACACTTTCATTTAAAGAAGCATATGCCTATATATGTAGTTTGCATAATGTCCAGCATGTTCATTGGGGAAACTTAATTTGGGATTCTTGTATCCCCCCAAGGTCTTTTCTATTTTGGAGGTTATTGCATAATAAGATAGCTGCTGATGACAACTTGAAATCAAGAGGGTGCATTGTTGTTTCGGTTTGCTGTCTCCGCGGGAAGGCTGAGGAGTCTTCACCACACTTATTTTTGCAGTGTCTTATGCATCATACATCTGGTCTTGACTTGCTTCAATATTGCATTCTCATCTTGACCTTTCATCTTTTAATTCGGTTCTTTCCATATGTAATGGTAGCTGGAGTTCTCAAGTTAAGTGTGACACCCTTCTACCCCGCATGTTATAAGCCATTTAATATAAAAACAATTAAAAGAAAAACATGTATTTTACTGAATAAAATAAAAACAATTGTCCATAGGTAGAAAAGTCCCACATGAACTAGTTTACTACACGGAAAATAAAACAAGTTTAAACAAGTAAAAACATAACCAATAAATAACCCAACCCTGATGTCACAACTCAGAGCTGGTATAACCGTTTCGGAAACACATCCTCGGAAATACAACTGAAATAACTAACTAAACATATAATTAAGCCCAAACTATGAGTGGCGACTTCTCAGAGTCACTCCTCTTCTGGCTGCTCGTCATCCTCAGCAAGGTGCCAATCAGGCCAAACACAAAAAAACAAACAAACATAGGGAGTAAGAATCATGTAACCATAAAAGCAAGGAGATAGGTAGCAAAGTAAACAACAAGCATAGCAACATCCCATCAAACATCAACATCATCATCATCAATGTACTATGCAGTGCAATGCAGTCCTACTCCGCTAAACCAACAATGCATGTGGATCCACGAAACTCGGGATGTACGACTTCGGAGTTAAATATCCACATTGAGAATCTACTCAACGCCAGAGAATCTACTCCTTGGATAGCCAATGCATCAAACCAACGAATGCCTTGTCACGGGGGCGCTAGGAGAATCTACTCCAACCGTGGATGGCCAGATCCCGTACTCTAGGACGACCTCCCCTATGTCGAACATCCCTAAATAACAACTCCGATGCAATGCGTATGCAACACAACAACAACGGCAATGCCACCTCCATAACTCCAACGGAATCGATCGAAGATAACAACGGAATCAACCGCAACAACTTGCCTCGCGGAATCTACCTGAGGACTTAAGCGGAATCAACCGCAGCACCTGGGGCAAACTCTTGGCCACCAAGGTACACAACAACACATTAGACCGAAACCGCGGGGTCAAGACTTCCTTGGCCAAAAAGCACCAAGGCTCAGCTTATTAGCTTGCGGTACCCAGAGGGCACCGACTTATCAAACTCAACACCTCACCATCTCATCATTTTAATTATCTTTAGTAAACATTAGCCAAGTTGTCTAATCTTTATCATTAATCAACTCATCATTATTGGGAAAATGGGGTTTGAAACCCCTTAAGTCCTTTAATTCTGTTTCTATCCAGGAGGGTTGAGCACGATCGTGCTTGTAACCCAGCATGGTCGTGCTTAAACACGTGAGGGCTTGCTGCCCCTTTAAGTGAAGACGGTCGTGCTCAACAGTACGGTCATGCTCTTTGTCCTGCACGGCCATGCTAAACAGCACGGCCATTTTCCAAAATTCAAACGGGAGCACGGTCGTGCTCCCTGTTCAGCACAATCGTGCTCATCGCACGACAGTGCTGTTCTTGCAGGAACAGAGGCTGAAACTTAACCAATTTCGTTCGGGTTTTAATGCCAGTAATCCTAAATTCCATTAACACGATTTTTAAGGATTAAAAGCCAGTAATAACATCATCATCTTAAACATGGTATCCACCATTTAACCAATAACATATGCCAAAAGCAACCATTACATATCAACATGTTCATTTAACCACATAACATTAATAGTATAAGATGAACATAAGTATATAACAGCATGTTAACAATCAAATCATGTTATCAACATAATCAACAGACTAAATATATCAAACACATATTCTTACAAATCAAACCGGGGTATGGGAACCCCTTTACTTTACCCGAATCCCGAGCCTATGAGTACACTACCCTTCTCCCCATACTTGGATTGAAGGTAGCTCTCCCAAAACACCAAATAGTAATCTGGTTCCTCCTCTCAAGATGGCTCAACCTCAATCACGCCTTAAACAAAGGAAACACACCAACGATTAGTTCCCCATTCAAAATAATCAAACGGAAACTAAGAAAGGGGAAAGAACGTTACCTATAAACTGACACGGATATGCTAACGGTCTCCCAAGGTCTCCAACACTCACAAAACTACTCAAGATAGAGGAAAAAGGGAGAGAACTCCCTTTGGTCGCACAAGGGTGGCTGTTGCTACCAAAATTTAGGGTTCAACGTTAAACCCTCGATTCTGTTCACGTATATAAAACTCGGACCCGAGCACGGTCTTGCTCACCCTTGAGCACAGTCGTGCTCACCCTTGAGCACAGTCGTGCTCGACTTAGCGTCACGAGATGCTGTCAGCACATTGAGCACGGGCGTGCTCATTGTTGAGTACGGTCGTGCTCAACTTAAAATCAGAGACACGCTTTTGACTTTAAGCATGGGCGTGCTTACTAATGAGCACGGGCGTACTCATGTACCAGAAAGGGACTTTTAAGCGAAAATCCCACTTAGCCCTTAACCAACACCTTTAACTTAATAAAACCAGCTTAATTAAAATAATTCTTAAAAATGGGTTGTTACAATTCCACCCCCTTATAAAAATTTCATCCTTGAAATTTATACGTACTTCAAACGAAAAGATGTGGGTATGCCTCCATCATCTTGCTCTCGAGCTCCCAGGTAGCGCTTTCCTCAGTTGCCCCGCTCCAAACTACTTTGACTAAGGGAATCTCTTTACCTCTTAGCTGCTTCACCCTCCTATCCTCGACTCGAAGGGGTAACACCTAGAATGTCAAGTTCTCTTTCAACTGTATTGTGTCGGGAACTATCACGTGACTAGGGTCATGGATGTACTTTATGAATTGAGACACATGGAAAACATTGTGGAGATTTGACAAGAACGGTGGCAAGGCTATTTGGTAGGCGACTTTGCCGACTCTTTTGAGGATTTGGTAAGGACCAATGAACCTCGGAGTAAGTTTCCTCGCCTTCATCACTCTACCAACCCCAGTTGTCGGGGTAACTTTTAAGAATACATGATCGCCTTCCTGGAATTCGAGCGCCTTCCTCCTTTTATCATGGTAGCTCTTTTGCCTACTCTGTGCAACTCTCATCTTTTCCTGAACCAACTTAATCTTTTCTGTTGTTTCCTGGACTATCTCTGGTCCTAGCACCACACTATCACTAGGTTCACTCCAACACAAGGGTGTCCTACATCTCCTCCCATACAGAGCCTCATACGGTGCCATCCCAATGCTGGAATGGAAACTGTTGTTGTAGGTGAACTCTATCAGGGGCAAAAACTTGTCCCAACTTCCTGACTGTTCTAACACACAAGCCCTCAACAAGTCCTCTAAGGACTGGATGGTCCGCTCAGACCGCCCATCAGTCTGTGGGTGGTAAGCTGAACTAAGCCTAAGCTTTGTCCCCAAAGCCTCTTGCAAACTATTCCAAAACCTAGAGGTAAACCTCAGGTCTCTATCTGAAACTATGCTAGAGGGTACACCATGAAGCCTAACTATCTCTTTGATGTACAACTTAGCCAACTTCTCTAAAGGATATTCCATATTCATCGGGATGAAATGGGCAGACTTAGTCAGTCTATCCACCACAACCCATATAGCCTCAAAACCCGCTGGAGTCCTAGGGAGTCCAGACACAAAATCCATGGAGATGCTATCCCATTTCTATTCTGGGATACTTAAAGGTTGCAACTTACCTGAAGACCTTTGATGCTCTATCTTGGCCTTTTGACAAACTAAGCACGCATACACAAACTCAGCTACATCCTTTTTCATCCTAGGCCACCAAAACATCCTCTTAAGGTCCTGATACATCTTAGTGGCATCAGGGTGCACACTCAAACCACTCCTATGTCCTTCTTCAAGGATCAACTTCCTAAGCTCAGGAACATCAGGTATGCATACTCTATCCTTAAACCTCAAGATGCCATCACTTCCATGCTTAAAACTTAGGTCTCTACCCTGAGCGAGCAACTCTCGCTGGTCTAAGAGAAACTTATCTAACTTCCGACCCTCTCTAATCTGATCCATCAGACTGTTGGTAACCTTCAAGGTTCCAAGCCTAATACTCTTAGGGGTAACTCACAAGCTAGACTAAGGTCTCTAAATTCCTCAATCAGATCCATCTCCCCAACCATCAAAGCAGAGACATGTAAGGTTTTCCTACTCAAGGCATCGGCCACCACATTGGCCTTTCCTGGGTGATAGGTCAGCTCGAAGTCATAATCCTTTAAGAACTCCATCCACCTACGCTGCCTCATATTTAGTTCCTTCTGATCAAAAAGATACTTCAGACTCTTATGATCACTAAAAACCTCAAACCTCGCTCCATACAGGTAATGCCTCCAGATCTTTAAGTCAAATACCACAGCTCCTAGTTCTAGGTCATGGGTAGGGTAGTTCTTCTCATGGGTTTTTAACTGCCTAGAAGCTTAAGCAACTACCTTACCATTTTGAATCAACACACCACCTAACCCTTGCTTAGAAGCATCGCAGTAAACTACGAAGGGTTCACTAGGATCTGGCAAAACTAATACTGGTGCTGATGTCAACCTATTCTTAAGGGTTTGGAAACTCTCTTCATACATAGAGTCCCACACAAACAACTGTCCCTTCTTGGTGAGACGGGTTAAGGGTAAAGCTATCTTAGAGAAACCTTCTATAAACCGCCTATAGTACCCGGCTAACCCCAAGAAACTTCTAATCTCGGTTACATACTTTGGCGCGTCCCACTGGAGCACCGTCTCTACCTTAGCTGGGTCCACTGCTATGCCACCCTTAGAGATGACATGTCCTAAGAAGCTCACTTCCTCTAACCAGAACTCACACTCAGACAACTTAGCGTACAACTGTTTTTCCTTAAGGGTCTGCAAGACAACCCTCAGGTGTTCCTCATGTTCCTCCTTACTCTTGGAGTACACTAAGATGTCATCTATAAACACCACCACAAACTTATCCAAGTAAGGGTGAAAGGTCTTGTTCATGTAGTCCATGAAGACCGCAGGAGCATTGGTCACACCAAAGGGCATAACCAAGTACTCATAGTGACCATATCGCGTCGTAAACGCTGTCTTGGGATGTCCTCAGACTTAACCCTAATCTGATGGTATCCTGACCTCAAATTTATCTTTGAAAAGACGCAAGCACCCATCAACTGATCCATAAGATCATCAATCCTAGGGAGGGGATACCAATTCTTTATGGTCACCTTGTTGAGCTACCGAAAGTCGACACACAACCTTATACTACCATCCTTCTTCTTCACCAATAGCACAGGTGCTCTCCACGGAGACACACTAGGCCTAATGAACTGCTTCTTCATCAGGTCCTTCAACTGTTCCTTCAACTTAGCTAGCTCTAGAGAAACATTCTATAGGGTGCTATGGAGATTGGCCCGGTGCCAGGAACTAAGTCTATGGTAAACTCAACATCTCTCTCTGGGGGTAAGTTATAAACATCCCCCGGGACTACCTCAGGAAATTCCCGCACAGCAGGCACGCTGGCGACATCAGGAGGGCTGCTCTCTACTTCCAGGGAAGCTAACATCATGTATACTTGGGCTTCGTCTCTCACCGAAGCTTGAACTTAGCTGGCAGAGAGAAGGTCCGGATTCTTAGACTCCTTTGGAGTTCCAAAAATCAGGGTTTTGTCAAAACATTTCAGGAGGACATGGTTGGAAGATAACCAATCCATGCCTAGAATATATCCAGGTCTTTCAAAGGTAAGCATACAAGATTAGCAACAAAGGTTTTATCATTTATGACTATATGACAGTTCTTGCATGCATAAGAAGTGGAAACAGGTCTATTTGTGGGTGTAGAAACCAACAAATCAAACTCAAGGAAAGTAACAGGCAAATTAAGACTCTTGATCCTATCATGCGATATAAACGAGTGAGTAGCACCTGAATCATACAATACGGTTAATTGAGTTCCATCAATAAAACATGTACCTTGAATCAAGTCATCAGACTCGGAGGCTTCAGCTCCACTAAGAGTAAAGACCCTTCCAGTGGTCTTCAGTCGGTTGGCCTGGGACCTCTGATTCTTGCTAGCGCTGGGAGGCTCGGTCTTGGCTCCATTACACTCGCGACTGATGTGTCCGGGCTTGCCACATTTGAAACAGATAACTTACGTTTCCTTGCACTGGGACGAATAGTGGTCCGGTGCTTCACACCTACCACACTTCATAGCTCTAGAGGCATCAGAAAATCCACTCCTGAAGCTATTATGCTGATACTATGGCTTCCTGCCACTCTGTTTGAAGTCCTTGCTCGTCGGAGCATACCGCTGCTTGCCCTTGTCCCTCTGGTCAGTCCTCTTGCCACTCTGACTATCCGATCCTATGGAACTGGCAACTTTGAACTGACTAGCATTCTCGTAAATCTAACACTTGTTGACCAGAATCGGAAAAACTCTGATCTCCTGATAACTGATGGCCTGTTTGATCTCAGGCCGGAGTCCCGCTTCAAACTTCACACATTTGGAACGATCATCTGTCTCGTGCTGGTAAGGAGTGTAGTGCCTAGCCAACTCCTCAAACTTGGCTGCATACTCGCCAACTGACAATGATCCCTGCCTCAAGGACAAGAAATCCATCTCTTTCTTGTCCCTGATATCTGCCGGAAATTACTTCTCCAGGAACCTCTGTCTGAACACAGCCCATGTAACCGCTGTGCCCTCAGCCTGCATCCTCTGTCTGTAGTTATCCCACCAGTGCTCAACCTCCTCGGTCAACATGAAGGTGGCGAAGATGAGCTTCTGTTAATCATTACAGTCCATCGCTCGGAAGATCTTCTCTGTCTCCCTCAGCCACAACAGTGCTCCCTCTAGGTCATACACTCCCTTGAACGACGGAGAGTTGTTCCTCTGGAACTTATCCTGTCCCTGGAACTCATCTGGCCCACCGTTGTTGTTAGGGTTGACCTGTCCAATAGCATTGGCTAGGAGTGCCAATGCGTCCGTAATTGCCTGATCGTTGCGTCCTCTACCGGCCATTAGTTCCTGTACATGCCCAAACACAACTTTTAGTACAGAACTTAAGTGGGTAAAAGCGATAGGTAACTAACTTAAACATCATTATCTATAACAAGTATAGATAATTCAAACAAGAGTCACACAACAGACTCATACCACGTCCGAACAAGGTCGAACTGCTCTGATACCACTAAATGTGACACCCTTCTACCCCGCATGTTATAAGCCATTTAATATAAAAACAATTAAAAGAAAAACATGTATTTTAATGAATAAAATAAAAACAATTGTCCATGGGTAGAAAAGTCCCACATGAACTAGTTTACAACGCGGAAAATAAAACAAGTTTAAACAAGTAAAAACATAACCAATAAATAACCCAACCCCGATGTCACAACTCAGAGCTACATCCTCGGAAATACAACTGAAATAACTAACTAAACATATAAATAAGCCCTAACTATGAGTGGCGAATCCTCAGAGTCACTCATCGACGGGCTGCTCGTCATCCTCTACAAGGTGCCAATCAGGCCAAACACAAACAAACAAACAAACATAGGGAGTAAGAATCATGTAACCATAAAAGAAAGGAGATAGGTAGCAAAGTAAACAACAAGCATAGCAACATCCCATCAAACATCAACATCATCATCATCATCATCAATGTACTATGCAGTGCAATGCAGTCCTACTCCGCTAAACCAACAATGCATGTGGATCCACTAAACTCGGGATGTACTACTTTGGAGTTAAATATCCACATTGAGAATCTACTCAACTCCGGAGAATCTACTCCTGGGATAGCCAACGCATCAAACCAATGAATGCCTCATCACGGGGGCACTAGGAGAATCTACTCCAACCGTGGATGGCCAGATCGCCATAATCTAGGACGACCTCCCCTATGTTGAACATCCCTAAACAACAACTCCGATGCAATGCGTATGCAACACAACAACAATGGCAACGCCACCTTGATAACACCAACGGAATCGACCGAAGATAATAACGGAATCAACCGCAACAACTTGCCTCGTGGAATCTACCTGAGGACTTAAGCGGAATCAGCCGCAGCACCTGGGGCAAACTCTCGGCCACCAAGGTACACAAAAACACCTTAGACCCAAACCGCGGGATGAAGGCTTCCTTGGCCAAAAAGCACCAAGGCTCAGCTCATCAGCTTGCGGTGCCCAGAGGGCACCGACTTATCAAACTCAACACCTCAGCATCTCATCATTTTAACTATCTTTAGTAAACATTAGCCAAGTTGTCTAATCTTTATCATTAATCAACTCATCATTATTGGGAAAATGGGGTTTGAAACCATACCACTAAATGTGACACCCTTCTACCCCGTATGTTATAAGCCATTTAAAATAAAAACAATTAAAAGAAAAACATGTATTTTACTGAATAAAATAAAAACAATTGTCCATGGGTAGAAAGGTCCCACATGAACCAGTTTACAACGCGGAAAATAAAACCAGTATAAACAAGTAAAAACATAACCAATAAATAACCCAACCCTGATGTCACAACTCAGAGCTGGTATAAACCGTTCCGGAAACACATCCTCGGAAATACAACTGAAATAACTAGCTAAACATATAAATAAGCCCTAACTATGAGTGGCAACTCCTCAGAGTCACTCCTCTCCGGGCTGCTCGTCATCCTTTGCAAGGTACCAATCAGGCCAAACACAAACAAACAAACAAACAAACAAACATAGGGAGTAAGAATCATGCAACCATAAAAACAAGGAGATAGGTAGCAAAGTAAACAACAGGCATAGCAATATCCCATCAAACATCAACATCATCATCATCAATGTACTATGCAGTGCAATGCAGTCCTACTCCGCTAAACCAACAATGCATGTGGATCCACTAAACTCGGGATGTACGACTTCGGAGTTAAATATCCACATTGAGAATCTACTCAGCACCGGAGAATCTACTCCTTGGATAGCCAACGCATCAAACCAACGAATGCCTCGTCACGGGGACGCTAGGAGAATCTACTCCAACCGTGGATGGCCATATCGTCGTACTCTAGGACGACCTCCCTTATCTCGAACATCCCTAAACAACAACTCCGATACAATGCGTATGCAACACAACAACAACGACAACGCCACCTCCATAACTCCAAAGGAATCGACCTAAGATAACAACGGAATCAACCGCAACAACTTGCCTCGCGAAATCTACATAAGGACTTAAGCAGAATCAACTGCAGCACCTGGGGCAAACTCTCGGCCACCAAGGTACACAACAACACCTTAGACCAGACCGCTAGGTCAAGGCTTCCTTGGCCCAAAAAGCACCAAGGCTTAGCTCATCAGCTTGCGGTACCCAGAGGGCACCTACTTATCAGACTCAACACCTCACCATCTCATCATTTTAATTATCTTTAGCAAACATTAGCCAAGTTGTCTAATCTTTATCATTAATCAACTCATCATTATTGGGAAAATGGGGTTTGAAACCCCTTAAGTCCTTTAATTCTATTTCTGTCCAGGAGGGTTGAGCACGGTCGTGCTTGAAACCCAGCACGGTCTTGCTTAAACACGTGAGGGCGTGCTGCCCCTTTAAGTGAAGCACGGTCGTGCTTCCTGTTGAGCACGGTCGTGCTCAACAGTATGGTTGTGCTCTTTCTCCTGCACGACCGTGCTAAACAGCGCGACCATTTTCCAGAATTCAAACGGGAGCACGATCGTGCTCCCTGTTCAGCACGGTCGTGCTCATCGCGCGACATTGCTGTTCTGGGCAGGAACAGAGGCTGAAACTTAACCAATTTCATTAGGGTTTTAATCCCAGTAATCCTAAATTCCATTAACACGATTTTTAAGGGTTAAAACCCGGTAACAACATCATCATCATAAACATGGTATCCACCATTTAACCAATAACATATGCCAAAAGCAACCATCACATATCAACATGTTCATTTAACCACATAACATTAATAGTATAACATGAACATAAGCATATAACAGCATGTTAACAATCAAATCATGTTATCAACATAATCAACAGACTAAATGTAACATCCTAAAATTTTAATATAATTATTTTAATATTAAGGTTAAGCTAGTATGGAATTTAGTGTATAAAATTGTTAGTATAAGAATTTAATTGAATGGTTTAACAAAATAGTAATAATAATAATAATAATAAGATAAATGAATAAATAAATAAAAAATAAAATAAAAAGAATAAAAAGTATATATGTGCTAACGTGAATTTCACGTTAGAAAAATTGATGTTCTTATGATAATTAAGTGGAGTGGGTCCACTTTATAAAGGTTAGATTTAAAAAAAAAAAAAAACTAACTAAAACCCTACATGCTCTTCACCTCTATATATTCATGACTAGTCACTGCGCATAGGAAGTAATGTTAGGGGCGCCGCAGTGAAGGAAAGGAAAATAAAGGGAAGCAGCGTCGATTGCCTATTGCGATACCGAATAGAAGTTTCACAGATCAGAAAATACTGTAAAAAATAATCAAGATTTTTAGCGAAGCATTCACTTTTATCATCAATAATTTTTAAAGCATTTTGGAGGTCTTCGAGAGGTGAGTAGCAATACTTTCTAAAATGAGGTTCCCGGGTCACCAAGGAGGCAAGGAATCAATTCTAGAACGAGGTTCTCGGGTCACCATAAAGAGGGTGGCAAGGAATCAATTCTAGAACGAGGTTCCCGAGTCACCGCAGACAAGGGGCAAGGAACCAATTTAATGAGGTTCTCGAGCCACCGAATTGGGCAAGAAACCAACATAGAGTGGGGTTTCCAAGCCACTTGAGGATTGTGTTATTGTGTGATGTGTGGTTACTTCGTGTAATTAATAAATGACATATGATTATGTTTTCCTCGAGTTGTCGTTATATGATTATTGTAATTAAATGTATTTTTAATAAACATTATTTTGGAAAGTTAGCGGATACCATGGACAGTTTTTCCGGTTACCGCGCCGGCTGAGAACATCACTATTTTCGAAATATTTTATAACTGTATTGTTGTTCACTGAGATTTTATATCTCATTAAAAAGTGTTGTTTTCAGAGCCCGAGGACATCGCTGTTGAGGACATCGAGGCTTGAAGAAGTATTTTACTATTTTTAGCTAGCTAGTTAGTATTGTAGCATGGTTTACGAGTGCCATGCAGACATTGTTTATTATTTTTTTTTAGTTTAATCTTCTCGGATTATAGTTAGACGTCCGGTTTTGAGGCTTTTGATTTTATTCGGATGTATGGATTTATAATTATTTATTACTTTGATAATTTATTACTATTTTTTTTTTCAATATAAGGTTTATTCAGACTCAATTAATTTATAAAATATTTATGACGTGTATGTTTTAATTTAAATGTTTTAAAGGATTTTTACTGAAATTATTTTGGGTTACTAATGTAACGAATGGCATTACATTTTTGGTATCAGAGCAATTCGATTCTAAATCGGACTGTGGTAGTGGGGCTTTTTCTAAAACAAAACTTGGGCGCATAGGATGCTCGTTAGAGTTATAATTCTGCATTCTATTCTTTTAGATATTAGACTTGATCAACCCACTGTTTGATTGGTGGTATGCAGATTATGGCAGCGAACAGGCGAGGGAGAAATGATGCACTTGCAGCGACTTTGGCTCGAATGGCCGGAGTTATGCAGGAGCAGACGGAGACTCTCCGTCAGATGAGGGATAATGGGGACGTGCTTAACATGGTACCGGTTGCGGCTCCAGATCCACAGTACAGGGGTCTGTCAGAGTTCAGGAACATAATCCGCCAGCTTTTCGAGGGACAACTGATCCTATTGAAGCAGAAGAATGGTTGCTGAAATTAGAGAAGATCTTCAGGGCCATGAAGTGCTTTGATGCTCAGAGGGTAGATTTTTCCACCTATATGCTAGAGTCGGATGCAGAGCACTGGTGGAACTGTGCTAGGGGTGGGTTGCTTGCTTCGGGCGCCCCTATCACGTGGGATAGATTCAAGGAGGTATTTCTGGAGAAGTACTTTCCGCACAGTGTTCGGATACAGAAGGAGATGGAGTTTCTACAGCTTCGTCAGGGGAGTATGACAGTGGCGGAATATGTGGCCAAGTTTGAGAGGCTTGCAAGGTTCTCCACTCAGGTGAGGGATAATCCTGATGGTCAGTGGAAAGCAATTAAGTTCGAGCAGGGTTTGAAGCCAGAGCTACAGAGCCTTATTGGGCTCCTAGAGATTCGGGACTATCCCACTTTGGTGAACAAGTGTAGGGTGGCAGAGCAAAATTGCAAGCTGTGTTGGCTGAGAAGTCAAAGGAGAAGAGCTTTAGTGATGGCAAGAGGTTCCAAAGCAAGGGAGGAAACTTTCAGAAGAGCCTACGACCTGTGCCTACTATCACTAAGGGTAAGCAGGTTCAAGGGGCTCAGGGTGATAAGGAAGCAACATGCTACAAATGTGGATGGCAGCACGAAGGCCGTACATGCCCCGCGGCACAAGTCTCCTGCAACAATTGTGGAAAGACTGGACATTTTGCTAGGATGTGCAAGTCAGGAGGCCAATCTCAGACCAGACCACAGAACCACGGAAGGGTCTTTACCATCCAAGGAGAGGAGGTGAAGGAGTCTGACGGTTTGATCCAAGGTAAGGGCTTTATTAAAGGTTATGATGTTATCATATTGTTCGATTCGGGAGCAACACATTCATTCATATCTTTTAAATGTGCTAAATGCTTAGAGTTGCCTGTTTCTAAATTGTCATATGATTTGTGTGTTTCTACTCCTGCTAAAGATAAGTTGATTACTTCTTCTGTTTGCCTGAAATGTCCTTTGTTGTTTCAAGACCTGACTTATATTGTTGATTTGATATGTTTGCCTATGTCGGGTTTAGATATTATTTTGGGCATGGATTGGTTATCTCATAATAATGCTGTCATTGATTGCTCTAGTCGAACCATATCTTTTGCTCCACGGCCTATGTCTGTTGATTCCCCTAAATCAAATTGCTTTATATCTGCTGTATCTTGTCATAAGTGCTTAGTTGCGGGAGCTCAGGGATACATTCTTCTCTTTTCTGCTAAGATAGAGGCTGAAAGTGATATAGCGGCATTACCTGTTGTGTGTGAGTTTCCAGATGTGTTTCCTAAGGAGGTTTCTAGTTTACCTCCAGAAAGAGAGATTGAGTTTACCATAGATCTAGTACCTGGGAGTGGACCTGTATCAATAGCACCCTATAGGATGGCACCTTAAAGTTGAGCGAGCTCAAGAAACAAATAGAGGAGATGTTACAAAAAGGGTTTATTAGGCCTAGTGTGTCACCTTGGGGAGCGCCAGTGCTTTTAGTGAAAAAGAAAGATGGGAGTATGAGGTTATGTGTTGATTATAGGCAGTTGAACAAGGTAACCATCAAGAACAAATATCCCTTGCCTAGGATAGATGACCTCTTAGACCAGTTGAGGGGAGCGTCAGTGTTTTCCAAAATAGATCTAAGATCGGGATACCATCAGATTAGAGTTAGAAGTGAGGACATCCTTAAGACAGCATTCAGAACAAGGTATGGGCACTATGAGTATTTAGTGATGCCCTTTGGCGTGACGAACGCCCCAGCCGTTTTCATGGACTACATGAATCGGATCTTTAGGCCCTTTTTGGACAGGTTTGTGGTGGTTTTCATAGACGATATTTTAATATACTCTAGGACACTAGAAGAGCATGGAGAACACCTAAGGTTGGTGTTGCAGATCTTGAGGGATGAACGTCTTTATGCCAAACCTGAGAAGTGTGAGTTTTGGCTAGACGAGGTGAAGTTTTTAGGACACACCATCTCTAAGGATGGTGTAGCGGTTGATTCCTCTAAAGTTGATGCAGTGTCAGAATGGGAACAACCTAAGACAGTAACCGAAGTGAGAAGTTTCTTAGGCTTAGCAGGTTACTATAGGAAGTTCATAGAGGGGTTCTCTCGACTAGCCTTACCTTTGACCCAGTTGACTAGGAAAGGGAAACCTTTTGTGTGGGACCAGGAGTGTGAGGACGGGTTCCAAGAGCTTAAGAGGAGATTGGTGTCATCACAAGTCTTAACTATACCGGATCCCTTAGTGAGTTTTGTGGTTTATTGCGAAGCATCTAAGAATGGTTTGGGATGTGTCTTGATGCAGGAGGGCAAGGTGGTAGCATATGCCTCTAGGCAGCTTAGGCCACATGAGGGGAATTACCCTACCCATGACCTAGAGCTAGCAGCTATAGTTTTTGCCCATAAGATTTGGAGGCATTACCTTTATGGGGCAAAGTTTGAAGTTTTTAGTGACCATAAAAGCCTTAAATATCTATTCGACCAGAAGGAGTTGAACATGAGACAAAGAAGGTGGATGGAGTTCCTTAAGGACTATGACTTCGAGTTGAAGTACCATCCAGGAAAAGCCAATGTAGTGGCAGATGCTTTGAGTAGGAAGTCCCTACATGTGTCGAGCTTGATGGTGCAGGAGCTGAACCTCATGGAAGAGTTTAGGGACATGAATCTGGAGGTGTTGGATGTGTCCTTAAATGTCTTAAGTCTAAAGTTGAACAGGTTGGAAATTAATAGTGACCTTAGAGATGAGATTAGGCGCGAACAGCTTTTAGACCAGGAGTTGCAGTCTCGGCTGGGACAAGAAGGTTATGAGTTGTCTGTTGATGGACTAGTGAAGTTTAAGAATAGGATCGTTGTTCCTAAGGAGGGGAGCCTTAGAGAGAAGATATTAGAGGAAGCTCATAAGGGAAAGTTCACCATACATCCTGGAATAACTAAGATGTACCAAGACCTTAAGAGGATGTATTGGTGGCCAGGAATGAAAAAGGATATGGCTAGCTTTGTAACTAGGTGTTTAGTGTGCCAAAAGGTTAAGATAGAACATCAGAAACCTTCGGGGTTGTTGCAATCCTTGGAGATTCCAGAGTGGAAGTGGGAAAGAATTTCTATGGACTTTGTGATGGGGTTACCTAAGACGCGTTTGGGCTTAGACGCCATTTGGGTGATAGTGGATAGGTTGACCAAGTCTGCCCACTTCTTGCCAATTAAGGCAACCTATAGCTTAGACAAGTTGGCAGACCTCTATATCAAGGAAATAGTCAAACTTCATGGGATACCCACATCCATAGTGTCAGATAGAGACCCGAGGTTTACCTCTAGATTTTGGAGATCTTTTCAGCAAGCCTTTGGGACTAAGTTGAACCTTAGTACGGCCTATCATCCCCAAACAGATGGTCAGTCAGAGCGGACCATTCAGACCCTTGAGGACATGCTTAGAGCGTGTGTCTTGGATGAAGGAGGGAGTTGGTATAGATTCCTACCTCTCGTTGTGTTTGCGTATAACAATAGTTATCACGCTAGTATAGGCATGGCACCCTATGAGACCCTTTATGGGAGAAAGTGTAGGTCCCCTTTATGTTGGTGTGAGGTAGGTGAGAAAACCTTGATAGGACCTGAATTGGTCCAAGAAACCTCTGAGAGAATCAAAGTGATTAGGGAGAGGATGCACACGGCGCAAAGTAGACAAAAGTGCTATGCCGACAAAAGGAGAAAGCCTCTAGAATTCCAGGAAAGTGAGCATGTATTTTTGAGAGTCACTCCTAAGACGGGGGTAGGGAGGTCGATGAAAGTCCGCAAGCTAAATCCTCGTTTCATGGGACCTTTCCAAATCCTTAAAAGAGTCGGGCTTGTTGCTTATCAATTGGCTCTTCCGCCACAGTTGGCAAATCTCCATGATGTTTTCCATGTGTCGCAACTCAGAAAATATATGCCTGATGAATCTCATGTGATAGCTCCCGAGTCTGTACAATTGAAAGATAATTTGATCTATAAGCCCAGGCCTAGTCAAATCTTGGACAAGAGCACTAAGACTCTGAGGAACAAGGAAATTCCATTGGTGAAAGTGTTATGGGAAGGATTAACTCCTGAGGAGGCTACATGGGAGATGGAGGAGGACATCATGCGTCAATACCCAAATTTTATTATCTAAGGTATGATAACCTTTATGTTTTGAATATGGCATATGTTAAATTAGGTGCGTGATGTGAGATGAATTTCGGGGACGAAATTTTTTAAGGAGGAGAGAAAATGTAACATCCTAAAATTTTAATATAATTATTTTAATATTAAGGTTAAGCTAGTATGGAATTTAGTGTATAAAATTGTTAGTATAAGAATTTAATTGAATGGTTTAACAAAATAGTAATAATAATAATAATAATATAAATGAATAAATAAATAAAAAATAAAATAAAAAGAATAAAAAGTATATATGTGCTAACGTGAATTTCACGTTAGAAAAATTGATGTTCTTATGATAATTAAGTGGAGTGGGTCCACTTTATAAAGGTTAGATTTAAAAAAAAAAAAAAACTAACTAAAACCCTACATGCTCTTCACCTCTATATATTCATGACTAGTCACTGCGCATAGGAAGTAATGTCAGGGGCGCCGCAGTGAAGGAAAGGAAAATAAAGGGAAGCAGCGTCGATTGCCTATTGCGGTACCGAATAGAAGTTTCACAGATCAGAAAATACTGTAAAAAATAATAAAGATTTTTAGCGAAGCATTCACTTTTATCATCAATAATTTTTAAAGCATTTTGGAGGTCTTTGAGAGGTGAGTAGCAATACTTTTTATGAACCCTTTCCATGGTATTTTTTTTATGTGTTTACGGTGATTTTAAAATTGATGATCTCATATTTCAATTCATTGTTTTGCTTACAAAATTTAGGTGACTTTATTCCTCATTTTCATTGACTTGTATGGCAGTAAAAGTGCCAAAAGCTGACACTTGAATTGTTTTTCCCTTCCTGATTTTCAACTGCCTGTAATATGAAGTTTAGTTCATTTTTTTGCCAAGCACCAATTCATATTTGTATTGGGATCAAAATTAGGTTTTTTTTTCACTCTACCCCTTTTATAAAAAATATGCACCACAATACCCCCTTTGAGAATTATTATCCCAAATACCCCAGTTTTGATTTTAGGTGAGAAGTCTCACTTGCTAAACATGACTTCTCACCCTTCTTTATTTTTTTTATTTTTTTTTTGCCTATTGAGAAGTCTCACTTACTAAACATGACTTCTCTTCTTGTTTTTTTTTCGTTTTATATTTTTTAATTAAGAAACTTGTTAATTAATTGATAAATTTGATTAATTAGGTTAGTTAAGTTAATTATAGTGTTGATTAGGATATTTAGAAGTGAAATTTTTACAAATAAAGATTAATTTTATGAATAAAAAACAATAATTAAATATATTATACATCAATTAAACATAGGTAAATTAGCTGGTTTCATTTTTTTTTAATTATTTAGTTATATCTAGTTAATTAATTAGGCTACGGTGTTAATTTAGATTTAATTAGGGGATTATCAAAGTAAATTTATTGATTTAAAAGTTGAATTACAAACGTAACAGGGGCGACCATACATAAAAAAAAGTTACATGAAATTTTCTAGGGCTGAGAAGAACTTCCGGCACGGTTAGGGCAACTGTTCTTGTTATGACCTGGTATCCGACAGATAGAGCATCTTTTTGGCTGGCCGGCTTCCCTCATGTCCATTTCAGTACGGATCCGAGAGGATCGTGGACGGCCCTTACGATCCCTCCGCTGCTCGGGATTGTGGCACACCGTGGGGCCATCATATTGTGGCCAGTATGCCTCGTTGCCGACATCCCCAAAATTTTCACAGTATACGCTGGACACATGTGTCAACCTGTACGCATCTGCCGCTTGGTCATACAAGTCTAGTCTCGCATGTGCACAAGCAGCAAGGACATGCGAACAGGGGAGGTGCATTGCCTGAAATTTTCCACAGTCGCACCACTTCTGATCCAAGTTCAGCCGGAAGACGTCTCCAATTCGCCCCTCTATTTGGTTTGCCATCTCTTCCACCAAGAATGCACTCCTTCCCCGATCAAACTCACGCACAAAGTGCGAGTTGGCAACGGCACGATCAACGTCCACAGAGTTGTTGAGGATCTCGGTCCATGTATGCCCGGCTCGGATCATTGCTTCGGCCTTCCGTCCCTTCTCAACAAAGGTTTTTGCCAATCTGTAATAGGTGGCCTTAACAATCGCAGTGATTGGAAGATTTCTGACGCCCTTGAGTACGCCGTTGATGCATTCTACAAGATTGGTTGTCATATGTCCCCAGCGACGCCCTCCATCCCATGCCTGAGTCCATTTATCCTTAGGGATACGACTGAGCCACCTAGCGCCCTCTGCATTGTCTGCTTCTAGATTACTATAGTACCAGTTGAAGGTCGGCTGAGTCAAGGCGTATCCTAAAAAAATAAAAACATGTTGTTAGGTTTGAAGGTTGGACGAATCAACAGCGGGGTCAACATTGTAAGCATCCTCCATATTAGCGTATACCTCAATCGTAGCTACGCCGAGGTTTCTACAATTTTCGACAAACATGTCGAACATCATGGCTACTTCATCATCGGAGGCAAGATAGAGCTGGTGATATCGGACATATCCAGAGGCAATGGCTGTGGGATATCGATAAACAAGATCGACTACCCTCTTGCTATTGTCTGGTGAAATCTTGCTTTGGATTACATGCTTCAACTGATTCAATTTGATGTTGGCCTTCACCTTCATCAACTTTGGGTTGTCGAACTGAAACATGACTCCTTCTTGGCAGTCCGTTACAATTTGTCCATTGTAATAGACTGAAAGAAAGACAGTTGAGGTACTCATGGTATGAGATTTGTAGGAAGATTTCTGTAAAGGGAAAGAAGTTTTAGCAGAGGGAAATTGAGAGGATGAGGAAGTGATTGTGAGGTTGAGTGAATATGGGGGGTTCCAATTATAGGCGCTGGCGGCGACTTGACGCTGACGCATGGGGCCCGCCTCGTGCTACGCGTGCTTGTCCCGTAGCTGCCGACGGCGACTTGACGATGACGTGTGGGACCCACAATCACCCTCGGATATCGCGTGCTGTCCCTTAGTTGCCGACGGTGACATGTCTATGACGTGTGGGACCCACAATCATGCTACGCGTGCTTGTCCCGTAGCTGCCGACGGCGACTTGACGATGACGTGTGGGACCCACAATCACCCTCGGATATCGCGTGATGTCCCTTAGTTGCCGACGGTGACGTGTCTATGATGTGTGGGACCCACAATCGTGCTACGCGTGCTTGTCCCATAGCTGCCGACGGCGACTTGACGATGACGCGTGGGGTATATGACGTGGTTTAGGCAATATTCCAGGCCTTACCTGTCAATTCACCAACAATTGCGAGACCCACGACGAGCTGGTCGGGGTCGACGTCAGCCTGACGTTGGTGAAACCTCGGCTGCAGTCCACAAGGTACCTTCACAACGGCGTGCAAGGCAGACAACACCACGTCAACCAAGCCCTCCAGATGCCTACACAATGCAGCTTGAAGCCCAGCAACCTCCAACTGAATCTTTTGTGAACACTATCCCAGACCAAAACCCCCCTCCACAATGGACCGGCAATCGTCGACTCTCATACGTCTCGAGTGATGACGAATTTGTCAGCAATCTATTCGGTGCAGACCTCAGTACACCAGCGTCGGGACAAAGGTACATAGAGAACATGTACTCCTTTGGAGAGCCAGCATTCCCCCACATGAGTGGGTTTGGTAGTTCTTCGATGCCGTATACCAGCGAACAATTTGATAACTCGTCAATGCCAGCATCAAACTTAAATCTCAATGACCCTGTGCAGCAAGACGAGCCAGCCGCCGGTGACGATGATCAAGAAGCTGTCCCACAACGCAGGCAACTTCCACCACGTAACAGACGCCCAACACGTTGTGGAACTAGACACCACCTTCGCGATTAGTTTTATGTGTTGATGGCGTTAGGATTTTAATTTATGGTCGTCATTATTGCTTTTAACTTAGGCTATTGCTTCTCAATATTAATGTTTAATGTGTTTAATTATCAAATTTGTGTTCTAATCACATATTTTATTTGTAAACCGAATAATTAACACACTACGTAACTATATTAAAAAAATTAAAATCAGCTAATTAATTGATGTATAATATATTTAATTATTGTTTTTTTTTTTTCATAAAATTAATCTTTATTTGTAAAAATTTCACTTCTAAATATCCTAATCAACACTATAATTAACTTAACTAACCTAATTAATCAAAGTTATCAATTAATTAACAAGTTTCTTAATTAAAAATTTAAAACGAAAAAAAAAACAAGAAGAGAAGTCATGTTTAGTAAGTGAGACTTCACAATAGGCAAAAAAAAAAAAAAATTAATTAAGAAGGGTGAGAAGTCATGTTTAGCAAGTGAGACTTCTCACCTAAAATCAAAACTGGGGTATTTGGGATAATAATTCTCAAAGGGGGGTATTGTGGTGCATATTTTTTATAAAAGGGGCACAGTGAAAAAAAAACCTCAAAATTAATGACCCTCTGTGACGTGCCCAACAGGATGCATATCTGCCATTTGCCAATTGTTCTATGCACATAATTGTTTTCTGTACCAATTCCTCTTCATTCCAGACGCATAATTACACTGATTGTCGTGAATAATTTCGCTTATTTGGACTATTTCATTATCCCTTGATTATAGTATGTAACATATTTGACTTTAAATGAAAATAAGAAATATGATTGATAATATACTTGATGATTGTGTGTCCCTGATTATGAATAAATGAGTGTATGTATGATCTGGGAAGTTTGTTGTTGTGCTACCTAAGTTAGGGGCATGCTTGTAACATCGCCATTTAATGGGATGTCGAAAATTAAGATATGGACAAGGAATCCATTTTATGAACGAGGCTCTCGGGTCACCAATAATGGGAGGCAAGGAACCAATTTAATTACGAGGTTCTCGGGTCACCATAGGGGCAAGGAGTCAATTCTAAAATGAGGTTCCCGAGTCACCAAGGAGGCAAGGAATCAATTCTAGAACGAGGTTCTCGGGTCACCATAAAGAGGGTGGCAAGGAATCAATTCTAGAACGAGGTTCCCGAGTCACCGTAGACAAGGGGCAAGGAACCAATTTAATGAGGTTCTCGAGCCACCGAATTGGGCAAGAAACCAACACAGAGTGGGGTTTCCGAGCCACTTGAGGATTGTGTTATTGTGTGATGTGTGGTTACTTCGTGTAATTAATAAATGACATATGATTATGTTTTCCTCGAGTTGTCGTTATATGATTATTGTAATTAAATGTATTTTTAATAAACATTATTTTGGAAAGTTAGCGGATACCATGGACAGTTTTTCCGGTTACCGCGCCGGCTAAGAACATCACTATTTTCGAAATATTTTATAACTGTATTGTTGTTCACTGAGATTTTATATCTCATTAAAAAGTGTTGTTTTCAGAGCCCGAGGACATCGCTGTTGAGGACATCGAGGCTTGAAGAAGTATTTTACTGTTTTTAGCTAGCTGGTTAGTATTGTAGCATGGTTTACGAGTGCCATGCAGACATCGTTTATTATTTTTTTTTAGTTTAATCTTCTCGGATTATAGTTAGACGCCCGGTTTTGAGGCTTTTGATTTTATTCGGATGTATGGATTTATAATTATTTATTACTTTGATAATTTATTACTATTTTTTTTCAATATAAGGTTTATTCAGACTCAATTAATTTATAAAATATTTATGACGTGTATGTTTTAATTTAAATGTTTTAAAGGATTTTTACTGAAATTATTTTGGGTTACTAATGTAACGAATGGCGTTACACTAAATATATCAAACACATATTCTTACAAATCAAACCGGGGTATGGGAACCCCTTTACTTCACCCGAACCCCGAGCCTATGAGTACACTACCCTTCTCCCCATACCTGGATTGAAAGTAGCTCTCCCAAAACACCAAATTGTAATCTGGTTCCTCCTCTCAAGACGACTCAACCTTAACCACGCCTTAAACAATGGAAACACACCAACGATTAGTTCCCCATTCAAAATAATGAAACAAAAACTAAGAAAGGGGAAAGAACGTTACCTATAAACTGACACGGATATGCTAACGGTCTCTCAAGGTCTCCAACACTCACGAAACTGCTCAAGATAGAGGAAAAAGGGAGAGAACTCGCTCTGGCCTCACAAGGGTGGCTGCTGCTACCAAAATTTAGGGTTCAACGTTAAACCCTCGATTCTGTTCACGTATATAAAACTCGAACCTGAGCACGGTCGTGCTCACCCTTGAGCATAGTCGTGCTCGACTTAGCGTTACGAGACACGGTCAGCACATTGAGCACGAACGTGCACACTGTTGAGCACGGTCGTGCTCAACTTAAAATCAGAGACACGCTTCTGACTTTAAGCACGGGCGTGCTAGCTAATGAGCACGGGCGTGCTCATGTACCAGAAAGGGACTTTTAAGCGAAAATTCCGCTTAGCCCTTAACCAACACCTTTAACTTAATAAAACCAGCTTAATTAAAAAAATTCCAAAAAAAGGGGTGTTACATTAAGCATATGGTTTTATCTGCTGTTATTCATGTAATATGGTTTATATGGTTTGCCAGGAATCAAGCTCATTTTCATAATAAGTTTGTTAATGTCAAATATGTTGTTTCTACGATTAAAGCTGCGATTAATCTTTCAGGAAATTGTACTTATGGTACAATGTCCTCTTCTATTATTGAACTTTGTATTGTTAAAGCTTTTAATGTGTAGATTCATCCTTCTAAAGCTCCAAAGACCATTGAAGTAATTTGGCAGCCACCTCTAAATGGATGGTTTAATTGTAATGTAGATGGAGCTGCAACTCATGACCATGCTGCTTGTGGATGCATATTTCGAGATAGCAGAGGTACCATATTAGGATGCTTTTCTGAGTCTATTGGTGTTGCTTCTTCCCTGGATGCTGAGCTATATGCAGCAATGTCTTCAATTGAGATTGCTTATCATAGAAATTGGATCTGTATTTGGCTAGAAACAGACTCCAAACTAGTTGTCCAAGCATTTACAAATGATGAAATGATGATATTATTCCTTGGAAGCTTAAGTCAAGATGGCTGAATTGTAAACTTCTATTATAATCTATTAAAATTCACCCTACAAATCTGCCAACGACAGCTTAGCACAAATTTGACACATCTTACAAAATGTTCCACCTCATCACTTAGTCCTAGGTGGCTGTCTCAGGGCTCTTAGAAGAAAAACCCTTGCAAACACTTCAATCACCTCAATCTCTCATCGTTACCAACTCTCTCTCCCTCTTTAAGGGGGGTGTATTGGATTGAGATTGTAAAAGATTGTTTTGGACTAAAAAAGTCTCGTGGATTTTAAAAGATTAAATAGAAATGTAATGACTTATAAGATTTTAAAAGAACTTTTTTTTAAAGATTGTCATAATCAAGATTCTCATGTGTGGATTTTAAAGGATTTATTTCATAAAACTTTATAAGATTTGAATGGACTATATGGATTTATAAGATTTGAAAGGAAAACATGAATTTTTAGCAAACATTAAAGTTATAAGAGCCAATGAAAAAAAGTAACAAAGAAATGAATAATATAATAAATAAAAAAAAGTAAAACCCAATACAATTTTCTAATCTTTTAATTATTAGTCAAATTGATGTAACTTCATGCCTTCCTAAGTTGCATTTCTCCGCATATCAAAATTATTGTCTACATTAGCTGGTGATATTGAAGATAAAGATTTGTCTATTGGTTCAATTGTAAGATCATCATAACGACATTCTTTACAAAGGAACTTATATAGTGCTACACATGCTAACACAAGCTCTGCTTGTGTTATAAATAGAAATGGTGCTAACTCAAAAATTGTGAACCACGTTTTAAAAATATCAAATATCTTCTCGATCACATTCCTCAAGGATGCATGGTGAAGATTAAACAATTCATTTCCATTTTGAGGGTCATTACCATTACCTGCAAAATCATGTAGCTTCTGATTTTAACCTTAAAAATGATTTATTTAAAAAATGATTTTAATGAAAAGCTTAAACAAATACAATCAAACTCGTTACAAATGATTTTTTTTTAATTTAAAAATGTGTTTTCTTTCGTCAAATAATCTGTAACAAACATACTCTAATAGTTGTTTGGTAACTTATGTTGGGTTGAATGACAACCGTGGGAGGAGATGGGAGAGAGGGGGAGAAAGGAGAGAGATGGAGGGAGGGAGGGAGGAGAGAGAGGGAGAAAGGAGAGAGATGGAGGGAGGGAGGGAGGGAGGGAGGGAGGAGGGAGTGGGAGAAAGGAGAGAAATGGAGAGAGGGAGAGAGGAGAGAGAGGTGAAGGCATATGGTGAAGAGAAATAAGAATGAAGAATCCTGAGAAATCTCATGTTTTGAGGTGAGACTTTTTGTTACTAAAAAATCACTAAAAAGTCACACAAAGTCCCACGAAATCCACCTTAAAAAACAATCCATCGAAATCAAGAAGTTTTTGAATATCAGAGGACTTTTTATTACTTGTAAAAAGTCATGATTGAATACCATTAGATTTAGATTCTCTCTTTAAAAAATCCTGATAGTCTTGATTGAATACCACCAAACTTATTTAGATTACTTAAAAGTCTTGATTGAATACCACAAGACTTTTTTATCATAAAAAAGTCCATTAAAATCTTTTAAAATCTCAATCCAATACACTCCCCTAGACCTCTTCCTTTCACAATCATCAAACCCTAACAATCTCAGTCTCCTCCGCCACCACACCTTCGCATCCCCGCCTTATCGGAACACCGCGAGGCGACGTCTAGCCCAGAACAACAGACCACCACTATGCCGCCGCACCCTCACCGCGAGACGCCGTCTCGCCCGAACAACATCCCTACCTCACGACGCCGCCTTATCCCCACTGCGCTGCGCCGCGCCGCCCGCTCCAACTGGATCATAAGCTCATAACCCCACACGTGTTCCTACGCAGGTCCGTTATCCACCACCAGCAATTCCGCAGCGATCCGCACCACCATCCTGAGCTTGAACCACCGCTGCTTCCGCTCCTTCTTTTAGCGTTACGTTGTGCAGGTAAAGGGCCAAGGTCCTTTTGTTTTTGTCCTCCTCTGTTGTTTTCGATCCTTGTAATTATTTTCCATCTGCAATGTTGATGTGTTGATATAATGAACATTTACTCTTAGTTTATTCTACACTGTTTTTTTTTATATTTCTTTGTTATTTTGTCCTTTTTCTTTATGCAGCGAGAAAGCCCCTCTGAAAGGAACACAATGGTGTGAATGAAGGGGGTTCAGGATGGGGAACACAACCCTTTTAATTCAGCCCTATCATGGTTAGCAAGGGACCGCTGCCACATGCTGGTCGACACGAACCTGACTCAGCTTGAACCTTCTGCTGAAGTAAATAGAATAATGCCTTTTTTGGTGTTTTAGTGATTTTCGGCTTTCAGATAATTTATATAATTATATTGCAGACATGTATATATATGACAACATCGGGAATGATAACTTGTCCCAAAATTTTTGCTGTGTAATTATTTATATCTTCTTTTTAAGAGTTCTTTTATCAAATTTCAGTGAAATAATGTTATATATGTAGCTTGGAGAGAGTAATTTTCATCAATTGCATGGGATTTAACTGTTATGTCTTATTTAGATATTTGTGCTCTAATTTTTTTTAACTATTTTGCTTAGATTGACAATTGATTTTTACTTGCCATTTGCCAGGCAGTATTTTGTGCATGTGGATGACAGCATTCCTAAGAAGGTTGGTACATGCAAGTGCACATAAAAAACACAAAGGAAACTTTGATGCGAAGTGATACCTCTCTTTGCGGACCCTTATCATCTAGAGCAGGGCAAAAATTTGGCGGAGTTGCTTTGTTGAAGACAACAGCTTTTCCCTATTGTTAGCTGCTAGAGGTAAAAAATAAATTTATGACTCAAATATTTATGTGTCTCTTCCAAGTAGGTCATTTAAGATGGTGTTTTATTTTTGTTGAAGAGCATTACTCTATAACTTGGAATCTTTTTATGATGAGTGTCTTATTGTATGTCATTCCTTTTAATATTTGTCTTCATTTTTTCTTTTGGTTTTTAGATTTCCCAAGCTTTTATTGACAGATTTATGTGGATGTAGCAATAAAGTTGTATTTAGTTGTATTTTTAGGGTAGGAAACACAAATGGAAATTTAATGGTAGTGGATGGCATTAACATTTGCATTGTTCATTCCCAGTTCCAAGGGCACTTTCAAAGCATCTTAAACATGAAATGAGTAAAATGAGTGTTCTAATATGTATAGCATGGCTTAATCTGGAACTTTGGATAATCTTTCCTTACTTCATTATTTTTTCATCTCGGTGATTGTTGATTTATACATCAGGTAAGTCTATCTAATTTTTGGTCTTCTGCGAATATGACAAGAAGGTTATTTCTGTTAGCAGGGATTAGAATTTTATTATAATTAAACTACTTTATTTCAATCTTATTTAATTAGAATGAAGTTACTCATTGGTAGAAGATTTTTGTCAAGCTGTTCTTTGATATAAACTTATATCTTATTCAATGTATCTTTTTCAGGTTATTGGATAACACTACAAGTTCATAGAAGAAGAAAAAACTATCAAAATGTCCTCATCTCCGGCTTTGCCTAATGGTAAAGCAGCTGAAAAGATGGATGATGAGGAGGTTGAATTGATAACCATATCTGATGATGAAGCTCATAGCCCAGATGGAACATCACGGAAGTTACTTGGCAACAAAAAAGTTTTTCCAAAGATACATATGTAAACCCACTCCTGTAGCTAAAGTTCCAGGGAAAGTTCAGATACCAAGTAATACAGTCTTTGCTTGACTTGCTTCTTAGTTTGAATTATTTGTAAAATGGTGCTGATTATGTAAAGTTGTGCTGAAAAAATTGAGATAAAAAGCTGATTTTATTAAAGTTATGCAAAGCATTAAAACTTTCAACAATTAACATGGTTGAATTTTTTGTGACGTTAGCTAATATAATTGACTTTGATATTAATTTGGTTGCTTTACAGGGGTGATAACTAGCTTAAGGATCAGAGAGAAAATTAAGCGTAGACAAGCATATTGATTCTGAGTTCTGGTGATAAAAAGTTTAGAATTTGCATTTCTGGGGAAAAAAACAATAATAAAATTATCAAACATCGATCAAAATAGTTTCATTTACTTTAAATTGTTCTTTTTATGGGATCTGTGTGTATGCTTTTTATGTGTATTTTCCTTTGATTGTCTTTTCAATTCATGGGCAAAATTGTTTAACTTTAAACATGTTTTTTATTTTCTATTTGCCGAATGTTATGATCAATGAACTTTATCGTCATAGTCAAACCCCATTGTTACACATGACAGATTTCTTGCTCAGATTACCCCACACCATGGCTCTCATAATCCATGCACAAACCAAAAAAGTAGGAAAAATTTGAATTTTTTTCTATAATAGTAACATAAATGTAACAAATGCAGGGGATGGGTTACCAGGAATAAGAGTGTACTGTGTATTGAATAAATTTAGATGAGGCCAGAGATTGATTAATCAATTGAAAGCATCAGTGGATCACTTTGATAGGAAAGTTTCTAAATTAAAAAGAATTGTAGAAAGATAAATTGAAGTGATAAGTTTTGGTCATTTATAAATTTTTGAATACATGATATTTCATGTAACACCATTCCTAATCAGACTTTCTAGAATTCATTGACTTTGTGAGGGTTGGCAGAACATGGTATAATCGAGGAGTTGTTTGACATTTGGTCTAATTCTGGCTACGAAGTGACAAAGGGAGCGGATGACTGGTAATCTTCACATAAATAGTTGCATAGGTTGATACTTGAGTGCAATTTACTTATGCCATATTCATTCAAAACTGCCACCATATAATTCAGAACAACTCTTCTATTATCTTTCACAGTACACAAAAGTATTGTCTTTTATTATCAACTCATTTATTAATAATTTATTCTAATTTTAACACGATAAAATTTTAAAATAAAAGTGATGGGTACGGGGACCCGAAAATGTGTAGGGTACGAGGACCCCAAAACGACTATGGGTGCGAGGACCCGAAAACTAAAGGCGGTGGGTACGGGGACCCGAAAATCTAGCTAACAAAGACAACTTATAGGGCCCTATGCCCACTAAAGTTGAATGTAAACAAAACAAAGCTTATGATACCATGTGCCTACTAAAGCGAAAAGAAACGCAGCTCATGGGCCCTGTGCCCATTAAAGCTGAATAAGACAAAACAAGGCTTATGGGGCCCTATGCTTGCTACAGGTAGAGAAATGTGATGCAATGATGCTGATTTTTTATGCATGAGGCAATGCATGATGTAGGTGATGCCTTGTGTGATTTATGAAAATCTTGACAATTCATTCTCTGCTCCTTCGTCTCTTGGGGTTTGGACAACAACCAAATTTGGGGACGAACTAGAATGAGCCCATTGGCTTGATCCGTAATTCGCTCGCATGATTGATGCTTCGAATCTCTAGGCTTAATGAGCCTTGCTAGTGCTTCTTTCTCAATGATTAACCGAATGGATGAGGTTCTTGATAAGTGTGATTTCACCTCATATTTCTTCATCATTTTGCATGTATTTTCATGTAGATTAGGCATTTTTATTTTGATATTTGTTAGTTTTTCCTTTGGAACGGGTAAGGTGTGTTGTCGTGTGTTTGTGCAGGAATTTATGATAAAAAATGCTTAGGTCAAGTTGTTTTTGAGTTTGCATGAAGATGGAGCTTGAAAGACATGAAAAATATGCAAGGCAGAAGCTATCACGGCCTGGGGGTGATAACCATCATGGCCATGATCGCGCACAATTGAAGAAAAAGAAGAATCCAACAATCATAAGCTGTCACGGCCATGACAGGAAATAATGATGAGAGATTGAAAAGTTAGAAGCTGTCATGGCCTGACCCTGACAGGCATCACGGCCATGACGCGACAAAAACATAATTTTTATCTTTTTTTGATCTGATTTGTAATGGGATTTTATCCCAAGTTGACCTACACTATAAATAGGATAGTTAGGCTCCAAAATAGGGATCCTTTTGGCTGTTCTTTGGAGGTATTGGCTTTAGGATTGAGAACTCTCCTCTTCTCCAATTTCTTCTCTCTTTCTCTTAGGATTTTTATGTTCTTCTTAATCAAGATTGCTATGACCATGGCAATGCTTGAGTAGTTCTCTTATTTCTAGGAATTGGGGCTATGCCCAAGACTTGTTTTATGTTATGAATTGATGTTTTCCTTTTTGTTAATTTCAATTTACTTTAGATTTGGTTCTTATTGTGCTTCATCCATGTGAATTGATTGATCACCTATTTGCATGTCTTAGATATTCTAGGGAGGAACTGAGAAGTGAACCTAGGTATTAGATCCATAAGAATTGAAGCGGTCCTTCTAGGGTTCATTGAATTGTCACAAACCTCAATGGGTCCAATTTAAATACAATTAACACGAGAGTAGGGGTTGGTTTAATTGGGCACGGTTCTTATATCTCGAGAGGGAACATTAACTATATTAGGATAAATTCACCTTCAAAGCATCTTGATAATTAACAAAGGGGTAGTCAATTTAGTGGCATAAGCGGTCTTGTTGGTAACCCAATTCCTGGAAATCTCTTTTGATTTGAAAAACAACCGATTTGATTTACTTTCCTATTTTGTTTGATTGCGATTTTAATAATTGATTTTGTTACTTGATTTCTAATTTCAAAAACCAAATATTTCCTTGTTTATTATAATTGATTTGATAATTAATTGGTGTTCAAAATCACGGTCCCTGTGGATTCGATCTTTTTATTACTTGACGACGAAGCCGTACACTTGCGGATTCACGCTATCAGTTCTTTTGTTCTTCACTCTTAACAGTGCCTTTGATCATGAGACCACTATGGTGTCCTATGACCTTTTGAAATCTCTAGTGAGATTCACGCCTGAGATGTTCTCAAAGGTGAATGACATAACAGAGTTTGCACCTTTTCAGGAGATAATCTTAGGATGGCCTTTACTAGTCTCTTATATATATGATCTCAGTCATCAGCATAATCGGCTTCCAAGGACATGATTTGCACCAGTCTTCATGAATATGGGGCATTTCATGACCCGCGCTCTTAAAATGCCCCATTTTGTCAACTTGAGGAGACTTCCTTGTCCTTTCTTTGAATTTGACCCTAACTTTTCCGTAGGTTTCTCCTTTTGAGTTTTCAACCTACCAAGTTGCTCTAACTTTTGCCTAAGCTTCTTTTTCAAGTTTTCAGCCTAGCGAGCCACTTATTTTATTTTATTTTTTCTTTTTTTTCTCTTTTTTTTTGGAAGTGCTCTCAATCATTTGTATTCTCGCTTTAATTGCTAATTGGGGATGTCACATCCTCCTTTTATTAAGAATTATTTAAACCAGAGCTGTTCATCAAGGGACTACCATTAGATGGTCAAATTGTACTGTTGAACTCATGTTCACCTAGCCTAAAGCATCATGTAATAAACATGCATGTATGCAAAAGCATGAGAGGAATAGAAATTACTGACAGAACAACTTCCTGGTTGATGTTGGAAGTTTGACAGCTCGAATGGTAGAGAAACAAAGACTCACAAGAAGTGACATGGAGTCAAAGGGATGCTTCCCAAGTTCGAATTGATTCAATCTTGACAAAATATGCCTTAATTTATGACTTTTGGAAACAAAATGTCATAAAGTAGGATCTTCAAGAATGGAACTGCTCAGCGTCGGGTCCTCGCAAATGACACTGAAGAATGGGGTTGCCCCTGTATAGGGCATATGATAATGGAGTTGCCCCAGTGTTGGGAACCTGATAATGAAACTTGAGAGTACAAATGCCCCTAGTGTATGGCACCCGAGTATGAAATCTGAGAATCCAAATGCCTACCATAGGGCCCTTGAAAGGAGAGTTTTGCCCTAGTGTCGGACCTTTGCCAATCTTGCCCTTACTTTTGCTTAGACTGCCCTTGCGGGTTTTCAGACTAACGGGCATTTTTCTTATTTTTTTTCCTTCCTTTTCTCCTTTTTTTTTAAGGGAGCAATTAAGTAAAAACTCAGAAGAACAAAAACCTTTTGTTTCAAAATTAAGGTTAATAAAGAAGCAATCATTCAATGATCAGAGTGGAATTTATAATTAAGGCTTGTAACGTGGCCAGGGTTGAGGGCTTAAAAGGAAGAGTATAAGGCTCAAAAAGTGTATGAGGGTTGAATAAGAACAAGGATCCATGCCATTTTCTTGAGAAAGCAAGGTCGATCAAACTACCTTTTCTTTCCATAAGCATTTACTTTTTGGTTGACTTTTCTTCTTCTCTGCACTTCTTCATTTTATTTTATTTTTTCTTTCTTTCTTCTTCTTTTTATTCTTTTTTAGGTTTTCAACCTCACATTATTTCTTCATAATCATCATTTCTTTTGTGCTTGCCCTTTATTTAGGAGTGATCCTTGTACAAGGTTCTTCAAAGAAAACTTTTAGGCTCAAAAGGGGTAACATGGGATAATGATGATAATTTGTGACGGGTAGAAAAAGATGGCCAATCTTCATTTCAAATAATGATTGCTTATTTATTTATTTATTATTTTTTCTAAAAAATATAAAGACAAAAAGATTGTGGACACCATGTTGTGGATATATGCCTTGATAGGTACTTTTGTTTTGATGATGAGCAAAAGGGAAATTTCAAGTCCAATGACCAACACGCAAATTCAACTAAAGGACCTAATTGCAAAAAGTGTGAAAAGGACCTAACTGCAAAAGGAGGCAAAAGGACATGCAAGCAATCAAGATGGGTTAAGGGAAATTTTCTTACTTGTATTGCTTGTTCTAGAAAAGGATGTAAATGATAAGTATAGCTCTCTAATTAAAATTGGTCACACACACATAAATGAGCTTTCAAAATAAAACTTAAATGGCTCTTAAATGAACCTAAATGAGAAAATATTTTCAGCCGTTAAGTTTTTCAGAATTCAAATTCAAATAGGATTAATATAGCTCTTATTATGCTTTAAATGAGTAAACAAATCTAGAGCTATTAAATATTTTAAATCAACTATTTTAAATGATAATAATCGATTAGCATAATCGATTATATTATGCTGAACACGTTTTTAATAAACTTAATTGGCTATTAAATGTGTTTTAATGAGTAATAACTTCTTTCTAGCCGTTAAGTTCGAATTTGAATATGAATAATCGATTATGATCATTTGGTAATCGATTATATGCTTTAAGAGCTCGAAAAATTTCAAACAGAGAATCAATAATCGATTACATAATCCATTATGCTGTCAATAATCGATTACATAACAGATTATGCTGAAATAATCGATTATCATAACAGATTATGATGCTGCTGTCTCAAAAAGGCGCTCTTTCAATCTGAGTTAAAATAATCGATTATGGATTTTAAATAATCGATTATTATGCGCAAAAATTGAGTTTTAGAGAGTTTTTGACCTAATCTTTCATGGCCAATATAAAGGAAACTTAGGCACAGTTCAGAGCATGAATTTCACCATTTTTAATTGTGCCAAAACTCTGGCAAACTATTCTCTCTATACTACTCTCACTACTCTCACATCTTGATCATATTTTATATTGAGAGAGCTTTACTATACCATATAGGTTATTGTGTAAATTGTGCTTCAAATTGTTTTTATCCGCACTAATTAGAGTGCATACTGTTGGTAAGAGTCGGATTGACTCAAACCATTTCTTGATCACCATTCTTACAAGAGAGGGTATATCTCTTGTAAGTGTTTAGTGGGTGTGATCCCATCTCTTATTTTTGAGGCTCTTACACAAGGGATTGTATGTCCTGTGATTTGTGTTAAGGGTTCTCTTCATTGTAAAGGTTCTAGCTACGCCTGTTTAAAAGCTAGTGTTTGAGGCTCTTACACAAGGGATCGTATGTCCTGAGATTTGTGTTAAGGGTTCTCTGAATTGTAAAGGTTCTAGTTGATCCTGTTTAAAAACTAGAGTTGATTGAAAACCCTTGGTCGTATTGCCTTGGGGACTGGACGTAGGCCACGTGGGTAGTCTGTGGCCGAACCAGGATATATTGTGGTGTTCATCTTCTTTCCTTATTCTCTTTACTTTATCGCACTTTATTTTATAGCGCTTTAGTTTCAAACATTTTATTTTTATCAAGCGCTTAAATTTGACAAGAAGCTTTTATCCGCTGCAAATTCTGTTTTATATCTTAAAGGGTTTTGATCTTTATCGAAAAAGTTTTCTTTTTTATTTAAAACCCAATTCACCCCCCCTCTTGGGTATGGTTGCCACGGCCAACACATGTGATTATTTATTTGCTCTTTTTTATTTTTTATTCTCTTCTATTTCATTTTTTTTCATTTTTCGCGAAGGGCACCCGCACTTGAGGTCTTCATTAATGTCCAACACATGATTTTCAAGAACATGAGCCCCATGAACCGAACCAAGAAAAGTACTTGGAGCGGAAAAAGTTGAGGATGACCAAAGAGAAACCATGATGTGGATGAGGGTGGAAAGAATATACGAGACAAAATATGTGCAAATCCATCACATTAATGCTTCAAGAAAGGGAGCATGGTTCAATAATCAAATGAGTGAATAGATTATGTGGTTAATACAATGTAACCTTCTTTCATGATAAATCATTGATAAACAAATCAAGCATCAGTTACTTGAAAATTTCCACATCAAGAGTATTGCAACATATTGTCGTTTCTCAACCGCAAGAATGTGAATATCTTGTGATGACATGGTACCATTCATCTTTAACTCTCAAGACTAATAACCTTATCATAGTATTCATGGAACCATCACAATTCTCAATGAAATGACCAGCTACCCCATGCGAAATCTACAAGTTACATTGGTTCACATCATGGAGACTTGTTATGGTGTATAAGCACTTGTTTTCTTGCTTGCTCCTTTCATAGCGCATTCGGAGCATGAACACGAACGAATGAAGTCATTCTACTATTTCTTAAGACGGTAACTACAACGGTGTTGTCTGCGCGACTCTATTAGATCATCATGGGAATCATGAACTTCCCTGTTAATGGGAAGGGAAACGTAATTTGGACAATGACTAGCTTCGGTCCACTTAAGCTCTCCTTTAGTGTATAGATCAGTAACAGTTTTGGAGCTTCTACGACTTGCTCAACAATTGGCCGAGGGCCGATTATAATGGTGAGGGCACTTATTTTCTTTGAGGAACTCATCATATTTCCATGGCGACGAGAAAGGATGTAGAAAATGATCAATTTCGATCAATTTAAGCTCTCGTTTAGTGTAATAGACCACTAACGGTTTTGGAATTGTTATGACTTGCTCAGCAACCGATAAGAATGGTGAAAATGCTCATTGCCTTTTGAGAAGTTATAAACTCACTGATGATGTTCATATTTGCATCGATGACCGGGTTACAGCGGTTTCATGTCCACCAATTGTGGCCGGACTCTTTTGAACTCACTACATTCTTCAATTGATGGAACCTTCGTGATCAAGTAAAGGCTACGATCCATATTTCTTTCGGTAGCTTGAACAAGTCTCATTTTTCCTACCTCCTTACGATTCGGACATTAAAAATGCAATGCATGATATGTATGAAATGATTTTTTATTTTTATTTTTTAGCACCATGAATATCAATTTATGAGATGAATGAATTTTTTTTAACAAAAATATCATATATGAAAAAAAATAAGACCCAAAAAATTATTAGTGTATGAGACTTTTTATTATTTACAAAAATTCAGGGAATGAAAATTTTTTTTAAAGAAAATATGAGGGATAAGTCCTTCCTATTTCTTTTTTTTTTTTAGAAAATGTGCGTATAGTTTTCTTTTTAAGAAAAAAAATATGAAAGAGAGGAGAAAAGAAGAGATACCCCCATCGTGTCCTAGAATGATAGAGCCTAGGAGCACGTATAATTAAGATCATACCCTAAACTGTGTAGCCACTAAGTTGATCTATTAGTGCAACATTGGGGTGGATCTAGATTTCTAAAGGTCATGGTTCGCAGATTGCCCCTTTCTCGAAAGGCAAGGACTCGACCCATGATCCTAGCCACTAGTAGATAAACCTTGCAAGATGACTAGTCCATGATACCAATAACAATCTGAGTGGTGAATCAACAAATATTAGGGAGGCACTAGGCCTTCAATGACAATGTTGAGGCATCGATCCTTAAGCTTACACAAGCTCGGGTATAGAGCTAAAAGTGTGTGAAATAGGTGTAAGTGATGTGTGTGCTAGAGGCATACAAACTTGCACAAACCTATAACCAAATTACCCAAAAAAAGCAATCGACAAACATAATAGACTTTTATCATAGAGTTGCAACAAGCACAATGTTAGGCCTGACTTTTTAAAGTCCCCAGTGGAGTCGCCAGCTATCGCTACCATCCCGTCCGGGCGTCTCGAGAAAAGAGGAGCCGCCACCAAAATTTATTTAAATAGGAAAACCTTGGAAAAACCTTTTTACTTAAAAGAGACTGGTCACTAAAAATGAGATCGAGCTCGAGAGTCGATTACGAGTAGGGAATGTGTTAGCACCTTACATCACCCATTCTATGAATGGTACCTTAAATTTATTATGCAAATTTAAATATTTATTTTTACCCCAAAAGTTATTTATAAAAAGATTATAAGTTAATATTGCATAAGTTTCTTTTTTAAGAAGAAAATTTATTTTGTGACGTTTTTTAAATTTTTTATTGATTTTGTATTTTAAAATTTTCATATTGATAAAACATAAATGAGGTTGAACATGGCATATAATTCCATAGGGTAACCTCAAATCTAAGGGATTGAGCATGAAACTTTTCATAAAGCAACCCCAAAATAAAGCATGTTCCATCTTTAATTAATGATTTATAAAATTAAAATATAACATAAGAACTTAAGTTGAGATTTCATTTCACAATATTTTATTTACTTGCCCTCTAACTATTAAATGTTTAAAAGTCCTAGGCAAGGTTAAACATGACACACAAGTCCATAGGACAACCTTAATTCTAAGGGATTGAACATGACACTCGAGTCCACAGGGCATCCCTAAATAACACAAGTTTAATGATTATTAATTGAATATAAAAAATAAAAAAAGAAAGAACACAAAAGTAAGGTAAAAATTAATTTTGGCTTGACAAGATTATTAATCACGCTCCTACATATTCCTCAGTGCGATGGGAAATTCAAAACCACGTAGCTCTTGCACAAAATATTTGATTTTTTGATTGATTTTAATTTTTATGAAATAATTTTTTATTTGAAAAGGTCTAATTGATTTTTTTATTGCATAATCTTTTTAAATATTGAAAACTCCAAAACGAGGTAGAACGTGGCACATGCGTCCATAGAGCGACTCTGACTCTAAGGAATTGAGTGTGATACATTTCACAAAGCAATCCCAAAAATATAACAAAGAAACTAATTCTAAAAATAAATAAAGGAAAAACTTAAAAATTATAATAATAATAATAATAATAATAATAATAATAACAATAATAATAATAATAATAATAATAATAAACTTATTAAGCTAAAAACAAAAATAAGGAAAGAAATGAAAAACTTACCTATGGGACACGCAGAAACACTATGCGTTCTCTGTACTATACAAAAGAAGGGGAAACAAGAAAAAATAAATAAAAATAAAATAATAATAATAATAATAATAACTTTACTAAATGCTCTGGCTTTATATTTAGAATTAAGCCCAAGCATTAGAAATCAAATTTTTTATTCAAAAGTCACGGGCCTTATACATAGTATTAAGCCTAAGTGTGAAGGTTTCTTGGTGTGTCTCAACAGTTGACAATCTCCTTTTTATATAGGAGGTGAGGAGAGGGAAGAAGCTTGCTTTTTCCAATGTGAGACTTGAGTCAAGTGAATAGCTATCCATGGGGATATTTTGTTAAGGAGATAAACATACACCTTTCCCTTCTTTTTCTTTTTTCTTTTTTCTTTTTTCCTTTTTCTTTGCTTTTCTTTTTATTCCCCTTATATTTTTTCAAAACAAAAATACAAATTTAAAATTATAGATTTAAAATAAAAAGAGGACAAATTTTGGTATCAACATGAGATTCTTGTTTTCATATCTTTTATGTATTTTCTTTATCAGTTGTATCATGTTTGTACTAGTGGGGCTCTACTGATGGGATACCCTAGACAATTATCTTGTATCTCTATGTATATATGATGTGTGATGTTATCTTTTATGTGTTTAATGTTTCAAAGTTTTTAATATCCCCGGTTTTCCGTTATGTATGTTTAACTCTAATATCGTGATTAAGGTCAGTTAATTAGGTTTTTCTTTAATGGGACATTGGGGTGTCTCACATGCCAAACCTTTTGAGTAGTTCCTTGCAATACATGGCTTGGTTGATAAAAGTTCCACTAGGCACTTGTTTGATTTGGAGCCCCAAGAAGAAAGTCGGCTCACCCATCATTGACATCTGCAATTCACCTTTCATTTGCTTGGAGAATTCCTTGCACATAGATTCATTAATAGCTCCAAATATAATGTCATCAATATATACTTGTACAATTAAAATATCATGCTTTTTATTTTTAATGAAAAGAGTAGTATCAACCTTCCCTCTTTGAAAATCTTTTTGTAAAAGAAATTTGCTAAGTTTCTCATACGAAGCTCTTGGAGCTTGTTTCAAACCATAGAGCGCCTTTTTAAGTTTAAAAACAAAATTTGGTTTTTCAAAGTTTTCAAAGCCGGGTGGTTGATCTACATAAAATTCTTCTTGAATTAAACCATTAAGAAAAACACTTTTGACAGAGCTTAAAATCCACAAGACATGCAAAAGCAAGAAGCAATCTAATAGCTTCTAACCTAGCAACGAGTGCATAAGTTTCCTCATAGTCTATACCTTCTTATTGATTATATCCCTTGGCTACTAATCTTGCTTTACTTCTTACTATTACACCATTTTCATTTGACTTGTTCCTAAAGACCCATTTAGTTCCAATTACTTGTTTATTATTAGGTCTAGGTCTAAGTTCCCATACATCATTTCTTGTAAATTGATTTAACTCTTATTGCATGGCAATTACCCAATGTTCATCTATAATAGCCTCATCAATTGTTTTATGTTCAACTTGAGACACAAAAGACATAAAATGGCATACATTCTGTTAGGAACCCAAGAATAGTAATGGAAAAATAAAGGCAAAAACTGAATCTTTATTGAATTATAAAACAGAAAAAAGAACAAGAATAGGAGAGAAACTCTCCTCCAAGGGTTTCCCCTTCACAAATGGTTTCACCTTTCACACCAAGCCCTTGCTTTGTTTACAGACTAAGAAATCTCAATACCTTCACTCTTACTCTCTTCCCTATTTATATAGCTGAAATCCCTAACTAACTAACCATCTCAACTAATGCTTAACTAACTAGCTATTACAATTCTCTTTATTCCTAATTGGGCTAGGCCCTAACAATACTACCGGCCCTTGAAACAACCTTGTCCTCAAAGTTGAAACATCCACCGGGATCCCATAGCTTGAAGCATGATGACCAAACTATGCGTGAAATATAGAAATTTCCTCCTCGGTCAAATGTTCTACTCTTGGTGGTATTTTTGGCCAAATATGAGGGTGCCCTTACTGCTCTATAAGTACTATAGGAGAGCACCTTCTTTGTTACAATGCATGAAGGACCTCCTTCCATTAAAAATGTGATTACTATTTTCTGATGGGCCTTCTTCTTTTCTTTAGGAAATTAGTTCTGGCCCATTAGGATAAGGAAAAGCCCCAATTCCCATTCTACCCTGTTCACTCCAGTATTTTCTTGTTTAATAGCCCATTTCCTCTTTACAAGGAGATGGGCTTGACCCATGCCATCAGAAAATGAATCCTTGTCTTGTTTAACAGCACCTTTCCTTTTTCACAGAAATGGGCTTAGCCTATTAGGTCACAAACATCTAAACAACTCGCAGATATTTTTACAAAACCCTTACCGAAAGAAAGCTTCTTTTTCATAAGAACTGAATTAGGGATTTTGAACCAGTCATGCATCAATTAATTTCTGCATAACACACCTTGTTATTTGCTAATGCGTTTATTAAGTGTGCAGGCTGAAAGATCATAATCGATTAGCATAATCGATTATGCCAAAATGAAAATTTCATTTCACAACACAGAGAGGTCATAATCGATTATCATGATCGATTATGCATTCACTTACTTTTTTGGGCAACGTGGATAGAAGAGTGGTAATCGATCAGTGTAATCAACTACACAAAAACTTCAGAATTCCAGAAGGATACTAATCGATTATATAATCGATTAGTGTTCATCAATATTCATCCATAATCGCTTTTCTGATGAAGAACCCAGAAAATAATCGATTACATAATCGATTATGTGAAGCTGAAGGATTGGCGCCAAAACCACACGGGCAGGATCCAGCCAATCAGGAGCTGCCACGTCATCAAAATAATTGATTATAGGGGTAAGATAATCGATTATTGCGCGAGTTTATAAGATAATCTGAAACCCTAGCGCCTCATTTGCATGGTTATTACTGTTTTTCAGCGCCCTACTCTTGCATTTTCTCTCAGTTTTTCTAACAAAAAAAAAATTCATTTCTACTCAAAACTCTTCATCTCTCTTCATCACACATCATCATCCTAAACGCCAAAGAACTGCAGTAATCAATCCTGGTCCACTTACACAAGAACAAGTGGAGAAACGGTTTACTAATGGGGATCAATTAGCAAACTTCAAGAGCACATACATTGGCAAAGAGATTCAGAAACCTCGTTTTCTGGACATTGAATGGATGAGGAAGAGCAACTTCAAGTTTCTGGAATATTTGGATTTTACGGAAATCACTGAGTTCCTGTCTCAATCAGAGGATATTTATCCGGAATTAGTAAAGGTATTTTATTGCAACCTTAGGCTAGTGGATGGAGTTTTAATTCCTGGAGTTTGTGGGAAACCCATTCGTCTCACTGATGAGGCGTTTGGAAGAATTGTTGGCTTTCCTTCTGAAGGCACCTATGCCACTGCCGAGGGTCCTGCTGCGGAACCCTTGGTAAACGAGTTTGCTAGGATTCAGGCTATCAAGGATGTCTTAATTGATCCTTCGGATGCGAATGATAAATAAATAACTGGTGGTCAGATGAAAGTGCAAAGTAGGTTATTGCACTATGTGTTAGGGAGACTTTTGTTTCCTAGGCATCATAATTTTTCTCATTTACTGCGATGTTGTCTTGCTTTGGTTGTTGGAGAAAAAGAAGAAAGTAAACTGGGCTGGTTTGGTCATGCAGCACATGTATGACAACAAGGGAAGTGCTGCGTTACGCTATGGTCATGTTGTGACCCGTATCATTAGGCATGTTATATGAAGGAAGGTACAATCAACTAGATGGGAATCATCAACCGTGGTGGTGATTGGGAATACAAACCCAAAAGTCTGAAACTGTATGATACCCAGCCACCTCGCACCGATGGAGCATCATCTTCACAGGCCCCTCCTGCTGCAGCCTCACCAGAAATGATGGCTTTACTTCAGATTATTCTTGCTGAGGTTTGGGTCAACACCACAGAGATCCGATCAAACTCTACTGCTATTCGTGAGCTTTCATTGGAAGTCAAATCATTAGAGCATAGAGTCACTGCAGCTGAGGTCAGTCCACTTAGAGCGGCCCCACAGACTCAGGATGACTTTGACAGCAGCAACACGGATGATGATGCTGGTGGTGATGATGGTGGTGACATTGGTGGTGGAGATGATGATGTTGATGAGTACTATATATAGTATTGTTTTCATATTTCATTTACGACTTTTATTACTATTTTTGGATGACTGTATATTTTTCGTATTCCTGGTACTTTGGCTTCTGCATGCACAATTTTTTATCTATGACTAGCATGTTTGTTTACTATTTGCATGCCATGGCTAGTATATCTCATGCTTAAATGATTTAAATTTTGGTGGATATATGCCATGAAATGTTTAAATTGTTTTTCCCGCTTTTTGATAATGTCAAAAGGGGGAGAGATTTTTTATTGCATGCTTAAGGGGGAGAGAATTGATTGCATTCTTAAGGGGGAGAGAATTTTAAATAATTCATGAAGTGAGGGGGAGTAGAGCAAACGTTGCTTAAAAACTCTGATATATTTATAATTACTTGTTGCTCTAGCTTCGACTTTTAGAAAATCCCTCCTGAGATGTTTGTCATCATAAAAAAGGGAGAGTTTGTGGAAGTATGCCTTGACAGGTACATGTATTTTGATGAATGACAAAAGGTATTCAAGTCTAAGGACTAAAGTGCAAAAAGCGAAAAATTGTAAAGCAAGCAAGCACAAGGGGTAAAATGGGAATTTTACTATTTGTATTGTTTGTTTTAGAATTATATATAAATGATAAGTAGGGTTCTCAAATTAATAATGGTCACACACACACACACACACATATTTAACATGTGCTTGAAAGTCTTATCATATGGTTAAATGATTTTTAACATGTGTTTTAAAACTGAAAATTATTTAAGTTTAATTGGGCAATCATTTCCTTAATTGTCAAGTTTTTGAAATTCAATCTGATACGCACTATAACCGATTATGGTATTCCTATAATCGATTATAAGTCGTGGTTAAATGGCTTTAATTAGTGTTAATGAGCATTTATGATATTAAAGCCGTTGAATTCAAATTTTGAAAAAGAATAATCGATTATAGCTTTTTATGTAAAAATCAGTAACCTCATAATCGATCATTGAAATCGATTATAGCCTTTTGTGAAAAAGTCAGTGACCTCATAATCGATTCGTATAATCGATTATGCCTATTCGGTCCATATGCACGCTTCCTGAAAATACTTTAAATAATCAATTATTAAGCGACAGAAATGAATTTTAAGAGGCTTGACCTAATTTCTCTTGGACAATCACCCTTTTTTTTTTAAATAGAAACTTGGGCAGCCATCTCCAGACACACAACATACTACACTATGCTATTTTACTCTATGCTAAAACTCTGATTATTTTCAATATACTATTCCATCTCTTGCACTTACACTTGACCATATTGCTTTGAGAATTCTATACACCATATAGGTGTTGCTGTATTTGCGCTTCAAATTGTATTTCTTATCTACACTTTTGAGTGCTCTCTCATTGTAATTCGTTTAAAGTTTCTCTAAGTGAATGTGATCTCACGAACTGTTTAGAGACTCTTGCACAAGGGATAGTACGTCCTGTGATTTGTGTTAAGAGTGCTCTAATTTGTAAAGGTTCTAGTTTAGCCTATTTTTAAAAACTAGAGTTGATTGGAAACCCTTGGTCCTATTGCCTTGGGGACTGGACGTAGGCCACGTGGGTAGTAGTGTGGTCGAACTATGATACATCGTTGTGTCATCTTCTTCCCTTATCTTTTTACTTTTCCGCAATGCTTTTATATTTCTTAAACTTTATTTCGTAACATTTTATCATTAATCTATCGCTTTGCGAAAACCGTTTTTAAGTATAATTTTAAATTAGCAAAAGTTTTCAAATATCAATTCACACACAATTCACCCCCCTCTTGTGTTTGAGGTCACTTGTCAACATAGAAGAATCTATTCATGTATCATTTGATGAAACTAACCTCCAAGGAATTGAGAAAGTGCATATTGATGACATTGTAGATATTAGAATGGATTCTTATGAGGAGCAAGAAATTAGCAAATGGCAATGAAGAAGAACCAAGTATGGAACCTCAAGTTGAACAACAACATGAAGAACTTCCTAAGGAGTGGAGAATGACTAAATACCACCCAATTGATAAGGTGACAGGTGACATCACCAAAGGGGTAACAACTCATTCTTCTCTTAGGAATGTGTTAGGGCCCAGCCCAATTAGGAATAAAGAGAATTGTAATAGTTAGTTAGTTAAGCATTAGTTGAGATGGTTAGTTAGTTAGGATTTCAGCTATATAAATAGGGGAAGAGAGTAAGAGTGAGGGTATTGAGTTAGATTAGTTTGTAAACTAAGCAAAGGCTTAGTGTGAAAGGGGAAACCCTTTGTGAAGGGGAAACCCTTGGAGGAGAGTTTCTCTCCTATTCTTGTTCTTTTTTCTGTTTTACAATTCAATGAAGATTCATTTTTTGCCTTTATTTTTCCATTATTATTCTTGGGTTCCTAACAAATTGGTCCGACCTGCCGGATACGTATCGCAAGGAAGAGATAGCCAGCGAACAAGAAGTGAAATGGGCGGAGTTGAAGGCTACCGTGGAGGACATTAAACAGCTGTTGCGGGAGATGATCACTGAGAAGACAGCCTTTGTTGAGGGGGCTAAGGCAGTTAAAAAGAAGGTGGAGTTACCTCATTTTTCGGGAATAGACCCGGTTGGGTGGATTGCTAGAGCTGAACGGTTCTTTATCGAGCATGAAATTCACTCTTCTGACAAAGTGCAGTGGGCGTTCATGAGCATGGATGATGCAGCCATGTATTGGTTCTCTTCTTGGTGCCAAGAGGAACCAGATCAAAGTTAGGAAGCTTTTTCCATGGCTTTGATTAGAAAGTTTGAAGTACAAATGGAGCATGTGGTGGTGACTGTGAATGGCGGGGAAGAAAACACACCAGAATGAATTAGAGCCTGAGACCAAAAGAATCGTAGATGTGGTGGCGGAAAAGATGGGGATGATATTAGGGAAAAGTCACGGAGAAGGGAAAGTTGGAGGAAGAAGCAACAAGGAGGCAAAGGTGACACATGGAAGAAAGGAGCAAGCCGTTCTTGGTGACCCACCACCTCCACCTGAGCCGCCGGTCGTCGATCTGCTTATGGCGACCAAGGTGTTCAAGACCGCTCAAAGCCCTCAAAGGCCGCTGGCACGTACACCACAGATGGAGCCACCTGAACCGAGGAATCTCGGTCCACCTGCAACAGTCCTTCCACGGCCGGAGCTACCGGTCACTGCTCCACTTATGACGGTCGATGCGTTGTTACTGGCAGAAGCACCCTGGATGCTTGGCATGGAAGTCTCGAGTCTGCTGGTTTTCAGGCCACTTGCAACGGCCCTGCCCGAGCCGGAGCCGCTAGAACCAGACCCACCTGCGACGGTCCTTCCCGAGCCGCCGGAGCCGCCGGACGTCCATTCATCTGCATCAACCATGGGGCCGTCATTAATGAATTCGATAGAAACACTTACATATGTGGGTTCGCTTATGCTTCTGATGGGGAAGGAAGACAGAGGGGCAAGAGTGGAATTCAAAGTAGCTGATCCTAGGTCTAGATTCTCTAACATTTTTCCATAATCTCACACACTCCAGCTTTGTAACTATTTCTCCAGGTGGAAAAGGGCAGCTTTTATTCCAATCTTTTAGCTAAAAACCAAGCCTCATTTTGATGAGATAGTGGAAATTTTCCCAATCAGCTTTCACCTTTTCAAAAACAACTTGGTTTCTTTGAAACCATATGGACCATATGACCACAAAGATTAGAGAGATCCAAAGTTTTCTTTGAAAAGCTCTTTTGACCGCACCTTTCCAGTATTCAAACCATTGTGCTGGCATGCTTGTTATTAGTAATTGAACATTCCACCAAAGCATACATTCTGTCCAAACTTTCCAGGTAAAAGAGCAATGTAAAAATAAGTGGCTGATTGTTTCTATCACATTTTCACATAAAGGGCAATATGCTTCATTTGCATGTAATAGACTAAACCTCCTCAATCTACTTCTTGTATTCAATCTTTGTTGTAAGACAAACCAAGCTAATAATTTTTCTTTTGGAGAGGCTACCCCTAACCACATACTAGATGTGCAGTTTGTTACTTGTCTTTGATCCCATATTGCTTTTGAGAAGGACTTTATAGAGAATTTGCCATTGGTATCATATCTCCACCATGGCATATCTTGTGAATCTTTTGCTAGGTTCACCACCTGTAGATCCTTTAACAATTCTTCCACTTTTTCACTCTCCCATTGAAATAATTCCCTTCTCCAAATGAAATTCCACTGCCATTGCAGCCCGTCCCAGAATCCCATATTGAATATTTTTTCCTCTTGCTGTAAAAACAACATGTAAAGTCTTGGGTATCTATTTTTTAAGCACAAGTTACCTACCCATTTATCTTCCCAAAATCTTGTACTTTTGCCATCCCCTACTTTCATCCAGCTTCCATTTTTAATTATCTACTCAAAGCTTTCTCCCTACTCATTTGCTACCATAATTGACTCCCAATCTCCTCCTATTTTCCTTCTAAATTTCTACTGGACAAGAGGCTTATCCGGGTTTAGCTTATGAATTGAACAAATTGTTTTCTTCTATAACGGCTCTCCTTCCTTTGAGAATACCACCATTTGAAAGTAAATGCTACATTTTTAATAACCAGGTCATCCACACCAAGTCCTCCTAGTCATTTTGGTCTTTGTATAATTTCCCAGCTTATTGGAGGTAGTCCTTTTCTATTTTCTGACTCAGTCCAGAAAATGTTTCTTTATGATTTAATAATCTGCATCACCACCGATTTTGGGACTTTAAAAAGGCTCATATAGTAAAGAGGCAAACAGTTAAGAATTTATTTTATCTGAACCAGCCTTCTTGCCTTTGACAATACTTTAGACTTCAATGTAGCAAGCTTCTTAGCCTTAATTAAATTCAGGTTGGTTTAGTTTGGCTCAAAATTCAAATAATTAAATCACATTAGGTTTATAGCTTTTCAATCAATATGCCTATTTACTATTGGAATCGTGTGTCATCCCAAAGAAATTATTGTCATTTATCCTCCTAAAATGTATTTTGAAAGGTTAGTCAACATTTCAAGAAATGTTAAAATTCAATAAGAGAAATGTCAGTGCTCCTAAAATATTGGTTAAGGAATTAAAATGATAATATTTCAAAGGAAGTGATGTAATTAATGTATTGAGAAGTGGGAGTTTTAAATTTTTCAATAAAATCTGTCAATTTTTTATTCTTTAACCAGTGTCCTAAAGACAATAGTTAACAAAATCATTTAAATAAGGTAGCAATTAAGGAAACCAACCTGATAAAATATTGTTCAACCTGCCACCCCAAGTCCAACAAAAACAAATAAATAGTTAGATAACATACTGAAATATCAAAACAAAAATGTGGAGAAAAGCCCATCTTCACAAAATGTGGAAGTTTACGAATGGTAAAAGATATTCACAATGCAATGAAACTGAAAATGAGGATTAAAATCTAACTTCTAGTTAAAGTAATTTGCATTCAATGTAATAATTAATTTGAGTAACTACTAAAGAGTTGAAATTTATTCATAAGAGTTAGTAATTTATTATCATTATCTGTTAGCTTTCATTTAGAGAAAAAAGAGGGAATATTAGCTTAATGCACACTGTTTGAACAGAAATGGAGATAGTTAATTATCTAGGACGTGACTGTTATGTTAAGTCTCTAAAATATCTGATGTGCATTTCCCTTAGTTTGATGAAAACTAAACATTGGATAATGATTTTATTAACCTACGTTGTGGTTGCTAACCTGTCTACTTAGTGCGCAGATCAAAATAGTTTGACTTACCTGTCTGCCCACATAAATGACAACCTGTCTGGATAAGCAAAAGTCAACCTGTCTGCTGACTAGGATTGTTGACTTTTTGCAAATCAGTTTCAACCTGTCTCTGTTGTGTTCTCATACTCGTCTAAGGTTCTTCAATGGGCACTCGAGTACAAAAGCTTTTGGAAGCTGTCCCCTCATACAGAAGACTCTGAAACTCTCTCTCACGCTTATCAAGAAATTCAGAAGGTCATTTTCACAAGCAACCTAGGAAGTCAGAGATAACATCCAGTTAAAGAATGTTTCCAACATGCTTTATTCCCTAGTACTCTTGGTTATTACATGAAAAGGGAAATATGCCCTGCAAAGTACAAAAGCATTCTGCACAACTCTGATTTGGCTACTGCATGATGCATAAAGCCATGATCCTTCATGTTAGAGTACAACCAACATCCCTATTGCATTAATGGCTGCCCAGAATGACTCTATTGCATTTAATGAAGCTCTGCTTGAACCATCGTTGGAAGGAATGTCTCTAACGGATCTTAAATGCTTGAAGGCTATAAATACAGAAGTCATTGAAGATGAAGACATTAGAGATTACAAAGCATTAAAGAGCCATTACTCTGTTCATTTAATTCTTCGTTCTTTCAATCTGTATTCTTCAATCATTTGAAGTTATTACGCAGTCTTTCCTAAGCCTACATTTAATCCACTCTATGAGTGTTAGTGAAAGAACTGTTTGTCTGATTGTATTTATTACAAACAAACTTCTCAAAACAAGCATGTGTGAGCCTGAAGAGGCTAAGTGAGCAAAGAATACTTGTCTTGGAGCCTGAAGAGGCTAGGTGTGGAAACAATACTTGGAGTATGTAACCTGATCAGTTATAGTGGGAAAAAACTTGGCGCTGCCAAGGACTGGACGTAGCTCTTTGTGTTAAAGAGTGAACCAGGATAAATAACTGTGTTAATCTCTCTTCCCTTAAACTCTTTAGTTGTTTTGATTATACCATCTGCTTTCTAACTAAGGGGTTAAAAGTGTGAATATCAAACTTGTTTTATCTTTGTATGCTTGTGTGATTTTCTGTTAAAATACATCAGACAGGTCACCTGTCTGTGTAATTGCTTTTACACTTGTCTGAACCTAGCTTCTGTGTGCGAAAAGTTTTCAACTTTATTTTAATTTCTGATAAACACAATTCAACCCCCCTTCTCGTGTTTATAGTTGTCTATTTCAGTTGGTATCAGAGCTCAGCCTCTAGGTTGAGCATCTAACAGTGTAGAGGTAAAAGGTTCTGAAGAATAAACATGACTACTGGAGCTAGTGGGAGCCACCAGACTGAAGGAGCTTCCTTAACCAGACCTCTATTTTTCAATGGAGAAAATTACAACTATTGGAAAGATAGAATGGTTCATTCTATCTACAAACTCTGATCTCTGGGATGTCATCACAGATGGTCCATTCATTCCTAAAAATGATGGCAACACTGACAAGCCAAAAGCTCAGTGGACCCCTGCAGAAAAGACAAAATGGGAGCTGAATCACAAAGCCAGTTACAACATCATTTGTGCTCTCAGTCCTAAAGAATTTGAAAAAGTTTGTGCCTGTGATTTTGCTAAAGAAATATGGGACACTTTAGCTGTCACACATGAATGAACAACGAAAGTTAAAGAATCAAAGATTGTCATACTTGTTAGAAAGTATGAACTGTTTCTCATGGAGGAAGGAGAATCTGTTGCTCAGATGATAGGAAGATTCCAAACTATCATCAATGGCCTAAAGTCTCTTGGTAAAGTTTATTCTAATGCTGAGAAGGTTGGAAAGATACTAAGGAGTCTACCTAAGCAGTGGAGACCTTTGGTCACTGCTATCTCTCAAGCCAAGGATCTCACTTCCTTAACTATGGATGAACTTCTTGGTACACTCACTGTTCATGAGCAAGAACTTGGTGATGAAATTACAACTAAGAAGAGCAAGTCAATAGCTCTGAAGGCTGACCAAAAGTCATCAAAGGCTTCAAAAGCTCTGAAGGCAGACGAGTCATCCAGTGATGCTGACCTATCTGAACCTGAGGATTCTGAAAGTGATGAAGAGTTATCTCTCCTAATCAGAAAGATAAAGCTTCTCTTATAGAAAAAGAAGTTCAGAAAGGATAAGCTATTCAGAAGGTTAAAGAATCCACTTCAACAGACAAGAGTTCAATTGTCTGCTATGAGTGCAAGAAGTTGGGTCACATCAAAGCCGAATGTCCTCAACTCAAGAAAGCCCCTTTCAAGAAGTTCTTCAAAAAGAAGAAGAAACCGATGATGGCTACTTGGGAAGATCTGGAGTCAACATCTTCTGATGAAGAGACAGAGGAAGAAGCTAATCTTTGTCTAATGGCCAACACTGAATCAGATTCAGATAATAAGGTACATCCTGACTATGAGGAATTACTTAATGCCTATGAGGAATTGCTGGAGGAATCCAACTGCTTATCTAAGGCTTTGAAATCCCTCAAGAGAGAGTATGTTAAGCTTCTCAAGAGTGTAAGAAGCTAGCTAAAGAGAACAGTGAGCTGAAGACTGAAAAGTCTGATGAATCTCTAGTGAAACATCACAATCTGAAGAAGTTGAAAAACTTCAACAGAAAGTGGAAGAGCTCACTTATGATCTTGCCAAATTTGTTAATGGTAGAGATAATCTGACTAAGCTGCTTGGCTGTCAGAGGCACTCCCTTAACAAAGAAGGTATTGGATATGTCCATCAGACACATCATAAAGTATCAACTAAAAACTCTAAAGTGTCTGCTAAATCAACTTTCATTAAGTCCATACCTATCTGTAACTTCTGTGGAAAAACTGGACATGTTATGTCTAGGTGTATTCATAAGAAAAGAAGGAAGTCTTCACAGACTCCTAGAACTAATAGAAAAGGACCCAAAAAATTATGGCTACCTAAAGAACAAATAATCTCTGTTGCAGATGTCCTCAATAGGACAAAGAATACACCACTGCTGGTACCTGGACAGTGGTTGCTCGTGACTTATGACAGGAGAAAGGTCTATGTTCCTAGACCTCCAACTTAAGAAAGGAGGACATGTTGCATTTGGAGGAAATCAGAAAGGGAAGGTTATAGGCATTGGTACTATTGGTGGTAAACCTCCTCTTCCCTCTATATTTAATGTTCTTATGGTCAAAGGATTAAAACACAATTTGCTTTGCATAAGTCAATTATGTGACAGTGGATTTGATGTCTCCTTTACCAAGGATTTATGCATAGTTAAAGACCTTAGTGGCAAAACCCTCTTTTCAGCTAAAAGGCAACAAAATTTGTATAAGATTGAACTGACTGATCTCTCACATCAAAGTGTAACCTGTCTGATGTCTAAAGAGGATGAAAGATGGTTATGGCAAAAAAACTAGGACATGCTAGTATGAAACTAATTTCAAAACTGAAAAAGGATAACCTTGTGAGAGGATTGCCTGATATTAGTTTTAAGAAAGATGTTTTGTGTGATGCATGTCAGAGAGGTAAACAAGTAAAATCAAGTTCTAAAAACCAAGTACCAACCTCTGGACCTCTTAAGTTGTTACACATGGATCTGTTTGAACCAGTTAGTGTTGCTAGCTTGGCTGGAAGAAAATATGGATTTGTCATAGTTGATGACTATTCTAGATATACATGGGTACTCTTCTTATCCCACAAGGATGAGTATTTTAATGCTTTCTCAGTATTTTGTAAAAGAGTACAAAATGAGCAGGGTTTCTGTATTTCTACCCTTAGAAGTGACCATAGGGGAGAATTTGAAAATGAGCAGTTTAGACAGTTCTATGAGGAGAATGGAATCTCTCACAATTTTTCTACACCTAGAACTCATCAACAAAATGGAATGGTTGAGAGAAAGAACAGATCTCTGCAAGAGATGGCTAGATCTATGCTCAATGAGAATAATCTCCCTAAGTACTTCTGGGCAGAAGCAGTAAACACTACATGTTATATACAAAATAGAATACTCACTAGGCCTTTTCTAAAGAAGACACCCTATGAATTGTGGAAAGGAAAAAGACCCAACATTTCTTACTTTCATGCATTTGGTTGTGAATGCTTCATTCTAAATACTAAGGATCAACTTGGAAAGTTTGATTCCAAAGCAGATAAAGGTATCTTTGTAGGCTATTCTAAAATGTCTAAAGCATTTAGAATTTATAATTCTAGAACTTCTGTTATTGAAGAATCTGTTCAAGTTCAATTCAATGATGGTTTAAAGACTGATAAGGAATTATCAGATCTAGAAGATGATCTTGTAGGTCTTGACATAAATAAGCCAGAAAATCAACAACCTGAACTGACCAAGACAGAACTTGAAAATGAACCAAACAGACAAGTGGAGTAGACAAGTCAACAGGCAAGTCAAGATCTTCATGATGATCAAAAAAGGGGATAGGAAATTCAAAACTCATCATCCTAAGGATCTTATTATTGGAAATCCCTCAGAAGGAGTGAGAACCAGATCCACTTTAAAAGAATCAAGCAATGTGGCCTTGATGTCAAAAATAGAGCCAAAGCACATTGAAGAAGCTCTTGATGATGAAAGTTGGATTCTTGCTATGCAAGAAGAACTCAACCAGTTCAATAGAAATGATGTCTGGACACTTGTCTCCAAGCCCAAAAACAAGTCTGTCATTGGAACAAGATGGGTCTTCTGGATGAGGATGCAAAGTTGTTCGAAATAAGGCAAGGTTAGTAGCTCAAGGCTATAACCAACAAGAAGGTATTGACTATACTGAAACCTTAGCACCTATAGCTAGAATAGAAGCTATTCGCATTCTAATGTCAAATGCTGCACAACACCAAAATCACTCTTTTTCAAATGGATTTAAAAAGTGCTTTTCTCAATTGTATAATTGAAGAAGAAGTATATGTTAATCAACCCCCTGGTTTTGAAGATACTGATAAACCAGATCATGTTTTTAAACTTAAAAAGGCATTATATGGTTTAAAACAAGCACCTAGAGCATGGTATGATAGATTAAGTTCTTTTCTCATGTATAATGGTTTTACTAGAGGACAAGTAGATACTACTTTGTTTAAGAAAAGTTCTAAAGAGAACTTCATCACAGTCCAAATATATGTTGATGATATTATTTTTGGAGCAACTAATGAAAAGTTATGCAAGGATTTTTCCAAGCTAATGCAAGCAGAATTTGAGATTAGCATGATGGGAGAATTAAAGTTCTTCCTTGGATTACAAATCAAACAGACAAGTGATGGAATCTACATCCATCAACAAAAGTATATCAAGGAGATGCTTAAGAAGTACAAGATGGAAAGTGCTAAACTTATGAAGGTAAAAAGGTAAAGATGATGAAGGTAAAAAGGTAGACCAAACTGTCTACAGAGGTATGATTGGATCTCTTTTATACTTAACTTCAAGTAGACCTGATATTCGATTTAGTGTCGGTATGTGTGCTAGATTTCAATCTGACCCAAGAGAATCTCATCTTAAAGCTGTTAAAAGAATATTTAGATATTTGCTTGGGACTACTAATCTTGGTTTGCTATATTTAGGAACTAAAGAATACAGATTAGTGGGATTCTGTGATGCTGACTTTGCTGGAGACAGAATAGAAACAAAAAGCACCAGTGGAGGATGCCACTTCATTAGAGCAAGCTTAGTCTCTTGGTCAAGTAAAAGGCAGAAAACTATTGCCCTATCTACTACTGAAGCAGAATACATCTCAGCTGCTAGTTGTTGCTCTCAACTTTTATGGGTAAAACATCAACTTGAGGATTACTCTATTTATGAGCATAATATATCTGTGTGGTGTGATAATTCTAGTTCTATTTGCTTAACTAAAAATCCAATTTAGCATTCTAAGGCTAAGCATATAGAAATCAAACATCACTTTATAAGAGATTCTGTTCAGAAAGGTATCTTTGATATTAAGTTTGTTAAAACTGAAAATCAATGGGCTGATATTTTCACTAAACCATTAGCAGAAGAAAGGTTTTTATTTATTAGAGATAATCTAAACATGCATTGCATTTTTGAATGAAATGTCTGAGTATTGACATGTCTGTGCTACCTGTCTTATAGTTTTATATCACCTGTCTATGATTACCTATTTGACTCTGTTGAGTCACTATGCTGAGAACTCAACAGTTTTATTGAAATGGTTATTAATTATTTAATATCATTTATTAATCTGAAGCTAATCATGTGCACGACAGTTTTTAATCTCGAAACCATGTTTTCATTATGTCTTAAGTGGGTGCTACAATTCCCTACAAAAATTGTGTCATTTTTGAATTAAAAATGTTTTCTTTCTTTCTCCTGCCTTTATTGCTATAAAAGGCAAAGAATTAGAAAGGTTTAACCTTTACGTTTTCAAAATCCCTAAAATCGTTTTGTCTTCGTCTTCTCCTCTTTGAAACCCTTTTCTCTTCCAAAACCCTAGAAACTCTTTCTTTGAGAAATGGCATCTTCGAAGCATCTTTCTTCAACAGAAATTGCTGAGAAATACAACATGAAGATTGCTGATGTTGAAAAGATCTACCTGGTAAGACTGTTGATCTTCAACAGTTGAAGAAATGGGGTATGGATGTCATTGAAGAGTTGGAATACTCTAAGTGGACTCCTTTCCTTGACATCAAGGAGCTTGTTCATCCCAAGCTTGTCAAAGAATTATGGTCAAATGCTGTGGTTGTCACCAGCAAGCTTGATGGAACCAAGAGCTTTAAGGCTCGAATGATGGATAAAACCCTTCTCTTTCCCATCAACTCTCTGGAGCTGGTTACAAAATGCCCAAGGATTGGAGATGCTTTCAAACCTGATTGGGAAGATCAGGTGGGAGTTGAGAATGTCAACATAGCTATCTATGGTGTTCCCAACCCTGAGAACAAGAAGCCAACAAGCATGGTGACAAAGTGCAGATTATTGCACAAGCTATTGCTGGAGTGTGTGATGCCCAGGAATGGCTCACGAGATAGTGTAACCAAGATGGACAGATTTGCTCTGTACCACTTGATACACAAAAACAAGGTAGACATCAATGATCTCATCTATATGTACCTTGAAACTCTGATCAAGAGGACCAACATGCAGACCTATCCCTATGGGATGTTGTTGACAAAGGTCTTCAGGAACAAGCTGTTTGTTCCCAGTGATGTTCACTTTGTAGACATGTCACTTCCCATTGAAAGGAAGGTCTTATCTATGATGGACATTGAAGGCATCCCTCTGAAGGATGAGGAGGAAGATAAGAAGAAAAAGAAGAAGAAGCCTGCTGCTGAGCAGAAGCAGAAGGAGAAAAAGGAGGAACCAGTGGTTTCCACTGATGAATCAGAGGTTCCTATCTCTGAAAAAATCTGGAAATCCTCTGGAAAGGTAGCCAGAAAAGAGCAAAGACCTGAGTTAGAGAAACCTTCAGTCTCTGAAGAAACTGCTGGAACAGTTGAGCCTTTAAAGTTCAAGCTGAAGAAACCCTCTCCTAAGAGGAAGACAACTGAAGCTGAGGAATTTATCGCTGCATCTGCATAACCTAGCAAGAGAAGAAGGTTATTGAAGACCTTTGCCAAGGTCAGACAATTGAAGTATGAATCTAGCAAAGATGAAGTATCTGCTCAGGGGGAGCAGACAACTCTACCCTTGGAGGAACCCAAGGAGAAGAAGCCTCTTGATTTGGGAATCATTCCCAGAAAAAGAAGGACTGACTACCCAGTGCCAATAGTGGCTTATGATGAAAGGGAAGAAATTCCTGCAGATGGACCCTCTGCAGAAGATGAAGTTGCTGCTGCAACTGCTGTTGACCTGTCTGGTGGGACTCAAACAGTTGTTCTTCCTGAAGTTGACACTATGTATCCTTCAAAGAAGAAGCTGAAGCTATCTGAGGATCAGATAATTGTTCCATCTATTCCCTCTGCACCATCTTCTCCCTCTCTCCAAGGTATCCACAACTCTGTTGTTTCTTCTCCATCGGCTTTGTTTGTTCAACCCTTATCTGTTGCCTCTCCCTTTCCCTCACCTGTCTCCTCGCACCAAACCCAAACATCATCATATGATGTTGTGTCTGATATGTGTCAGTACATAGTTGTTCACAGGGACTCAACTCCCAAAGAACAAACTGGCATATCATCAAGACTGTTTGTGTGTGATCTACAATCTCTGATAATTACAAGTGTCTCTCATCTATCTGTCATTCCCTCTCCTCCATCTCATATTCTTAACCCTTGTAGGGAGATTTTATTTTATCCCCATATTGTTGTGTTCATTAGAACATTGGAAGGATCTCACTATCCTGCCTCTGCTGTAATGATACCTAACAGGTCTAGGTATTTCTTTCTTTTGGTAACAGGATCAAACTCATTTTTCTGTCATATAGATTCCTTGTTACCTTTACCCCCATCTATCTTAGCTAATCAACCTCTTCCCCCTCCTATCCAGATTAAAGTCATCCGTCTGTCTCTGTCTGAGAGACTTTCCTGTGTCTTTTCTTCTCCTGATACTGACTTAGTCAGAATCAATCCCTTGTTTAAATTAGCTTTTCTCCCTTTCTTTTATTTTAGAACTCTTCATCAATATATATTTCCTCGTATTACTTCACCCTTCTCTGTACCCAAGGCACCCCCAGTTTTAGCTCTGCCCTGGTACCCAGAACTGTCTGATGCCTTAACTAGCCTGTCTACAGGAGCCCTCTCTTCTCAGATGGTGGACTTACACAGTTTCAATCTCCTTAAAGCTGAGCTAGAAGAAAGCTTATGATGAATGAAAATCAATATTCTTTTATCATCTCTGTTCTTTATTATTTCTGTATTTTCCTTTTGGTTGTTGACAAAAGGGGGAGAATGTAAAAGAGTTACGATGATTAAGTTAAAAATGAAGTTGAGCTGCATGACTCTGATAATGATATTGACTCTGATACTGTGCTGATTGAAAATTTAGAAGAATTGAACCAAAGAGTGCACTTGTCTACACAATCCTTCTAGTCTAGAAAATTTCAACTTGTCTGAATTCTGTTCTCTCTTATGTTGATATTTTCTAAGGTTCATTAAATCATCTGAATGTTTGTCATCATCAAAGAGGGGGAGATTGTTAAGTCTCTAAAATGTCTGATGTTCATTTCCCTTAGTTTTGATGAAAACTAAACATTGGATAATGATTTAATTAACCTACGTTGTGGTTGCTAACCTGTCTACTTAGTGCGCAGAACAAAATATTAAGACTCACCTGTCAGCCCACATAAATGACAACCTGTCTGGATAAGCAAAAGTCAACATGTTTGCTGACTATGATTGTTGACTTTTTGGAAATCAGTTTCAACCTGTCTCTGCCGTGTTCTCATACTCATCTAAGGTTCTTCAATGGGAGCTCGAGTACAAAAAGTTTTTGGAAGTTGTCCCCTCATACTGAAGACTCTGAAACTCTCTCTCACGCTTATCAAGAAATTCAGAAGGTCATTTTCACAAACAACCTAGGAAGTCAGAGATAACATCCAGTTAAAGAATGTTTCCAACATGCTTTATTCTCTAGTGCTCTTGGTTATTACACGAAAAAGGAAATATGCTCTGCAAAGTACAAAAGCATTCTGCACAACTTTGATTTGGCTACTACATGATGCATAGATCCATGATCCTTCATGTTAGAGTACAACCAACGTCCCTATTGCATCAATGGCTACCTAGAACGACTCTATTCCATTTAATGAAGCTCTGCTTGAAGCCATCATTGAAAGGAATGTCTCTAATGGATCTTAAATGCTTGAAGGCTATGAATATAGAAGTTATTGAAGATGAAGACATTAGAGATTACAAAGTGTGACACCCTTCTACTCCGTATGTTATAAACCATTTAATTTAAAAACAATTAAAGGAAAACATGCAATTATTATTGAAATAAATAAAACAATTGTCCATAGGTAGAAAAGTCCCACATGAACCGTTTACAACGCGGAAAATGAAAAGAGTTTTAAACAGTAAAAACATAACAAACCAATAAAATATCCGAACCCCGATTTCACCTACAGAGCTGGTATAACCATTCCGGGATAAACACCCACGGAATTATAACTGAAAACTAACATAACACAAACTAGCCCTACTATGAGTGGCGGCTCCTCAGAGTCACTCCTCTCCGGGCTGCTCGTCATCCTCTGCAAGGTGCCAATCAGGCCAAACACAAACAAACATGGGGAGTAAGTTCATGTAATCATATATAGCAAGAAGTAGGAAGTAAAGTAAACAGTAAACACAGCAACACTACACCAAACATCAACATCATTATTATGCTATGCAGTGCAATGCAGTCCTACTCCGCTAAACCAACAATGCATGTGGATCCACTAAACTCGGGATGAACGACTTCGGAGTTAAATATCCACATTGAGAATCTACTCAACGCTGGAGAATCTACTCCTTGGATAGCCAACGCATCAAACCAACGAATGCCTCGTCACGGGGGCGCTAGGAGAATCTACTCCAACCGTGGATGGCCAGATCACCGTACTCTAGGACGATCTCCCCTATGTCGAACATCCCTAATCAACACTCCAATGCTATGCGTATGCAACACAACAACAACGGCAACACCACCTCCATAACTCCAACGGAATCGACCGGATATAACAGCGGAATCAACCGCAACAACTTGCCTCACGGAATCTACCTGAGGACTTAAGCAGAATCAACTGCAGTACCTGGGGCAAACTCTCGGCCACCAAGGTACACAGCAACATCAACACCTTTAAACCCAAACCACGGGGTCAAGGCTTCCTTGGCCAAAAAAGCACCAAGGCACAGCTCATCAGCTTGCGGCACCCAAAAGGATATCGACTAAACATCTCACCATCTCATCATCTTTATTTACCTTTAGTAACATTAACCAAGTTGTCTAATCAGTTATTGTAACACCCCCCTTGGGCGTTACTTGTAACACGTGCGGATAAATCAAAAAGTTATTTGCTGGTTGCTTTCGGAAAATAAGTTTATTATAAGGCAGAAAACTCAGGTGTAAAATTTTTTTCTTCCGCGAATAACTCTAGAACAACATAATACATACCCTCGATAGTAAAGTCATATTCTTAAAGAAGTCACCACAACATACCATTTTTATTTTCAAAAGGAGAAACTTATAACAAAGATAATATTGCAACATCACAGTTACCGACCTTTTCAACATAAAACCCAAAACAAGACTCCTAAGCTGGTCACTCTACAAGACATTATCGGAAAGACCCCCGTGGTCCTTCCCACGAACAGATACCTCTTCAAGCATCTAGAATCTAAGTCCTCGAATGACTTAGTGAAGTCCTTTGCATCATCCATGCTAGTGTACAAAAGTACAACAGTAGTCTAGAATAAACCTGATATATTTGTAAGGGTGAGATGCCAATATATAGATTTAACACAATAACCGCATGCGCGACAAGAAGGAAAACATATACCCATATACATTTCCATATAATATAAGCTTTCATAAATAAGCAAGTAGTCTATCACTAGGTTTCATACCCGATCACCGTCTTTTGAAAACAAATGCATGAACACTTCAATTTTCAATGTCTAACTTTTCACTTAATCTCCGGAGATCCCAACACCAACTAAATGAGTTGATCACGCTCGATTGCCAGGTATGCTAGGCACAACGTAGCCCGAATATCCTATTAAGGTATCAGACATAGGACAACAACGTAGCCCGAATACCCTATCATTAAGGTATCAGACATAGAACAACAACGTAGCCCGAATAACCTATCATTAAGGTATCAGACATAGGACGTGGGCACGTCTGCCAATGCATGCAGATAAAATATTTTGTTCTCGTTATTTTCTTTGTGTTCATTCTTCTTTTGCCGAAGCTCAAAATGGCTTATGACTATTCATAAATTTCAACGTTTTAGACTTTTTAACGTTAACACAGGACACGAAGTCCGAGTGCTCAATCACAAAACCTTAGACCTTGCAATCAGTCATGGGTTCGTGGTGATAAAAACAATACTCTCTATTAACAACGTTCATCACAACATGTAACAACGGTACAACGTGTAACTACGTAACACAGATCAAAGATCTTCGTGCTTATAATTAAGAACGCCAGTATCACAACGTCTCGGATACTAGGTTTACGTTAAAACTGTTTTCGTTCGGTGAAACACAAAATCAAAACAAAACTTCCGAAACTTATCCAAGTTATCGGAAATAACCCGTTGTATAAAACTAGTTTACAGAAAATATGTTTACGTTGGAAATTCGTTTTACAAAATCATCAAAATCACTTGAAATTCATTTTATTTTATAAAATCAATCTTTTGAACCTGAAAATATGGTTTTGATACAAATTCTTCATTTTAAATAGTATTACCATTTTAGTAATCCTACTGTAAATATTATCGGAATTGTCCAACGGTTGACGTTTTAAACACGTTTTAAGTCCAATTATGACTTTTCTAATAAAATAAATTTTCCAACACTGTAATAAAATTATTTTGGAAACTTATTTTTTTAAAACCACATTTTATCATATTTGGAAATTTCTTACGTATAAACTAGCAGTGCGAAAATATTTTCACGGTTACGTCTTCACTAGGACTCATAAATTGTTTTTACTCTAATAAATCATTAAAATAATAATATTTCTCAAAATTTCTTATTTTTTTCCAAATAAAATTTCCCATCTATATTATATTTCAATATTTCTCCATTAAACATTGAATATAATTTTTAAAGCTTCTTAAAGCTTTTATCTGGTTCATTGATTGGGCACTGACCACTGTCAGGCTTCTCAAACAACAATCAACAACAATATCACAGAAATATTCCCAGGCAGATCATACATCACAACACATTATAATATAATTGCAGATAAACAATTTAAATACAAAACAACCATCACAGATAAAAATAACGTAACTTAAACAACTTGAACCAAATTAAACAAGCACCACAACCACAGATAAATAATACAGACCACACACTAATCACATATAGTTATTGGGAAAAATCCCTCAGGTAAGCTCCCCTTACCTCTTGAAGAGTTAAGCTTCCGATTCGAACTTTGACACGTTTCTGAAAATCGGCGACACACGTACAAGCACAAATCCTTAGCCTTCAACAAATCACAAGTCACACAATCAACACAAGCAACATAAAATCACCTAATTCTCTTATGCTAGGTCACGGCCTCCATAGGGTAACAATTCCTAAAATTGATTAAGTCTTTAGATAAATGATCCAAGTACTTGAGACAATAGGATTAGTGATAAACCAACTAAGTTTTGAATCAAAACTTCTAAGTCCATCTATCCTCTAGGTTCGGCCTTGAAGGATAAATGAAGCTAAAGAATTTTGTTTGACAAACTAACTTGGATTCGACAAGAGTACATAATAGTAAGACAATATACAAGATCGTTTATGAAAGAAATGAACAAAAACATTTCCTCCAACCTTTGGTATAGGTTCGGCCAAAATCAGTTTATAGAGCTAGGGATTTTTGTTTGATGTAAGCTCATAGATCTAGAATATAGGGATGATAATAGGAGCATAGAAATTGGTTTCATATTTTTAGGATTTTTCTATGATTTTTTAGAGAATTTCAAACTTCTAGATCTAAGAATGTAAAAATATGATTCATGGCATAAACATGAGAAATACATGAAGATGAAAGCTTAGATGATCAAGGAGATGAGCTTTTACCTCTTGAAGATTGAAGAAATGAAGAAAATGATCAACCTTCACTTAGTTGAAAACTGGACAGCTTGAGGGTGTGATGGTTTGGTGAGTGTATCTCACAATATACTCATCCAAAAATCATACACTATGGCTTTTTAGAAAGATAATAAGAAAAGGAACAACTTTGGTGTTGAAGGTTTCATTTTTTTCGGATCATAACAGGGTTGAAAAGGGCCTTCTTTCTGCTGTTTCGTCTGTTGCTGAGGATTCTGGACAGTTTCGGTATTTTGAGCATATCTCCCAATCCACTTATCCGTTTTTGATGATATTTATCTTGTTGGAAATAAGAGAGAAAGAGGAACAACCTTATGTTGAGAGTTTTCCGAGTTTCAGAAAGGAAGAGGGTCATATTTTCGATGGAGATTCGGTGTTCTTATGAGTTTTGTAACTTAGAGAAAATGGAGAAAGCTTGGTGAGGAAGATGAAGAGAAGGGGGGAGGGGGAAGCTGCGGTTTTGAGGGTATATATAGGAGTAATCTTATGCCTTGTTTGGTTTGTTAAGCTTAGATTAATAGGTTTTTAAGAATATGTAATTAATATAAGCTTAACCATAGTTAATACTTAACCTAACGAGGGTTAAAAACATGTGGCTCACATTTGATTGAGGTGTGGCTGATTTTGGGCCACACATAGTGACTCATCAATGAGTTGATGAGTCACCGATCCTATCCGTTAGCGGTTCCCGGAAATCCAGTACGCAGCTCCGTCAATTATCCGATTTCGGGTTTTACGACCGAATCAAGTATAATAACTTATTTATTTTGAAAATTTTCAAAATAACCTATATCGTTGGAAATGAGATATAAAATCTATTCATTTCGTTCTCGGGTCAAAATTAGGTTTTCCGATCATTAAAATCTTACTGTCAGCAAAAACGCAGACCGGGTTTCGTCTGAATTTTCAACCCAAAATTTAACCGTATACTTATAAAAATAAGTATGATATGAATATGATTTTGGTTTTCCCAAAATCAGTTTCTAAGTTTCAGATAAAAATAAAAACGTTTATTTATATTTATACCAATCTTAGAGAGCGGAAAAATCGGGGTGTTATAGTTATCATCATAGGGAAGTGGGGTTTAAAACCCCTTAAGTCCTTAATTCGGTTCTGTCCAGGTGGGTTGAGCACGGTCGTCCTCGTAACCCAGCACGGTTGTGCTTAAGCACGTGAGGGGCGTGCTCCCCTGTAAGTGAAGCACGGTCGTGCTTCTTAATGAGCACGGTCGTGCTCAGCAGCACGGTCGTGCTCTTTGTCCTGCACGGCCGTGCTAAACAGCGCGGCCATCTTCCCAGAATTCAACTGGGAGCACGGTCGTGCTCCATGTTCAGCACGGTCGTGCTCATCGCGCGACAGTGCTGTTCTGTGCAGGAAAAGAGACTGAATCTTAACCAATTTTATGCATTTAAAACAGTTAACATCCTAAATCCATTCTTAACACGTTTTTAAGAGTCAAACAGCAGCATTTAACATCAGCATTCATACAACCTTGGCATCAACCAAATAATCATCATCATATTCATGTTCATATTAACCAACCAATGTAATCATCAAGAGAACCATATGAACATAAGCATCAAACAACATAATACCAAACAAGCATGTTATCATCATCAACCAATTAATATATACATCAAACCATACAACACATGCAACAATGGGGTTATGGGAACCCCCTTACTTTACCCTAACTCCACGCCTATAATCACACTACCCTTCTCCCCATACCTGGATTGAAGGTAGCTCTAACGACGTCCCAACGAACGAACCGGTTCCTCCCCTTATGGCGACTCACACCAAAACGAACCTTGGATCAACAAATACCAGAGGTTAGTTCCCTATTCACAATAACGGAAAAGGAAACTAAGATAGGGAAAGGAACTTTACCTAAACCACTAACACGGAGGAGTTAACAGTCTCCCAAAGCCTCCAAAATGACCAAAACGAAAGAAAACAGAAAAGACTCTTCCTGGTCGCACTGTGGCTACTGAAATTCACCAAAATTAGGGTTACCCGTTAAACCCTCGAGTTCTGTCATGTATATAAACGTTCGGACCTGAGCACGGTCGTGCTCATCCTCGAGCACGGTCGTGCTCAACTTAACGTTACGAGACGCAGTCAACACGTTGAGCACGGGCGTGCTCACTGTTGAGCACGGTCGTGCTCAACTTAAAATCAGAAACTCGCTTCTGACTTTAAGCACGGGCTTGCTGGCTAATGAGCACGGGCGTGCTCATGTACCAGAAAGGGACTTTAACCAAAAATCCTACTATGCCCTTGAACGATAAATCCAACTTAACCAAAATCAGTTTAATTAAAATATTCTGAAAAACAAGGTGTTACAATTCCACCCCCTTATAAAAATTTCGTCCTCGAAATTCACACGTACCTGAAGGGAAAAGATGCGGATACGCTTCCATCATCTTGCTCTCCAACTCCCAGGTAGCACTTTCCTCAGTGGCCCCACTCCAAACCACTTTAACCAAAGGAATTTCCTTGCCTCTTAGCTGCTTCACCCTCCTATCCTCGACTCGAAGAGGTAACACCTCAAACGTCAGGTTCTCTTTCAACTGTATGGCGTCGGATACTATCACGTGACTAGGGTCATGAATATACTTCCTGAGTTGAGACACATGAAAAACATTGTGGAGATTTGACAAGAACGTGGGTAAGGCTATCTGATAGGCGACTTCGCCGACTCTTTTGAGGATTTGGTAAGGACCAATGAACCTCGGAGTAAGTTTCCTCGCCTTCATCACTCTACCAACCCCAGTCGTCGGGGTAACTCTCAAGAATACATGATCGCCTTCCTGGAATTCGAGCGCCTTCCTCATTTTATCGTGGTAGCTCTTCTGCCTACTCTGTGCAACTCTCATCTTTTCCTGAACCAACTTAATCTTTTCTGTTGTTTCCTTGACTATCTCTGGTCCTAGCACCATACTATCACTAGGTTCACTCCAACACAAGGGTGTCCTACATCTCCTCCCATACAGAGCCTCATAAGGCGCCATCCCGATGCTGGAATGGAAACTATTGTTATAGGTGAACTCTATCAGGGGCAAAAACTTGTCCCAACTTCCTGACTGTTCTAACACACAAGCCTCAACAAGTCCTCTAAGGACTGGATGGTCCGCTCAGACTGCCCATCAGTCTGTAGGTGATACCGCTGAACTAAGCCTAAGCTTTGTCCCTAAAGCCTCTTGCAAACTATTCCAAAACCTAGAGGTAAACCTCGGGTCTCTATCTGAAACTATACTAGAGGGTATACCATGAAACCTAACTATCTCCTTGATGTACAACTTTGCCAACTTCTCTAAAGGATACTCCATGTTCATCGGAATGAAATGGGCAGACTTAGTCAGTCTATCCACAACAACCCAAATTGCCTCAAAACCAGCTGGAGTCCTAGGGAGTCCAGACACAAAATCCATGGAGATGCTATCCCATTTCCATTCTGGGATACTCAAGGGTTGCAACTTACCCGAAGCCTTTGATGCTCGATCTTAGCCTTCTGACAGACTAAGCATGCATACACAAACTCAGCTACATCCTTTTTCATCCTAGGCCACCAAAACATTCTCTTAAGGTCCTGATACATCTTAGTGGCACCTGGGTGCACACTTAGTCCACTCCTATGACCTTCTTCTAAGATCAACTTCCTAAGCTCAGGAACATCTGGCACACAAACTCTATCCTTAAACCTCAAGACCCCATCACTTCCATCCTTAAAGCTTAGGTCTCTACCCTGTGCGAGCAACTCTCGCTGGTCCAAGAGATACTTATCTAACTTCTGACCGTCTCTAATATGATCCATCAAACTGTTGGTAACCTTCAAGGTACCAAGCCTAATACTCCTAGGGGTAAACTCACAAGCTAGACTAAGGTCTCTAAACTCCTCAATCAGATCCATCTCCCTAACCATCAAAGCGGAGACATGCAGGGTTTTCCTACTCAAGGCATCGGCCACCACATTGGCCTTTCCTGGGTGATAGGTCAGCTCGAAGTCATAATCCTTTAAGAACTCCATCCACCTACGCTGCCTCATGTTCAACTCCTTTTGATCAAAGAGATACTTCAAACTCTTATGATCACTAAAACCTCAAACCTTCGCTCCATACAGGTAATGCCTCCAGATCTTTAAGGCAAATACCACAGCTCCTAACTCTAGGTCATGGGTAGGGTAGTTCTTCTCATGGGTTTTCAACTGCCTAGAAGCGTAAGCGAACTACCTTACCATTCTGCATCAGCACACCACCTAACCCTTGCTTCGAAGCATCGCAGTAAACTACGAAGGGTGCACTAGGATCTGGCAAAACTTAACACTGGTGCTGATCGTCAACCTATTCTTAAGGGTTTGGAAACTCTCTCACACTTAGAGTCCCACACAAACAACTGTCCCCTTCTTGGTGAGACTGGTTAAGGGTAAAGCTATCTTAGAGAAACCTTCTATAAACCGCCTATAATACCCGGCTAACCCCAAGAAACTCCTAATCTCGGTTACAGACTTTGGCGCTTCCCACTGGAGCACCGTCTCTACCTTAGCTGGGTCCACTGCTATGCCACCCTTAGAGATGACATGTCCTAAGAAGCTCACTTCCTCTAACCAGAACTCACACTTAGACAACTTAGCATACAACTGCTTTTTCCTTAAGGGTCTGCAAGACAACCCTCAGGTGTTTCCTCATGTTCCTCCTTACTCTTGGAGTACACTAAGATGTCATCTATAAACACCACCACGAACTTATCCAAGTAAGGGTGAAAGGTCTTGTTCATGTAGTCCATGAAGACCGCAGGAGCGTTGGTCACGCGAAAGGCATAACCAAATACTCATAGTGACCATATCGCGTTCCTAAACGCTGTCTTCAGGATGTCCTCAGACTTAACCCGAATCTGATGGTACCCTGATCCTCAGATCTATCTTTGAAAAGACGCAAGCGCCCATCAACTGGTCCTATAAGATCATCAATCCTAGGGAGGGGATACCGATTCTTTATGGTCACCTTGTTGAGCTTGTCGAAAGTCGACACACAACCTCATACTACCATCCTTCTTCTTCACCAACAACACAGATGCTCCCCACGGAGACACACTCGGCCTAATGAACTGCTTCTCATCAGGTCCTCCAACTGTTCCTTTCAACTTAGCTAGCTCTAGAGGAGACATTCTATAGGGTGCTATGGAAATTGGCCCGGTGCCAGGCACTAAGTCTATGGTAAACTCAACATCTCTTTCTGGGGGTAAGTTATAAACATCCCCCGGAAACACTTCAGGAAACTCTCGCACAACAGGCAAGCTGGCGACATCAGGAGGGCTGCTCTCTACATCCAAGGAAGTTAACATCATGTATACTTGGGCTTCGTCTCTCATCGAAGCTCGTACTTGGCTGGCAGAGAGAAGGTTCTGGATCTTAGACTCCTTTGGAGTTCCAAAAACCAGGGTTTTATCAAAACAATTCAGAAGGACATGGTTGGAAGATAACCAGTCCATACCCAGAATAACGTCCAGGTCTTTCAAGGGTAAGCATACAAGATCAGCAAGGAAAGTTTTATCATTTATAACAATATGACAGTTCTTGCATGCATAAGAAGTAGGAAACAGGTTTATTTGTAGGCTGTAGAAACCAACAAATCAAACTCAAGGAAGGTAACAGGCAATTTTAGACTCTTGACCCTATCATGCGATATAAACGAGTGAGTGGACACCCGAATCATACAATTACAGTCAATTGAGTTCCATCAATTAAACACGTACCTTGGATCAAGTCATCAGACTCGGAGGCTTCAGCTCCACTAAGAGTAAAGACCTCTCCAGTAGTCTTCAGTCTGTTGGCCTGGGACTTCTGATTCTTGCTAGCGCTGGGAGGTTCGGCCTTAGCTCCATCACACTCGCGGCTGATGTGGCCTGGCTTGCCACACTTGAAACAGATGACCTGTGTTTCCTTGCACTGGGACGAATAGTGGTCCTGTGCTCCACACTTCCCACACCTCATAGCTCTAGGGGCATCAGAGAACCCACCCCTGAAGCTACTCTGCTGAAACTGGGGCTTCCTGCCACTCTGCTTGAAGTCCTTGCCCGAAGGGGCATACCGCTGCTTGCCCTTATCCCTCTGATCAATCCTCTTGCCACTCTGATTGTCCGATCCTCTGGAACTAGCAGCTCTGAACTGGCTGGCATCCTCATAGATCCTGCACTTGTTGACTAGAATAGGGAAGACTCTGATCTCCTGATAGCTGATGGCCTGTTTGATCTCAGGCCTAAGTCCCGCCTTCGAACTTCACACACTTGGAGCGATCAGTCCGTCTCATGCTGGTAAGGAGTGTAGTACCTAGCCAGCTCCTCGAACTTAGCCGCATAGTCACCGACTGACAGCGACCCCTGCCTCAAGGACAAGAATTCCATCTCCTTCTTGTCCCTGATATCCGCTGGAAAATACTTCTCCAGAAACCTCTGCCTGAACACAGCCCAAGTCACCGCTGTGCCCTCAGCCTGCATCCTCTGCCTGCACTTATCCCACCAGTGCTCCGCCTCTTCAGTCAACATGAAGGTGGCGAAGATGAGCTTCTGCTGATCATTGCAGTCCATTGCACGGAAGATCTTCTCTGTCTCCCTCAGCCATAACAATGCTCCTTCTGGGTCATACGCTCCCTTGAACGACGGAGGGTTGTTCCTCTGGAACTTATCCAGTCCCTGGAACTCAGCTGGCCCACCGTTGTTAGGGTTGACCTGATCCGATAGCATTGACCAGAAAGTGCCAATGCGTCAGCAATCGCCTGATCGTTGCGTCCTCTACTGGCCATTAGTTCCTGTACATGCCCAAAATAGCCTTTAATACAGAAACTTAGCGAGTAACAGCTACAGGCAACTAACTTAAAACATCATTATCTATAACAAGTATAGACAATTCATACAAGAGTCACACAACAGACTCACAACAGACTCATACCACGTCCGAACAAGGTCGAACTGCTCTGATACCACTAAATGTGACACCCTTCTACCCCGCATGTTAAAAGCCATTTAAATTAAAAACGTTTAAAGGAAAACATGCAATTATTGAATAAAAATAAGCAATTGTCCATGGGTAGAAAAGTCCCACATGAACCGTTTACAACGCGGAAATGAAATAAGTTTTAAACAGTAAAAACATAATCAACCAATGAAAAATAACCCAACCCCGATGTCACATACAGAGCTGGTATAACCGTTCCGGAATAAAATCCTCGGAATTACAACTGAACTAACAACTAAGAAAACATAAACTAGCCCTACTATGAGTGGCGGCTCCTCAGAGTCACTCCTCTCCGGGCTGCTCATCGTCCTCTGCAATGTGCCAATCAGGCCAAACACAAATAACAGACATATATATAGGGAGTAAGAATCGTATAAACATATTAGCATGGGAATAGGCAGTAAAGTAAACAACAAGCATAGCAGCATCACATCAACATCAACATTATCATTATGCTATGCAGTGCAATGCAGTCCTACTCCGCTAAACCATCAATGCATGTGGATCCACTAAACTCGGGATGAACGACTTCGGAGTTACATATCCACATTGAGAATCTACTCAACGCCGGAGAATCTACTCCTTGGATAGCCAACGCATCAAACCAACGAATGCCTCGTCACGGGGGCGCTAGGAGAATCTACTCCAACCGTGGATGGCCGGATCGCCGTACTCTAGGACGATCTCCCCTATGTCGAACATCCCTAAACAACATCTCCGATGCAATGCGTATGCAACACAACAACAACGGCAACACCCCCTCCATAACTCCAACGGAATCGACCGAAGGTAACAGCGGGATCAACCGCACCAACTTGCCTCGCGGAATCTACCTGAGGACTTAAGCGGAATCAACCGTAGTACCTGGGGCAAACTCTCGGCCACCAAGGTACGTAACAACAACACCTTAAACCCAAACCGTGGGGTCAAGGCCTCCTTGGCCAAAAAGCACCAAGGCACAACTCATCAGCTTGCGGCACCCCAAAGGGTATCGACTTAACATCTCACCATCTCATCATCTTTATTTATCTTTATTAACATTTACCAAGTTGTCTAATCAGTTATCATCATGGGGAAGTGGGGTTTAAAAACCCCTTAAGTCCTTTAATTGTATTCTGTCTCAGTGGGTTGAGCACGGTCGAGCTCGTAACCCAGCACGGTCGTGCTTAAGCACGTGAGGGGCGTGCTCCCCTGTAAGTGAAGCACGGTCGTGCTCAGCAGCACGATCGTACTCTTTGTCCTGTATGGCCGTGCTCAACAGCGCGGCCATCTTCCCAGAATTCAACTGGGAGCACGGTCGTGCTCCCTGTTCAGCACGGTCGTGCTCAACGCGTAACAGTGCTGTTCTGGGCAGGAACAGAGGCTGATACTTAACCAAATTTCATAATTTAATCCATTAAACGTCCTAAACCAGTTATCAGACTTTTTAGGCATTAAACTCATCAATATAACAACAACCAATTCAACAGTGGCATCAACCAACAACGATAACATCATGTTCATACCAATTGCAACAACGTAACTCAACCAACAGTTTATAAACATAAACATAGCATATTCACAATCACTAACATGTTATCATAATAACCAACCAATCATACATACATAACATGCAACAACCGGGGTTATGGGAACCCCTTTACTTTACCCTAAACCCAAACCTATGTAGATACTACCCTTCTCCCCATACCTGGATTGAAGGTAGCTCTCTAGGATTTCCCAACAGCAACCGGTTCCTCTCCTTTAGGCGGCTCATGCACGGACGAGCCTTAAACAAACAGGTTGAAACGGTGTTAGTTTCCCAACCAAAAACGAAAGGAAACTAAAGAAAAGGAACGAAACCTTACCTATACACGAAGTGCAGACGAGACCACGTTTCCCTAGTGTCTCCAATACTCAAAACCACACTGAGTATGAAGGAAAAAGGGAAGAAGGGAGGTTGCAGCCGTACTAGGGTTTTTAGTAGCAAGATAGAGTGTACGGCGCAACCCTGAGTCTGCTCAACGTATATAGGCCCGAACTTGAGCACGGTCGTGCTCATCCTTGAGCAAGGTCGTGCTCAACTTAACGTTACGAGATGCGGTCAACACGTTGAGCACGGGCGTGCTACCTGTTGAGCACGGTCGTGCTCAACTTAAAATCAGAAACACGCTTCTGACCTTAAGCACGGGCTTGCTGGCTAATGAGCACGGGTGTGCTCATGTACCAGAAAGGGACTTTTAACCAAAAATCCCACTAAGCCCTTGAAGCATAAATTCAACTTAATACAACCAGCTTAATCAAAATTAATTCTGAAAAACAGGGTGTTACATATGTTAAAAATGGAATTGATTGACATTGAATTTCTTTTGAATGATTTCGCTGTACATTCTAACGGAGAACCATTGATGATATTTTTCAGGTGCGATTCCTCTTTTACCATGTCTTTCTTTGTTTCCCAGTTCCATTGTCTTCGTGTGGTTCACAACTTTTCATTTGGGTATTCCGTTTTCTTATTATTATTTTTTTTGGTTTCATAAGGCAATGTGAAGAAGGTTCTAGATCTACTGTTTTTTTTTCCTATCTTCTTTTCATCTCTCCTCATTTTTTATCTTGAAAAAGAGTCAATATCATCAATGCATCAAGGATAATATTTTGAGGTTTAAAAATCACATACTATTAAATGTTATACATACGGGCATCGAAATTTAAAAAGTAAGGTAAATGGAATGAAACTTAATACTGATATTTGATAGGAAAATAATCATTAAAAGCATTAATTCTAATATTTGATTAGTCTCGGTAATTTTAATATTTGATCATTAAAAACATTAATGCTAATATTTGATCACATGCAAGTATGTCAATTCACTTATTTGATACATGAATATTTAAAACAAGACTTCGAATTGTAAGTCTGTGATAGCGTTTTCAATTGATTAAATAAAGAGATGACATTTTCAATTTTATTATTTAACACAAGATTACGAAAATTGTTGAAAAAATTACAAAGAATAAAAATTTATGGGATGTTTTAATGTTGATCATATGAATTATAATATTCTTTAATTACTGATTCAAAATGAAACCACAAATTCAAACTTGAAATAAAAAAGTATTAATGAAAATCAGATCTAAAGCCATTGAAAGCAAAAAAAAGGAATAATCAATGTACAACATAAAAATTATATTTTACTTTTTTTCAATGAGAAATATAGGTTTTTAATAAAATAGCTATACATTACTATATTTCTCTGAAAAAAAGCTATACATTATTATATGAGTTTAATTAGTGTAAAGTTTTGTACACTGTCAACCAGTCACAGATCACGATATAGATTACTTTTAAGATGGTTAAGATAACAGTCAAAGATTTACAATGATGTGGCAACCTATGATTGGTTAACAATATAAAAAAACTTTTATACTGATAGTGTATATCAATTAAACTTTTATTATATCATAATAAAATAAGTATATTTTATTCATCCCCCAACTAACCAACAAGGATATAAACAATAAAAGAAACATTAATGGCTTAGGATCATACTACAATGGCTTAGGAGATGACGTTTTCAATATTGAAAATGTACAAAGAATCAACATTGATGCTAAGATCTCTGAATGCCTTATAAGTTAATTGCATGCTGATTTGATTCCTATCATCATTAAAAAGTACGCTAAATGTCAAATTCCAATCAAAGATAGAGACAATCAAACATAAAAAATTATGCAAGTTGTGAATTCGGATGTGTAGTATTAAAAGTCTTGACAAACTAAAATATAATAGATATGAATTTCAATAAAGGAAATGCGACAATTTATTCTGCTATAAAATAACCCATTCCACAAGGGTATAAATTATAATAGGTATTAATGCAAAATCATATCGCATGGACATGTCTTTTGGAGATGAAAGTTTCAGCTCACCTTAGTAAATTTCATTGTATATAACAATGATATGTTTTTAATTAAATTTATTTTCTGAAAAAGCTTACATCTTTTAAATTGATTTTATTAGGAAAGTAATTATGTTTATATAAATGTTTATTGTCTAGAATCTTTTTACAATGATATATTTATTTGTTTTGATTAGAAATTAAGTATCATATTTTTTTAAATAATTTAATATCAATTTAGATACAAAAGGTTTCATCATATTATTGGAGGTAATTAAAAAGGTAATTATTATAATAATATTAACAATATAATTATAATTATAAGAATTTTACAATCAATGACTAAACGATTATCGTTCCAGATTTAAATTTTAATAATATGAAATTGGGATTGGAATGAAAGGTTACAAATTGATTAACATTTATATGATTTAAAATGATATATCCAGAATTGATATCAAATTATGATGAGATTTAAGTCTTTCTCCCTTTAAATATGATAGATAAATAAATCAAATATAGTTTTAGGAGAGAAAAATATGATAGATAAATACATTTTCTAAAAATGATGAATTCACACTGATAAAAGAGGATAAATAAATTTAGTAAATTTAACAAAACAGAATAGAAAAATATCATAGATGAATTGATTTTATAAAAATGTTTAACTTATACAGGGGGAACGAGGAATAAATTAAATAACTTTTTAAGAGAGAATAAAAATAATAACATGATAAATAATTAATTTTTGGAAATATTATTAACTTGCATAGGAAAAGGAGGAGAAATAAATCAAATACACATTAAAAAAAGAAGAAAAAATAATATGATAAATAAAGATATTTTCTGAAAATTGTTAACTTGCACTAGGAAATGAGAGAAATAAATAAAAAATATTGGAAGTGTTAAGGAAAAATAATAATATGATATATAAATAAATTTTATAAAAATTATTAACTTGATCAGGAAAAAGAAGAAACAAATCATATAGATTTTTAAAAGAGAAGAAAAAATAATATGATAGATAAATATATCTTCTAAAATAGGTTAACTTTCACGAAAAAATAGGATAAATAAAGCAAAATAATTTTCAGAAACAATTTTTTTTTTCATATGATAAATAATTACATTTTCTAAAAATATTTAATTTAAACAGTGAAGAAAAGAGACATAAATGATATAGTTTTTTAAAGAGAGAAGAAAAATATCATATCGTAGATAAATATATTTTCTAAAAATTACTAACTTGCACGGGAAAAGAAGAGAAATAAATCAAATGGATTTTTAAGAGAAGAGAAAAATTTGTAGGATTATCGAGATATTGTGAAGGGTTTATTACATCAAAAAATTATTAATTAGCTTGAAATGCAATTGTAGCTTTGAAAACAAATATATAATATTAAATGTTCAAAGAATGATCATACCAAGGTAGTGGAACAAGAAATAATTAGTGCTAATAATATGATAGAAAAATATTTTTTTGTTGAAAATGATTAACTTTGACGAGAAAAAAGGAAAAATAAATCAAATATATTTTCGAAAGAGAAAAAAAAAGTAATATGATAGAATAGTTATTATGTCAATATCTATTATACTCTGTGATCGACGATTCAAACAAATTTATTTTTTAACAATTTTTGGAATATACTTTCCTACAAAAAAAATTAAAACAAAATCATAAATTAACAATTCCATATTTTTTGATGAAATTCTAAAAAATTAACATATTCCCCGTATATGGCATTGGTCCAAACACTAGTTGTTAGACAAAGGAAAATGATCATGTTTTTGCATAACCGATTAAGCTGTGGCAGGATATGGTTAAAGGTGTTGAACTGCCACATCAGAAATTTTCGTCAATAGATTTAACTAGATTGATGGAAAGGATCAGTTTGTGTAATATTAAAAATTAAAAATAAAATGAATCAAAATGAATCTTTTAAATGATAAATAACTAAAATGAATCATAACGAAAAGATAAAAGACAAAAATTATATTTTAGCCATATAAAATTGTTCATAATCTTGACATGGTCCCAAATGTCCCTTGTACGACAAAAACGACGTCATACTGGGTTCCCACCTTTTCTCTCTCTAACATCGCAAACCTTGCTAGTTGCTTCGATTCTTCTTCAATGGCTTCGACGCTTCCCTTCACCCCTCGCAAGCACCGAATGTCACCGACCCACTCCACCAACTTCAACTCCAAGTTCTCTGCACTTCACTGGTTCCACTGTGATTTTTCCCAGCTTTCATTTTTCGGGTTTGCTTCAAAACCCATTTTTGCAAGTGGGTTTTACTGCTTCTCATAGTTGTTATGCTTTGTATACATGCCATCTGATGAAAGAGATAAACGACATCAGTTTAAGTGTTTAACATGAAGCATGTGACATAAACAATTTTTTTATTCTTATAACATTGCTCTCATTTTGTTTTTGCAATGTGTGATTAGAAGAGGTTATAGAGAGCTTATGATATTAGCTTATGAAAATAAATTTACGCAAGTACTTTATGAAAATAGTTCATGATTTTTCCATAAGCTCTTTTTAATTTATTTCAATAACTGATGTCATAAGCTGTTTTTAGCATAGTTGAAAAAAAAAAACTCATTGAAGTTTGATTAAACTGTTAACCAAACACACCCTAAGTAACCTATAACATAGTATGTTATGATCCAAAGTGATAGTGTCTTGGACAAAGTATTCTCAAGAAATGTTCATCTGCTTTTGGATTCTCAATTCAACTTCTTTGTAGAGAACTTCAGTGAATACAATATGTGGATGACAGCAGAAAATGGGATTTTTTTTAATCACTTGCTATGAGTGAACGGATGACAACCATGCCTGAAAATTTATACAAGGATTGTGTTGATAAGTGTAAAGTAGATTGGCTACATGAACGTCACATTTTTATAAAATTTCAGCATGATTTTGAGTATTTTACTGAAAGAACACCACAGTCTCATTTTGAGCTTCGTGAGACTTCAATTATATGGAATTACAAGTGTGCAGGTGTGTGACAATATTTTGTAAGCATCTTCCCTTTTCCTTTTCAACCTTGTGATTTTATTCTAACAAGATATTTGTGCTGATAGAGGGAGCCTTTAATGGTTAATTGCTAATTTATTTTGATTGTTAACATTTTTTGTTGAGTTTGGAAGGCTTCAAGCAAGAGATTTGCTTCAGCATCTTGATGTTGTCCAAGGTGGTCTTTCTGTTGAAGTCTGAGCAGTTCGTGTCTCAAAGGTAGAAGCAATTTCAGTTGGTTAGTAGGGCCTTCCCCTAACTTTTTCTTCTTTCATAAGCTTTATTTCTACATGTAAGGACCGGACTCTTTTTTCCCCCTTTCTTTCTTACTTGGTATTTTGACATAGGGAGCAGCTATTGATCGTATCTTGGGAGGGATAGTTCATGCCAAAGGCATGAAGGAGTTGATTATGTCATATGCATTGGTCCACTTCTAGCAAAGGTGCTATTTATTGGATTTTCTATTATTTGTTGTGGCATTGTGTATTTAGAAATTCTTAAGTAAATAACGGAAAACATTTATGCTACTTATCATTTTTGTCGTATTAAGTCTACCAAGATTAACGTCAATAGATTGTTACCTTGATGACATTTTGGTAGCCATCCTCAGAACTCAACAGTTTCTATGAACCTCGATTGTAAAGATTGAAATGAATATCTGAGGAAGTATTGATTTTAGAAAGATCTGAACAAAATGACATGTTATAGCTAGTCTTTGTACAGCCTTATATAATGATTAATGCAAATAATAATTTACATATTTATTGTTGGAAATCAACTGTTTCAGGATAAAGATGCTTATTAAGTTTTTGAGCCTGAGATTCCATTTGAATCATCACCAACAACAGGAGCTATTCTATCCAATTATTACATTTAAAGGTCATCATCTCTACTAAAATCTTCAGCCAGCAAAAACTGGATCTAAGGCGTTTCGCTATGAGAAGGAACATTCATTTCATTGTCAAATATAAAAAAGTGGAAAATTGATCATGCTAGTGGGGATCCTTGGAGACAACATAGTGTGACAATATGTTATCACTACATGAGGGTTCTTTAGTGCATGATCATAAAGGTGATACTTACAACCCCAAGTACAGTTTACCTTCATATCTGCCTTCCCCATTACACGATTGGCCCACATTTCCACTTCCAGTTTTGAATGTAAATGATTAGGATTTTTATTTTTACTTTTTATTTTGGTGCAAGCATATTTGTTTGTGTATAACCATTGTAATGCTTGATGAAACTCTTTTATTGTTTGTTAAATTATTTACTTTTTGCTAGTTTATGGGTTTAGCTTGGTTGGTACAAGATTTTGGGTTTATGGGTGTCTATTCAACTTGAGTCAAGTTTGGTCTTTGCAGAATCAGATCTATTTCTTCTAGTTTCTTTTGCACGAACTTGGGTTTCTGTGTTTCTCTAAAGCTTGAATTTTGGTTTTTGAATTGGGTTGAGTTGGGAATTGGGATCTATGGTGTGCCTCTGTTAAGCATTGAAGCAAGTGAGATTCACCTTATGGGCATTTGGGTAATCCCTTAAATTTATTCAGATTTCAGCTTGATTGAAAATGTAGATTTGTAAAGTAATGCCAATTTGGAAACGACCCTCTAAATACACTTGTTCCTCTACTGAATTTAGTAAAATGTTTTCGTTATTGTGTGAACTGTTTTATTTCCTCTATATGCAGAATCTACATTCTGAGTTTGCTGATTTTGATTGTTGCCAATGCCAAATGAAAATGACGGTGAAGAATGCACTGCAGCTAATTACATGATAAGGTTGGAAGAGTGATAAAGGTCCAAAGCATTTCAGGTGTGGCTGACATTCTTTTGGATTTTCTAGAATGTTATATGCTTTTCTATTTATTAGAGTTAGTAATTATGTTTCCTTATATTTCTTTCAATTAAATAAGCAGATTTTGGTTGCTTGTTTCAAGTATGGAAACACTGAGAAACTAGCACCAGGATTAGTAAAGCCATTGTTGCCCATTTAAAGGTTGCATAAGAGCAGGTTGCACTAGCTGCCCAGACATGGATGTTTTTTTCTTTACATGGCCGTGTTTACCAGCTTTTCTGACTGATGGTAAAACATCTTTAGCATATATTTTTTAAATATATCAACGGTGCACAGATTTGCACTGTTTTAAGACGATGCTTCCTCCAACTTTTGTTATGAGTATTGAAGACAGTGCCTTCTGCCATAGTGAGTTCTGGTTGTTCATCACCCTTTACTCATTTCCAAATTTCTGATTTCCACCTCTCTCTCTCTCTCTCTCTCCATTAATTCAAGGGTTTGTGTGGCAGTTTGGGTCTTGGATTTTTGGGTTTTCTGGGTTGTGTCTCATGATTGTGATATAGGTGCGAGTGTTGTGATAAAAAAGGTGGAATCTTTTGTTGGTTCATCTCATGGGCTTGAGAGGGTGTTTTGATATTTGGTATTTAATGTTTTTTAGAGAAAGATTTAGAGAGAGAATGAATTTAAGATGAAATGGAATGGAAGATTGGGGAGCAATCTGCCAGTCCATTGGTGGTGGTGATTGTGGTGAGTGGTGGCAGCCAGAATCTATGACTGATGATAAGGGTTGTCTGGTAGTGGTGGTGGTCAGGAAGGAGAGGAGACCCTTTTCTGCAAATTACCATCACTCATGTTTTTTCCTGTGTAACTAGTAACCAGTAAACCTTGTCATCCATTGATAAAAAAAATTTGATGATCAATGGCTGAAAAACAAGGTTCATGCATGCATTTTAAAAATAGTGCATCATGTGTTTTAAAAAATCTCTAATCATTGTACCCAATTTTTTTTTTTAATAATAAAGCATTTTATCTAAATGTTCTTCTGTTCCTCTATAGCAGAGGCTGCATTCCCGTTACTTTCGAATATGAAGAGCACAGCTAATAAAGAAGTTTAAGCAGTCATTTAACTGTAGCATGTAGCTATTCTAACATAGTTGATGCTTTAAACATTCATCATATGTCATATAATTAAACAGAGTCATGTCAGTCTAACTAGTCAACGATGCAGCATCCATGGTGGGATGGATGTATTGCTACCGGGGGCGGTTTGAGCTCGAACAGTTTCCTCCGGCAATACCCTTGCTTGTAAAGTTCCACTGCACCATTTTGGCACTTTTTTATTATTATCTCAAACAATATATATACGTATGCTTAAAATTATTTGCATTTATAGATGCTGTGGTAAAAATGTTTATGTTAGCGAAACTTTTCTATATATATACATATGTAATTCCTCACATCATAATGGGTCTTCAGACATTTTGTTTCAGCAAGGGAGACTAGAATCAATTAAGGGTAGCTTCTAGTGAAATCATCAACAGTTTATATCCATAGCTAATAAAAATCTGCAAAGTGGGCAGCTTCTGGCGAAATAGTTACATATATGTTGCATACTTAATTTTTTCTGTGTTTGTCAAATTCTGTTGTTTAAAATCGTTCTCTCCAAAATTCAAGAGACAACAGAGAAAAATTATTGGTATTAGGAACTAGGAAAGTGCTATGATGTATACACTTCAAACAATATAAAGTAACATCAAAAGTATGAAATTTTATATCTCTTCAAAGTTGCTGTACAAATGACATTTGGACCATAAGATCATCACACTGTTTATGGTCTAAATTGTCATTTACTTGTACAAACCCACATGTACTCTTGCAATACTAATATTTGCTATAAGGCTTGGTACATGTGACCATATTATTTTTCTGCCATAAGCTGCATTATTGTTAAAAACGATTTTTACTGCTTAAATTGACATTTTTGTCTGCCTTATGTTTGTATTTTTGCATCACCTAGAATCTACGGCCTAAGGTTTGACAATGAAAGTTATTTTTTCTCTATAATTAATACCTGCTTAGAAGAGAGAAGCAAGATAAGTACCTGAGAGTTAGAGAAGGAACTAGTCTTTGTGTTGGAAGTTGCTCTGGAGGAAATAAGTTGAAGGTGGATGAATTTTGGCCTAGGGTTTCTGGGTGTAGACTTTCAGTCAGCGCCTTTTCTTTCTCCTTCATCTAGTCATAAGCAATAGAAAATACTTCTTAAATTTATTGTCTAGGAAATTTAGAATGAAATGTTACTAGTGGCATATGTTGCTTCTACCTTCGCTAGCATGCTGTTTTGCTCCTGCAATGCCCTTGCCTGTCATATGCACACAAGAAATTTATCTTTCCAAATGTTTTCATGCAAAAATCTTCTTGCAGTTGTAAGAAAACTAATTTCAATTCACAAGGAGAAACTTATTTTAATAAACTTTTATAGCTAAAAAGTCTAAGAATAAATCAGTAGAAACAATGACATCTAAGCATTAATTCCAGTAATGTTACTAATGTCATGATATACTCCCTCCTGAAGGACCATACAAATTAAATTAGCTTGTTATAAATATGATTTTTTTTAACATGTCCTTGTCACTGCACGTGAAATTCAGTTCATACTTGTATACCAAAGATATTATATTACCGGAGAACTTTTGTGTAACTCAATGTCCCTATAAGCATCTTATTTTACAAGTCATGCAGTCTGGCCAATACTCAGTCATCCCCAACCCCCAACATAACTCTTACCCTTTTTTGCATCTCTGAGATGGATTGATTCATAATTTGGTTCTGCACAAATCACACTGATCAGTCAGCTGAAGATGTTAGAAATAATAATTAGAAAATTAGAGTCATGCATGTAGTCACTAAGGTATTATTATGTATTATGAATCACTTCCTTGTTTCATCAAAAGTCATCCTTTTATCTTGGCACTATGCATTTAGTTTCTAAAAAAATGACACTGTGCATTTAGTTTCTAAAAAAATGACACTATGCAGTTAGTACTATAATCTAGCAATTATGAATGATGGCTTAAGGGTCTCCCTAGCTCTGGCATAAATGGTCTCTAGTCTTGCATTGAATGTGCCAAAAATGGATATCATCTTCCTCTATAGCCTATAAATTGTCCCTTTCTCCAACAAAGTAATATTAGAGCATGATTTCTAGAATATAGAGTTTAGTGGAACACTTTGAGAGTTGAGAGATGGTGATTAATGACTTAAATCAACTTGAATTCCCTCGTCTTACCTACGACAATTATGATAATTGGTGTTGTTGTATGAAAGGCTTTGTTAGGTTCTCTGGATGTGAGGTTGTAGAGAAAGGTTATACCCAACCTCAAAATGAGGCTAGTTGGTCACCAAATGAGAAGGAGATTTTGTTGAAGTTAAAGCAGAAGGATGAAGGTGTGGACAAGGTGAATAGGGTTTGCCTACAAACTCTATGTGATGAGTTTGAATCTTTTAGTGTGACAGAATCTTGAGTCAAATTTTGGATTTAGGAAGAAGGTTGTTGGTTATTGTAGATCAGTTGAAGCATTGTGGAGAAAACTTAGAGGATATGCATGTAATTGAAAAGATCTTTTGTTCCTTGACCACAAAATTTGATTATGTGGTTTGTGCGATTGAAGATTCAAAGTAGGGCTTTGCAATTAACACCTTACTTTTTGCTATTCACACCTTGCAACACCTTTTTTAAATTGCTAATGTGTAAATTGTACACTTGACCCTGCTCATCCGGAAAACAAAATCCGGAAGTATAATTTGTAAAGCCTCAGGAAATTATAATTCGGTAACCAGCCAAACTATCACTTTTACTCATCTGGAATTGTATTTCCGGATGTATAGTTGGGTTTTTGGAATTGCATTTCCGGACACTTCCGGAAAGTAAATTCCGGAAGTTATGCGAATGAAACGAAAGGATATTTTGAGAAATTTTTTTTAAAAAGGTATTGTAGGTGTGAATAGCAAAAAACGTGTTAATAGCAAAGCCCTTCAAAGTATTTAGACAATGCCCATCGACCAACTAATGGGTTCTCTTCAAGCCCATGAGGAAAGACTTGTGAAAAGAAGGATGAGCCTTTGGAGCAAGTCCTAAAAGTCAAAGCTTCTTTAAAGGATGGTTGGTGAGAAAGAAGCCAAACAAGATGTGATTGTGGAAAAGTGGAAATCAATTCAACAATTAAGAGAGAAGCCATTAATGTGATGTGGGATGAGAAATCTAATGTTAAATGTTTTAGTTGTCATAGATATGGACATTATTACTCTTGGGAGTGTAGAAATAATGTCGAAGATGGAGTCAATCTTATTGATGATGTGAGAGAAGTAAAAGAAGAGCCATCATTGTTGTTAGCACTTGACGTTGTTGGGAAATATGATAAGTGCTCATGATATCCTGATAATGGAGGAATAAATCATGTGTGGCTATAAAGAACAATTTGTGGTGTATAAAGAACAATTTGTGGAGCTTGATGAGAGGGTAAAAGGAAATGTTTCTTTTGGAGATTCTTCCGAAATTGAAATTCAAAGGAAAAGTAACATTTTGATTTCCTTAAAAATGGTGCTCACAAATTAATCACTAATGTTCTGTTCCAAAATTAAAAAGTAATATTTTGAGTTTGGGATAACTAGTAGAAAAGCGGTTTTTAAATTCATATAAATGATTATTGTCTATGGCTTAGATTTCAAAATCTTAATTCAATTGCTAAGGTGCTCATGTAAAGAAATAGAATGTTTATTTTGAATCCCAAGACGAATAAAGCAAAAATGCTTGAAAGCTAGAGATGAAGCATTGTATTGGCAAATGAGATTTGGCTACTTGAACTTTGGAGCAGTCAAGGTTTTAGGAGATGAGAAGATGATGAAAGAGGTGCTCTCCGTCAACTATCATAATCAATTATGTGAAGCATGTCCCCTTGCCAAGCATGCAAGAAGAAGTTTTCTCAAAGAAGCCAATTCAAGAGCAAAGGAGCGTTTCCAGCTTGCTCATATTGATGTGTATAGACCAATCAATCCATCTTCATTTAGTAAAAACAAATATGAGGGACCAAAAGTGTAATTAAGCCTATTTTTTACTATTTATAGTTGAAAGACTTAGGTTTATTTTCTAAAGCAAAAATCTAAAGCATTTGTGTCTTTAAAGAAATTCAAAGAAATTGTTGAAAAAGAGTGCCTATGCAAATCATTGAGATTTGATAAAGCAAGCAAATTCACATCAAGAGAATTAAATAACTTTAGTGAAATACTTGGGTTTCGTTGCCCTTTAATGAATCCTAGATCTCCACAAGAAAATGGAGAAGAGAGAAAAAAAAAATAGAACTATTAAGTGAGTTGCTCAATAGGTATATAAACCACACCCCGGGATTTGAGGCAGGCGATGTGGGAGTTCCAACACCTCCCTTCATTGATGCCAGCAAGAACATGACGGAGATGGACTCTGACTCTGATATCATGTTGGATTTCATCCTAAAACCAATTGGTATTAAGTGGAGTTGTCCAACAGGTATATAAATCGCACCCTAGGATTTGAGGCAGATGATGTGAGACTTCCAACAATAAGATGTATATTGAAGGCTAAAAATGTCCCAAGGTATTTTGGGTCGTAGCATTTGCATGTGTAGGTTATTTGTCTAACCACTATCCAACAAAGAATGTCAAAGTCTAAACACCTCAACAGGCATGGAGTGGAATGAAGCCTTTTGTTGCTCATTTATGAGTCTTTGGAAGCATTGTATATGCTCATATGCCCAACCAAAGAAGATCCAATCTTGAATGTCAAAGTGTAAGTCGTTTTTTGGGTCTATGATGTAAGTTCAAAGGGCCACAAGTTATACAACCCTAGCAATGGCAAGATTGTTGTGAGCCGAGTTGTAGAGTTTGACAAAGAAGATGCATGGAAATGGGAAACAAAAGGCACCTCTGGTTTATTTTCATATTTTGAAGGAGACCAGGAGACCTTTACACCAATTAAGCATTCCACTCCACCACCTTCATAAACTCCGTCAACTAATGAAGCTTCATCATATTCTGAATAGAGTTCAAGTGAAAGACCAAGAAAAATAAACGAGGAGTTGTATAATGAAGCCCAACCAACAAATGGTTTGCATTGTCTTTTTGTTGAGAATGAACCTACGAACTTGATGATTCTATGAAAGACAAAAAGTAGAAACAAGCCATAGAGGATGTCATCAAAACTATTGTGAAGAAGAAAAAGAAGACTTGAGAGAGGCTACTCTCACTGCCGTCTTCCAATGTGATTGTTAGGTGTTGGAAAGAGGACGGAGCTGGAGAGGATTCATTCTCACTTGAGAGTTATTATCTCTTCTCAATGATTATGAAGTGATTAGACACAAGTTTTCAAGACAGAGATTGCCCAGAAAGAAGTGAAATTGAAGTGTGTGAAGGTTGTAGACCAAGTTGTGAATTTCACAAAGCCTTTTAAATTTGAAGACATTAAAAAATTATGAGCAAGCTTTGGATTCAAGAAGAATTTTCAAGGATTTTCTAATTAAGAGAGGATATTAGAAATAATGATTCAAAAATAAGACAGTTTTGCTTGTAGTCACTAAGTTATTATTATGCATTATGAACCATTTCCTTGTTTCATGAAAAGTCATGCATTCATCTAGGTACTTTGCATTTTCTTAAAAATATGACACCATGCAATTATCACTATAGTGGATCAGTTATGAATGATAGCTTAAGGTTCTCTATAGACATAAATGGAGGACCCTAGTCTTTCACCAACAAAAGATCTTGGCTGGAAATTTTGTTAAATACACTAATGATAATTTTAATTTTCAAGATTACATTTATTCTCTTCTGTTGTTCATCTCATCTTATTCTGGTAAATGGAAAAAAAATAAAAAAATCACCTTTCTTGTTCGGATGCGCTTTAGAGATGTGTCAAGTTGTTGCTCCAAACTCGTAAGCTCTTTCAAACTCAAGGGATCCAGATCATGTCCCGCGAAGTTCCTGTATTGAAGATGATGTAAACTATGCATCATTCATTCCATAATACTGTTGAGTTTGAAGCATCTAATGACATAACTAGCACTGTCAAGTGTCTGAGCCCACAGTGGATGAATACTATTAGCAGATGAGTTGTGCCAAATAAAAAAGAAAAGAAAATCTGACTTATAGCTGTCATGTGTGGTATTATTCTTATGTTAGCATTTTCTTTTGGCTCTGTAAATCAAACTAATCTCTGGAAAAAGTAAATTGCTTCAAATGGTGTTCTTAGTAAAAATAAAGAAAGTAAATGGGTGACCAGACTCATTCTGTATGTGCAATCATGCTAACTGTCATGACATGAAGTAATTTAGAATACCCTCTATAGCTGAAAGTAATCGTACATCTTACCATGAAAACTAAACAAAGTACCTTAAGTTCTTCTGTAAAACTTCAACTCTAGAGGTGAGCTTGAAGTATTCAAAAGACCAGTCTCCCTACAATCAAATAAATTTCAATTACTGTGATAGATAACACTAGTTAGTTAATTAGTTAATAGAGGAGTAGGTTGTAATAAGACTTGTTGCCTATAAATAAGAGGAGAGAGTGAGAGAAAGGATATCTTGTCAATTGTATAGACATGGGGCCTTTTGGGTATTAGGAGAGTCTAGAGTCACTCGAATATACTGGGAATTAATTCTTTTTCCTATTTTCTGTAATAATATCAGTTGGTTCCTATCATACTCATGACTTCACTTTCATGGAAAGGTGGTTCATTTTCACTTTCATTCATCATATGTATCAGAAGCACACAAGGCTGTTTGTACTTCATTTTTATTTTTCTTGGGGTTGTAGGGTAGCATTACCTTGATTAGTTGCCATGCATGTTACTCCTTATTGGTTGTTATTTATAATTGATGGGAGTCCAAGCATTTATGTGAGAACCAGCAGCTAATAACTTGGTAGATAACTAATCAGGCATGAATATTATTTGGAAGGAAGATGGTGGGTAGGGAAGGAATTCATTTAAGAAGTTTGGGGTGGCTTAAGCCAGGACAGAGAAAAGTTTGCTCTCTGATATTTCTTATCTTTTGCATACTGTTTTTTCTACATTTTTATCTTCTATTATCTTTAGTTGGAACTTGCTCCTTATCATTTTTCATCTATTTTTCCTTATAATACCAGTGCCTATTAGTTTTCTGATGTAGTGGATGAGAGAAAAATATAAACAAGTATATTGTAACATAAAAAAACGTTATTGTTGTTCAAAAAATGTTATACAAAAAACATAATAGAACTCTTTTCTAAAATATCCACCTTCTTCCTCTTTGCTAAAACATTGCAGGCATAACAAATGCAAGAGGCTTTAATAGACTTAATCCAAATGCCTTCTACTTCATAAAGCATTTTGAATGACTTGATCCAAAAACTGTTACAAAGTTTCTGATTAAACCTAGGACCATGCAAACTTCAGTACATCATGGCTGGAATTTGTGAAATTACATTTGACACTTTAAACAAGTAATTTGGTCTCTTAGGAGGAGTAATAGTTACTATATAAAAATAATCCCAACTAGGAACTGTAGAGCTGTATGTTAATTTTTCTTATTTGTTCTTTTCCCACTCATTGAAAATGCTTCCATTTTATTTTATCTATAAATGTTTGAAAAGGACCAAAATAATTGTATACAAGAGTCCTGTGAAGTTGATTATAATGCAGAATTATTAACATGTCTTTAAGCTATGCTATGGAGTTAGAAGAAGTTGTTATTTTCTTGTTGTCCTTACTCCTTTTTAGAGTATTGCTAGCCAGTTATATGCTTTTCCCCTCTTAACCTGCACAAGCCATCCATTTATATTTCCCTCTAGCTAACATCAGTTAGGGACTGGGAGTTATAAGGTGGTTAAGGTTGTTTGGGGGAGGGATATAGGGATTGGTTTAACTCCCCCCACTAACATAACATATTAATTACTAATATTTGCCTATTAAAAAAAAAAAAATCAGTTAGGGACTTAATACATTTCAACATATTATTTTTTTCCTTGAATAATCCGGTTCCTTCTTTGATATGCATAAACATTGAATTGCTTATGAAAAATCCAAGTTTATGTTTCTATGAAGTACCTGTGATTCATTGTTAGCTCCAGCAAGTTTTGTATGGGCAAGTCTCTCATGTCGTTCCAGGATGTTTTCAACGCTGTTCCACAAGTCAAAATGGAAAACATAAATAAAAAACCTTGAATGCTCATATTTTTTTTCCCTATGAACCTGGAGAGTAGAGGAGAAAATAATATGCATTCAGCAAAGTAACATCAACAAGTATGGAAATTAGAAAAGTTAGTTGGTGAAGCGAAGATCAATCATATGCTGAATAAAGTGAATATGAATGACCTTAGAACTTTACAGAGCTCTTAAATTCATTCTATATTCGAAAATGGAAAATCTTACACTGGTATGTGCAAAAAATTGATTACATTTTGTATTATGTGGTAAATTGGGATATTAAATCAATAATGTGTTCAAAAATTGATACCCATCAATTATTAGCATGTCATTCATTAATAATCAGTGTAAAAATGTGTAAAAGCAATATATCATTATTGATTTGAAATAGGATATATAAAATAGGAACTATAACAAATTTACTCTTAAACCCAATTGCATGTTAATTAAAAACTTTGATTAACATGTTATCCCTAGAAGCTATTTAGCTTCACCTTTTACTATTTGCCTAAGTTTAGACTGTAGGATTTGGAGCTTCCAATCAATATACAATTAGGGTATATAGTACGGAAATGGCTTCAACTAGGGCCTCAGGGAGTATGTTACAGTGTATACAAATTGAACAAATACTAAATTGGACTTGAAAGAAATCACTTTTAACCTTGTGCCTTTTACCTTTTTTTAGCAAGAATTTTTGGACTAATTTTACAGGGTACATTAGCGTGCATTCTCACCTATCTATGATTAGAGTTGGCTAAGAGGAACAGAAGATAACTAATATAACTAATAATTACAATAATTTTCGTTCTCATCCAACTAATGTAATACTTATAGATTCTTGAAGTACTTAAATTTTTTTTTTTTTTTTGCAGGATATAAGATGAAGTAATGGAATTTGACATAAGAAATTTTAGCAGTTTGTAAAGTATGGCTTGTGAAAAACGTGTAAAGCAGACAAATATAGTTTTTCTATTTGGTAATTGCATTGTTTACTCCTTTGTTGCTTGAGAAATAACATCAAGCTCTCTTACCCTTTTTTATTACTCATCTACCTCTCACATGTTATGTAGGATTTCTATGTCAACTCGTTGTAAATTATTTATAACTTCAAGGAAAAAAAATAAGTAGAATTACTCTTTTTTCTTTGTAATATTGAAAGTGCAAGCACTCAGGTATGAGAGGGTAAAATGTCGCCTGGTAGAAAATCAAACCTCTAATATCAACATTACAACTAAGTCTTTAAAAATTTAGGTCCAATTGAGCTACAAGCTCATTGCACAAAATCAGTAACAGTTCAATATCGATTAATGCACAACAAGGGGTGGAGATAAAAAAAAATTACAAATATAAGGGCCTCATTAGTTTGTTTCTTATTTCTTGTTTCTTGTTTTCATTTTCTATTTTTAGAAGTAATTACAACAAAAATCATTATAAAACTATTATATTGTTTTCATTATGTTTCCTATTTCCAAAGACTTGTACAGGAAACATTGAAAACAACTTTTTGTTTGTTTTCACTGTTTTCTGTACAAGCCTTTGAAAATATGATACATAATGAAAACAATATGATATTTTTATAATGATTTTTGTTGTAATTACTTCTAAAAATAGGAAATGAAAACAAGAAACAAGGAACAAACCAATAAGGCCCTAAGGTACTTTGTTTTTGGATTCCTGTTTTCATTTCCTCTTTTTTAAAAATAGTTAAAAAAACCGTTATATTGTTTTCATTTTGTTTCATGTTTTCAAAGATTTGTATAGGAAACATTGAAAACAGAACAAAGTTATTTTTAGTCATGTACACATTTTTTTAAACAGAATGAAAACAAGCTAGTGGTTTTGTAATTATTTTTGAAAACATGAAACTGGAAATAAAGCAAATAAGCCCTAAGATTCAGCAAATTTTCAAACATAAGAGAGGGTAATCCATGAATTCTTGGACATTCTCATATTGTTTGCCAAACCTGATGGCACGTATAGATCTCGTGATGGTGCAGAGGCAGAAGGAAACATGCCAAAGAATTGTATGCTAAATGAACCAGTCCTATTGTTTAGGCTAGGCAACCAACCTATGAAGATTCTGAAAATTATATTGTCAAAATTATACAAAGGTCCCCAAGTTTTGAAAACAGAGGTATTTCTGCCCCTCTACACAAACTCGTCCCTAAAAGTAAGCAATTTCAGAACAACGTTTTATGTTGCGTTTACCATTAGTGCGAATAATTGCGGGAAAATACGGCCACAAGTGCAGTGTTGCAGTTACAATGTTGTAGTCTTAATTGCGATTGCGGATATCATTTTAAATCATTGATTGATATTTTAAGTGAGTAAAGGACTCCTTAGATTACAATAGAGAACTAGTGGATGATGGTTGAGAACTAGCAAAAGATAATAAAGTGAGAAGAATTGAAAGTATAAACTCTTGATACCATGTGAGAAACAAATAAACACAAAAATGGAGGCTAGAAGAATTTACTGTATTCTTTTAATAGTCATTTATCGAGGGTTTATATACTTATTTATAATATGAAAAATGTAATATAAGAGCATCTTCGATTGCGTAACTCTAAAAAGTTCATCAATGGTGTAACTTCTCTTTTTACGAATCTTATCATCCCATTTCACTACTTTTTACTTTATACTACTTCAAGGAACCCTCTACTCTAATGGTGTACCTCTAAAAAGTTTATCAAATGGGTCTCACAAGTTACACTGTCTTTATTTATATATTTGTTTCAACTTTCGGAGGAATGTAACTAGATGTAGCTTTCTATTATTTTTCTCTCTCCTTTTTTAGCGAGAGTTCTTATATAAGAAGCAATTGCTTATAGAAATAATTGTCCTTACATATGAATGTCACATCATCCAACTCCAATGATGCAACTCAGTAAAAGCTAAATCTTATTTTTAACTAGCTAAACAACTCTCATGGGAGTTGTTCCGAGTGTATTACAATAAGTGTAAAATAAAGTAGAAAGCAAAGTGCTAACAATATGGTGGTTCGGGTGAGGCACTTATGTCAACGTGTCGTCTAGAGGCCATTTGTAAAGAAAAAGAATAGTTCGGTTAATATTGAAAATATGACTTGCAGTTAAAAAAAAAAAAATTTGACACCATGTGTAGATTGAAAACAGTGGAGGCTCATCGTTTCTATAATTATTACATGGGCTCTGCTAATTTTTTTTTATAGGCAAATATTAATGATAATATTAGTATTTTGTTAATAGATGAGATTTGAACTCTCAATCTCATTATCACTTCACTCCTTAACTCCCACATCTTAACCACCTTATATTGAAAATGGAAATATCTGACTAGACATATTTTTCTCCTATATTTTATATTTTTATAAAAATAAAAATAGAAAATTGTAAAACCAAATGCGTCCTTATATTGTGTCAAAAGAAACAAAAATGCGTCCTTAGATTTCTGAACCCCTTTCAACTATGATAGGAGTGGACCTATATGCCCACCTCTATTTCCTCGTGCCATACCACGCTAGATGAAGGCATATGTTATTATATAGTATAATGATGATTAATGACCTTCTTATAGACGTATAGGCCGCCTAAGCCTCAAACCAAAGTTAGTATATGATGTATTAAATTATTATCAATTTTTCTAACCTGTGTAATTTTACACATGTTAAAAGATAAAAAAAGAAATGTTATGTTGAAAGTTGTGTAGTCAATTTCTTGAAAACCTAAAAGCCACTCTTTCAAATATAATATTTCTATTTTATGATTTTTTAACATGTGTAAAGTTATACAGATTAGAAATTTCCAATGATTATATACTTTGACATCTAAACAATTATATACTTTGACATTCACGTAACGAGTAATGCTACTAATACTTTAAGTTACTTATCCATACTCTTTGTCAATCAATTTGTTTTAAGTATTTATTTTATAACATGAATAAAAGATGAAAATGGATTCCGGTGACGTGAGTTAGAGAGATATAAATAGAATAATTAACATACATAGATCCATCATGATTGGTTGTAGGAACTACTAATTATATTTTTAAAATTTTCTTTCTCTCTCTCTCCAACAATATACAATATTGTTTTATGCAATCGGGGAGAGAATCTCAATCCATAAAAAATTAAAAATATTAATAGACTCATCTTTAAGTAACATACAATTTGATACAAAGATATTAAGTATTTCAGATAATCTCAAACAACAGCTTATGAGTTTAAATTTAATACACAATAATATAAAGTTTAGTATACACTTGTAGTCCAAAAAAAAAAAAACAATAATTAGATTTTCTATGTACTAGTTGAGATTATCAACCTATTTTTAATGATTTAGCTAGTAAGGACAGAATACTAATGTAAAAGAGTTTTCTACTAGTAGTACATTAAAACTAAATTCAGAAATTACAGTTTATAAAATTTGAACCATGAAATGAGGATTTAGGATAATCAACATCAACTTAAATTAATTTCTATTTTCTCATATCATGGATGAAATTTTTATTTTTCAGTTAAAAAGGACTTTAAATGCAATCCAACTGATGCTTAAGATTTCTCAATCAAAATCCGAATTGCCTCTTCTATTGCTATTGAAATGAAATAAGTTGATTTTAGTATAAAAAAAATTTAAGACAAATTATTCTGCATATGCGTATGTATATACCTAAATTATGCACACATATTAAAATGATAATAAAACATATTAATCAAATTATATATAAAACATTTAGTGCAATATTGTTCTATTTTATTTATTTCATGTACAAACTAAATTTTTTTTTTTTGGCCTTTTATAAAAAAACTACTTTTTTACTACCACACGAGTAAAACTATTATTATTGTAATATTTAAGATATTTTGAAATTTAATTTTTAGAAGTGTTTGGAAAAAGGCAAATACTAACCAATGCTTGCAATCAGATATACTCCCTCCGGTCCTTATTATAAGAGGCAAATGACAACTTTTTTTTGGTCCAAAATATAAGAGACATGCATGTATTTTAACAAATATTAAATGTCCATTTCCAATTTTACCCTTATTTATAATAGGGTTTATATTTACGAGACAGTGCAACTTTCAATACAAGTAGGTTTGTTCATTAATTATTGAAGGGTTAAATTTGTAAATTTATATGACTATTAATTACAAATAGCTTATTTCAATGCATTTTTTTGGTCTGTGTGTTTTAGGGTTTTGCCTCTTATATATAGGACCAGAGGGAGTAGAAAGTTTCTACGGGAATATAATGAAAAAAGTGGTGATTTCCCATAAAGAAAAATGTAAAAAAGTGGTGATTTCCCATAAAATGACAAAGACAACCTTAAATGATTGAGTTGGAATACCGAAAAGGAAGGTGACGTTGCACTGTATGATGTTATAAATCATTTAATATATGGGTTTTTCTAATCTATACAATTTTGCACATATTAAGAATCTTAAAAGAGTAAATTTACATATGAACTTGTGTATTTTATACTTTCAAAACTGAAATGCTTAGTTTTCCAATAAGTAATTGCTACTTTTGGGTTTCTTAGCATGTGCAAAGTTGCACATGATAGAAAAATCCTTAATATATATACTCCCTCCGTTCCCTTTCTATGGTAATTTAAGGTTTCTACACACAGATTAAGAAAACATTAATTTATTTATATTTGTACCAAATTACCCTTATTTATAGTATCATTAATTATTTACAAATTCTAACCTTGGTCATTTATGTACCTTGAAAAGAAGCATTTGTGTACCTTGATCAAATGTAAGATGCATTGATATGTGCCACTTTTGTTTTGGAGCATGCAACATTTATGACTGAATTTAAGTAGGGAAGGTTTAGTATGTTTTCAATGTATTTCAATTTAATTATATGATAAGGGTATATATGGAAAAAAAATTGTCAAATATACATTGGGTTTATAAAAGATCCATTGTTTTGGAACAAAAACAAAAAGCTAAAATTACCATAGAAAAGGAACGGAGGGAGTATAAGGAGAATGCTAATGAGTGTCTTTAGGGCACTCTTTAAGGAACCAAAAAAAAGAAAGAAATGTTTTATGGGGAATTGATGTATTTAATATTTGAAAATGTAAAATACTCCCTCTGGTCCTATATATAAGAGGCAAAACCCTAAAACACACAGACCAAGGAAATGCATTGAAATAAGCTATTTGTAATTAATATTCATATAAATTTACAAATTTAACCCTTCAATAATTAATGAACAAACCTACTTGTATTGAAAGTTGCACTCTCTCGTAAATATAAATCCTATTATAAATAAGGGTAAAATTGGAAATGAACATTTAATATTTGTCAAAATACATGCATGTCTCTTATATTTTGGACCAAAAAAAAGTAATCATTTGCCTTTTATAATAAGGACCGGAGGGAGTATTTAGTTTTTCCATAAAAACTTATTTTTCTTGGTTCCTTAAAGAGTGTCCATAAGGGCACTCGTTTGCATGACCCTGTGTATTAATTGCCCTCTTTGGAGTCATTCCAGAAAACAAAAAACAAAAAACTGAAGGACTTGTTTGTTTTGTTTATTTTCCTATTTTTATTTTCTGTTTTAAAAAATAATTATAAAAGATAATATTAATGGGATAGACAGGGAGTCATGGTCCTCTCCAGTACTGGAGAGGCCATTATGAGAGAGGGAGAGAGAAGCAAAAAAAAAAACTATAATTTTTTTACATACTAAATAAAATATATCACATCACCTCTTTTTTTTCTTTCTTTTTCTCTCACACTGGCCTCTCCAGTACTGGAGAGGACCACAACTCATAGACGGGGTATCCTAACCCAATACAGTACAAAAGGTCCAAATACAGGACCAAAAACCAAGTTACAGCAGTTCCTATTAAAACTGACAACTCACCAGATTTGACCATTTTAGCATCGCCAACTCATAGTGCCCAGATTTCGCCTATCTTCTGTTCATGCTGTTTTTTAAAATTTTAACAAGACCAACCTTATTATTTTATTGTATATGATAGTTCATGCATAGTGAAAAAGACATCTTGTTTTAGGGCAAAGGAAGAACATACAGTTATTCTAGTGTAAGATACATATTCATCTTATGCTAGCTGCAAATAAGCATTTGGTGCATTTATAAGCAGTTATTAAGCTCCTATCACTAACCCTGGGAAGAGGGTTATATCCTTCAGTGCATTTAGAGACCAAGTTTGAAATTCTAGAATCTAGGTTCCAGTAGTACTAGGTTAGTGTAGCAATAATATATTGCTATTTCTAAGAAGAATGCTAACCAATTCCCTTAAGATATTCGTTAACGAATCAAAAAAGGAAAGCTTAATTGTATGAATAAATGGCGTACTTAAAATATTGTTAAGTGTTACAATTAGTTTTTCAATGCAAATCTTCTTTTTGTCATTTCCTTAGGGTACCGATTAACAAGACCATTTTAATGACTACTGACACCTCATGAGGGATGGGAGAAAATGTAGCAAATAGATGTGAAAGAGATAATTGAATTAACAACTGATGTACTTCCTGAGATTTTTCTCTTTTCTCCTTTTGTATGTTTAATTAGTAATTACTCTCACCACCATCACCATACTAAGACCATTACATGCCAAAAAGAATTTCTGTGTTACTTAGACCTACAAAAAAAAAAAAAAAAGACCCCTAGACCAAAGCATTATTGACTAATTGTGTTAAATGATTTAGATTAATTATATTTATGCATTTAGAAAAGAAGAACAGTTTTATTTTTTCAAAACAACAAAACGTGTTAACCAGCATGTGCATGTTTTTTTTTTATTCATGATCCAGATGCCTCTACAAGCCTTGTTCAGTTAATTAATATCTGACTCTTTCTGTAAAATTCTTGAACAAGGTAGAAGAAATACTTGCTACACATTTCTTGTCTCATATCATCTCATTTCACTGTAATTTAGCAGAATTAGAGTGTACGTTGAATTTATTTTTTAGTGAAATCAATTATTATAATTATAATATAAAAATTGTAGAGGTAAAACAATGCATCATTTTCCATGTACTTTCTCTTCCAACTGTTATGTATAAACTGGACTACGTACTCATTGATTAGACTTCGGCCTCTTCTTACCCATTCCATGGTGACACCGAGCTTTAAGGGTAATATTTTATTTATTTATTTTGTTTTCATGAGCAGCTTTAACCTTTAAGGGTAATATTTCGTTAATATTTGCACCGCACAATATGTATACATTTTTATAGATGTTAAATATTGTACAATTTTTTTTTTATTTTTTTATTGTTAGTGGGGCTTGATTACTCTAAACTTAATTCTATAAGAAATTAATTATATAAGAAATTAATTGATATGTACTGTTAGTGTAAAATTTTACATTATCAGCCAATTGTAAATTGTTGAATCATTAAAAATATTTTACTTTTATCATAACTATTTTAAAAGTCATAACAAGAATGATTTGTGATGACCCACAGTGCAAAAAACTTTACATTAACGATCTATCAAAATTAAACTCATTATAAAAATGTTATTAACTAAATATTTATATATATCAAACAATATGAAAATTATATTAAAAAATAAGGTACAATCATCGTTTTGTAAGTCGTTAGCCAGATTTTGTTGTATATTTGTAGAAAAATAATAAGGTTGATGACTTGACATCTATATTATAGATGTCTACACATATCTGCCAAAGAGTAATGTCTACACACATCTATATTTATTTTTGGAGAATGATTGCTTCACATACTTAATCTCCCATTTCTCACATTAGTAATAGTTGGTAGAATACAATGAATATGTATGAAAATGAGACGAAACATTTATATATATATATATATATATATATATATATATATATATATATATATATATATATATAAAAGATGGCAAAGATTTATGTAGATATGAAGTAATGTATATAAATATGTATTTAGTTATTCTTAAATCTTAATTTCTATATAATATATGTAGTAGCTCAGCATGACACCATATATATGAGACATGTTAATTCCTTGGAGCCCTAGAATATATATGAACTGTTACGTCTTAGAAGGATATATCCAAAACATCTAAAGATACTCTTACATGATAATTAAATTATTTAAACCCTTAAAATCCATTCAAATAATATTTTTCTCATCTTTATAAATAATATATTTATTCTAACTTAACATATGATATATAATGATATCCATCTATATTCATATCCAGATATGGTGGTATCTATCCGAGCTAGTGTGAAAGAAACATTTTTCAGTAGATTGGCCGAAACTAAGTACTACTTCAGTACGAAAAATGAAGAGCACTAGACCTAAGAGAGAAAACAAGGTATATGCTAACATATATATCATACACACAGTTTTAAGTTATTGACAACACAAAAGAATTAGGGTGCTATGAAAATTCCCTTAACTAAATAATTGATAGCAAAAATAATATAGATCCCAAATAAACAAAAAATTATATATATTTAAGAAATCAATCTAAGCATGTACTAATTAACATATATATATATATATAATGGATATATAAGAAATAAATAAATAAGAACTATAGTACTAACCTGGGTTCAGATGAATACTCAAAAAGTTTGCCTTTGGCAGAGAACACAATCAAAGCAACTTGAGTATCACATAGCACAGAGATTTCATGTGCTTTCTTAAGAAGTCCCGTCCTTCGCTTCGAAAATGTCACTTGCTGGCTAGTTTTGTTCTCGATCCGTTTCAGCTGAACTCTACCTCTTCCCATCTTAATTGCTTGGTCTTTTTTAGTACTTAATAATCTTCTTCTTCTAAGAAAGAATAATCAATATGAACAAATTAAGAGATCAAGCCCAAAAAGAGAAACAAGAAACAATACATATAAAGAAACATGTATAAAGAAGGAAACCCTAGGAGTAGAGAGAGTAGTAGTATTCACCTGAAGCAAGACAGAGAGAAAAAGGTGTGTATGAATGAATGCAGAAGAAATGAAGGGTGTCTATGTATATAGCATATAGCATAGGGACTTTTTTCTATTTTTGTGCTAAAAAAAAATTGCTAATTTTTTTTAATTATGAAATGAAAGGAAAAAGGTGGAGAGAGTGAGAGAGTGGATGGGACTATTATTCGAGAATAAAGATGAAACAATAGAGAAGCTCGTTTGGTGGGTACGATGCGTTGTCGAGTTGTGATTGGGTGATAGAGTTAAGGTACGATGCTTTGTCGAGTTGCGGTTGGAGAAGGGTGAGAGATGGTTCATGTCAGACAGACACGGCTTGTTGAAATTGACTGAGCTCGTATAATATTGGTACGTTTAGGCTCTTGTAATTGTAAGCCATTTGACGTGAGAGTATATATAGTTGCACCCACTTTACATGGTCACCGGTATATCGAATTATGATATTTGAGCATCCAATTTCAAATATCATATGTAATATTATATATGTTTTATCCTTATCTCTTACTTATTTTTTCATCTTCTTTATATATATGCATGCCAAAAATATACAAAAAAAATCGAAGGGACACGTATGATATCCTAAATTTGGCGTTCAAATATAATTTCTCCTATACAATTTACACAAGAATAATTAAAGTTGAGAATTTTTTAGTTAACTCCGTCGGCAAGATAAGAGATCATAACTATGGCCGTGTAGTTTTTTTAATAACTTTTTAATATATATATTGATGGTAATTAGTTTGGCAAGTGGTTGAGTAATAATATCTAGTTTCGTGTATAATGCACACATTAATGAGATCGAAAATCAATCACTGGTAATGGTATAGTGCAATCTATAAAGCGCAACATTAGTTACGTTTCTACTTTCAAGGTTCCGCCTTTATACCTTGGTGTCTTTATTACTCTTTCGTATATAATGTCATAGTTAATTATCATTGGAGGTAATCCGCATAATTAACAATTGGGAAATAGGACTCAGGTGGTTTGAGCTAAGGGTATAAGGAGTTGGAGGAGTATGAGGTCTAATGTTTAAACCTTGGCAAATGACTGAATGAGAAAAAATTAACATAACAGCTAACTACTAGCATTTGCCTATAAAAAATTAAAAACAATTGGGAAATGAGAATGCAACTCTGCAAAAGGATAAAATAGCCGTAGGAGTTGGAGGGTAATTAGTTAAGATTTAATTACTTTTTTATATTTCAAAAATTTAACCGATATTTTCCAAAAATTAAGAATGAAATGTTAGAATTGCTTAATGATAAAACTTTGATAAATAATTTCACAAATAAAAAAGTTAGAAGATTAATATGAGAATTGGTAATTTATATAATATTAAGTCTCTTTAAAAAATATGCGAAAGGCCTCAAAATCCATATACACAGCCCTCGTCATAACAGTGTTATTTATCCCCATTTCCCTGCTTAAGGTTAGCAACTTAACATGTATAGAGGGGATGAGTTGGGCTACCGTGTATTTTTGTAACAAGTTTGTTTGTTGAACATTAAAATACAGAGAAGCCGTATACATCCTTTTTTATGTGTTTTTAAAATGCGTGAAAATAAAAAAAGATAAAAAAAATAAATAAGTAAAAGATAGAAATAAATATATATAATATTAAATATGATGTTCAAAGTTTGAAATTCAAATAGCATGACTCTCACTAGTTTGGATGAAGGTATACATTGCTGTTATTAATTGTAAATTAATAATTTTTTTTTTGACAAATTGAAAATTAAAAGTTGATACATATTAGTATATAGTAATAGTAATATTAAAAGAATAATTAATTGATATTATACTCTCGCTAGTTAAGGTACGATGCTTTGTCGAGTTGCAATTGGAGAAGGGTTAGAGTCTGAGAGATGGTTCATGTCAGACACAAGCTTGCTTGGTCTACTCTTGCGCAATTTGATTGACCTCGTATGGTACGTTTAGCCTTTTAGGGCTTTAGGCTAGGCTTAGTTATTCTAACATCTCAATTTAACAATTTTGTATGGGACAACCGTATTTATACTGTGGTATTTTTGTAATTAATTTTTTTAAAGATTATTATTCTATCCATGATTCTAGTTTAGTGATTATTATTTTTATTAATTCTATTTCTCTATCGTATTTTCTACAATCACAATATTCACAGTGATAATTCATATGTCTTTCACATAAATCGGTAGCTTCAGCTTTTAATTCTTGTATTAGATTCTTTAAATTACTTTGACTAGTTAGATCTAACATACTTAATTTATATACAAACTTTTTATATTTTGATTATCCATTCACTTACTTAGCTCTGATACCAAATCGGCACCACCCTATTAATTTTCGAAATTTTTGTATTATTTATTTCCATGGGTAGTATTTTATTAATTCCAAATTACATTTCCATCTATAAAGATACTGGAATCATTATATAATTCGAATTCCCATAAATAATATTCAGGATCTCTAACTAATTCAAAATAATAATCAGGATCACTATATACTTCATTTCCATATTGCCATTGTATTCTTTGTTGTATAGTTTTTAGATATAATTCTTCTTGTTTATATTGATTCCTTAGTTTATCAATTATTATTTGCTTACAAGATCCTTTGGCAAATTCATAGATAATATGCTTAATATTTCTTTATCCATTATTCTGAATACCAGTATTCTTTATCAGAATATCTTTGTCCTTTAATAAATTCCATTTCTTCTGAATATTCGAATTCAATTTCCATGTCTGTGTTATGTAAATAGAACTCTTCCTGTCTATATTGTTCTTTTATCTTTTTTATTATAATTTGTTTACAATCAACTGGAAGGTTTAATTGTAATACACTTATTATTTCTTTATATGTTTGTTCATCTAAATCCATTTTTATCTTATTCACTATCTTCAAAAGGTGGTGCTTCAATTCTAAAGTAATTAGTTGTGTTTGAAGAGGAACTCGAAGCTTCAAGATCTAGTTTTTTTATACGGTCCATTATATTTTTCATTCCTTTTTTATATTGTTCCTTTATTTGTCTTTCTTTATTTTCTAAATCAATTAATTCCTTTTCTTTTCTTATTAGATGTTTTTCAATTAATTAATTTCCTATTTCTATTTTCTGGATCTCTTTCTAGATAACAATCTAAAGCTCCAGTAAAGTCTCCAATATCTATTTTAGCTCTATCTTTCTTTAGATAAAATTCTTCAATGAATTGTTTTAATTTCTCTTTATTACTCATATTTTATTTTGTAAGTATAAGGATAAATCTTTTACCTGATTAGATAATTTAATAATATCATTTTCTTCATTAGTTCTTTTTTGTTCTGGAAAAGTAATTGGTCTTGGGATTGACTCTATTTCGAGAATTCTTGGTCTACTTATGAAAGTTCCTAATTCTGTTATTTCATTTTTCTTTGGATAATAAATTTTTCCTATGTCTTCAAATAATCTTGGGATGTCTATTCGATCATTATTTCTGAAGGTAATACTATGATGTGAATTTGTTAATGCAAAATTTACACAGTATGTTATTGAAAATATTTTATCTCCTGGTTTCATTAGGTTTTCTCTTAAAAATTTATGTTCGAGGGATAGTGCTTGATTTAATCTTTGAGTATTTAATGGAATTCCTATATTTGGTCTGATTTCAAACTTTAATTTTGCATAAGCTAGATTTCCTTCTATTACTCCTAATATTTTATCTTTTGGATCATTTATTCTGTTATCTTTCAGAATTAATTCAATTAGTGAATCTATTCCTTCTTGAAAAGTTGCTTTGATTAGAACTTGTACCGCTCCTATGTGGATACATCCTAATTTTCTTCTGTGTTCTTGGTTCTTTAGATTTCTTTTTAATTCCGAAATTTTTTCTTTGCTGATTAATTGAATACTTGTATTTCCTTGTGTTTCTGATATGTCTATTGGTGATTCATTCATTATTTTCCCATAATATATTATATTTTCCTTTTTATTAAATTTCTTTAGTATGTTCATGAATTTTTCTTTCTTTCCTACCATATTTGCAGTTTCTACTAGATCTAGATCTTCTTTCTGAATTTTATTAAATAATTTTGGATTAATTAAGATACTTCCTTCATAATTTCCATCTTCTTCAGTAATTTGTAGGTGTTCTATTTCACTAGATTCAATCTTATCTATTTCAGACATTATTTTGCATAAAATAATCCTGATCTTGAGAAGAGTGACTTAGTAATCATACCTGATCTTTGATTTTTGAAATTATTTGCTTCTGCCCACTTCTGCTTCCGTTGATTGCTTCTTTTGATTCTTGCTTGGTGTAGAGTAATTGACAGAATAATTTAGAGAAAGAGAGATTTTATTTAGTAATTGGTTATTTTACATGAGGGAGGTTGGATGGACACTCAACCATCCGAACTATACCACAAGGGTGTAGCAGACTTCTCTCTAGGAGAGATCACACAAAAGTGAGAATGGAAATTTAGGTTCTCAGTTCTGCTTTTGCCTCAGCATAAGAGGACTTATTTATAGACTAGGCATACAAACATAATTTACATAAATGACCTTCAAATAATTGCTTCTGGTCTAATAATTCGACTAATGACGTCAGTGCTTACGTCATTCTTCAATAATTCTGCTTGATGACGTCAGTGCTTACATCATTCTTCAATTATTGCTTCATCTGAGTCCCTATCTTCTTCCTGTGCTTGCTGTCACAATCTGTCTTTTTGTGCATCTTTCGCATTCATGATTTCTGCTTTCTTTAATTAATGCACACAGCTGGCTCAATACAGCTGGTCTGTAATTCATCGCTGGTCTCTCCAAAGCATAAAATGGGAATTCAAAGTTTGTTAGGATGGTTAAGTCTTTTTCCTTTATTGGTTTGCCGATTGTTTTACTTATCAGCAAAGTATTTGGTCCTTTGTATAAAGTTTTGACAAAGGAGTTTTGTCCTATTGCATTGCATTGTCCGTAGATACTTGCCAGTTGGTTTGCAATAATTATGGACATTTCTTCTACATCATATGCAGTTCCCTTTGCTTCATCCATGAACGGGAAATTATTATTACTTATGCCTATGTTGACAAAGTGCTTGGCTGGTTGTCTTGTCTGAAAGTCTGGATATGCTGAATAGAACTTTAGATAAATAGTTCTTTCTCCAGCTACATTCTCCTTGTACAGTTGAACTGCTTCTTTGAAGTGATATGGGAACAGATTAATTTCTTCGAGATTTTTGCTTAAGTAAAGACACTCAATTAGTCTAAACTAGAACATATTGAATGTCAGAGCAAGGGTTGCTCCTGGAGTAATTATTGCTTTGATTCCATAAATTCTTCTATCGACCATGTGAAAACAATTAATTTTTTCTCTTTGGGTCCAGTTGGCTAATCTTCTGAAGTTTTCATGAATTTTTTCTTCAGAAAATTGAACCAGTAATTCATGATCCTTTCTAGCAATTATCGGATAATTTTCTAAGGAGGATGGGAGTCTCCCTAGAACTTTCATTGGAGTTTTTGTTTCAGTTTTTATTATTTGTGCTGTTTCTGAGTAAGTTCTTGGTCCAAGATAAACCTCTTTACCTTTTCTTGTTTTTTCTTTTGCTTTTTCGTTTTCTTGGAAATTCTTCAGAGCTTTTTCTGCTTTTTCTTTGGTTGGAAATGATTGATGATGGACTCCTGATATTCCTTGGCAATGAGGAGCTGCTTTATGCCAGTCATCATAAATTCCTGGCATTGGTCCATTAAAGACGGCGACCACTTGCTTATTTCCTTCCAAGCTTCTTCCTGACTGTTTTTGGAATTCTTTCTTCAAGAATTTTCTCTGCCTTTTAAATCTGATTTAATTAAATCTAATTCCTTCATCTTCTGTTCTTCAAGTGCTTTCTTGAGTTGATATTGTTGTCTCAGTAATTCTGCTTTGCTTCGCTTAACGCCCCGATTTTTCGGTTACTCTATGATCTGTACTTATGTGTGTCTGTGAATTTTTAATATTCTAATTTCGAGTAAATTATTTTAATGAATCTAAATTATTTTCATAATCTATTATATAGAAGGAAACTACTACTAAATTTCTGGCAGAGATTTCAGACGATCCCGGTCTGAGTTTTCACTGTCAGTTAAGTTATACTGACCCAGAAAAAAAAATGAATTTTGATTTGTAAAATACTTTTTTTTTCCTAACTCAATCGTAATCATTTCCATAATTTTAGAAATTTTCTTTTAATATAAAAAATTTTCGAGTGGAAAATTAACGAAAGAAAATACGATCGGTTTTTACCGACAGGAAACAAATGGAACCGGAACCGGAACGAGCAAGAATTATTACAATCAGATTTTATACAGATTTGAGGAGACTTGATGTGATTTTGAATAGTGTTTGCATTCAATTTTCACCATCATGCCTTACACCTAATTATTTCTTTCAAATTTACAAGAAACCATTATATTAATAAATAAATAAAAAAACCTAAATCCCAATCTCCTCTCATGGTGCAGCAGCGCCCCCCTTCCCCCAAATCTCTATAAATACCCTTCATTCACACCTTACTTCACTTTTTCCATCTTCTCCAAAGTCTCCTAACTCACACACACTCACTTGCTTTGATATCCATTCTTCTTCAATCTTAGAAGCTTTCAAAGTTCTTCACCATCTTACTCTTGAGAAGGTCCAAACTTGCTCATCCTCATCATCATCAACATCATAAAGGGTATAATCTTTCTGCTCTACTCTTCATCTCTTCAAAAACCTAAATTTTACCTACATGCATGTTAATGATCTTATGTTGCAAGTTGATTTTATCATGATGCATGTTCATAAAACTAATTTATTTGAACTCATTCTCATCTTTACTATCATCTACTTCACTTGCATGTTACAAAAAGATTTTCCAAGGCATAATTTAATGGGGTGGCCAAAACCCTAGAAGGAGAAAATGGAGTTTTGCTAAAAAAATTTCACATGCATGTTAATGTTTCAAGTTGCATGTTTATGACTTTAACTTAAAATCTTCAAGAAAACTCTTTTTAGCATGAAACTAATTTTTATCAACTCCTACTCATTTCCACTTTTATTTTAATGACTTGCATGTAGTGAAAAATCTATCCAACCCTATTTTTTAAGTGGCCGAAACACCATGGGTAGGAAAATGAAAGATTTTCTTGAAAATCTCACATGCATAACTTAAATCTATGGATGCATGTTTTTTTAAAGTCATGAGCTTCATAAAAAATATGTTGCCCTTCCTATATGTGATGATATGGCTAAAACTCTAAAAATAAGAGTTAATGAAGCCTAGGTTTAATCTTTAGGAAGGATGCATGTTTAAATGATACATTTTAATTACCTACATGTGTTTATAAAGTTTGAAAAAAATTAAGTCTTCCTAGCCTTTTATTTTTATGAAGGCTGAAACTCTATTGGAAGAGTTGAGGAAGCCTTGTTCAATTTTTTTAGAAAGATGTTTGCTTAAAACATCATTTTATTTACATGCATGTACCTAGAAAATTGAAAAACTAAATTTTTACACACATCTATATGTAGGTCGAAAATCACTTTTACATGAGGATAAGATATTAAAATTGATTTCTAAGTTTTGAACCTTTATTTTATCTCTATGATGCTTGAGGATCATACATCCAAAAGTTTGTAAAAATTTAAAATTTTTATCATACTTTACTAGTCATGGCCGAGACATGCATAAGAGATTTAGGGTGATTTTATAAAATTTAACTTATATAAATACTTGGTTTTGTTAGATTCGTAACCGTGACCAGAGTCCTAGTCCATTCTCTTAAAACTGCGAGATAACTACACTCCTTTTACACTTCGCTTTAAGGTAAGGGGAGAAAGCCTGAGTGATAATTATGTTATGATGACTATATGCCTTGTATGCTTGTTTGATGTGTTTGATTGATATGGTTCTTGCTGTGACTGATTTGGTTGGATTTTGAGTTCATGATGAATTGATGATGTACTTGATGCTTTATATGTTAGTAATTGATGACTTATGAATATATGCATGATGCTTGTATATGTTGAAGTTGTTCTATATATGTTGTGATTGTTGCATGGAAGCCTAACCATTGGTTAGAGCTTAAATAATAAAGATAAAAGCTTTAAGAAAATATTTACAAAGAAAATCACAAATAAAGATTTCTTTTTAACAAAGATTTGATAAAAAGGAAAGTGGAATAATTTTAATGATTTGTGAAAATGTTAGAAATAAAAACAATTTTTATAAAGAAAATTCAATTGAAAATTTAAATGATTTTACATAAAAAGAAAAGTAATTTCTTTTAAAATGTTTGAAGAAAACAAATGTTTGTTTAGAACTTAAAAGGAATTTATTTGGAAATTTCAAATATTTTAGGAAGAAGAAGATTTGAAAATAAAATGGTTTTAGAAATAGATTTTCCAAAACTTAAAGTTTTAAATAAAAGGATTTCAAAAGAAAAGTTTTTATTTAAAAGATTTTGTTCAAAGGAAAATGTCTGATAACTTGAATAAGTTACGAAAAATTTTGGTTTTCGTATTTGTTTTTCATTGAACGAAAATAAGATGAAAAGTGAACCTAGTAACCGAGACGTTGGGGTACTAGAGTTCTGGCACGGGGATCCATGATCCTATCACAACGCTGTGGACTGTGTGTCCTATATATGATATGGTGGACCGTTTGTCCTATACAATTTGCTGTGGACTGTGCGTCCTATATATGTTGCTGTGGACTGTGTGTCCTATATGCTTTGTTGTGGACTGTGTGTCCTACAAACGTTGTGATAAAAGTGGAAAACGGAGTAAAAAGGGTAAAGACTGTTTTTCTACGACCACAAAGTTCTAGACTAGTGCACGGGTCTAGGGCTGTGTGATTGAACACTCGGACTTTAATATCCTGTGTTGATAATAAAAGTTTTAAGACATTTAAAATTCACGGGAGTTCGTGAGCCTTGAGCCTCGACAAGGAAAGAATGTGGCACAAAGAAAAGCTACGAAAATAAAAGGTTTTACATGCATTGTTTTTGGCATACGTGCTTGTTATTCCGAATATCTTGATAAACGAGGTATTCGAGACGGTATTATTCCGGATATCTTGATAAATGAGGTATTTGAGACGGTGTTATTCCGGATACCTTGGTGCACAAGGTATTCGTGACGGTGTTATTCTGGATATCTTCAAGAATAAGGTACTCGAGACGGTGTGCCTTTGTGGCAATTGAGCCTGATCAGCTCACTGTTTTCAAAAACTTGCATGGAGTTGGGGTCTCCAGAGAGTAGGACAGAATGATGAAATATAGAAGTATCATGTTTTCAAAAATGACGACGATTGGTGATTGACAAGATTATTTTGTGAGAATTTATATGTTAAACATGAATATTTGTATATACTTGTTGCTCTGTGTTTGGGCATTTAGTCGTCATAATTCATCCATATATTGGTATCTCACCCTTGCATTTTTGTTGTTTTCTTTTCTTGTTATATGTATATATGCTATATACTTGAGAATAGATGGATCTAGCCATGATACAGTTGGCACACTCTCGGTCCCGGGCTCTGCTGTTTGAGAACAGGGATGACCCCACTGCGTGGACCTTCGCTCTGGGCTCATCTCGCGCAGTGAATTATACAGGACTTGTTTGTTTCGTAGAGGGTTCAGAGGAAGCATCTATGAGACGTGTTCATACCATTGAGACTGTTCATATCCGACTGCCACCTATGGAGCTTTATCTGCAGCATCTGGCCAACCTGGATCTTTTGGATCTTGACTTTCCTTAAGCAAAGCCTCAGCCGGAAGAAGCTCCAGCTTCCCCGATCGAAGAGGATCCCGAGGAGTTGATGGAGGAGGATCCCGTAGAGCTGATGGAGGAGGAGCCCCAGTTTCACCCTATTGGAGATGATGATGATGTTGACGCTCCCGGCGAGGGAGTAGAGATGGAGGTGGCTGCTCCAGCTACACCTCCCAGGGGCGGGGATGACAATCAGGGTCTCCCTAATGGGCATCTTTAGGTTTGGCCAGCTCTTAGGAAGTTTTTCCTTAGGGGTATTCTGATATGAACAATTTATTTTGAAACTGATGTTTAGTTATGACTCTTTAATCTTTATCTCTAACTTTAAACTGGAAATCATGTAGTGGATCTTATGAATTATCACTCTGTGAATTTCTGTCAAGAAGCCTGTCTATATAAAGGCTTAAGAATTAATGAACTTGATGTATTTCAGTATCTCCGCATCAGCTTTGTGTATGTGGTTTATGTTTTAAATTGTTTAGGAAAGTAAACATTATTATTAGTAAAGAGATTTAAAAATCCTAAGTTTTCCAAAAGTAAACCGACAACTCACTAATAGTGATTATTTAATTTTAAACAAAGTAGTTAATGTGATACTCGGGTTAAGGGTGTCACAATTCTCTTGACAGAATATCTGCAAGAACATTCTTTTCTCCTTTAATATGAGAAATTGAATAACTTTATTCAGACAACTTCATTTGCCATCGGATTAATCTCCCTTGCTTATAAGTTCATTTGTGATTAATATTTTTAAAACCTGCAACATAAGTAGAATCAGTTCGAGCAATAAATTCTTTGTCTAGTACATAGATCCGATGTTTTTCCAACATTTGGATTAGTGCTAGAGTTTCTTTTTCATGTGTTGGATATTTAATTTCGCTATCTGAAAAAGTTCCAGATGCGTATCGACATAGTAATTCTTTCTTTTGCCCTGGAGGCATTGCTTTCATGACTCCTCCCCAACAGTCATTAGATGCATCAATTTCTATAATAATTAGGTCATCATCCGATGGATGATATAGCTCAGGAAGATCCTGGCATATTAATTACATTTTTTTCAATAATTGCTTCGTCTTCATTGATCCATGACCAAAGAGCATACTTCTTTAATTTTTGTTGAAGTACTTTCCTTTCAGCTGCATGATCCTTGATAAAACCTTCACTGGAAATATATGTTAGGAGCCCAAGAAATCTTTGTAATTCTTTTTTATCTTTTAGTTTGGTAGGAAAATTCCGTAATTTTTTTAGCACAAGCTTCTGCATTAAAATCTTTCCTTTTTCAATTTCTAATCCTAAATAATTAATTTTGTTTTGAGCTAATATTGCTTTTTTCTTGCTTAAAACTACTCTATGCTCTAAACATTTATTTAGTATTAATTCTACTTTTTTAAAATGATCATCTAAATCTTTATTAGTAAATACCAAGATATCATCAATATATATAAGACAAAAATCTTTAAATTCTTTAAGTATAGAATCCATTCTTCATTGAAAGATTCCTGGAGATTGCTTTATTCCCATTAGAAATACATTTCATACATATTGTCCTTGAGGACAGCTGAATGCTGTTAGTGCTTTAGATAATCTAATTTGATAAAATCCTGATTTACAGTCAAATGTGCTAAACCAATTCATATTTCTAATTCGTTCAATAATTAAATCTTTTATTGGAAGAAAATAAGCATCACCTTCCATTGCCTCATTTATTAGTTTATAATTAATTACCACCGTTCTTTTTCCTCTTTTTATTTCAATATGGTTTTCTACATAAAAAGCCGGTGCCGAATGCTTACTTTTTGATGGCCTAATCAACCCTTTTTTGCACATTTCTTCAATATCACTTGCAAATTCATCTCTATCTTGTTTGTATAAATCATGGGTTTGCATTTTACTTCCTTTGTTGGATCTTTTAGCTTTAATATGGTTAATTCAGTATTTTTATTATTAATGTTTGGGTCTAAAGGATTTTCGCTACATACTTGATCTAAAAGTTCTTCAATATGAGCTGAAATTCTTCTATTTGGTTCTAAATTTATTAATGCATGGCGAATTTTTGTGCATATTTCTCTTACTAACTCACCACGATTTTACTTGCTAAGCTCTGTTTTTTTAGAATAAGTACATCCAGAAAAATGAATAATTGGAATAGTTATTATTTCTCTTTGTTGTTTTTGGTAAATATATTGTGTTTTTAATGATATATGTTCTAAGTATTGGCAAAATTGTGCATATAATCATAAGAAATTGTTTCCTATAATCATATCTATACTGATATCTTGTTGATATATTGTAGGTGCTATAATATATTGCTTTTTTCTTGCTTAAAACTACTCTATGCTCTAAACATTTATTTATTATTAATTCTACTTTTTTAAAATGATCATCTAAATCTTTATTAGTAAAGACCAAGATATCATCAATATATATAAGACAAAAATCTTTAAATTCTTTAAGTATAGAATTCATTCTTCATTGAAAGATTCCTGGAGATTGCTTTATTCCCATTGGAAGTACATTCCATTCATATTGTCCTTGAGGACAGCTGAATGCTGTTAGTGCTTTAGATTCTTCAAACAACCTAATTTGATAAAATCCTGATTTACAGTCAAATGTGCTAAACCAATTCATATTTCTAATTCGTTCAATAATTAAATCTTTTATTGGAAGAAAATAAGCATCACCTTCCATTGCCTCATTTATTAGTTTATAATTAATTACCACCGTTCTTTTTCCTCTTTTTATTTCAATATGGTTTTCTACATAAAAAGCCGGTGCCGAATGCTTACTTTTTGATGGCCTAATCAACCCTTTTTTGCACATTTCTTCAATATCTCTTGCAAATTCATCTCTATCTTGTTTTGTATAAATCATGGGTTTGTATTTTACTTCCTTTGTTGGATCTTTTAGCTTTAATATGGTTAATTCAGTATTTTTATTATTAATGTTTGGGTCTAAAGGATTTTCGCTACATATTTTATCTAAAAATTCTTCAATATGAGCTGAAATTCTTCTATTTGGTTCTAAATTTATTAATGCATGACGAATTTTTGTGCATATTTCTCTTACTAACTCACCACAATTTTACTTGCTAAGCTCTGATTCTTTAGAATAAGTACATTCAGAAAAATGAATAATTGGAATAGTTATTATTTCTCTTTGTTGTTTTTGGTAAATATATGATGTTTTTAATGATATATGTTCTAAGTATTGGCAAAATTGTGCATATAATCGTAAGAAATTGTTTCCTATAATCATATCTTTACTGGTATCTTGCTGATATATTGTAGGTACTATAATATATTGCTTTTTTCTTGCTTAAAACTACTCTATGCTCTAAACATTTATTTATTATTAATTCTACTTTTTTAAAATGATCATCTAAATCTTTATTAGTAAATACCAAGATATCATCAATATATATAAGACAAAAATCTTTAAATTCTTTAAGTATAGAATTCATTCTTCATTGAAAGATTCCTGGAGATTGCTTTATTCCCATTGGAAGTACATTCCATTCATATTGTCCTTGAGGACAGCTGAATGCTGTTAGTGCTTTAGATTCTTCAGATAATCTAATTTGATAAAATCCTGATTTATAGTCAAATGTGCTAAACCAATTCATTTTTCTAATCCGTTCAATAATTAAATCTTTTATTGGAAGAAAATAAGCATCACCTTCCATTGCCTCATTTATTTGTTTATAATTAATTACCACCCTTCTTTTTCCTCTTTTTATTTCATTATGATTTTCTACATAAAAATCCGGTGTCGAATGCTTACTTTTTGATGGCCTAATCAACCCCTTTTTGCACATTTCTTCAATATCTCTTGCAAATTCATCTCTATCTTGTTTTGTATAAATCATGGGTTTACATTTTACTTCCTTTGTTGGATCTTTTAGCTTTAATATGGTTAATTCAGTATTTTTATTATTAATGTTTGGGTCTAAAGGATTTTTGCTATATACTTTATCTAAGAGTTCTTCAATATGAGCTGAAATTCTTCTATTTGGTTCTAAATTTATTAATGCATGGCGAATTGTTGTGCATATTTCTCTTACTAACTCACCACGATTTTACTTGCTAAGCTCTAATTTTTTAGAATAAGTACATTCAGAAAAATGAATAATTGGAATAGTTATTATTTCTCTTTGTTGTTTTTGGTAAATATATGGTGTTTTTAATGATATATGTTCTAAGTATTGGCAAAATGGTGCATATAATCGTAAGAAATTGTTTCCTATAATAATATCTATACTGGTATCTTGCTGATATATTGTAGGTACTATAAATTGTTTTCCTTGTATTATTAAAGTAATTCTTTTTGCTACTCAATACAGTGGATGTATAGATCCATCTGCTATTTGTATTTTTATTGGTTTTTCTAATTTTTCCCATTTATCAGACAATGCTTTTGTTTCCAAACAAATACTTGCTCCAGTATCTATATAAGCTTCAGTTTCTCTATTACTTTTTCCTATTATTATTTTTATATAAGTATTATTCGGATTCTGTTTCTTCTGAAGATAATCCATCTTCTAGATATTCATATATACTTCCTTCAGTATCGGTCAATTCTTCTTCTAATGGTTCAAGTTTATATATTTGATATACTTGTTTTATTAATTTTGTTTTTTCTTTGAAATCTTTTTCTTTTCTTTGAGGGCATTCATTTGCATAATGGCCTTCAACATTACATATTCCACATATACATTTCTTTTTTCCTTTTGGACAATATTTCCTTGGTGTTGATTTCTTTTTTCTAAAGAATCTCTTCTTATTGTTTTTATAATATGTTTTCTTTTTTGGGGACGTTCTCTTTAATTTTGGTTTTCTATAATATTTTCTTTTTTTTACTGACTTATGACAGCCATAATTCCCAGGTTTTTCCATTTCTGGGTTATCACAACATATTGCATTACTTCCTTTATTTAATTGTCTTATTATTTTTCTTGCTAAATATTGTTTTCTTAGTTCTTGGTATAGGGTTTGAATAATTCCTCCTAAGGTGTTGGCTGTTTCCTCTGGCCTACTTTCCCATAATCTTTTTATTTTAGTATTAATGGGATTTGGTAATTTATCGACAAAGATATTCTTATATATTTCTTTTGTTTCTTCATCCAATTGATAGTAATATTTTTTATATTCACAAATAAAGCTTTCTATTTGACACATGTCACATATTTGCATTTTATTTAGATGACTTTTTGCTTTTTCACGCAGGAATTTATTTGTTTTTTCTTGTTGATCAAACATATTATATCCAATAAATTCTTGGTAAATTAAAGTCATAACTTGTTTGGCAAAATCTTGATTATTATTTACCAATCTTGTATGTTGTCGCCAGATTTCATCTTGAATACTTTGTAAAAATCTTTGTACATTTCCTGTTGTTTTAAATATTAAAAAGTTTTTTACTTCTAACATATTTAATTTATTAAATCTTTCATCTGTTGCTATTAGTAGTTAGGGGTGTTCATAACCGATCCAAACCGATTCAAATCGCAAAAACCGAAAACGAATAAACCGAAAACCAAAAAAACCGAAAACCGAAAAACCGTAATTTTTTTATTGGATTGAATCGGATTTTGGATCCTATAGTGAAATTCAATCCAGTCCAATTCAAACCGATCTATTATATACATATACTATTATTTTTGAAGTTATAGTATTACCCATACTTAAACATTGTTTTTAATACTTTTATGTCCCTCATTCTTTTCAATATTTTTGTTGGAATGACATATATGAGACTATTTAGAATAAATATTAATGTCTTGAAGTTATATTTTGCTAAAAGTTTTAATGCATAACATATATATACTTGATTGAGTAAACATGAAAAATATGAAATCAATTAAGTAAGTTTGAAAAATAATTAGTTACAATTTATCTGTAGTCGATTCAAGGAAAAAAAAAAGGATAACTGTGAGTAGATATAGAGAATTAACATAAAAGAACATGTTAAAAAATATCAATAATTATTTTTTCTCAAACTCCTAAATTAAAATTAGGTTTAAATAAGCTTTTGGTCCCTGAAAAGTTCATCAGTTTTGGTTTTAGTCCTTGTAAAACAAAAATCTTAGGATTTCGTCCCTGTATTTACGAAAATTTTGTAAATAGTCCCTATTGTTACCCCTGAGTACTAGAAATCATACTAGATGAAAAAATTTGTCAATTTTAACCCTATGGCTCTAATGTATGATTTTATTTCTACTTTCTAACCAAATTTTGGTGCAAGTTGGATAAGAACGAGAAATTACCTCAGTACCCGCTGAATACTAGATATCATACAAAATGAAGGAATTTAGCAATTTTAACCTTATGTCCCTCATGTATAATTGTGTTTCTATTTTATGGCCAAATTTTTCAGCAAGTCGAATAGTAAAATAAAATCACCTCGATACCCATGAGTACTAGATAACGGAAAAAGATGACGGTAGGGACTATTTGCAAAATTTTTGAGATTACAGGGACGAAAACCTAAGAAAAAATTTCACAGGGACCAAAACCAATATTGATGGACTTTGTAGGGACCAAAAAACTTATTTAAACCTTAAAATTAAGATTATCCTTTGTCCACTATTAAACAAGCAGAAGGACACTTGACATAATAAAAAAATAAAGTATGACAAAAACCGAATTATCTAATCCAGTCCAAACCGCATTTAATTGGATTGGATCGGATCATATATTTTTAAGGAAGCAAACTGATCCAATCCAAACCGCATGTTGTTTTCATCATTGGATCGGATGACTTTTTAGCTCAAAACCGATCCAATCCAATCTGCGAACACCCCTAATTAGTAGTATTATTTCATTAGTCTATTGTAATAATATGTCTTCTTTATTTCTTGCACAATCAATATTTAATATATTTCCCAGTCTGATTGATTCATAATGAGGTTTAAATTCTTCCTGAATTTTGTCTATTTATTATTTTTTCTTGCATATCCTCTATTATACATAGTTTCTTCTTCATATTTATCCCATGCTCCATCAGGAATATATTTATATTCTTCCCATTTTCTTTTAGATTTTGTACCACTATATTCTCCTTTTTCCATCCTTATATAATTTTCTTCAGATTCTGAAGATGAGCTATTTAAAATTATTTCTTCATTTTCATTTTCTTTTTTAGTTGGCAATTGTTCTATTAGATTATTTTTTGTATTTGACTATGTTCTTCTTCATTTATTTTTAGTTGTTCTAATAATTGTTGAATTTATTCCATATTATTTGATTTCTTTAGTGTTTCCATATATTCGTTCTTTATCCTCTCCATGAGGTTACTGGTGAAGATAATTTTGATGGTTCTAGAGTTGTTTCTTGCTTTACTATTATTTTTTCCAAATCCTTTGGTTTTAGTAATTCTTCTAAATCTTTTATTGTTATACATCTATTCATTTCTTCATCTTCTAAAAGATTTTCTATAATTGTTCAAGAACCTTTCTGATTTTTTCAATGTATTTATTTTCATCTATTTCTTTGCCTTTACTTATATTATTTAATGTATCTCTTATGTTATTTATTTTACTTTGTCCTTTTTGTATCCTGTTATAAGTGTAATTTGCAATTTTATTGGTATTTTCTATTAGTTAAATAATATTTTTATTAGTTTCTTTCATGACTTTTTCTATTACTTCGAATTTCATTGATATTTCTGCAAATAAACCCATTATTTTATTGTTTTATTATTTTTGTCTTTTAGTGGTTTGTCCTTTAGTTAGTATTTTATACGTATAGTTGTCAACTGTAACATCCCGATTTTTCGGCTTTCTAATATCGGTAATAATTATATAAATGATTATATTCTTATCCGAGATTTAGAAAATACTTTGGATAAACTAAGGTCATTTCCTTGTCATACTTATTTTTATAAGGTTACGGGGAAGTTTTGGGATGAAAATTCAGACGGAAACCGGTCTGCGTTTTCTGCATTTTCACTGACAGTAAGTTTTTACTGATCAGAAACCCTAATTTTAATTCGTGAACGAAACACTTAAGGTTTTTATTTTATTTCCTACGATTATGCATTTTTAGAATTATTTCACAAAACGTGAAATAATATACGTTTTACGGACGTTACGTTCAATCGGGTAAACGACGGAGCCGATTACGGGAGTTTTGAGACCCGATAAGTGGACAAAACCTATATGCCCTTAGGAATAGGTCATCCATGTGAGAGGTTTTATGTGGCTTAGGATTATGTTAGCAATTTTGAATAATTGCATTTTTATCCCTAAACTTTCTGTTATTTGCATTTTGGTCCCTAAACCAATTTCTTTGATACACTAAGTGAAGTGGACCAAATTCTTGCCATTCAAACCCATTAAGGGCTGCCCACAAAAGTCTCAATTTCATGTCCAAGAATTCATTTCCATAAAGGAATTCTAGTCTTGAATTTCCTATGTCTTCATTTTGCCATAAGTTGGTTTAAGTGAAAAATAATTTGGGCTTGGGCTTTTTGGGCCCAAAAGTGGTGCAAGGCCCATGATTTGGGAGGCTTGCTCTACAAATTCTAGAGGCAACATGAAAATTCTAGTTCATTCCACACTCTTCCATACTATTCATCATCATCTACATTTCTCTCTTTTCTCTCAAACTCCATAAGCTAAAATTGTGAAGGAGCTTGGTGATTCCTTGCTCATTTTCATATTCCAAGAGGTGATTCATGTTCCTCATTCTCTCTAAACTCTTATTCATTCATTTCATTTCTTGTTTTAGAGACTTTTGCCTATGATTCCTCTTTGTTGTTCATAACTTTGAAAAATCATAGTAAATCATAGAAAAATCCTAAAAATGTGAAACCACTTTCTATGTTCTTATTATTCTCTCTACTATCATGATCTAAGAGATTGTTTCAAAAATTTTTTCCTTCCCTACTATCTAGCCTAGGCCGAACCATGACAAAATTTAGGTGTAGGAACTTAATTTCTTTTGATGAAAGTAATCATGCTAATCATCTATTGAACATGTATTAATGATGAATCTAGGTTTTTATGTCAAACTAACATTCCTAGCCCTAATCTAATGTCTTGGCCGAAATTAGGGTTTTGTCAAATTAAAAGTTTATGTTCTAATCTTTGTTGTTAAACAAATATTACAAAGACTTAAGGATTTTGGATCATTAATCCAAGACTTAAGCAAAGTTACATTTTTTTGTCACTAAACCTAGTCTAGGCCATGACCAACTAGGAGTGATTAAGAAGATTTGATTCTTAATTTTTGTTGATTAGTCATTAATCCATTGTCTTAAAGTGATTAGGATCATTAATCCAATGACTTAGGCAATTCTAGAAATTTTAGCCACTAAACCTAAGAGAGGCCGTGACCTATTATATAGAATTAGGAGATTTTAATTGTTTGATTAGTGATTAGTTGATTGTGGTTGATGAAGGTTTAGCAAGTTCGTTGTGTACGTGAACCCGGACTTCCGACAATTACACCGCGGAGAAGTCTTCGAGAGGTAAGGGGAGCTTACCTGAGGGATTTTTCCCAATACCTATGTGTGTGACTAATGTGTGGTCTGTAATTATTTATTTGTTGGTGGTTGTTTAAGTGTTCAAGTTGTGTTATTTTATCCGTGTTGTTTATCTGCTCATAATTGGTTATCTGCAGTTATTTATTATAATGCTGTGATGCATGATCTGTCTGGCAATATTATTGTGATCATCTTGTGGATGTTGTGTGAGAAGCCTGACAGTGGTCAGTGCCCAATCAATTAATCAGATAAAAGCTTTGAAAAGCTTCGTAAATTATATTCAATGTTTTAACGGTAAAATATTGGAATATAATATTAATGGAAAATATTTATTTGGGAAAAATAAAGAGTTTTAGAAAATATCATTATTTTAATGATTTCTCAGTGTAAGAGTGATTTATGAGTCACAGTGAGGACGAAACCGTGAAAATATTTTTGTACTGCTGATTTTTACGTAATAAATTCCGGAATATTGTAAAAAGTTATTTTATGAAATTAATTTTCAAAAATAACTTAATAATGATTTTAGAAAAATATTTAAGTGAAATAAGCTAAAATTTGGCTTAAATGGCTAATTTGACGGCAACTTGGAAAAATACCGACGGCAAGAAATCCTAAAGCGGCAGTACGTAGTTTAACCAACTTTGAGCCTCACGTGACCATCTTTTATAAAAAGTTAAAGTTTTAACTTACGATTTATTTCCCATTTGAAATGATTTTCCGCAAACGAGTTGAACTCAACTGTGTTAAAAGTGGTTTTGAACTTAGTAACCGAGACGTCGGGGTACTAAGGTTCGTGTTGTGTTATGGACTTGGTGTCCTTTGGACTTTGAGGTCCTGTAGACTTGGTGTCTACTGAGTTAAAAACATTTAAGATGTTTTCTATTACCACGAACCCAGGGCTCGGTCTAGGGGTGTCGTGATTGAGCACTCGGACTTTGAGGTCCTGTGTTATTAATAAAGTTTTAAAGATGTTTAAAACTATGGTTAGTCGTAAGCCATTGTGAGCTTCGGTAAAAGGAGATTGAACACAAAGAAAAGTGTCAAGAACAAAGTGTTTTGTTGCATGCATTTGGCAGACGTGCCCCGGTTTATGTGTGAGTACCTTGCGGCGTCAGGTGTCTCATGCTACGATTTTCTTCATTGTGCCAGGGTTGGACAATGAAACCCCATTTACGTGGTTATCACTGTGCCTCGAGTTTGGACAGTGTGCAATGGGTTTGGCTGCGTGCCAATGGCTGCGTGCCAGTGTGCCTAGTGTGGCAATTGAGCTTGATCAACTCACTACGGTTGGGATATCTCATGAGATTAAGTGTGAAGTTAGACGATGTATTGGAAGTGTTCATGCATAAGTTTTCAAACGATGATGTTTGGGGTGTGAAACCCATTGATTAACTACTGTCTTGTTATGAACGCTTCTATTTTTTTTATGAAAATGTATATGTGTATGTGTTGTTGTGTTATGTCTCACATGTAGCTATTGTGTTAAATCCATATATTGGCGTCTCACCCTTACAAACATATCAGGTTTTCTGGTTTGGCTTTTGTGTCTTGGTACACGAAAGTAGATGGCGCAGAAAAGTCCTTAGTTTCACTCGGGAACTTTGGTCTTGAAGGTTGAAGAGATGTTAGAGTGTGTAATGACCACGGGGTCTTTCCAGTAGATGTCTTGTAAGACGACCAGCTTAGGATTTTCCTTGGGTTGGATATTTTGGGAAAGTTGTTATAAATGGTTTGAAACCTTGTAAGGTGTATGAAAAACAATTTCAAAAAGCTTATATGTTGCAATGTTTTGGTTTACGAATAAATGTAAGTTTAAAGTAATGCTACTATTGTGATGTTTATATATCTTTGTTTTAAGTATTTCGCAGAAAGAAAAAAAAATTTATCACCATATTTGGGTAACTATGTGATGACCCCAGGTTAGGGTGTCACATCAACTTTGATGTCATAATACCAATAATGCTAATTGAACACACTTCCTGGACATCAATACGGCGACATCGTATGTACCGCACTGTGCGGCACTGTAGCGGGAGGTTTTTTTTTTTTAATAAAAATTTTTAGTTTTTTTTAAATTTGTTTTTATAAATAATGTTTTTGGTTAAGTATGTGTAAATATCTGGTGAATCGGGTACAAATATCTGGTAAATTCAGTTCATTATCTGGTGAATGGGTTTTTTTGAGAAATAAATTTTTTGGTTAAGTATGTGCAAATATCTGGTGAATCAGGTACAAATATCTGGTGAATTCAGTTTATTATTTGGTGAATGGGTTTTTTTTGATAAAATAATTTTTTTGGTTAAGTATGTGCAAATATCTGGTGAATTCAGTTCATTATCTGGTGAATGAGTTTTTTTTTAGAAATAAAATTTTTCGTTAAGTATGTGCAAATATCTGGTGAATCAGGTACAAATATCTGGTGAATTCAGTTCATTATCTGGTGAATGAGTTTTTTTTTAGAAATAAAATTTTTCGTTAAGTATGTGCAAATAAATTTTTTATTTTTTTAAAAAAGGCAAAAAATTTTTAAAAAAAGGGAGAAAGTAGTGCTACGGTAGCTGCTACAATGTGTTACTGTAGCGTGATGTCACGTATTTGATGTCCAGCCGTGTGTTTAATTAGCACAACTCATATCGTTTTTTGCTTTAGGCTCGTTACTTGTAATTGAAAGCCATTTTTTTTTTTTTTGGATAAGCTGTAATTGTAAGCCATTTGACGCACGTGATAGTATATAGTTGCACCCACATTACACAGTCACTTGTACAATCCATTACACAAGAATTAAATGTTGTATACAGGGGATGAATTTGGCTACGGTGTATTTGTGTTAACAATTTTGTTTGTTGATGAACATTAAAATATAGAGAAGCCATGTAAGTTCCTTTTTTTTTTTTTGTGTGTGTTTTTAAAATGTATATATGTATGTATAAAGAAAAAAAAGTAAGTAAAAGATGGAGATATATATATTTAATTTTGAATATGATGTTCTTCAAGGTGAAGGTTATGTTGTACCACCCACTTTTCACACCACCCACTGCACCACCCAAGTAGCAGATTGTGATCCAATCTTTTTGCCACTTGGGATGTGTTGACTATTCAACACATTTTTAGGAGGCTTTTAGGGTGGAATAGCATCATAGGTGGTCAACTTTTACCACTAACTAGTTGAATCTCCCGTGCGTTGCACGGGTCTGTAAAAATAAACTAAATTATTATTTTAAATTTTGAATATTAATATTAATTTCAAAGATAGAAATTATCTTATTAATATTTTAAATTAAAAAATGAAAATATTAATTATAATATCATAATAGATTATCATATGAGAAAAAATTAAAATTTATTTAGGGAACATTTATTTAAAGCAATGTTAATTATTTTTTATCAAATAAAAAATAAAAATAAATCAATGTTAGTGATAAAATATTTGAAGTTATCTTATGATTAACAAATCGATCATTATATATCAATGTTGTGAACATTATGAATAACAAAATCTTTTTCAATATATTGTGACAAATCAAACATGTGCAACAAAAAAAAAAAAGCTGTTCTTAGCTAACAATAATAGAGTGTAGATTGCATCTTATTACAAATTTCTCCCACCAAATAACCATTGTACCATGATAGACCAAAGGAAAAATTTAGTAAATTGTATAAATCACAAAAAAAAAAAATGCCACACAAACATAATGTTAACAAATCATGACAGGGTCCATGAATGATTCTAAAGGAATGATCTCTAGCTTTAACAATGGCCTCTCCTTTACTGCACAAAATGGACAAAGTATATAAATAATTTACTCCTATGATGACAATCAAAAGAAGGTGCATAATATATCATTAGAATTCTTCTCAACTATCACAATACACTTAAAGCTCAATCAAAATAAACTGTCACATTTCTATCCTTTTCATGTTCATTACTCAGTTGACACTTGACACATCAGGCACTAATAATCCCATAAAATCTCCACACAAGTTTGTCATAGTAGCAACCAAAGTGACCCTGCATGCTTGACAAAAACCAAAGTGATTAAGTAATAGAATAGGTTAGATTGGAGGTGAAAACAGGAGTGTATGTTGGGCAAGCGCCTCCTCCGAGTCCAGGAATCATTATTAAGTGTGAGTGTGAGCAATGAGATTGAAAATTAACTTGCCATTGGAAGTGGCACTGCTTAGAATGTGAGTGTGAGTGTACATCCTTTCTTAGTGTTTCATTTCTTAAACTATAAAAGAGTAAGGAACATGTGACTTTAGGTAGACAAACCAATTTTCTTAAAAATTCTTTATATTCTTTCTTTATTATCTAGTTTTTCTCAACATGTGACTTTAGGTAGACAAACCAATTTTCTGGTTTCATTAATAAAATTCAATCATTTTAATATAAATATAATTTTTCTCAAAACTGTGAAGGAGTCACATATAAGAGGTGAACTTGATGCAAAGAT